>BDMV01000001.1:66112388-66814728 GCA_008326285.1 Oryza officinalis
CCCTTGTTCTGAAGTTCTTCGATCTGTTTCTTAATTTCTGCCAGTTCGTTGGCTGCCATTCTGTAGGGTCTCTTGGCAATGGGAGCGGTGCCTGGGGCAAGCTCTATGGAGAACTCAATTTCTCGATCCGGTGGCATCCCGGGTAGTTCTTCTGGGAACACATCGGGGTACTCGTTGACTATGGGTACCATTTCCAAGGGAGTGGCTTGCAAACTGTTCAGGGTTGACCGGTTTCCGGGAAGGAGAGGAGTGAAGCGCACTTGTTTTCCTCCGGGTCCTCGCAGAGTGATGGTCCTCTCAGCACAATCAATTTGTCCTTTGTGCTTAGCCAACCAATCCATCCCTAGGATGACATCCAGGCCTTGGGAGTCTAGGACTATGGGTTTGGCTGCGAAGCTAACCCCTTCTATCACTAGATCAACCTTGGGGCATAGTTTATCTGCCCTTATATCCCTTCCAGGGGAATGTATTACCATAGGTACTTGTAAATTTTGGGTTTTCCAACCATTTCTTTTCACAAAAGCTTCCGATATGAACGAATGAGAAGCTCCTGAATCAAATAGAACGAGTGCGGGTATGGAGTTGACAGAGAACATACCCATCACCACGTCGGGGGCCTCTTGGGCGGTTTCAGCTTGGATGTGGTTCACTCGACCTCGTCCAAAGTTATTGGAGGCGCGAGAACCTTGTCCACTTGTCTGAGTGACTGGGCGGGACTGTGCAGGTGCTGGAGTCCTGGGGAAGCTAGCATCAGAGCAGCCGGGGTTAGGGTTTCCCTGATTTCGAGGACACTGCCTAGCGTAATGTCCCATCTGTTTGCACGTGAAGCACTGCACATTTGCCATTCCTGTGGGCGAATTGAAGGAGGAGACACTGTTCCTTGCGGTGTTGCCACTAGGGGCGTGCTGCTGGGGCGACGGAGTAAGGCGAGGCATCGGCGGACGGGGAGTAAAGCCAAGTTGGCGACTGACTTGATGGGCAGGTTGGTGGTACTGCATGGGATGTCCAACACGAGGGCGTGGCGCACCTCGGAATGGGGACGCTTGGTGGGTAGACTTGCGCTTCTTGTATTCCTCCGTTGCCTCTTTTCTAGCATCCTCCAGTAACAAGGCCTTATTGACCATGTGCTGGAAGGTGGGGAAGTCATGGGCAAGCAACTGGATTCTCAACCCTACTGCGATTCCCTTCAATAACTTCCTGATCTTTTTCTTGTCGGAGTCCACTTCTTCGGGAGCGTACCGAGCCAATTTGTTGAAGCGGCTTAAGTACTCATTGACACTTCCTGTACCTTGTTTCAAGCGATTGAACTCTTCTTTCTTCATATCGATGGTACTTTCGGGCACATGAGCTGCACGGAAAGCATCGGCGAACTCTGCCCACTCAATGTTGACAGCGTCCGGATGGGCATTACGGTAATTCTCCCACCAGTCGGCTGCAGAACCTCTTAACTGATGTGCAGCAAAAAGGGTCTTCTCCACTGGGGTGCACCGCACAAGGTTGAGCTTTCTCTCAACATCCTTTAGCCAATCGTCGGCCTCAACGGGCTCGACGGTGTGAGAGAATTCCGGTGGATGGGATCTTAGAAAGTCCGTTAGCTTGGATCTATGGTTGTTGTTATGAAAGGGCACTGGGTGCGGAGCCTGCGGCTGCAAATTCTGCTGGATACCTGCAATGGCTTGCGCTAAGCCCTGCAAGATCTGAGTCTGAACTGCCATCATGTGCTGGTAATCTGCCTGAAGCTGGGGAGGCGGGGGTAAGTCCTGTGCATGGTTTGCTGCAGGATCTGCCTGAGCTGGAGCATCAACCGGTTCATTCCCTGACTCATTTTCCGATTCTGGTTCTTCCCTGCGGGTTTCGTAACCCAAACGAGCTGGAGCACGAGCCATACGACGGGGGCGGGCAGCCATCTAATCTCCTAGAAAAGGGCGGGGTAAGAAACAGAACAACACTTAAAAGGAAAGAAGTAAAGTAAACGAGCTCAGAAAGCACACACTAGTCATAAAGCTTTTCTCAACTCGGAAAGCACCTAAGACAATGGGTGTGGACAAGTCACATAGCTGCGCCGAGCTTGACCGTACGCACACCACCTCAGAGATCCAGACTACCAGACAACACCCACAACAACACACTCACACACTACCTCGCCACGACTCCGAAAGAGTTGGCGGCGGTACAAAAGGTCTAGCACACGAACTCCACCTGCAGCAGACGAACTCTACTGCTCTCCTGCCTGGCTGGCTCCGATGGTCGGCTCGTCTGAAGAGGACACGTCGATCGGCGCACGCGAAGGGACCGGCGGAACCTGTCGAGGACCGGCGGCAGGGCGGCCTGCTGGCGGGGTAGGAGCTGTGTGGTCGAAACGGAACACGGTGGAGGAGCCCACAACGCGCTTCCGCGCGATGCGGATCAGTCGGAGCCCACGGCGGCTGACGACTGGGGTGTGACCTGGGGTGTAGGAGGGGCTGGCACGGTGGGGGTAGGGGGAGTAGACTGGCGAGTACGGCACACGCGGGCTGTGGGAGCGTGGGCCGCTGGGGGTGCGAGCAGAGCCACGTGAACTGTAGAAAGACAGGTGGCTAGAGTGGCAAAGGCGGCCAGAGTCCCAGGAGGTAGTGTCCACGGAGGTGACACCCTCCTCAGCAAGGCGGGCCTCCAGTGCGGCGTAGCGGCGAGCTAAGGAGCGGTAAGCCTCAAGGAGAAGGTCGTGCTGAGTGGCCTGAGCGCCAGAAAGCTCCACCATGCGCGTCAGCGCAGGGTGCGACTCACGGTAAGGGCAAGGGTAGCGGCTGTCGGCACGGCCAGGAGGAAGCTGCGGGATCAGCCGGAAGGCCGAACCTGCAAGGCGACGACGGTAGTCGTAGGCCAAGCGACGCAGAGCGGTCCAGGAGAGGTCCTGGTACGCGAGCTGGAGCGTGGGGCGAGCCAAGTTGAAGTGGTGAGGGCGAAGGCCAGCGCTGTGTGTACCTCCACGGGGGTAAAGGTACACGGACAGCTCACAGCGGGGAGGGAAGCGGTCCACGGAGTACCCAGCGTACTCGGGACAAGAGAAGCCAAGGAAGCCAGCGAGGTCTCTCAGCTGGTCGACGTGGTGACCCTCACCAACGCCGTGGGAACTGTGGGTGGCGTTGACTGCCATCTACAATTTTGAAAAAGAAAGAGAAGTCAGTAACCAGTTTTGTAAACAGAGTAAGAGAAGAAGAAAAAAGGACCGAACTTTTCGCAAGTAGCTTTTTTCAGAACTTAACATCCTTATGGTCATCTAACGTCGGGTTTCGTCCTAGGCCAAAGCTGCGCTCTGATACCATCTTCTGTCACGCCCCAAACTAGCCCCGAACGGAGGCCAGTATAAGGCGATCCAAATTAACCTGTATGCCTGTACCAGTCCCAGGAAATAGCGCTGGTACAACAGGAAGACAGAATATCACAACAACAGCGGTCTCTTTATTAAGAGTAGGATTACAACCAAGGTTGGAACTGCGGACAGAACCCGAGTTCACAACAGCATTACAAAAAGGCGGAAGCGGAAAGCGGAGACTAGCCCTAAGCCACAAGCAAAGCCTTGGGGAAGGCCGAAACCCTACTACTGCTCGAAGTCTGCTTGCTCCTGGAAGAAATCTTCATCAGCAGGGTCCACCTCTTCATCTTCGAGAACTGGGGGGGGTTTAATTATATAGAGCAAGGGTGAGTACGGGAGTACTCAGCAAGTCAGGGGAATTAACTGTTTAATGCAAGCTTCATGGGAAAGCCAGTTGTTTCCACAATTGATTTTAGTTTAACACTTTCAGAAACAACTAAGTGAGTGCTTCTCGACGGCACGGACGAGAAAGTGCGTCTCATCCGGCCGGAGCAGTGAAATTGTATCAATTGATTCTTGCCGGCACGAGAGGCTCCCTGCCATTCGTTCACCGACCCGGCTGCACCGCCCTGTTGTATGCAAATTCCACATGAGGCAAGCTTTCTTCCCACAATTTCAGATTCTTCTTTAGGACAGCTCGCAGCAAGGTTAAGAGTGTGCGGTTCACAACTTCAGTTTGCCCATCAGTTTGAGGATGACATGTTATAGAGAACAACAATTTCGTTCCAAGTTTACCCCACAAAGTCTTCCAAAAGTAGCTCAAAAACTTGGTGTCACGATCAGACACGATGGTACGTGGCATTCCATGTAGACGCACAATTTCCCTGAAAAACAATTCAGCAATGTGTGAAGCATCGTCGCTCTTATGATAGGGAATGAAGTGTGCCATTTTACTAAAACGATCAACCACAACAAAGATTGAATCCCTCCCCATCTTGGTTCGAGGTAAACCAAGAACAAAATCCATAGAGATGTCTTCCCATGGAGCATTAGGGATAGGTAGAGGAGTATATAAACCATGAGGGTTCAAGCGTGACTTAGCTTTGTGGCAGGTTATGCAGCGAAGAACATGCCTCTCCACATCTCTTCTCATCTTTGGCCAAAAGAAGTGATCAGCGAGTACTTGCTCTGTTTTCTTGGCACCAAAATGTCCCATAAGTCCTCCTGCATGAGCTTCCTGTACAAGCAAAATACACACAGAACAATCTGGAATGCAAAGTTTATTAGCTCGAAATAAGAATCCATCATGCAAATGAAATTTTTCCCATCCCTTGCCATCACAACACTTGGAAAATGGTTCAGCAAAATACGGATCAACAGCATATAAATCTTTTATACTTTCTAACCCAAGAATTTTAGCATCAAGTTGTGAGAGCAAAGTATGACGTCGGGACAAAGCATCAGCTACAACATTATCCTTCCCTTTCTTGTACTTCACAATGTAAGGAAAAGACTCAATGAATTCACTCCATTTTGCATGTCTTCGATTCAATTTTAGTTGACTTTTAAGATGTTTTAAAGATTCATGGTCTGAATGTATCACAAATTCTTTAGGCAAAAGGTAATGTTGCCATGTTTCCAAACTCCTAACAAGAGCATATAATTCTTTGTCATAAACTGAATAATTCAGAGTTGGACCACTTAGCTTTTCACTAAAGTATGCAATAGGCCTTCCTTCTTGCATGAGCACGCCACCAATTCCTATACCACTTGCATCACATTCAATTTGAAAGGTCTTACCAAAATCTGGGAGTGCAAGGAGTGGAGCTGTGGTCAACTTCTTTTTCAACTCTTCAAACGCCTTGTCTTGTGCTTCACCCCAATGGAAGGGTACTTCCTTCTTTGTCAACTCATTGATTGGAGCAGCAATGGTGCTGAAATCTTTCACAAATCGCCGATAGAAACCAGCAAGACCGAGGAAGCTTCGCACTTGACTCACATTTTGTGGGGTCTGCCATTCACGAACAGCCTTGATCTTCTCCTCATCAACCTCCACACCATCACCTGAAACAACAAAGTCAAGAAACACTACCTTGTCGGTGCAAAAGGTGCACTTGGCAAGGTTAGCATACAAGCATTCCTTCCTCAAAGCAGCAAGCACACATTTTATATGTTCAATATGTTCATCAAGAGACTTGCTGTAAATCAAGATGTCATCAAAGTAGACAACAACAAATTTGCCAATGAAAGATCGAAGCACATGATTCATCAATCTCATAAAGGTGCTAGGTGCATTGGTCAAACCGAAAGGCATTACCAACCATTCATACAGCCCAAACTTGGTTTTGAAGGCTGTTTTCCATTCATCTCCTTCTCTCATGCGAATTTGGTGATAGCCACTTCTCAAGTCAATTTTAGTAAAAATAGTAGCACCACTAAGTTCATCAAGCATGTCATCAAGTCTAGGTATGGGATGCCTATACCTAATGGTGATGTTATTAATGGCTCGGCAATCAACACACATTCTCCAAGAACCATCTTTCTTTGGAACTAAAAGAACAGGAACAGCACAAGGTGAGAGACTTTCCTTCACATAACCTTTGTTGATGAGCTCTTGTACTTGGCGCTGAATTTCTTTCATCTCTTCGGGGTTCGTTCGGTATGGTGCACGATTGGGAAGTGGAGCACCAGGAACAAGATCAATTTGATGCTCTATTCCTCTCTTTGGTGGCAATCCTGGTGGTACTTCCTCTGGAAACACATCTTCATATTCCTGTAACACATCAAAAACATCACTAGGCAAAGTAGAGGGTAAGTCGTTAGTGGAAAGAAAATTGTCCTTGTACAGAAGTACAAAGAACATAGCATTGGGTTCACTCAATTCTTTTAAATCCCCCTTCCTAGCCATCATAACTAATCCCTCTTTTCCCGTTGGCTTGGTTCTTTGCGGCTGTGGAGTTTTATTTGGCTTTGGACACTCTTCCTCACTATGTTTGTGGCTCACTCGTAATTGGTTCTCGCTCTCTCGCTGTCTTCTTTTTAGTTCATCTTTAAAAATCTCCTCCGGTGTCAAAGGAAGCAATGAGATTCGCTCTCCTTTGTATATGAATGATATCTTGTTGGTTCTTCCAAGAATCTGAACATCACGATCGTATAACCATGGTCTCCCTAGCAGCAGTTGGCATGCTTGCATAGGCACCACGTCACATTCCACAACATCATTATACTTCCCAATAGAGAACGGAACTGTCACCATATGGTTCACACGCAGCGCACCACAATCATTAAGCCACTGCATCTTATATGGATTAGGATGACGCCGTTGTTTCAGCCCCAATCTATCAACCAAGTCTTGACTTGCAATGTTGTTGCAGCTGCCACTATCAACAATAATTCTGCACAACTTGTCTTTGATCATGCCTCTTGTATGGAAAAGATTGTGCCGCTGCTCATTCTCTTCTTTTATAGCAGAAACATTCAGCACGCGAAGGGAAATAAAGCAATTATTATCACCCTCATCAGGTTGTATCTCACTCTCAACACTTTCAGGCTCTTCAACATATCTTGGACCTTCATCCTCGGGATCACTTTCAGATTCCCAATCACCATTCTCATTCACAATCATGGTCCTCCGACTGGAACATTGGGCTGCTACATGCCCACGACCATGGCACTTGAAGCACACAATTTCTCTACTCCGTGTAGAGGATGCAGTAGCTGAAACACCACTTGGGGCTGCTGCACTTGCAGCAGGTCGCTGCTGATTTGCAGGAGATGATGCACTAGAAACCGCCATCTTCGAGGGAGCATTGGATGTAGAGGGCCTAGCTGAAGCTCCTTGGGATCGACCCCCAATAAAAGAAGTACTGGGCTGCTGCTTGCGCCATGGGGCTGCTATGGAAGAACTGCCATAAGATCTTCCACGTTTCTCTTGCTGAATTTTTCTCTCGGTGCGCTTAGCTTGATCAACAAGATCTTGCAAAGTATGATACGGAAACATCTCAACAAAATCAGAAATTTCTTCATTGAGACCACCCAAAAATCTTGCCATTTTAGACTCCGCATCTTCTCTAATTTCAGCCCGCACTAACAGCAGTTCCATCTCCTTATAATATTCATCAACCGACCTCTTTCCTTGCTTCAACGCTTGCAGCCTATTGCGAAGATCACGCTGAAAACTTGAGGGTACAAACCGCCTCCTCATCACTCTCTTCATCTCTTCCCAAGTGCTGATATAATCACGTCCCAACTCAACTTGATTCTCTTGGACTTGGTTCCACCAAGTGAGAGCATAGCCAGAGAACTCAACTGAAGCAAGATTCACACGCCTCTGATCAGAAAGATTATGCACTCTAAAATTTTGATCGCACTGCTCAGCCCATTCAAGATACGCATCAGCATCTTCCTTTCCAGTAAATTTTGGAATTCTCAACTTGACACGAGCAATATTATCCGGGTCATCTCTATTACGACGACCATAATGATGTTCTCTATCTCCATTTTCAGCACGCCGCCGATGATCCCGGCGCCGTCCAAACAGCCCATCGTTAGCAAAAGGATTTTCATTATCATCAAACCCTTCTTCTTCATCAAAGTCATCAAATTCTTCATCTTCAAAACGCACACGGTGGCCACGGCCACGCCCGTGAGCATGTCCTCCATTGCGGCCTGGATGACCAGCCCGCCTATCACCACCACGACCATCTCTGAAACGGTCATGATTGCCATGCCCTGCATCAGAATTCTCACCACCAGATTCCTCATGTTGATGTCGAGGAACCCTCCGCCCGTGTGCAGGCAAGCGCTCATCAAACATCCTGCCCATGGCCTCCAACAGTGAGTCGGCCATGTGGCGCAACTCAGCCCGTGCAACAAGGGGCTCTTCTTCTCCACGACGACCACCATGAATGCTCGAATTAGAATCTGCCATGTTAGCTCTAAACAAAATATAGTGGAATAGGAAATATTTGTGAAATCACACAACCTCACCTCTTACTCACCACTGTTCTTACGCGTTCTCAAGGACCGTGAGTGTGCTAAAAGAAAGATGTGGTAGTAACCCGGCTGCGATTAAAATGATACAAAACGAGAGATCCGGTTCCGTTATTTTGTGGAGCTATAGGTGGCTGTCAAGGAGGGCTATGGTACTGTAACAAAGTGTGACAACCCGTTCAAATAAGATATGAAATGTTGCTGTCCAGTGCACCACAAATCTGAATTTTCAGATATGAAACTTGGATCTTTACTTTCCGCAACACAAATCCTTTCACTTCTCTTTTCTTTTTTTTTCACGCTTTTTTTTTTCAGCAAACACAAGATAACATATGGGGGGTGCGAATAACAAATAATAAAGTACGATGGAAGAACAATGATGGTGACTAGCAACAAGATGAACGAGATGAACACAAAGCACAGTACCACCAAATGGCTATAGGATTTTTAATAGTTTTTAGTGGACTATAGGACATGAACAAACACAAATATATATGGTGGATGATAACAAAACCTACCGTGACAACATTAGCTCTGATACCACATGATAAGTACCGATCTGAACCGGCACAAGGATGGCCCGATCTTCACGACAGTAGGTTCACAAACAAAAGGATAACTTGCTGCGAACAGCGGGGATAACTAGCTTTATACCTGGCAAAGGTTGAATGCGACCCGACGGATAGGGAGAAGGCGATGCAATCTCCGTATGATCGAAGAACCACGATCCGGATGAAGCTTTATACCTGCCAAGGTTGGATGTGACCAAGCGGACTGGGAGAAAGGAACCGAAACCTTGAGGATCTCGATTCGATCTCTGAGCGATCGCAGAACCACAACCGGAGACTAATCCACACAATACGGCGCAGCCGAACGGAAGCCGTAGAGCACGAAGTAGGGGACCTCAGAGAGATCTCTCACAAGCCCAAGTAGAACTCGCAAGAACAAGGTGTGTAAGGATACACTCACGCAGATCTACTGCAATATACCATATCAGGTTTTCATATCATCAAAAGTTCATTTTTAGGAGCATAGAGGGAATATTTATAATAGTAACAAGTCTTTAAGATAGATCTAAACCGAAGGGGCCTCGTGAGGAGATGGAAGGCCAACTGGCTGGAGCATTCTCGAGGTGGAAATCCATTTCCGCGCGTCTTCTGGCCTTCTGTGCAGTCTTCGGTAAAGTGGTCATAACTTTCTCCTCGGAACTCCAAAAGACGTTCCGTTTGTTGCGTTGGAAACTAGACTTGACGTGCTTTCCAACCATGTATACCATGGCCCACATCTCCTCTTGAGATGGTACAGTTTTGCACGAAGATTTGGTGCTTCTGCGGTGCACGGCTGGTTCTGGACTTGTCACGCTTCTTTTCTTGGACAACAACCTTCGTGTCCATGGTGCGTTGCGCCTTTGCGTCCTTCTTGTAGCCGAATGGTGTCTCCTCTTGTGTAAACCTAAGTAGCATTAGAGTACACGATTTAGGCAGTATATAATTTTCATTAATATTAGAATGAAACTCAGAGAGGAAAGCGTGCACCTCTTGTTGAAGTTGCTTTGCTCGGTTGCGTGTAATTGGCCCTTTGTACACTTGTGTGGGTGCTTCTTGAGTTAACGATGGCGTGTGCATATCAGGGGGGTACACTTTACCCACACGACGTTACTAACCCTGAATCACCCAGCCCGCGACCCTCGGTCACGTCTGGCGACCTTGAGGCTTTCACGACAAGGCATTTCCAAAGCCGACTCAGGGTCATCTTATGCCAACGGGAGGGGTCCCACGGACCAACACCAGGTTAGGTCCCAGACCATACTGTGCCAGGAAGCCCAGGGGTCCTCCCCGACACCACCCCGGCGAATCCACTTGTCCCTTGGCATCAAGATTTCCCTGGCCTAGCTAATTACTCAGCCAGGGGGTCCCATATCACCCATGTGGTCGTACTTGACATATGCTTGGATGTAATTCCCAAGGAATCGGTCCTTAGAGCGAGAACGAGCAGACCGTACCTCCAGTACGTCTCCCGTACCGCGAGTTTTAGAAACTCACTTTAGTTTTCAAGACACCGACCCAAGTGTCGGGTTTTCCAAGCATTTTGTAAACTCAAGTTTTACCCAGGTGATCAATTTTAAAGTTTGAGGGGAGTCTCGATATTCGTACGCGAGGTACGGATACCGAGGCATCACCCGAGGGGTGACAAGGGTGTTAGGGTATTCAAATATCAAGGAAGGTGAATGCAGCAAATGGGTAGGGCCTGCCGGTTGTATGCAAACCGAGGCCAGTGCCAAGTGTAACCTAAGTATGCATAGTTTGCGGAATCAAATACTTAATTTAAATTATGGGTTCAATTGATCAAAGGTGACTTGCCTTGCTCGAGATCTTGAGCTTCTTCCTCGAAATCCGCGCACTGCGGGTCTTCGGGCTCCGAGACTACACGTGAAACGAGACGACTCAACAAAGCAATAAAAGAAGCCCTATTAATGACCACTAAGCGTGCCATTGGATAGATCTCGATTTTTGAGAAATTTTGGAAGTGGAACGGAGTTAATCGGACGACGGTTGAAAAGATATGAATTTCCGAAGATTAAAGGATTTTCTGGAATAAAGAAAAGGAATTATTAATTCCCTGGAAAAAGAAAAGAAGGAGGGACTGAAATTGGACTTTATTTTGGGCGGCTAAGGGCAGCCCAAAGGATTTGAATGGGCGCGGCCGAATTAATTGGGCCGACGGCCCGAAGGGATTGGCCCATGGCCGATCGGCGCGCGAGAGGGGGATAGGCCGATGGGCCTAGCGGCGATGGGCCGGAGGCCGATGGCCGAGGGGCCGAGCAGGCCGGGCTTGAGGGCAGCGGCCCACGAGCGAAAAGGCCGAGTGGCCGAGGGGCCGACTGGCCGGTCGGCCAAGGAGGCCCAGATGGCCGGCCTGGAGACGCGGCCCGGCCGATACGCGAAGGAGAGGCCGTTGGGCCAAGGGGGAGCGTGGCCGAGGAGGTCCAAAGGCCGACGGCCCGAGGCCGATCGGGAAGGGAGGCCGGTGCGGGACCGTTGACCGGTCTCCCGTGGGGCCGGGGCAAGGCGGATGTGGCGTCCACGTGGACACCAACGTCGGACCGAGAGGGGGAGAGGCGGGGAACCGCATCGGCCGAGCCGGCGACCGGTGCGGGCTCCGGCGGGGCGACGAGCCGGAGCGGGCGGACGGGGGCACCGGCGGCGGGAGGAGATGCGGCGGAGTTGGTTCGCTGGCGCGGATTGAAGAGAGAGGGTGCGGCGGCGGCCGACGACGGCGCCACGCGACGGCGGGCATGGCCGCACGGCGACGGAGCTAGGAAGAAGGGTGGCGGCACGACGGCGGCGCCCGGGGAGAACTACGGCGCTCCTAAGGCCCTAGACCGGGGAGAAGAGAGGAGGCGGCAATAAAGGGGGGGAGGAAATTTACTGCGGCGGAAGGCGCTTGCCGAGGACGGGGACGACGACGCGGGGTGGCGGTGGGACGTGGTCCCGAGCCGGGGAAGAAAAGGGCGCCGGGCTCCTCTTCTCGCGGCGGCGGCAGCAAGAGGGGCGGTGGCGCGACGGCGCGACGGCAGGAAGGGGCGAGCTCGGGGAGGCGGTAATGGCGGCCGGGGCGGAGGGGAAAGAAAATGCGGCCGAGCGGGGGGGGGGGGGTTTGTAGGGCGCTAGGTCGGTTCGGCCGGGGGGGAAAGGCGTGCGGCCGAGAGGCGGTGGAGCGCGGCGAGGGACCGCGCTGGCGCTCCCCACGCTAGCGCCAAGCGCGGCAGCGGTGACGCCGGCCGGTCGGGAAAAGAGGAAGAGAAAGGGGGAAAAAGGGGCCTTGCCCCCTTGCCGAAACGGGAAGGGGAAAAGCGGAGAGGGAGGGGGCGCGCGCGCGCTCGGGCAGCGGCGCAGGGCCCGGCTGACGACGGTGGCAGTCGTGGCGGGAACGGGAACGGAGGGGTGCCGACGGGAGAGAGCTCCGGGGAGAGAAAGAGAAAAAGAGGACGGGAGAGAGAGGAAACGGGGAACGGAGAGAGAGAGAGAGAGAGAGAGAGGTGGCGGACCCGGCTCGGGCGCGCGTGGGCCGAGCGGCCTGGCGCGGCCCAGCGGGAAAAAGGCGGCCGGGCAGGTGGCTGGGCCGAGGCGGCACGCGGGAGAGAGCTGGGCCGGGAGGCGGCCCAGGGAAGGAAGAGGAGAGAGGGGGGAAAAACAGGCCGAGAGGCTATAACATCTGTTCCGTATGTCTCTGAACCTTTGTATGTACTCAGGGACCGATTCATCCACTCGTTGCCTGATGGCAGTCAGATCTGACAGTTTCATTTCTTGTACGCCATTGTAGAAGTATCTATGAAACTGTTTCTCCAAATCTATCCATCCTCTGATGGAATTGCAGGGCAAGGAAGAGAACCATGTGAATGCAGACCCTGATAAGGACAGAGGGAAAAACCTCACCCTCAACGCCTCGATAGCCGATGCCTCCCCGCACTGTGCTAAGAATCGGCTGACATGCTCATATGTCGAGACGTTGTCCTGTCCCGAAAACTTGGAGAAATCCGGGATCTTGTATCGGTTTGGCAATGGTACCCTGTCAAATTCCTCGGGATACGGGTGCCGATACACTGTAGAGTTCTCCTTGGGCTTCAAGCCGAATTGGTCCCGCATCACTTCGGCTATCATATCGGCCCAATATCCTGCGGGCCGATGTGGGAGGTCTTGCTGAAACGATTGTTGCAGACCCTCTGCTTGATACTGCCTAGGGGAGTATGGCTGGTAATGATGATCTGAGTTCGGTACGCCATACTGTCCTGCAGGGTGCTGCTGATAGCCTTGTGACGCGTTGTATGCAGCTTGAAGTGGAGGACTATTGAACACTGGGGCTTGCGGTTGTCCGGCCGATGGCTGGTTGACGGGAACTTGCTGCATCGGCTCAACCACCGGTTGCTTCCCCTTGGCCCATTGAGCGTATTGTTCCTCGGTGATGAGCTGAGGGCTGCCCCCGGTCTGCCTGGTGAGGACCAGTGGCATTGTCGTTGTCGGTTGCGCCGATGGGGGTGGCATCGGCGGTGTTGGCTGAGACGTGCTCAGATCATTCCTCAGGGTCCGATATGCAGGGAACTTATTTTCTGGCAAGAAAATCGGCCCCTGAGGCTTGAACTGGTGAATTGACCCGTCTAAGATAGATTTGACCGTATTGGTCAAGGTGTTCACCAAAATCCCTGATTGGTTGACTAGCGCAGAGTGGACTGCGGAGTCAATCCTGTCTTGCAACGTCGGCGCTGCAGTGTCTTCAGTTTTGACGGCGTGATCGTGCGCCGCCGCCGACGTTCCAGCTCCATCTCCGGAACTCGGCATGACCACCTTGGACTTTTGAATCAAGGTGCCCTGCCGAGTCCTAGAATATGTTTGCAGGTACATATTCTGGAACTGCTCGACCAAACTATCCATCTCAGCTTTTTGTTCTGCGCTGAGCTGGTCGGCGGTCACGGGAATGACGTTCTCCTCGACGATCTCGGCCTGCTTCGACATCTCGAGGTGTTCTTGTTGCTGGTGAGAAGCTTGTGTTCTTGCGGTCCCACTGGGCGTGCCAAAAGCGTGTTGGCGCAGAATTTCGACCCGTCCAGCAACCAAACGGGTTCCGCGTTACCACGGCGGCCTGGGAGATCTGCTTAACTCCAGTGCAGGTCCAAATGGCTTGCCTAGTTGTAAGTAGAGCGTGCCAGTTGATTTGATCTGCAATCAACAAGAAACAAGTAAACCAAGTCAGAAAACAACGGCCGATCGGTCAATAGACCGATGACACATTGTCATAGCCCAGCCGATAGGGCAAAGCTATATCGGCTCACTTAGAAAATAAGTAAAACATGAATCTAATCTTATCGGCCTTCATTGATATGTAGATCTCAACTAATAATATCGGCCGATAAGGGTAACAAAGATAACTACACCAGCTAGTACTCTAGTGCAAACTTATATGAGCTAATCGGCCAGTATAAACATATCAACCATAAAGAAATCTTAAGATTACTTCACGATCGACATATCTATACTTATCGATCTGCACATATAAGTGGCAAACATATGCAAGAAACATAAAGCAATCGCATATGTTAGATAAGACCGGCTAAAACCCCGGCACTATCCCTACTTACAACCGAAAACAGGCTTTGTGTTAGATCTCAAAGCAGGACTAAGGTCGATGGCAACTCGAAGTGTGAATTGAGACTTAACACAAAGAAAATCAAGTTGTCGATTGCTTTTGGGGATGGTAGCTGCATTGAACAATCTAGCCAAGCATAAGAATTAAACCATCGTCGGCAATAAACCCTAAAGCGAGTAAACCGCTGGCAAGGCTTAATTAAAATACCTGTCAAAACTATTCAATACATGATAATCGACGATCACATCATCGAGGCTTAACATGTCTAAAGCGACATGTTAGCCCCGACGATGCAAATCGTCGGGGACGAGTTCTTACCTCTGCTCCGAGGAAGCAAGAACTCATCGAAGAAGACCTCTTGCGAGGGTTGGCGATGCGCCGAAAGTAGATTGATCTGATTGTGTGATTGATTGATAGAGCTTACATGTACAAACTATCGGGATATTTATACCCGAGGTTACAACAGAACCCTTGTAGGGCACGATCTTATCTACAACTAACAAACAAATCCTTGCGGCAGATTTAAGCCACAGATTAGATCTACACTACTTAATTTACAAGATATACAATTGCCTAAAACCGAGCTTTATCTCTATTTGGCAACTTCCTTGAAGCTTACTTCGAGCCCAGACCAAGCCCACGTTGACACTGTCAACTCACAACCCGTATCGGCCCACGACCAAACCAAATCCGTATCGGTCGATACGCTCTTTATAGCAACACCTCCCCAGTCCGATACGGTTACTAGGTCCGATACAAAGCCTGGTCCGACTCCAACTCCATCCTTCCTCTCTGCTTCGGTTTCCTCTTTCCTTTCCGAGTCGATTACCAAAATCCATCGTTAACACGGAGGCACCAGTCGGCGGTGGCGAAGACAAGCTGGCGATGAAAACGTAGACGCCCAACAACAATGGTGCGACCAACCAACCGTGTAGGCGGAGACACCAGTCAGTGGCGGCGAAGGCAAGCTGACGATGAAGACGTAGACGCCCAACAACGGTGGTGTGACCAACCAACCATGTAGGCAGAGACACCAGTCAGCGGCGGCGAAGGCAAGCCAGCGATGAAGACGTAGACACCCAACAACAGTGGTGCGACCAACCAACCGTGTAGGTGAAGACACCAGTCGGCGGTGGCGAAGGCAAGCCAGCGATGATGTTCTAATTGATCCATTCCCGAAGCGTAGGAGATAAGCTTATAGCCATGAATCCCTACTATGCATATCTGGATTTGGATCCTACATTATAAATATGTAGGATGAGTAGTATTTGATGTAAATATAATACTTGAGAAATATTGAAGCATTTTAAAATATTTATAAATATGTATTTCTCCTCTTGTTGGTTGTGATTTCCCCGAGTAGATGACTCCTCACGTTTAAACACTCTGCCCGACTAGTCATTGATATGAGTTCGTCATTAATGGAACAAAGTTTCACATATCAGAATTTACTACTCAGGTACTTTTGTAGTTGTTAAGAGCAGAAAACAAATTATCTTATCTCTATGCTTTTGATTTCTTACGAGTAATACTTAGCACCTTGCGTTATACACTCCATCCAACGAGCCCCCGGGTGCTAGGATTCGGCACAAGGGCAACTATCCATCGACAAACCAAACGGAAAGCATAGGGAAATAGAGTTTCATAACTCAATCAGCACTTTTTTACTCGGATTATTTCGCAAGCAATCGAGATAAACATTATAAAAATTATTGCAAAAATATGATATAACATCTGTTGCCCCCGACTCACTGCTCAACGGAGGACCAGTTAATGTAGTGAGGCAGAAGAAAAAGAAATATCATATAAAGAAGAAAATTAATGATGACTTAGCTTTTTGGTATTTTCACCGGTGACGGCAGAGGTGGCTGATCTAGGGGCAAGGTCGTCCATCAATGGCGACGAAGACACCAACCAAGAAAGCAGCTTGGAGGCGACCGATGGCAGAGGTGAAGGTTTCCAACAACGTGACAAAGACGCACGGCCATGGAAGCAAAAACATCAGTCGGCAATGGAATCCCCCAACCGTGGAGATGAAGAAAACAGTCAGCGATAACGAAGATGACCGATGGTGAAGACGATGTCACCATCAACAACGGCAGTGGAGTACACCAACCGTGGAGGCGAAGAAACCAGTCGGCGATAACGAAGACGACTGATGGTGAAGACGATGTCGTCATCAGCAACGGCAGCGGAGTACACCAACCATGAAGGCAAATAGACCAATCGGCGATGACGAAGATGACCGACGGTGAAGACGATGTCGCCATCAACAACGGCGGTGGAGTACACCAACCATGGAGGCAAAAAAAACAATCGGCGATGACGAAGATGACCGACGGTGAAGACGATGTCGCCATCAGCAATGGCGGCGGAGTACACCAACCGTGAAGGCAAATAGACCAATCAGAGATGACAAAGATGACCGATGGTGAAGACGATGTCGCCATCAACAACGGTGGTGAAGTACACCAACCGTGGAGGCGAGGAAACCAGTCGGCGGTGACGAAGGCAGCCGGCGGTGAAGTCGATGTCGCCATTAGCAACAGCGATGGAGTACACCAACCATTGAGGCAAGAAAACCAGTCGGCGGCGACGAAGGCAGCCTGCGGTGAAGTCGATGTTGCCATCAGCAACGGCGGCAGAGTACACCAACCGTGAAGACAAAGAAATCAGTCGGCGACGACGAAGATGTAAGCTCGTGGTTGATTATCCACATAGCGACGCCTCGAGTTCATGTCCATGATGATTGTGTCGGTGACGTCAGAAACAACGTGTTTGTAATAGCAGTTTTTCTCGTGACGATAAAGTCTAACTCTTCGAAGAGAAGAAGCTTGCTGAGAAAAGCGACGCTGGCGGCGGCCATAGTAGATCGAATCTGAAACTCACCGTGGTAGAGTGGTTGTTATCCTCCTTAGCTAGATTGAATCTCCCCCAACTGATTTATATCCAAGTCAAAGAGTGAGAGCGTGTTGAAGTTGTCAGTAGTGAGGCAGTCAAAGCTCCCAAAGAGAAGATGAAGCTGCCGATTCATGAAGGTGATTCCATCGCACTCGTTGATATGAAAGTCGACGTAACCCCTACCTGATGCGCCAACTGTCGAAACTGAAATTCGGCAATAATAAAAGGGGTAGCGCACGAGACCTAAGAGTGGATGGATGCGGAAGACAAGGATTTAGACAGGTTCAGGCCCTCTCAATGAAAAATAATACTCTACTCCTGTTTGGGGATTGTATCCGCCGGGTGTATATTGATCTGACAATTGAATTGTAAATATCTCTGTGATCATCTTGTGATCTTGCCCCTAGAAGGCTCCCTGTCCACCTTATATAGGTTGGGAGGCAGGGTTACAAAAAGGAAAAACCTAGCCATATACGGTATCGGTTTCCTAATCTATTACATGGTAGTACTCAATCGGGACTCTAGGCCATGCCATAGAACACAAGGCAATATTATGACCGAGTCCTACTCTATTACATAATATATGGATCTAGCCCACCTCCTATCTCTAGTCGAATATGGAGGCTGTGTGAATACCCGGTACTCATATTCTCCACAGGATTAAAATCGGAATAGTACTATTTCACAAATAATGGAATCGATCAAGAAATTCGACGCTCATGCTCGCTTTTAATTGGATTTTATTGGATTTTATTTGAATTCTAATTGAGTTCAAATCAATTCTTTCGCACGTAATTCTAGACCCCGAGGGAGTTACGGTTCCGAGCGAGGATCAAGATCCGCAGGACTACGAGCAAGGCAAGTTATCACTAAACCTTGAGCATGTTGAACCGATTGCGAACTTATTTTGGATTTAAAATAAAGTTTGCATGCTATATGAATATATGTGAATGCCCTACCTTGCTATATGCCATGCCCTTGATATCGATTATCCATGCAAATCTTTATCATCCACAATATCGTGTATTTTTAGTCAATACTTGACAATGCTTAGCCATGCTACTTTAGAATCATGCATATTCATATTAATCAAAATGCTTTATGCTCGGGCAACTATCCTTGGGAAGGTGGTTGAAATGCGGCATGTGGAGACATGAGCGCCACAATGCCATGACATTGATGACATGATTTGTGAAAGAAAAAATAAAACTATACAACTGTTTTCGACTGGGGCGGCTGGAGGACTTGGGTGGTGTCCGGTAAAAGCAAGTGCCAACCCTGGTCAGTTAAGGACCGAGCCATGAAGCTAAGCATGAAATGACCCCCGTACAACCGTACTTCTCGAATGGGTATAGACCTAGCGGAGTAAATAGCCGAGCGGAGGCAGTATCCATGCATAGTGGTCTTCTGGATGTGTATGAGAGGCGGGGGCCTACGGTGGGGTCGCCACAGGTAGGACTGCCATGTGTAAACCTAAACTTAATTATAACTTAATGCATGTGTAAGTCTTCCCTCCCCGGGAGCGCCAGAACTCCTCTCATTGCTAGAAACTTGTGACGCCTAGAGTGCATGAGGATGCAAGTTCATGGAGCGGGTACTGCCAACATGAGGTTATTGAAATGCTTTGCCGTGACGCGTCTTATGTGTTGGGACGAGGCTCATGCGTTGGGCAGTCATGGAGTACTGGTAAAGTGTACATCCACTGCAGTGTGAGTAAATCAAATCTATTCGAATAGTCGTGCTCGCGGTTATTGAGCACCGGGACATGCATTACACTTGGCTAGACTCTAGATTCTTAAACTGATTGGGATGGGATATTGCATGATGATTTTTATGCTGGTGAATCCACTTCTCGGGAGGCGAGAAGTGGTAAACCCCAGAAAACCATGACGACCCAATGGCGGGAAGCTATCCTTGGGATCACAATGGATGGTGGACAGAACCGTCATTGATTAATGAACTATGGTATTAAAATTTGATCAGTCTATGCTAGGTCTTAGGCTTGTGAAAAGATTTACAAAACTTGCTTTACACAAAAGAACTTGACGTCATTCCTTGAAATACCCTCTATCATATGCATTGTTGTTGTTTGTGGCTTGTTGAGTATGGTTGGTACTCACCCTTGCAATTTACAACTCAACCAGAAGTCGGAGATGACGCTTCGGAGGATCCATATGCTTACTACCAGGAGGTTGCTGATGACGATGGTGCTCAGTAGGTCTTAGATACGGTCGTTGTCTGTGGCAATGGCATCGCCGTCGCCTTTAATCCGCTGCATTATCTATTTCTGCTTTTGGATGTATTTTGGACCGTTTAGTTCCATGTTCTAAGATTATGCCTTCGGGCCTATTGTTGTAATAATTCGCGCTAGATGCTTGTGTATGCGCATTTGGTATTTCAACTATGAGTTCGTGTGTAGCAGACTATTTGATCCAGGGAAATGGTACAATTTACACAAATGATTCTTGTTGTGAAAACAGGGGTCGACAGTTCCCAAGCATCTGATTATCCTGCTTCTACATGGATGTATGAATGGCAAGAGCCCTAGTAGTATGCTCAATTATACGCTCAATGGCAATCAACAACATCATGGACAGGTCAAACTTGGCAGGAATAAAAGGCGGGGTTGCTACACACTCACGACTTGATGCTCATGTCCACAGAAGAGTACAACATGGCTTACAATAAGTGGAACACCTAGCTATATCCTTCTCTATATCCTTTGTTTCTATATTTGTGTTGCTTGTCATATGAACTACCATATTTGTAGTCGTGGACATTATATTGTGGACTCTATTGTTTCAGCTTTGTGTGGACTTCATAATTCTTTGAAATGTTAGGTTGTTCAATTGTTGTTGTTGATTTATTATGTTATGAAATGTTGAATTGCTTCAATGTCTATAATATAGAAAAGTTCAATGTCGAATTTTTTAATTTTACACTCAAAAGTTAGATTTGTAAGTATTATACACATTCTTTCAATTATCCTCAATTTCTACACACATTTAACCGTATTTTTGATTTTTTTTTTCTTGTTGTATTTTATTCTCATTTTTTCTTCTATATAGTCCGCGGTAACCACGCAAAAATCGCGGTTACCGCGGTAACCGCGGCGAAACCTCGATACCGCCGACAATTTGAATTCAAATTTATGAATGTGATTTTTACACGGTTTTTCGTGGTAACCACGATTATCGCGTTACCGCGGAGGGACGGTAACCCTAGCCCACACGAAAAGGTGAACCCTGAGCACACACAAACTTCGACTCGCAAGACGCACATTGCCGATTCGTTTTCAGAATTCACAAGTTATTTTGATCTTTCTGGCATCCGCTTAAATAGACGGAGGCTAACGATATATATGTCTCTAATCTCACGAAATTTCAGTTAAAAACACACTCATATATACGTAAGACTTGAAACCACACCACTACACCTCATGTGGCTCAACAAATCATCACAGTATGATTGAAGTATCTTTCAACGCAAAACTACACGAGTAACGTGCATCAACACTGAATATAATAGTTTGGGATTATGAGCTTAAAAATGATTGCTTCAGTCAGGAAACATCTGGCTATGTAGATGAAAAAGAAAGATTATGGCAGGAAACACCAAAGGTTTCCCAGAAGGAAACAAGTACAGCTACTCGGAGCAACACCAATTGGAATCAAGCTGGAATTGATCAGTTCGATCAACGGAACCGACAGCGTCTGTTTGCGGCAAGCAAGTCAGATTCCACAACTAGCTTCAATACTTACAACTCTCCATCGTTCGCTTGTTCGCTTTTCAGCTTATCAGCTGCAGCCAAACTTTAAATTAAAAACAATTTTATTATTCTTTGAAAAGGTACCGAGAGATATCATATTTTTTAATGTAAAAATATGGTATTTTTAGATACTAGGTATTTTGAGGTACTAAACATTTTAGTGTAAAATATTGATATCTTGAGATACTTTTTTTAAGGATGATAAATTTTTTTCTTAAATTAGAGCATAATCTTAGAGTTGCTTTTTGGTGTTGTGACTGCTAAGATTATAGGCGAAACGATGGGGCTGTCAATCTGCTCGGAAGGCACAGACTTATTTTTGAGCAGATTGACAAATCACAGCTGCTCGCCTGCTCCACACATGACACATCTGATGATGATCAACAAGGGATTAATTAGGCAAGCAGCTGACAAAATGCTGAATGAATGACTCGAGAGTTTGTTTTTCGCGAGGAATTAATTAGGTCACACGATGCTAATGCTCTTATCATGCAAGAAGTATGTAGATAAGCGGGTACATACAGCTGGCCAGGTTGTTCTTATATGTTATTGTTAGAGCTAAGCTGTTCATCATTGCCCAGCTATTGTACTAACCATGCTGCTGCTGTCCAACAAACAAACGACAGTACTTGCTGTCAGATGGCCCCATTAATCCACTGCTTTCGCTAAAGTGCAAAGCAGATAATCCATTAGCTAATCCAAGCAATAAAGCTAAAAACAGTATGGATAATTGTATATATCAAGGCATGCAGCCAAAGCAAATCCATCAAACTGAGTACTACCTGCAGCTGCAAGCATGTTTCTGATTTCTGAACATGTTCAGTATTATTCAGAAAATGGATGAAACTATCATTTGAGATCAGAGATAATGCTACCTGCTACATAGTTGGGAGTTAATTAAGTATGTAGTATATATTGGTCGTTTAAATAAATTGTTCTGCACCGACGGTGCACATCGATTGGTTAATTATCATGTATGCAGAGCCTTGTTGCTGGCGATAGCTTGATCACTGTATTCGCTACCCACCAACCAAACACACGGATACAATGAGATGGAGCCATCAAGAATCAAACAGATATTTGTTTATCTACCATCTATACTAATCTGTCCACTAAGTTGATATCTTTAGCTTGATGCTTTATCTGTATTTTTTTTGCCACCCAAAAGGGAGCAAGCAAATGCTGTCTCTTATCTATTTTGTCATCAAAACTTGCCTAAGACAGATGAGTGTGTACTGTATACAATACTAAGCAGTAAGCAGATCAGTACTAGATTAGTTTCAAGAAGAAAAAAGTAATGTAACTTAGTATAGTATAATTACATGCAGGGAGATGATAGAATAATTTTCTTACAGATTAAGAACACACCCACAATACACAAGATGCATGGAAAATTAATATATGGAGATAAAATTTACATCAATCCCAGCTGCAACCAAAACCATGGTGACTCCCTTCAGATCTTCGCATTTACGTACGCACCATGCAATTCAAGCCCCGTACCATGTAGACTCGTATGTACATGCATGCAAGAGCGCGCCTGATCGACGGCGCCATGGCGGCGAGGTGATGGCCGTCACGTTATCCAGCTCGCGCTGCCTCGCCGGTGTTCGTGCTCTGGGCGCGCGTGGAAGGACGCGGCGCGGCGGCGTGGACGGGACGAACGCTCGATCGATCACGCGGCGGATTCCGTCATGTAGGGCAGCAGCGCGACGTGGTTCTGGCGACACAGCTGCTCGTAGAAGCGCCTGATGAACTCCTCCGCCTCGTCGTCCACGGCCTCGCCGCCGCCGCCGCGGTCGTAGTCACCGTCCTCATCCGATGAGTAATTGGAGACCCGCACGGAGAAGCCGCCGGTGGTGCCCAGCAGCGGCGAGCGCGCCGGCGTGCTGCACTCGTCCCCCGAGGCGAGCAGCTCATCCCGCAGCAGGAGCCCCGGCGAGGACGGCGCCGGGGAGGACGCCGCGGCGGCGTAGTCGTAGTACTCGATCCTCTGCAACGCCGCCGCCGTCGCGCTCGCGCCGACGTCGTCGAACCGCGTCTCCTCGACGACGACGTCCTCCGCGCCGAGGCAAGGGAAGTAGGCGAGCCGCCGCCTCGACGCACTACCCCCGCCACCGCCGCCGCCGTAGGAGAAAGCGCCACCCGCATGCACGACGTCGGGGCTGTTGCTGCATGAGAACTCGTACTCCCGCCGCCGCAGCGCGCCACCGCCGCCGCCGTGGTGGTGGGAGAGCAGGCTTGCCACCGAGCGCGCGACGGCCCTGTTCCGGCGCTTGAGCCGCATCGCCAGCTGCATGCTGAGCAGCAGCCTCCGCTTGGAGAGCACCCCCTTCCTCACCATGAAGAATACCGCCCGCAGGTAGCCCCACATCCTCCTCGCCGCCGCCGCCGCCGAGTCCACCTCCATTGCTATCACCGATCAATCACAATTCACAAGTTCGATCACAGCCAAGAACTAACAGCTTCCCAAGATCGAGCTAGACAGCTAGGATGTATATATCAATGGCGATCAAATCATCAGGATGTTGTTGCATGGATCGATCGATCATTCGACCACTTGATGGATTGCAAAAATGGCATCGCATTGGGTTGATCGGTGGTGAGGTGGTATATATATATAGGAGTAGGATTTACACGATGAGAGCAGAGCACGCAAGGGGGAGAGGCAAAAGTTGTCTGAAAAAATAAAATTTTCTTAGCCAGGAAGGCAGCAGAAGGAGGGGAGCGTGTGCTAGGTGGAGGAGCTCGATGCCTTTCCGGTAGGTGGCGCCTCCGCTTCAAACTCCTTGCTTTCACCTTTATCCAGCAAAGTCTGCAAAGAAATTGGTCAAGTTGTTTGAATTCAGCAAAGCAAATATTCGAATTAGTGCTCAGTTTGGATAGATAATGGACTAATAATATATATTTGGGCTCTGATAGGTTGATCTACAACTCATAAGGCATAAAAAAAACAAAGCAACAAAAAATAATTCATGGGCAAGTTATATATTTGAGTAAATTTCACAAAACTACATGTACTTAGATCAATCTAGCACAAAACCATAGATTTAAAAATATATATCACAAAACTACAGAGTTAACATCACTTTTATCACAAAGCTACAACTATTGTAATCTTAATAGTGCTATGGATATGAACTTTAAAATTTGTAATTCTCTGATAACCTCATCACTAAATCTATAATTTTGTGATACGATGTCTTAAATCTATAACTTTATGATAAATATGACGCTAAATCTATAGTTCTGTGATACACACCTTTAAATCTGTAGTTTTGTGATAGTTTCGTCAAAATATTAGTCTCTTTATATTTCTATTCTTAGCAGTTTAAAAGTAAAGGCTAGAAAATAGACTTCCATGAAAAAAACATAACCAATTCTAAAATTAAGTTATGAAATTCAAATTTTAGTTCTTGCCGGGTAAAATTTATTTTTTGTTTACAGCTAGTAAGCTAGCAAACAGATAATGAGAGCCGTAATTACTGCATGGACGTTTTTTTGTGTACTATTTATCAGTTATTCAGTAACATCGTCGAGCAGTAAATTCATTAGTGGTCAGTAGAGAACTATGATTGGATAGTGGTCAGTAGAGAACTATGATTGGATTGGTAGGTTTTCAAATTTCAGATAGGTAATTGGCTCCTTTTCTCGACGGCAACACAGTAGCTAGCTAGCTAGGGAGTCGTCAAGATCATAGCAATATTGCCCACGGCATCCACGTGTCGCCGGTGTCTTCTTTCCTTAATCCGGTGTCCA
Source organism: Oryza officinalis (assembly GCA_008326285.1). Taxonomy (NCBI): domain Eukaryota; kingdom Viridiplantae; phylum Streptophyta; class Magnoliopsida; order Poales; family Poaceae; genus Oryza; species Oryza officinalis. The sequence continues at coordinate 66,137,246 of BDMV01000001.1, forward strand.
TTTGACGAGCAATTCTCCACAGCGGTAGACATGAGCCATCACCTCACCACATTTCGCCTCAGAACGTTGCCACATGATCATCAGCGGCGTCACTTTCAGAGACCACAAGAAAAGCATCAGAGCATATTATATAGAAAGGAAAAACAATGCGAAAAACACAATCAGAATCAGTGGACGATTGATTGATTTCTAATTTCTTCTCACGACGTTGAGCTGAGCCACCAATTCAGGGGACGCTCACACTCGTGACCTTGACTTGGAACCAAAGCTAGGATCTTTCTTAGCTGCTTAGTAGCCAGGAATCAGGATTAAGTTAAGGTAAATTGTCTTACTCTGATAGTCTGAACTAGTGTGTTACAGCTTGATAACACAAAGTTTGCAGGAAAAACAGGCAACAAATTGGGCTGTCCCACTGCAAAAGTCGGCCCCGTTAGCTTCGTGGATCGATCGAAGTATGTGATACTTCACCTGTTCTTCGCGAACGGGAGAAGAATTTCTGCACCTGTCTGCTTGATCAGTACTGTACAAGGCGTCAAGGCTCAAGAATGGAATTTTTTTTTTCTCTGCACGACTACCATGTTGTGAACGAGTAATCCTGTTTCTACGTAGCATTAGCATCCGCATATCAGCATACGTGTTTTCTCTGAAAACTATCAGTCTTGAGTTGCATCTGAAATTCTGAAGGTGCTCCATTTTATTTCTTACAGCTTTCAGACTGTAGCAAAGCTGTTATTACTGATGAGAGTTTCAGGCTCTGCCTGAATGTTCAGTTTCCACGGCTTGTCGATCGTGTGATTATCCGAGCTTGACACCTATAGATTAGCATGAACAAACCATCAATCATAACGCCACTTCTCTGCAAACTGCTCGATCTCATCTTCAATCTGTCCTGCAAAGCGAACAAAAAGGGTTCAGAGAATTATCTGAAATAAAGCTCAGAAAAGTTCTGTGCCGAAAGAACATCGCACAACACAAGCAAACATTATTAGTAGGGCTATTGTGCTTGCCTTTTGCCCCCCTTTTCAACGTCTGTTTTTTCTTCTAGTGCCTGACATGAATGGTACTAGTATATACATGGTTTTGGGTTGATTAATCTGTTCTGCTAAGCATGCACAACTCTGTCTTGTCTAACAACCGATAATATAATAGGAGTGCAGCTGCTTTGTCAATCTGCTTAATCCTCTTTTTGTGCAAGTTGTATACACTATCTGTCGAGAAAAGCTATATCACTTGTTACTTTAATAGCACTAGTTCACCACCACTCACTTCTTCACCTCATAGGCAAGTTGTCTTTTGCATCATCTGATCATCTTCATGTAGATAATTTGCAAGATCAAGACTCAAAAGAGACACTGGTTCAGTGGATGTCATTTAAAAGTTGAAATAGTGAATCCTCTAGGCCCTTGTTTAGATGGGCTGGAATCGCAACCAATATGGAGTATACATAAATGGGCCAGAATCTAGTTCAACGCATGTAGATGGGCTGAGATTTTTGGCCCATCCAAACTAGTGTAAAAAAAAATTCCTAAAAAAAGCCTACATCCACGTCCGACGGTAAGGCTAAGCCCAACTGTACAGGAAAACAAGGCGTACTGCTGTCCAAGAAAACAGTGTATAACCTTTTAAAATATAATCTGTTAAATCTGCCATTTTTTTTCAATTGCTATGATGCCACGAGTTTCATCCAAAAAAATACAAATAGGTCACTATGTTGTTAAAATTTCGTTATAACGCATGTACAATATGTCAGTAAACAAATAAACCGCTTGAATAAGATATAAGAAAAGGAGAAAAATGCTATGATAGCCACCAAACTCCTCTATCGCCAACTTTTGGAGTTTTGGGTCATTTTCTATGTGGTTTTTTCTCAGTTTTTAGAATTTTATAAATCAAACTTGCTAACGCCATTAAGGCTGAGTTCGGTTAACAGCGCCGCACAGTGTTTTTCTTCCCGGACACGCTTTTCAAACTACTAAACGGTGTATTTTTTTGCAAAAAGTTTCTATACAAAAGTTGCTTAAAAAAATTAAATTAATCCATTTTCGAAAAAAATTTAGCTAATACTTAATTAATCACGCGCTAATGAACGTTCCGTTTTCCGTGCGCACAGTAAGTGCCGAACTCAGCCTAAGAAAAACACCGACAACATCAGTAAATTTATGAAGTAAACACCAACAGTAGCGATAAATTTGCCACACTATGGCCGCGTTTGAGTCCGCCTAAGATGACGAAGATCGAGTGCAAGTACGAGAAAGTCATTAACATATAATTAATTAAATTTTAATTATTTCAAACATAAAAAATATATTTATTTTATATTTTAAAATAACTTTTATATAAAAAATTTTTACGCGAAATACACTATTTAACAATTTAAAAAATGTGTTAATGAAAATCAAGATAAAAATTTATATCTTAATCAGAAAAGATGATCTAGACCTATATCGTTTTCGTAATTAGGGGCGAATCCGATACGGATCCCAATCATATGCAGTAATATAGAGAGGTACTATTTGAACAGTAATTTGAGTCTACGCGAACAGTACTGATAAAGAAGGAAGTAGATAGGAGGGGCTAATGCCCACAACTGTATGCTCTACAATTCTGCATTAGTACATTCTAATGCAGAGAATCCCGATTCTGATGCACATTTACCTCAGTTGGCTGTGTGCCATTGGAGGGTTCGGCACTGTTTTTTTTTCTTTTAAAGATCGATGTGTACTAGGCATCAACCATGTTTGATTAGCCAGCAGCACGCGATTTTGCATTGATAGTTGCTACTGTAGTGTACCCCAGTACCAGTATCAATACTGTACAATTCACTGCGTTTGGTTGGCACCTGATGCGGTATAAGAGTATTTTTTTCACGAACGCGTAAAAAAATTGCACGTTAATATATTAAAAGTCATAAGAGTTTTTGATATACAACGCAATCAGCCAGACTATGCCAGAGGAAAGAGAAAGGCAAAAAAAACTATAGGCGAGAAAAAGAGAAACGAGAAACTACTACAACGGTTAAATACAACTCCGATCAGCGAGAGAAGGGGTAGAGCCATACTACGCTCCCAATATATCCTCAAAAACAGCAACGCCAGCGAAAGACCACAGACGGCCCTATGAGAGAATGGACTCCAGAACCACCGAGACCAAGAGAGCGCAGAATTGAAAACCCTAAAGTTCCGTTCCTTCCATAGCTGTCAAGAGATTAGAAGGATCAGGAAGTTGAAGCCGGTGTTAAGATGTTTAGGTAAGCAGGCCCTAGAGAACGACCATCAGACATGAAGCTAACTGCTACGAGGGAGAGAGAGGGCAGCCCAGCCAGGCTGTATGTGAGTACCCATTAGCCTTCTTATTTATTTCTTCATCGTTATTATTATTTTTTATTGATAGGTTATCCATCAACTATCTGTTAGTTTTTTATGATTTTTTTTAAAAAAAGACCGGACTTGACAAGTGTTATTATTTTTTATTGATAGGTTATCCATCAACTATCTGTTAGTTTTTTATGATTTTTTTTAAAAAAAGGACCGGACTTGACAAGTGCTTGATCTTTCTTCGCCATAAAATAAATTTATTTTTTATCCATGTCATATATATCGATACAAAACTAAAAAAATTAAAATTTTATTATTTTATTAAATTCTAATATAATTATTTTGTTATCTATTCTCAATATATTTATCTTGTATTTTTCATAAAATCTCGATGCAATGATTACTTAAAAATGAATTTATTTTAATATAAACAAGAGGAGCTAAAAACAAACTTACGCTTATTCTGGGGAAAGGGACTATATATGCCCGGAGGAAACTGGAAATCAAACCACGACAATCCACAACCACTCGCATGGCAGCCATTGCCCCCTTCTACCTCTCGCTGCTTCTCCCCCAACTTCTTCTGCTGCTGCTGCATGGCGCGGTGCCTGCTGTTCTTGGCTTCACGCGAGGCGATTTCCCGGAGGATTTCGTCTTCGGATCCGCCACCTCGTCGTACCAGGTAGCAATTAACTCACTGACTCTACTAGGTTCAATTGGAGCGAGATCTTCTTCGCTATCAGCTGGTTGCTTTTTTACATCTGAGAATTTCCACTGGCTCTGGTGAAAATTCTGATTGTTTGGGAGTGAAAATTTTGCCTATTTGGTACTAGTACGAGGGTGGTGTTGATGAGGATGGTAGGAGCCCAAGCAACTGGGACATCTTCACTCATGAAGGTGATTAAGTTTCCAATTCTTCAGTGCAGACTGACAAAGCTGGCATTTTTTGCCATATATATTTCGTCTTGTTTTTGACAAATATATATGTTCTTGTTTGTGATAATAGGGAAAATGCCGGGTAGGAGCACAGCTGATGTCGCTGCCGACGGGTACCACAAGTACAAAGTATAACTCTGATCTTTTCTCTCTTTTTTTTTGTCAATTTAGATGCTATGTTGTACCTAAAGAATTGTACTTTCTGTCTGATCTCTCCTTAACTTGATGTCTAGAAGGAAAATATTCAGATTCCATGGCCGAGTGCTTCGACGTTCTGAATAGGAAAGCTCTAACTTGTTTTAACATGATTTAATCTGATGGTTCAGGATGATTTGAAGCTGATGGTAGAGACTAACCTAGAGGCTTATAGATTATCCATCTCCTGGTCGAGGCTTATTCCAAGTATAAGCATTTCAGAAGATTTTCATTGTTGTAGGCAAGAATTTTGTAAGTCATAACCATCTAATTTATTGTTTTTGAAACTGACGTTTTCAGATGGGAGGGGTGCTGTCAATCCAAAAGGACTACAGTACTACAATAACATCATTGATGAACTAGTGAAAAATGGTACGCTTATTTGCATGAATATTTTTTTTCGGGAATACACAAAAAACTTGTGTATCTATTTTCATTAGTCTATGAAATTTTTTTGAGTGGTGAACGATGACAAAAACACCTTTCGTGTCCTAAAATTTAAATAATGAAAATCCATTATGTCACACATGATGACTTTTTTGGTGCACCGAACCCTACGGCATTTACCTCCCTTCAGGTATTCAAGTCCATATCATGATTTATCAGTTGGATCTCCCTCAGGTTCTGGAAGATGAGTACGGTGGATGGTTAAGTCCGAGAATTTTGTAAGATCCCTAAACTCTCTTGTGCTAATGGTATTGCTCTGAAGTTCATCTTGTCCCAGCACTTAACCACATTGCCTATTTTATCTTGAGTTACACCTAACATATTCTTTTTAGGAAACACCTAACGTAATACTCCGTCTGTTTCTTTTTATAAGGCATTTTATAAAGTCAAATGGTCAAGGTTCCTAAACTTGGACCACTAATTACTTAAATTATATAAGTACTAGCAAAATACCCGTACGTTGCATCGGGTGAAGCCTAATAGTGAGTGTGTGAGAGCATAAGACCATCAAGTTGTCCATATAGGTAAATCGAATCTTCCCAGTGCAAAAAAGACGCTCAAATGATATAATTATTTGTTGCTCTAAATTATGTATTACAGAACTAAAGTATAAAACCATAATAAGTATTTACTTTTGTCATGTATTATTAATAGAGTCGGTTGCAATGCATGGTAACTTATAACTTCACTTATACTTCACTTATAACTTTCACTTGTGCTGATGGTATAGCTCTGAAGTTCATCTTGTCCCACTCCAGCACTTAATATCACATTGCCTATTTTATCTTGATTGACACCTAACATAATATATAAACAAACTTGTTGTGCACAACAAAGCATTCATGTATTAACGGCTTCACTGAAAAACCAAGAGATGTCCCAGGGACTGGGAATTGATCACAGGTTTCCTAGGGATATTTCATAGAGTGGACCTGAATCCTTATCTCCAGTAGCATTGCAAATGCAGGGAGGATTTCAAAGCATATGCAGATGTGTGCTTCAGGGAGTTTGGAGACAGGGTTTCACACTGGATTACTATTGATGAACCTAATGTTGCTTCAGTTGGGTCTTATGATACCGCAGAATTGGCTCCTGGGCGTTGCTCTGATCCTTTTGGAATAAGAAAATGTACAATAGGGAACTCATCGGTTGAGCCATATATAGCAGTTCATAACATGTTACTAGCACATGCATCAGTCACAAAACTGTACAGAGAAAAATACCAAGTGAGTTCTCATGTACCCAAAATTGGTAGCATTGTTCAATTGGCCAAAGTTTCATGCGTTCGTAAAAGAGTTTTACATATAGGTTGCAGGAAAAGGAGTTATCGGCATAAGCATTTACACATTTTGGTCTTATCCGTTAACAAATTCTACTGTCGATTTAGAAGCAACCAAAAGATGTCAGGACTTTATGCTCCACTGGTATGTCATGTTGACTCTTTATGTTTGCATCTGAATATTAATGTGAAAAAAATAGATGGAGCAAACAGAGTTGTGATGCTCTTTCTAGGATACTAAGACCCTTGGTATTCGGTGATTACCCACAAGTAATGAAGAACATTGTCGGTTCTCGCCTTCCATCCTTCACAAAAGCCCAATCTGAAGATGTCAAGGGTTCTCTAGATTTCATTGGAATGAATCACTACTACTCTCTCTATGTGAATGATCGTCCTTTGGGTAAGGGTGCACGTGACTTTGTAGCTGATATATCAGTTTACTACAGAGGTAAGAACTTTTCTGTTGACGAAGGCATTATTGGCTTATTGCTGCACTGCACTTCCCCAGTCATAGGAGCAGTAATTTTGGTTCATTTGTCTAGCAGTAATATCTGTCAAATAACTACTAGCAACAACACATAATCAAATACTCCTACAATTTTATGAAATCTATGTAGCATGCAGGGTTAGAAAAACCGCCGGGGGCCCGGTTACCGCCACCCAGCGGTACGGCGGTTACCGGCGGTCGACAAATTTACAAATCGAAATTTGAATTCAAAAATTCGGGCAAACCGCGCGGTTTGGCGCGGTTACCGCGCGGTTTGTCGCGGTAACCGTGCGGTTTGGCACGGTTACCGCGCGATGTGTGACGGGCCGCACAGTAACGGGCCGGCCTATTTTTTTTTCTTTTTCCAATTTTCAAATTTATTCTCCGTTTTGCTCTTAAATTTGAATAAATATTTTTTTTTTAGAAATTTTTTCACCATAAAACACTACAAATCAAGCACTACTTTCACCATTTTTTTTGATTTTTTTCTTTTTTTTTTAAATTTTTGAATTTGGACGAATTTCATTAAACCGTACCGCGCGGTACGGGTAACCGTACCCCCGCGGTACGGGCGGTAACCGCGGTAACCGCGCGGTTACCGCCGGTTTTTCTAACCCTGGTAGCATGTGCAAAATCTAATCAATTCCCTCTGATTCAGGTTCCAAGACAGATCCACCACCTGGTAAGGTATGGTTTTCCATCGATGTTTGTGATATGCTCCTGTATTGAGCTGTTTCAAACATGAAACTATCAAATTAGGAGTTCTTATCTAATTCAACATATTAAAAGCAAATATGAAATATACACTTAAAGATCATACAATTTGTAAGGATAACAAAATTGCAGTCATTATGCGAGTGTGATGGATCTCTTTTTTTTTCCCCCGGAGCACAGGGAGCTCCAGCATCTATTGGACCTGACCCGCAAGGATTGAGATTTATGGTGCAGTACCTACAAGAAACCTATGGGAAACTTCCCATTTATATCCTCGAGAATGGCAAGTCATTTTTTGCGGTTCAGTTACTCCACTGAAAATTTGCCAAAGTTTATGCAGAATTGTACTGTTTTGTACCTTACATATTTGGTTTCTCTTTGCCCTTCTCTTCAGGTTATGGATCTAGAAATGATACTGTCTATGACAATGACAGGATTGATTACCTGAAGAGCTATATAGGGAGTATACTGACTGCACTAAGGTGAAAACATCGCCAAAAAGAGGAAACAGATGAGATAATTTCCAGGCAAATGTTTTGCAGTTGCTCTGAAATTCTTCAGACATTTTGATCAGGATGAACTCCTCTCTGCAGGAATGGCGCCAACGTGAAAGGCTACTTCGTGTGGTCATTCGTGGACGTGTTCGAGTACCTTTCGGGGTACGGCCAATCGTACGGCCTCTACCGCGTCGATTTCGCCGACGAGGCGCTGCCGCGGCAGCCGAGGCTCTCCGCTCGCTGGTACTCCAGCCTCCTCAAGAACAGGGAGATGGATGTTCAGAATGAGCTCGCCATGGCAGCAGAGTCACGAGCTCAGCAATGAGTTGCATACACTTGATTTGGTGCAGTAACAACAGTTAAAATTCTTAAAATATTTAATAGAAAGATACGCAAGTCTTATGCGTATTCTCAAAAAAAAAATCTTAAAATACATGTACATTTCTTTTTTCTCACATAAGCATAGAGGAAGTCACCTGGTCTGGCTCACACATACTCATCAGGACTTGCTCCTGTACAAAAATATAGATTATGTGGTATAGTATGTCGTCAAATATTGGAAGATTTTTTTCATAACCATTTGTATTTCTCGGATAATGAAATATTTTTATTAGACTTAGTCAATTATATAAGGCGATACAATTATATAATGAAATATTCCGAGATTTTCGGCCTTTCTTTCGCTGATTCTTTTATCAAATGTCCATGCAGCAACCGCACATCGATGGAGCAAAAAAAAAAAAAGCAAAATTCAGATGTCAACTGAAACGAGATTTATTACATGATGTACACCCTTCTTTACCAGAATATCATTCTACAAATGCGGTAAAATTTAAATTCTAGAATAGTACCTACTCTAAGTTTAAATTTTATACCAAACATCATATTATCTTTAGCTGTTAAGACCCGCATGGCTGCACACCACCCATATTATCTTTAATCCTCATCATCCCACTATGCATTAATGATGAGCCTTTTAGATCTTTCATTGTAATTTTTAATCCCAAAATATTTGTATGTAGCTATCCCTTCATTTCATCATATTATAAGACATTTTGATTTTTCCCTAAATCAAACTTCTATAAGTTTGATTAAGTTTATAACAACTCTTGTAACACCAAATTAGTTTCGTTAAACATAACATTTAATATATTTTGATAGGATGTTTATTTGGTGTTAAAAATGTTGATATTTTTTCTATAAGTTTAATTAAACTTAAAAATATTAACTAAAAAATCAAAACGTGTTATAATATAAAACGGGGGCGTACTTTTAAGATGAAGGGAGGACTTCAGTAACCAACAACCATGTTTAACTAAGCAGTACTCTTTTTATTGATGTTTGCTACTGTAGTGTATACTATATAAAATACTGTACAAATTCACTTCAGCTACAGGTGATGGAGGTGAACTCAGCTTCCTCCATTATTTCTTCTCCTTTTTAATTTTTTTTTGACAGGTTATCCATCCATTACCGTCTCGATCACCTGAAACACATGTAAGGCCCTGGCTGCACAAACACAGAACCATCTTTTGTCGAAAAGAATTTTTTTTCTCAAAAAAAAAATGCATTTTTGTACTTGGACAAGTGTTTTCGTATTTGCCCGGAGAAAACTGGAAATCGAACAACCAGACGCGGATGGCTGCCATTGCCGCCGCCTACCTCACGCTGCTTCTTCCGCCGCCGCTGCTGCATGGCGCGGTGCCTGCTGTTCTTGGCTTCACGCTAGGGGATTTCCCGGAGGATTTCGTCTTCGGATCCGCCACCTCGTCGTACCAGGTAGCAGCAACTCACGCACGCACTAACTCTTCTTGCTTAGATTGGGGCAAAATCTTCTTCGACTATCAGCTTGTTGTTTTTTTCTCATTTGAGAATTTCCACTGGCTCTGTGAAAATTCTGATTGTTTTGGGGATGGAATTTTTTGTCTGTTTTGGTAGTATGATGGTGGAGTTGATGAGGATGGTAGGAGCCCAAGCAACTGGGACATCTTCATTCATCAAGGTAATTAAGTCTCCAGTTCTTCAGTGGAAACTGACAAGGCTGGGATTCTTGGCCACCACTTGTATTTGTATACATCAGTTCGTCCTTGTTTTGACAAATATATGCTCGTAGAAGATGCTAACCTTTGCAATTTTTACTTAGAAGAGCATTGAAGCACACCTCATGTGGTTGTTTGTAATAACAGGGAAAATGCCGAGCAGAAGCACATCGGATGTCGCTGCCGACGGGTACCACAAGTACAAAGTATAGCTCTGATTTTTTTAATCTTTTTTTGTCAGTTTTGATGCTACCACCTTCGTCTTAAAATAAAGACAAAATCACTTTTTTTTTAACGAACGACACAAGACGGTAAGTACATTGGGACAGAGGAGGTAGTATGTTGTACCTACAGAATTGTGTTTTCTGTCTGATCTCTCCTGAACTTGATGTCTAGAAGGAAAATATTCAGATTTCTTTTTTTTGGGAATACGCGAGCCAGCATTTTTGCATTAGGAGGAATAAAGTTATTTACAAACTAAGCACCAGACAAAACTGAAAAAAATGGGGAAAGGGGACAGGAGCTGGAAACTTGCAACTTGCAACTTGCAACCATACATAAACCTATTCTCGCGGCCCAGAAAGACGACCACGACCTCCCTGGGAGCTAGATGTTGATGACTGATATCGACGCGTTGGCCAACCGCCATAGCGTCGCCTCGTCGGTCATCCCTCTAGCTACCTCTACCCAACTTCTTTGCTGTTGATTGAACACTTGACTGTTCCGCTCCTTTCAGATTGTCCAGGCTACGAGAGTTGCAATAGTGTCGAACCCATGCCGAAGAGGTTTGGGCACCTTCTTTCGGCTGTTGCAGAGCCAAAGATGGAAGGAGGTTTCATTGATCGGTATGCAATGTGGCTGCCCAACTGCACTGAGCGCCCACCACCAGAGCTGTCTGGATTCTGGACATGTGACTAACAAATGATCAATGCTTTCGTCGTGTTGATCGTAGAGGACACAGCGATCAGGGTGTGGTAGTCCACGAAGGCGTAATCGATCAGCCGTCCAGCATCTATTTAGCGCCACTAGCCAGATAAAGTAGCGACAACGAGGTGGCGCAAGTGATTTCCAAATCGGCGCGGATTGGAAAGGTATTCGACCGAGAAACAACGCTTGGTAGGCTGATATGGAAGAGTAATCCCCTGAGCTTTCCCATTTCCAGATTATCGAGTCTGGTTGATCATTTAGAGGATCAATCGATTGGATGAGCGACCAAAGATTGAGGCATTCTAGGATTGCTTGAATCCCCATAGCGCTGTTGATGTCCCTTATCCATCTACGACCATGCAACGCCTCCGCCATCGTCTTTCTCCTCCTGATGCGAGTGGGGACCCGATCGTGCACAGCCGACGCAAGAGACCGAATGCCAGATCCCTGCAACCAGTTGTCCTCCTAGAATAATGTAGCCGCCCCATTGCCCACCTGGTAAACCATGGAAGCGGACGCGAAGCTTCGCTCCTTTAGGGAGCAAGGAATGTTCAATCCTTGCCAGGGCTTATCCAAAGAAACCCGTTGCAGCCAAGCCCAACGCGACCGGAGAGCGATGCCCATTAGTTCAAGGTTCGGTATTCCTAGGCCGCCATACTTCTTCGGGGCGCACACCCTAGCCCAGGCGACTCGGCAGGAACCTCCTTGAGCATTAGCCTTGCCTGCCCAAAGAAAGCCTTGATGAACCTTATCTATCCCCTTGATTACCCATTTGGGTGCATCAATGGCGACCAGTAGGTAGATGGGGATTGCGCTCAGAACTGCGTTTACCATGGTTACTCGACCGATCAGCGACATTTGCTCGGATTTCCATGTCGGCAGCCAGCGAGCGACCTTGTCGACGAGAGGCTGCAGGTCTTCTTTCATCAGGCGAAAAATAGAGAGTGGAAGACCCAAGTATTTGCATGGGAAGGATGCAATTTGGCACGGCGAGATCTTGTAACGTCCCGCCTCCACGAGGCCGGGCCCGCTTACATCTAGCAGCTTAATTAGGACATAAACTGCCCTCACAAACCAACACCAGTCTTTTCTGCGCACTTTGTGCTCACTCATGCGCACCCGGGAAAGACTTCCCGGTCGGTCTTTGTGCTCACTCATGCGCACCCGGGAAAGACTTCCCGGTCGGTCACCCATCCCTAGATTTCTCCAAGCCAAGCACGCTTAACTTTAGAGTTCTTTGAAGATGGGCTTCCGGAAAAGAAGTTGCAACTTGTTGGCATGAGTATCCTATCAATCCTATTATGCCTTGGGCCGGGGTGTTACATCCTCACCCCCTTAAGAGATCGACGTCCTCGTCGATCAACCCCAAGCCAGGAACTCCCTCTCTTGGCCACGTCCGTGTGTCCAGTGCCAGCGCATGTGCCATGCTGTGTGATCATATCGGGTCCACACCAGCCGTGCACACCATGCCTGCGCAACTGCGACACACCCATGTCCAGTGCCAGCGCATGTGCCATGCTGTGTGACCACACCGGGTCCACACCAGCCATGCGCACCATGCCTGCGCAACTGCGACACACGCGCCCGTGAAACCGCGAGAGTCGGCTCTGATACCATACTGTAACGTCCCGCCTCCACGAGGCCGGGCCCACTTACACCTAGCAGCTTAAATAGGACATAGACTGCCCTCACAAACCAACACCAGTCTTTTCTGCGCACTTTGTCCTCACTCGTGCGCACCCGAGAGGACTTCCCGGTCGGTCACCCATCCCTAGATTTCTCCAGGCCAAGCACGCTTAACTTTAGAGTTCTTTGAAGATGGGCTTCCGGAAAAGAAGTTGCAACTTGTTGGCATGTGTCGGTGACATGGGACCGGGGGTGTCATGACTAGAGGCTTGGGTAGCCGCGGTCCTCCACGTGTCCCGACCCCCTCGGGGGGGTCGGGCCCGAGGGTGACGTGGCCACCCCTTCCTCTGTCTCCCCGAGGGGTCGGGCCGCTCCCGTTTCGGCCCCGAGGGCTGGGGCGCCCCGACCCCCTGTGATTTTGGCGCCACGTGTGTGGGTTAGGTGAGCACAGCAGGGCTCACCTAACCGCATTTATAGCGGATCAGGCGAGCGCACCACGCCGCATTTAATGTGGCGCAGCGCACGCTTATCCGGTCCGTGACCGGTCACGGTGTGTGACCGGTCACAGACCGGTCAGATCGCGGGTTAGGTGGCGACAGGCGGCCGATGGCACGCCTCGCCCCGTCCCGTCGGAATGATGAGAGCCTCCTGGCTCTCGTCCCTAGCCGGAGCCGGCGTGCTAACTCCTGGAGTTGGTATGTCAGTCCCGGTCAGATCCAATCCAGATTTCAGCGCAGGCGTGGCAAGGAAGTCGCCGGCCATTGAATGAAGGTTGAAACGGGCGTCCACCGGGAGAGCTGGCGAGCGGGGCAGAAGGCGTGCGCCATGCTTGTCAGAAGTCACTTCCGGCTGTAGACTAGCCCTGATTGTAAAAAGAATGTTTCTTTTCTTAGGCAACTTGAGGCCCATGTGGTGACCCCTGATCAGATAAAAGGAGGCCCAGGCCTAGGAAAGAGGGGGGGACTCCGGCGGATACGTTGGAGAGAGAGAATTCCCTTTGTATTGTTGGAGACCCTCAGATCCACCAGAACACAGGAGTAGGGTGTTACGGTTCTCAGCGGCCCGAACCTGTCTACGTCGCCCGCGTCTTGCGCGTTTCCTCTCTCGCTGACGTTCCTCAGATCGAGGGCGAAGAACCTCACTTAGCGCCCCCGGCCGAACCGGCAAAGGGGGGCCCACGCGGTCTCCCGGTGAGGAGCCTCACGCTCCGTCATCTGGTGCGCCAGGTAGGGGGCGCGTGTGTCTTTCTAAGCCTTCATCCTCTTTCGTGTGTGCCAAGTTTCGCTCGCTCAGCCCCATGGCCGAGCGGGCAGTGGCGCACAGCCTCTCTCCGAGCGCTAGCGGTGACGACAGGGAGCAGAACCCGCGCAGTCGGGCTCGCACCCCGCCGTCCCCCTCTCGCCGAAGTCTTGGGCGGGGGAAGGCGCTCGAGGAGGTCGAAGGATCCGCGACCTCGCCGCTCGCGGGTGACGGGGGAGGACGGCGAGACGGGACGCGTCGCCGCCTCGTCTACGGCGATGGCGGCACGCCCCAGGGCGCGCTCCAGGCCGCGGGCGCGCTCCTGCGTCACCCGCCCGTCGTCCCCGATCCAGAGACTCCAGCCCGACGTTGGCTGGATGACGTGGCCGACTTGGTCATGACGGCGCAGCAGCGCCTAGGCGCCGGCGGGCGGTCCTCCGCCGCCGGGGCCTCTGGCGCTGCCGCCGCCGGCTCCATGTCGTCGAGGCGGAGGGCGCGGCGAACGACGGCCGTCACGCGCCGCTCGTCCGCCGTCCCCTCGTCAACGCCTCCGACCCAAGAAGATGTGCGTGGGGGGCCGGATGCCCGGCTCGATATCGAGCGCCGGCGCGACGCTCATCGCGCCGCCCACGCAACGGAGGACGCTTCCTCGTCCGGAGCGCCACTTCGGTCCGGTCACGGGGGCCGGCCCCCCGTGTCCCCGGTTGGCGGTGCCGGCTGTCGAGCCTTTGTGGCGAGCCTTCGGAACGTCCGTTGGCCCCCAAGGTTCCGGCCCACCATCACCGAAAAATACGACGGAAGCGTCAACCCCGCCGAGTTTCTCCAGATCTACACGACCGGGATCGAGGCCGCGGGGGGTGACGACAGGGTCATGGCGAATTTCTTCCCCATGGCCCTGAAGGGTCAGGCGCGGGGTTGGCTAATGAACTTGCCACCTGCGTCGGTCCACTCTTGGGAGGATTTGTGCCAGCAGTTCACCACGAACTTTCAGGGCACGTATCCGCGCCCAGGCGAAGAGGCGGACTTGCACGCGGTACAGCGAAGGGACGATGAGTCTCTTCGCTCGTACATTCAGCGGTTCTGTCAAGTCCGCAACACCATACCATGCATCCCCGCACACGCGGTGATCTACGCGTTCAGGGGGGGCGTGCGGCACAACCGCATGCTCGAGAAGATCGCCTCCAAGGAGCCCCAGACCACCGCGCAGCTTTTTGAGCTCGCGGACCGTGTGGCCCGCAAGGAGGAGGCCTGGACCTGGAACTCCTCCGGTTCGGCGTGGCAGCTCCGGCCGCCCCCGGGTCCGCCGCTCGGTCAGGGCGACGGGACAGGAGGAGGAAGAAGAGGTCGGCCCGTTCCGACGACGAGGGTCATGTCCTCGCCGTCGAGGGCGCTTCGCGGGCCCCCCGAAAGGGGAGGCCTGCGGGCGACAAAAAGAAGGAGGCCGGCGTTCCCAGCAAGGAGCGTCCGACCGGCAAGTGGTGCACCGTGCACAACACCTCCCTCCACGACCTCGCGGACTGCCGCGCGGTCAAAAGTTTGGCCGAGCGGACGAGGAAGTGGGAGGAGGAGAAGAGGCAGGAGCGCCGTGAGGGCAGGGCCCCGGCGGCTCCCGCCGGCAACCGGCGAGGTGAGGCCAAGCAGAAGGCCCCCGCCGAGGACATCGACGATGGCGACGATGACCTGGGGTTTCAGGAGCCTGAGGCCACCGTCGCCACCGTCGATGGGGGAGCGTGTGCTCACGCTTCTCGCCGGAGCCTCAAGGCCATGAAGCGTGAGCTTCTGGCCGCGGCCCCTACCCATGAGGCGACGCGGCGGGCGCGGTGGTCGGAGGTTGCCCTCACCTTCGACCAGACCGACCACCCGCCGTGCGTTGCCCGGGGAGGACAGATCGCGATGGTGGTTTCCCCCACCGTTTGCAACGTGAAGTTGGGGCGTGTCCTCGTGGACGGGGGTGCAGCCCTCAACATCCTTTCCCCCGCAGCCTTTGATGCCATCAAGGCCCCGGGGATGGTGCTCCGACCGTCCCAGCCGATCATCGGCGTGACGCCGGGGCACACCTGGCCGCTGGGTCATATCGACCTCCCGGTCACCTTCGGTGGTTCCGCCAACTTCCGCACGGAGCGGGTGGACTTCGATGTGGCGGACCTCAGTCTGCCCTACAACGCGGTCCTGGGGAGGCCCGCGTTGGTGAAGTTCATGGCGGCGGTCCACTACGCCTATCTCCAGATGAAGATGCCGGGCCCCGGTGGCCCCATCACCGTCCATGGCGACCTCAAAGTCGCGCTTGCTTGTATGGAGCAGCGCGCGGACCACCTCGCCGCGGCATCCAAGCCCGCGGACGGCGACGAGAGGCCCAGCACCTCCGTCCCGCCCGCCCCAAGGCAGCGGATGGTCACGAGCGACGAGGTCCCGGTCAAGGAGGTTGCCCTGGGCGACGGCCCGTCCGAGACCACCCGGATCGGTGGTCTTTTGGACGACAAATAGGAAGACGCGCTCGTCTCCTTCCTGCGGGCAAACGCCGACGTCTTCGCCTGGAGACCGGCGGACATGCCCGGGGTCCCCAGGGAGGTGATTGAGCATCGTCTCGCCGTGCGGCCGGGCGCAAGGCCGGTCCGGCAGAAAGTGCGGCGGCAGGCCCCGGAACGTCAAGCCTTCATCCGCGAGGAGGTGGCGCGACTTCTGGAGGCCGGATTCATCCGTGAGGTCATCCATCCGGAGTGGCTGGCGAACCCGGTCGTCGTCCCCAAGGCGAACGGCAAGCTTCGGATGTGCATCGACTACACCGACCTCAACAAGGCATGTCCTAAGGACCCTTACCCCCTGCCACGCATAGATCAGATTGTCGACTCCACCGCGGGGTGCGACCTTTTGTGTTTTCTAGATGCATACTCTGGTTATCATCAGATTCGCATGGCTAGGGAGGATGAGGAGAAAACTGCATTCATTACCCCCATAGGAACCTATTGTTATACGACAATGCCTTTCGGGTTAAAGAATGCAGGTCCTACTTTTCAGCGTACTACTCGAATTTCCTTGGGTAGCCAGATAGGACGCAATGTTGAGGCCTATGTTGATGACTTGGTTGTGAAGACACGCAACCAAGAGACCTTGCTCTCGGATTTAGCGGAAACTTTCGAAAGTCTCCGCTCCGCCCGCATAAAGCTGAACCCCGATAAGTGCGTGTTCGGCGTGCCTGCGGGCAAACTTCTCGGGTTCTTGATCTCTGCCCGAGGCATCGAGGCCAACCCCGAGAAGATACGAGCTATAGAGCGGATGCGCCCCCCCAGCAAGCTTAGGGACGTGCAGTGCGTCACCGGCTGCATGGCCGCCCTAAGTCGGTTCATATCGAGGCTGGGAGAGAAGGCGCTACCCCTATTTAAGCTCCTCAAGCGCTCCGGGCCGTTTACCTGGACGGAGGAGGCTGAGCGCGCCTTCACTCAGTTGAAGGCGTACCTCAGTTCTCCCCCAGTCCTGGTCGCCCCGGAGCCAGATGAGCCGTTGCTACTCTACCTGGCGGCAACCCCGCAGGTGGTCAGCGCGGCGTTGGTCGTGGAGCGTGACGAGGACAACCCTCACTCCGCGCCCCCCCACCCTGTGTCGGCTCGACCCGGGAGAGAGCAGGGAGGAGAGGCCCCCGAGCCGAACGGCGGCCTAAGGCCCCCGACGGCCGGAGCTGGCCCTCCGCCTGCTTGTCTGACGGTGCCAGGCGCCCCCGACCCCCAGGATGGCCCCGGGGCCACTGCGGGAAGGCCGCGCCTGTCGCCCTCTGACCCCGAGGTCGTCGGCACAGAAGCCGAGTGCGCCCCACACGGCCTCTCGGACGAAGAGCGCCCTGGAGACGCGGCCCCTGGCAAAGAGGATAGGCCCCGCCGAAAGGTGCAGCGGCCCGTCTACTTCGTTAGCGAGGCCCTCCGGGACGCCAAGACCCGATACCCTCAGGCCCAGAAGATGCTTTACGCTATTCTGATGGCTTCGAGGAAGTTGCGCCATTATTTCCAGGCGCATCGGGTCACGGTGGTTACGTCTTACCCCCTCGGCCAAATCTTGCATAACCGAGAGGGTACTGGACGGGTGGTGAGATGGGCAATCGAACTCTCTGAATTCGATTTGCGCTTTGAACCACGCCACGCGATCAAGAGCCAGGCCCTCGCCGACTTTGTAGCGGAGTGGACCCCAGCTCCCGAGCCCGTCTCCGCCCCCGAGGCCAGCCCGGGCCCCTCGCAGCTGCCTCACACCGCCTACTGGGTGATGCAGTTCGACGGCTCCCTGTCTCTTCAGGGCGCCGGTGCGGGGGTCACTTTGACCTCGCCGAGCGGAGACGTCCTCAGATACCTGGTCCGCCTCGACTTTCGGGCGACCAACAATATGGCGGAGTACGAGGGACTCCTTGCGGGACTCAGAGTGGCGGCTGGACTGGGGATCCGCCGCCTCCTGGTGTTAGGCGACTCCCAGTTGGTCGTTAACCAGGTCCGTAAGGAGTACCAGTGCTCTGACCCGCAGATGGACGCCTACGTCCGCCAGGTGCGGCGTATGGAGCGCCATTTCGACGGGATAGAGCTTCGGCACGTGCCCAGGCGGGATAACGCGGTCGCCGACGAACTCTCAAGGCTCGCTTCCTCGCGAGCCCAGACCCCACCGGGCGCCTTTGAAGAAAGGCTTGCCCAGCCGTCGGCGCGACCCGACCCCCTAGGGGAGACGGACGCGCCTGAACGGCCCCCGAGGCCCGTCGGAGTCCAGGCCTCGGGACCCGAGGGGAGCGCTCCCAGCTCCCCTAGATTGATTGCTTGGATCACTGAGATCCAGGCGTATCTCGCAGATAAGACTCTACCCGAGGACCGCGAAGGGAGTGAACGCGTCCGTCGCATCTCCAAGCGCTACGTGCTGGTGGAAGGGACCCTCTATCGGCGCGGGGCTAACGGAGTCCTCCTGAAGTGCATTCCTCGGGAACAAGGCGTCGAGCTTCTCGCCGATGTCCATGAAGGCGAGTGCGGAGCCCACTCCGCCTCGCGCACCTTGGTTGGCAAGGCCTTTCGCCAGGGTTTCTATTGGCCGACGGCTCTCAACGATGCGGTCGACCTGGTCCGGCGGTGCAGGGCGTGCCAGTTCCACGCCAAGCAAACCCATCAGCCGGCCCAGGCCCTGCAGACCATACCTCTTTCGTGGCCGTTTGCTGTCTGGGGGCTCGATATCCTGGGACCGTTCAGGCGGGCCCCGGGCGGGTTCGAGTATCTGTATGTCGCTGTCGACAAGTTCACTAAGTGGCCCGAGGCTTATCCGGTCATCAAGATCGATAAGCACTCCGCCCTTAAATTCATCAGGGGCATCACTGCTCGGTTCGGGGTGCCTAACCGTATCATTACGGATAACGGCACCCAGTTCACTAGTGAGCTTTTCGGCGACTACTGCGAAGACATGGGCATCAAGCTCTGCTTCGCCTCACCCGCCCACCCCAGAAGCAACGGCCAGGTGGAGCGCGCCAACGCGGAAATCCTCAAGGGCCTCAAAACCAAGACCTTCAACGTCCTCAAGAAGCACGGCGATTCGTGGATCGAGGAGCTGCCAGCGGTGCTCTGGGCGAACCGAACCACGCCAAGCCGAGCAACCGGGGAAACGCCTTTCTTCCTCGTCTACGGCGCGGAGGCGGTCCTCCCATCTGAGCTCACCCTGAGGTCCCCTCGGGCCACCATGTATTGCGAGGCTGATCAAGATCAGCTTCGCCGAGACGACCTCGACTATCTGGAAGAGCGAAGGCGGCGCGCGGCCCTTCGAGCCGCGCGCTACCAGCAGAGCCTGCGGCGCTACCATCAGCGCCACGTCCGGGCCCGATCACTCTGCGTCGACGACCTCGTCCTACGCCGCGTCCAAACGCGTGCTGGACTGAGCAAGCTCTCACCAATGTGGGAGGGTCCGTATCGAGTGATCGGCGTCCCCCGGCCGGGCTCGGTTCGGTTGGCCACGGGCGACGGCACAGAGCTGCCTAACCCGTGGAACATCGAGCATCTTCGTCGCTTCTACCCCTAATGGGGGTCGGGTGTCATGTCTCGGGCTCGGGCCAACCCCGCACCCCCCCCGGGCGTGCAGGGTTGGCCGGGGGCTACCACATGCACATACTTATCTTTTTTCTCTTCCGTATTTCAATAAAAGCACTTTCGATTTCCAGAGGACCGTGTCTGTGCCGTCGCTTCCTTTTGAAGAATCTCGGCTTGAGTTAGTACGCTCGTGCTCGGCCCTGCCCTCGGTGGCCCGGGCCGGCTAAAACCGCCAAACGGGGCCCAGAACCGAGCCGTGCCCCGGGGCGTGGTGAACTCCGGGGGGGAATCGGCAAAGGCCCACAATCGGGTCCTCCTAACCCTCGGTCACCGCGCTCCCGGCCTGGCCAGTCTCGACACGCGGATCTCCCCAGGCACTAGCCCCGACCCGCGCCGTTTGAGGCTGGGACCTGGGCACGAGCCCTTGCTCAAGCCAAGACTCAGAAGGACCGCGGCACAGACCATCCTCGTCTTATACGCACAACAAACATAACTGACATAGAAATTTCCTCTTTATTTGATTGCAGATTAAACCAGTCTATACAAGCAGGGGGCTTGAAGGCCTCGGAAGAAGAAGGTAAAATTTAAGATCGGCGGGGGCTTGGGGGCTCACTCCGACGCACCCGGGCCGCCGGCCTCGCCGTCGCTGTCGTCCGCACCGTCGTCGCCGTCCTCCTCCTCGGAGTCGAGGGCGAACGCGAGCCGAGGGGCCGTACCCTCGAAGCTGTGGACGATGTGGTCGGCGGCGTCCCGGACCTGCGCGCGCGCGCCGTCCTCGGTTCCGGGAGGGAACTCTTCCAGCGCTGCCCACGGGGAGAAGTCAGGGTCCCTGGCCTGGTAGCTCGCCAGTACGAGCTCCACCGCCCCCCGGGCGAGGTCCCTCGAGGATGACTTGATCGTCTCCTCGAGCTCCTCGGGGAGCCGTTCGAGGACCCCGGCCATCTCCGAGAGGCGCTGGGCGAGGCCCCCCTGGTTGGCGGCGTACTTCGCGTACCGCCCGCCCCAGAGGCCCGCCTGCCGCCCGGCGCGGTCTAGACGCGAGACGGCGTCCCGAAGCATGCCGGGCCCCACCTCGCACGCCAGGCGGAGGGCCTCGACCTCCCCGGCGGACGAGTCCAGCGCGCCCTGCAGCTCGGCGACGGTGTGTTCGGCGGCTGCGAGGCGGGCGGCTAGGTCGTCGTGGCCCGCGGCCGCCCCGCCGCTGTGCGCTCTCGCGTCCAGCTCCTTCGCCCGCGCCTCGAGCTCAGCGGCCCGCTGGTCCAGCGCGGCCCTCTCGGCGCGGGCGCCTTCCAGATTGCGGCGCGCCTGCTCCTCCCGCGCCGCCTCGCGGAGGAACAGGCTGTCCGCCAGCCGCTGCGCCGCGGCCTCGGCCTCCTCGAGAGCTCGCCCCCGCTCGGCGAGCGCATCCTCGCGGAGGCGGAGTGCGGACTCCTCCTCGGCGGAGGCGGCCTCGTGCGCCGCCAGCGTTGCCTCCCGGGTGGCGACGGCGGCCTCGCGGTCCGCCAGGGCGCCCTCCTTCGCGTCCAGGGCGCGGGCGCGCTCCTCCAGCGCCGCGACGCGAGCCTCAAGGGCCTCTTCCCGCTGACGGGACGCCGCCTCGTTCTCCGCCGCCCGCCGCTCCCGGGCAGCGGCGGCGTCGAGGACTCCCCGGGCGGCGTCGAGCTTCTCCTCTAGCTCCGCCGCCCGGGTCCCGTATTGGAGGCGGAGGTCGTCCCGCGCCTCGTCGAGCACGGCGGTGGCGATGAGGGCGGTCTCCCGCTCCTCCTCTACCTCCCTGGCGATCTCCGCCAGGTCCCTACGACGGGCCTCGAGCTGTTTGGCGTGCTGGCGGTATGCCTTGCGGCCCGTCTCCACCATGGCCTCCACCGAGCGCCGCCCCTCCTCGACGCGCGCCCACGCCGCGTCGAGCTCCGCCCGCTCCGCCTGCAGGGCCTCCATCTGGGCACTTAGCCCGTCCAGCACCGTGCTGTTCGCGGTGGCCAGGGCCTGCAGGAGGGGCTCCGCGCTCAGCGGGGTAGCGGAAGGCAAAGGGGAGAGCCGCCTCGGTGTGGGTGCCGCGCGGCTCGGCCCGCCGATCGGCGTGCTGGCCTCGGGGGCGCCCCCCGAAGCTGGCTCGTCCCGCGCGTCGCCCGGGGCGTCAGGCCCGGGCGGCGCGCCCGCGGCCTCGTTGTGGGTGGCCTCGGGGGTCGTCATGGTCTCGGGCGGAGTCGGGTCGGGGGCTTGGCAGGCTGCCCGGCGTGCACCCGCCGCCTCTGCCTCCCGGGCGGACTCCTCGGCCCGGCGGAGTCTGGCCTCCTCCCGAGCGGCCTCCTCGGCCTGGCGAACCCGGGCGGCCTCCCGGGCGGCCTCCTCGGCTTCCCGGAGGCGGTCCGCGGCTTCCCGTCGGTCAGCCTCTCGCCTCCGGGCCTCCGCGGTCACCGTCTCCTCGGCCTCGGACCGGCCGGACTTGGAATGGCGTGGGGGGCGTGACGGGATCTCGCTGAGGCAGAAGAAAAACCAAAGACAAAAAGAAGCGGGTGAGTAAAAACTCGCCTTGGGGAGTAGATACGGCCGCAGTGGGCGTGGGAACGAACCTGCGGGGAGGTCGGCTGAACGACCACCTCGGGGGCGAGATGAGGCTCCCCCGGCATGGCTCGCTCTCCCCCATCTTGCGGAGCCGTTTCTTCCTTCGCTCCCCCTCGGGCTGCGGCGCCGGCACGGCACCCTCTGGGCGCCTGCTGCTGGCACGCACCGCCCCGCCCCCTCGGGGAGGAGATGGGGGAGGAGTACCTCCCTGCTTCCTCTTCCCCCTGGCGTCGGCGGGGCGGCTGCCCCCCGGGCCCCCGTCGCGGGGCCCAGAAGCACGACCCCCTCCCGGGGTAGATTGTTCCCCCCTGCGGCTCCCGCCCGCGCCATCGTGGCCTCGGGGGGCCCGTTCCCCCGACGCCCCGACCACCTGCATGATGGCCAGGATGTTGGCGCGCTCTGGGTCGCAGCAGAGGGGGAGGACCCCTTGGGGGATGAGGGATGCCTCCACGGAGCTGAGATTCAGCACCCGTTGGACCACCATCCTGAAGTCCTCGGGGTCCCAGTCCCATTTTCGCCCCAGGTGGGTCCTCACGTGGTCCTCGGGCCCGGTGTACTCCCAGGCGCCTCGGGCGCGCCGCTGGAGCGGCGCGATCCGGCGACGAAGGTAGTCGCCGAACACCATGGCCCCCGTGAGCCCTTGGGATCGCAGACCCGCCAGGCGGTCAAGAACGGCGTCGTAGCCGTCCCCCAGATCCACCGCCGCCCGCCAGCTGGAGGCCTGCGCCGGGGGCTGGCTCGGGAGTCGGAGGCGCGCTTCGTCGGCGAGGGGGGTGTAGAACCAGTCGCTCTTCCAGTCGTCCCACTTCTTGCGGAGGACGCAGGGAATGTAGCGGTTCAGCACCTGCCCCCGCGGCTGGAAGTAGCAGCCACCGACTGCCGTCGGCGGCGACACCGGCTGCACGGTGAAGAACCACCGGAACAGCCGGAGAGATGGGCGCACCCCGATAAACATCTCGCACAGGTGTGCGAAGATGGCCAACGTCATTATCGCGTTGGGGGTGAGGTGCGCCATCTGGAGATCATAAAACTCCAGAATATCCATGAAGAAAATAGAGAATGGCGGGACCAGCCCCGCCATTGCGAAAGAGAGGAAGAAGACGGACCGCCCCGGGTAGTCTGGCGCCGGGCGTCCCTCGCCCAGCGTGACCACCACCCGGCCGGTGGCAGATTCCGGCATGAATCGGCGCGGCAGCCCGGCCTGCCTCTCGCTTGTAATGCGGGAAGGCGGCAGCACGCTACCGTCGAGCGGTGCGGAGCCCCGTGCCATGGCGCCGGCGGAGGAGGAGCTTGAGAGCGAGCGCGTGTGGCAAGAGTAGGGCACAGGAAACGAAGAGCTAGGGCACGAGTGGCGAAGGCAAAGGGAAAAATGGAGAGAGGAAGGAAACGAATCCCTTCCTCGGCGTCTTTATACCCTTGCCAACGCTATGCCCGGCTCCTCGCTTCCCGCGCCCACTACCTCGCCCCCTCGTTTCTCGCTCCCACGCCTCCACTAACCCCACTCGCCCGTTTGCGGCGCACGCGGCAGACGTGCGGACGTGGCGGTTGAAATGGGGCAGATAATGCGCGCATTAACTGCGCTCGCCGACCGTGAAAAACGCCATCATCATATCCCCAGGCGAAACGAACCGGCACGTCCCGATTCCCGCGCTGCTCGAGTAATGCAGCGGTCTTGAAGAGGCCGCTCATTATCGTCGGTCGGTTTTCTCTTGCCGATGCGCGCGATTCGCGACCGTTGGGTTCCTGTCCGCCTGTAGGGACCGGCCCCATCCGTCACCGGGCCTAAGGAGTGGCGTCACGCCCGAGCGCTTCCCTCGAGGGGGGCGGTCGCCCTGGCATAACGCCGGGGGCTACTGTCGGTGACATGGGACCGGGGGTGTCATGACTAGAGGCTTGGGTAGCCGCGGTCCTCCACGTGTCCCGACCCCCTCGGGGGGGTCGGGCCCGAGGGTGACGTGGCCACCCCTTCCTCTGTCTCCCCGAGGGGTCGGGCCGCTCCCGTTTCGGCCCCGAGGGCTGGGGCGCCCCGACCCCCTGTGATTTTGGCGCCACGTGTGCGGGTTAGGTGAGCACAGCAGGGCTCACCTAACCGCATTTATAGCGGATCAGGCGAGCGCACCACGCCGCATTTAATGCGGCGCAGCGCACGCTTATCCGGTCCGTGACCGGTCGCGGTGTGTGACCGGTCACAGACCGGTCAGATCGCGGGTTAGGTGGCGACAGGCGGCCGATGGCACGCCTCGCCCCGTCCCGTCGGAATGATGAGAGCCTCCTGGCTCTCGTCCCTAGCCGGAGCCGGCGTGCTAACTCCTGGAGTTGGTATGTCAGTCCCGGTCAGATCCAATCCAGATTTCAGCGCAGGCGTGGCAAGGAAGTCGCCGGCCATTGAATGAAGGTTGAAACGGGCGTCCACCGGGAGAGCTGGCGAGCGGGGCAGAAGGCGTGCGCCATGCTTGTCAGAAGTCACTTCCGGCTGTAGACTAGCCCTGATTGTAAAAAGAATGTTTCTTTTCTTAGGCAACTTGAGGCCCATGTGGTGACCCCTGATCAGATAAAAGGAGGCACAGGCCTAGGAAAGAGGGGGGACTCCGGCGGATACGTTGGAGAGAGAGAATTCCCTTTGTATTGTTGGAGACCCTCAGATCCACCAGAACACAGGAGTAGGGTGTTACGCTTCTCAGCGGCCCGAACCTGTCTACGTCGCCCGCGTCTTGCGCGTTTCCTCTCTCGCTGACGTTCCTCAGATCGAGGGCGAAGAACCTCACTTAGCGCCCCCGGCCGAACCGGCAAAGGGGGGCCCACGCGGTCTCCCGGTGAGGAGCCTCACGCTCCGTCAGCATGAGTATCCTATCAATCCTATTATGCCTTGGGTCGGGGTGTTACAGATCTTCTTCAGCACATTGGATGGGCAGAGTTGAGCACTTAGAATAATTTGTCCAAAGACCCGAGGCTTCGCTAAAGATGTCTAGGATCTCCGTGGTCGCCTTGATTTCCTCGCTGGCTAGCCTGATGAATGCGACCACATCGTCGGCATATAGTGACACTCGGTGGGGCACTCCTGCCTTTGTAGCAACCCCTCACTCTCAGCCTTACTAAACAACCGGCTCAAAGAGTCTATCGCCAAGATGAAGATCATGGCCGAGATCGGGTCACCTTGGCGAACTCCGCATCAGTGTTGTATCGAAACGCCCGACAAACCATTGATTAGTACTCTGGTGCTTGAAGTTTTGAACAACATTGCGACCCATGCCCTCCACCTCTCCCCAAAGCCCTTGTGCTCTAGGACTTCAAGGATGAATTGCCAAGAAATAGAGTCGAAAGCTTTTGCGATGTCAAGCTTGAGCATTAGGGAAGATTGTCTCTGCCCAGGAAGTTTTTTGGCCGATTGACCACCAGCATGAAGTTGTCCTGAATGCATCTTTTTTTGATGAAAGCACTTTGGTTTGTAGCGACCAAGGAACCCAGCTGTGGTGCAAGTCGATGGGAAAGGATCTTCGTGAATAGCTTGGAGAAGCTATGAAGCAAGCTGATTGGGCGAAAATCACGAAGATTTCTGGCATCCGACGACTTGGGTAGCAGCGTAAGAAACGCCTTGTTCACCTTGTTCAAGCTGGAGCCGTCCATCCGAAAGAGCTGGTGCAGGGCTTCCATCACAACATCACGGATGATCGGCCAACAGGTGTGATAAAACTAGCCTGAGAAGCCGTCTGGTCCCGGTGCCTTGTTGCACGGGGTGTCCCTAATAGCCTCCCAAACCTCTGTTTCTGTGAATGGCTCCTCCAAGTTTGACAGTGGTTGTCCCTTTTGTTCAATGAAGCTTAACTCAAGGGAGAAACTTCTCTGGGTGGTCAAGCCTAGCACATTCAAGAAGTAGTTGTGCGCCAGCCATGCCTTCTCGTCAGGTGAAGTAGCGACCTGGCCATCGTGCTCGAGTTGTTGGACGAAGTTGCGACGGCGACGGAAAGCGGCCTGGTGGTGGAAGAAGCGTGTGTTGGCGTCTCCTTGTTGCAACCAGGAGAGGCGTGAGCGCTGCCATGCCATGGTGCGCTCAAGTGATGCCAGCGCGAGATAAGTTTTTTGAGGCTTCTGTGCAAGTATCTTTCCTGGGGGGAATAGGCGGCGCAGCTCTTTCATCCTATCGAATTTACCTAGCAGCTCCCTGGCCATCTCCATTTGGAGTTTTACATTCCCCACTTTTTTGTCGCTCCAGCTTTTTAAATGATTTGGTTGAGTACTTTAATGATCTGAAATGAATGTTCTAACTTGTTTTAGTTGTTTTGACAATGACAGTATTGACTTCCTGAAGAGCTATGTAGGGAGCATACTAACTGCACTAAGGTGAAAAAAATCACCAAAAAGAGGAAGCAGATGAGATAATTTCGAAACAGATGAGATAATTTCGAGGCAAATGTTTTGCGGTTGCTCTGAAATTCTTCAGACATTTTGATCAGGATGAACTCCTTCTCTCTGCAGGAATGGCGCCAACATGAAAGGCTACTTCATGTGGTCGTTCGTGGACATGTTCGAGTACCGGTCGCAGGCGAGGCTCTCCGGTCGCTGGTACTCCGGCTTCCTCAGGAACAGGGAGATGGTTGTTCAGAGGGAGCTCGCCATGGCAGCAGCAGAGTCACGAGCTCGGCGATGAGTTGCATACACCTGATTTAGTGCAGTAAGATTGTTGCAAGAGTTAAAATTCTTGAAAGACATGTAGTGCATATTTTCACATAAGCACAGAGGAAGTCACCTGGTTTGGCTCTCTGTCACGCATATATATACTCGGGACTTGCTCCCGAACACAAAATACATATTATGGTGGTATAGAATAATGTCATCAAATATTATGAGAATTTTTTATAACCATCGTTTGGTATCTTGACAAACGAGAGGACATCGCTTAGGGTTTACAAAACTGACGAAAACCGGACTTTTTGGACCGGCCCGAAAACTCAAACCGCTGGGTTTTTGGCTTCAAGAAAAATCAAACTGAAATTTTGACAAAATTTGACCAGATTTTCTCTCGAGATATGGGACGGGCGGCCGGCCGGCGTCTGCCTGCAACCTGCACGCACACGGCAGCATCGCAGCACACGACGCGACGTACACAAGAGACAAACGTGGCGGGAAGCATCTATGCTTTGCGCCGTTCGCCGTATCATCCCTGTCACCTGTCACCAACACAACACGTAGCGTGTCACTCCTACAAGTATCCTCCATTCGATCAGTAGTGTAGCGACGACGAGTGAGATATGGCAGCGTCGACGCCGGCGAGCAGAGAGCGGCGGTGGAGCCTCGCCGGCAAGACGGCGCTCGTCACCGGCGGCACCAAAGGCATCGGGTACCGTGCGTTTCATCATCTACGTGATGCGCATGGCTGATTTGCTGACGTGATGCTTGGTTTGGCAGGCGCGCGATCGTGGAGGAGCTCGCCGGGTTCGGGGTGAGGGTGCACACGTGCTCTCGCCACGACGCCGACCTGCAGGACTGCCTGCGCCGGTGGAACGCCGCCGACGGTGGCCTCGGCGGCGCGGCGGCGCCCGTCACGGCGTCCGTCTGCGACGTGTCCGTGCGCGGCGACAGGGAGGCGCTGGTGGCCGCGGCGCGCGCCGCGCTCGGCGGGAGGCTCGACATACTCGTCAACAACGTCGGCCAGACGCTGTTCGGCGCGGCCACGGCGTGCCCGGCGGAGGACTACGCCCGCATCATGGCGACCAACCTCGAGTCCTGCTTCCACCTCGCCCAGCTCGCGCACCCTTTCCTCGTCGATGCGGCGTCGAGCGGCGGCGCCGGCGCCGCCGCCAGCGTGGTGAACATCTCCTCCGTCGCCGGGTTCATCGCCTACCCGGCGCTGTCCGTGTACTCTGCGACGAAGGGCGCCATGAACCAGCTCACACGGAGCCTCGCCGCCGAGTGGGCGCGCGACGGCATCCGCGTCAACTGCGTCGCGCCGGGCGGCGTCCGGACCGACATCGCCGGCAGCAGCGGCGTGGCGCTGGAGCCGGAGGCGGCGCGGGCGATGGCGGAGAGGGAGATGTCGCGGGTCGCCATGGGCCGCATCGGCGAGCCCGAGGAGGTAGCGTCGCTCGTCGCGTTCCTCTGCATGCCGGCGGCATCCTACATCACCGGACAGGTCATCGTCGTCGACGGTGGCCGAACCATCACCGCCTAGCGCCTAGGCAGCTAGGCTAATTAATCCAGAATTCCTTAAAACATATTTGCTTGCTCGTTTCCGATCATATATACCCTACACACGTCTTCTCGTATACACTCGTGCATACCAACTAATAAATTTTACTAAAAAATCTAAAAAAAAATTGTACATATATATTTTTATAGTAGTATTACATGTATGTTTGAAGTCTCATCTTGAGATTCATTATACATATGGAGAAAAAAAACAATATTATGACATATTTATACTCTCAAAACTATTAGAATTTTTATTTTTTTTGTTACAGCTAAAAAATAATGAATTTGAGGTTAAGACTTTACACATAAGTATAATACTATTGAAAATATTTGTATAATTTTTTATAAATTTTTTTGTAAAATTTGTTAGTTGATGTGCATGGTATATACACGAAAAAACTTGTGTGCATATCCTATCAATCTATCACCCTACGTATAATTTAGTCCCTCAAAACTTCATTCTGAGGTCACATTTGTACCGTTTCATTCTGTTTAAACAATTCGGATATACTCTCTCTCTGTTTTTTAAGACTACATGACACCATTAACTTCTATCATGTGACATTTGATCATTCATCTTATTCAAAAATTAAATAAATACCATTTATTTTGTGATAGACTTTATTATTAAAACTTTTTAAATATAACTTATACTTTAACATATTTACATTAAATTTTTAAATAAGATGAATGATCAAATGTTATTTAAAAATCAAAAACATCACATTTATTAAAAACTACGGGTCATTATATAATCTTTACATACACCTAATATGCCACGTGGGCAACATAAGTCGGCAAAGTCCACATCTATTACTAAAAAATCTATTTTACCATTAATTTTCGATTGCACCCTGAGAAAGAAACCGAAAGGCTAGCCAACCTACACTTGACGAAGTAGAGTCAGAGCGGCAAACTATATTTTCTTATCGTCAACAACTTATTTACATGATTTTTATGGACAAAGTATAATCTTTTTTATATATATCCACCTAATATGACACCAGGCAAGATAAATCGACAAAATCCAAACCCATTAAAGAAATAACTATGTTGCCATTACTCTCTGACTGTAACAGGGATAAAAAGGAAGGGCTAACTAATCAATTACTGGTGTAGCCAACAACAAAGTAGAGTCAGGATAACAAATATTTTCTTATTGTCAACAACTTATTTACATGATTTTTATAGACAACGTATAATCTTTTTTTATATCCCCTAATGTGTCAAGATAAATCAACAAAGTCCAAGCCTATTAAAGAAACAACTATTTTGCCATTACTCTATGACTGCAACAGGGATAAAAAGGAAAGGAAGGGGTAACCAACCAACCTATTGGTGCAGCCAACAACAAAGTAGAGTTAGGATGACAAATAAAATTTTCTTATTGGCAACAATTTATTTACATGTTCTTTAGTTCAATATATAATCTTTAGATCACCTTATGTGCCACATGGTTAAGATAAGTCGGCAAAGTCAAAGCCTATAAATAAAAATGCGGCAAGCAAGAAATAAAGGTTAACCAACCTATTGTGTTGATAGAGCTAGCAACAAAGTCAAGTCAAAATAACAAACATAATCTTCGTATCAATTTACAAAGTTTTTTAGTCTACTGTGAAGAATAAGTAACAGAGTCTAAGGAGAGCCCAATCAATTCAAGATTGACTCTGTAATTGAACAAAACGTCAGAAGGTCAGCAAACTACACACATGTTTGTTACTTAATTTAGCTACTAATCATTTTCATCCTTTCCATGCCCTGAGTTTCTATATTATCTCCTGCACACCCATTCTGTTAGTATATCGTTCATTCCGTTAATTTTATAATTATAATACAAAATGATATGTGTCCTCACTAAATGACAATTTCAATTATAAAAAGTTATTAGAGTGGTCAAAATACATATTTAAAACAAGAGTAAAGGCACTTTGCACCTGGTAAAGCGCACATAGTTTCACTCTACACCAGGTTTAGCACATACTTTCAGTTTACACTAGGTTATCGTCAAATAAGTTTCACTTAGCACAAGGATAGATTATCAAACCTATAAAAATTTCATCAAATTTTATATATTATGGATGAAACTTTGTGAAACATGGTCTAAATTGAAAACGTTTCATAAGTTTCACTCGTGGTTTGTAAGATTTTTCTTCGGTTATATGACGTATTCTAGTGCAAAGTGAAAACTACTATGCACTGGTGTAAAGTGAAAATATGTACTACACGCAAAGTAAAACAAGATGCATTCTACCTTGGCACAATGAATTTTAGTCTTAAAACAATGAAGTTTTGTTTTGAATAAAAAACAAAATTTTAAATACTAAACAAATGTTGACAGATTTTGCATGAAGTGACGGTATTGAAGAGATCAAGCAAATCTCATAGGCGTAGAAAGGATCTTGTGAAATTTCAGTGGCACATAGGAAATTTAGCATGGTTATTTCATTGAGCACATGTTATTGTGTGCATATCTATTACTCTAGAAATTTAGTGAAACTTATGAAGTGACCATAGGTCCATCTCATGAGCATAAGTTAAAACTTAAAATACTGTTTTAGCTTGGTATGCATGCATGCACATCATACATGGATTAAATTTGAAAATATACTATTTCTTTATTATTTTTTTCTCAACAATATTCGGGATGCAATTTTTTTGACACAAATATACCGTCGTCATTGAGTAGGAGTGCGAAAACGACAAGATATCAATAAGAAAATATTTTCATTCCCAATATAACTTTTCTTCAAATACAATGCATACCAACTTACTCCCTCATCACTAAATGCAAGGGATTCACTATAATCACTTATATTATCTATTAACATATTAAAGTAATAGAAAAGAGCCTCCACATTCGCTCTCATGGCTTAAAAATTCTCATATAAATCAGAGAAAGAGAAAAAATAGAGTCCATATAGAAATACGATTTAAAAATAGCATAATTTCAGAATAAAAAATAAGAGATATTGGAAGAGAAGACTAGAGTCCATACATGTATACAATTTAGAGCTAACCGAAATTCAAAATTAAAAATAAGAAAATTAAATATAGAGGTTAGAGTCCATATAAAAATACAATTTAAAAATAAATAAAATTCTAAATTAAAAAAATAATAAGAGAAAAAGAGTCTAGAGTCCATATATAAATACAATTTAAAAATAACTGAAATTCGGAATTAAAAAATAAGAAATATTAAAAGATGAGTTTAGAGTTCATGTAGAAATACAATTAGAAATAATTAAAATTTAGAATTAAAAAAAAGAAATATTGAAAAAAAGTAGAGTCCATATAGGAATTTCGAACTAATTAAAAGTCAGAATTAAAAAATAAAAAATAAAAGGAGAGTCTAGAGTTCATATAGAAATACAAAATTAAAAAAAACTAAAATTCTAAATTAAAAAATAAAGAAGATTGAGAGAAGAGTCTAGAGCCATATAGAAATACAATTTAAAAATAACTGAAATTCGGAATTAATAAATAAAAAATATTAGAAGAAAAGTACAGAGTCTATATGGGAATACAATTTAAAAATAACCAAAATTCTGAATTAAAAAATAATAAAATATTAAAAGAGGAGTGTAGAGTCCACATAGAATTTCAATTTATAGATTTCGGAAATATGGAATTAAAAATAAAAAATATTGAAAGAGCAGTCTAGAGTCCATATAAGAATACAATTTAGAAATAACTAAAATTCAAAATTAAAAAATAATTACTAACTATCACGTATATAGAATACAATATGAATATTACACATTGATAAGTTTGGTCAAGTTAGTACCAATCGAATTTAAAAGTATATTGTCATTTTAATATATTTTAATAATAAAATGTAAAAATATGTATGCTATTATGTGAGAAAAATAGCCGTGTAATTTGCGTGGCCACCATGCTAGTTCACATTAATAGATGAAATTTGTTACATTTATGTTTAGATTCGTAGCCTAAAATTTTTTATATTTTTTATTTTAATGGCTATAATCTCTTACATTTATGTGCAGATTCTTAGGTAATCCCTGCAGTTGGGGACAGGAGGAGTACCTATAAGTTGTCCATCCACGTGCAAAGCATGCCAAGCCGGACGGACGGACGGTCGGAAGTCCATTTCTTCGAGCTAGCACCACGCCAGCGGTGTGGTCAGCGCACAAGTCGCATGGCGGCGGCGAGCACAGCGCAGCGGTGGAGCCTCGCCGGCAAGACGGCGCTCGTCACCGGCGGCACCAAGGGCATCGGGTACGTACGTTCTTGCAGCCAGCCTCTGATGAGATCATGTATGCAAGCGCGATGCCGATTTCGCTCTCCGTGTTTGTTTGGTTGATCTCGCAGGCGCGCGATCGTGGAGGAGCTCGCCGGGTTCGGGGCGAGGGTGCACACGTGCTCCCGCCACGACGGCGACCTGCAGGACTGCCTGCGCCGGCGGAACGCCGCCGATGGTGCCGGTAGCCTCGCCGGCGCGGCGGCGCTCGTCACGGGGTCCGTCTGCGACGGTCCATGCGCGGCGACAGGGAGGCGCTGGTGGCCGCGGCGCGCGAGGCGTTGGGCGGCAGGCTCGACATACTCGTCAACAACGCCGGCCAGGTGATCGTCGGCCCGGCCGCGGAGACCGCGCCGGAGGAGTACGCGCGCCTCATGGCCACCAACCTCGAGTCCTGCTTCCACCTCGCCCAGCTCGCCCACCCTCTCCTCCGCGACGCGGCGGCGGCAGCGTGGTGAACATCTCCTCCACCGCCGCGTTCTACGCCCCGCCGCACTTGGCGGTGTACTCGGCGACCAAAGGCGGCATGAACCAGCTCACCCGGTGCCTCGCCGCCGAGTGGGCGCGCGACGGCGTACGCGTCAACGCCGTCGCGCCGGGAGGCATCCGCACCGACATCTGCAACAGCAGCGGCGTCACGCTGGACGGGGAGACGATGCGCAGGCTGGCGGACGCCGGCGCCATGGACCGCGTCCCCATGAGCCGCATCGGCGAGCCCGAGGAGGTCGCCGCTGCCGTCGTCTTCCTCTGCATGCCGGCCGCCTCCTACATCACCGGCCAGGTCATCTGCATCGACGGCGGCCGCACCATTGTCTAGAACTAGGAAAGCACAGTATCATCAAGAAAATAATAAGAACAGCATTGTCAAATAATTTTCCGAACACAAGTCGGATTTGGATTTGAAACCGGACACCGTGCAGCTTATAATACCGTATAATTCTCTCGATATTTTGACTTGTCGACGCGACGCGACACGATCCGATCGGCCGGCAATGGCAGTAGGCCGGCGGAGCGAGACGCCGTACACCAGAGAGATCCACGCGAGGACGACGCGCTTCGAGATGGAGGCGGCGCCGTGCGTGCGAGGACGCGGCGAGCCGTGCCTCACCGTGCGAGTCCGGTGCTCCGTCCGCGTGTCCAGCGAGCAGCGCTTCGTCGGAGGGGCGAGTTGCCGCGTCGAGCTCACGGCCGGTGTCGGTGACGGAGGCGGGGAGGCCGAGTTCGCCGTCGACGACCCGGACGTGCTCCGGAGCGAGGCCGCGTGCCGCGGCGCCATCCGCCGGATGCTGATGAGGCTGCCGCAGCTCATGTGGTACTTCGGCGACCGCGCCGGCGAGGCCCAGTGGGACGAGTTCGTGCCTCCCGACGTCGCGGCGAGCATCGTCGCCGTGGCGGCGTGCGACGACGACGGCGCCGCGGCTCACCGGAGCTACGACTGCGAGGTCTCCATGCACGTGGACGCGAGCCTCGTGTACAGCGAGGCGGTGGCGCTGGTGGAGTCGTGCGAGGCCGCAACGCCGGCTGCAGCTCGTCGCCGTGACAACCACGTAAACGATGGCGGCGCCGGCGCCGGCACGGCGGAGTGCGGTATCTGCATGGAGGAGTTGGCGGCCGGCGACGACGTGACGAACTTACCATGCTGCTCACACGCTTTCCACAGAGGCTGCATCCTCCTGTGGTTCGACAAGGCGCCGACGTGCCCATTTTGCCGGCGAGACATGATGCAGTATCTCACTGCCACCTATCGTCTCTACCACATGCTGCAGCATTATATCCCGAATGAAAAACATTGAAACTTGAACAGATTTTCGCTGAATTCGAACACTTATCTTTGCTAAATTCGAACAAATTCGATTTTTTCTTTTTTCTTTTTTTTTTGGCCGGAGGAACTCAGGAGCCATGAGTGAAATTGCACAAGATCCCAATTGCACGTGTGGTTTAAAATTCCAATCCAAAGTGGCGAACAAATCAAGTGTACCAGACACCAGGGCAGTGCTAGAGCTTCCAGTAGAGGCGAGCGCGGTGGAGGACGCCGGCGACGAGGGCCCAAAACAAGATCTGCGCGAAGAGGACGTAGAGGAGGATGCCCACCCGGGTGGAATGCCACACCTTGACGAACACATGCTTCCTCACCCAGTAAACCTGCATCACCATCATCAGCAGGCAGCAGCAGGATGAGGTTTATCTGAAGAAACCAAAACCGACACAGTTCAGTTGTGCTAGAGCTGGAATAATTACCAGTGTGTTGTTGGTGCTCTCGTAGTACCACCCGTTGAGGAACCCTTCGAAGATGCCTGCTGCCGCCATCACGTACACCAGCATCGCGTTCATGCCGGTCCATTGCAGGGGCGCGAACGGGTACCGCAGATTCAGGATGTCAACCTGCAAATGTGAGAGGTACTTAGATTTAGAGGATGCAATTGTTCATAATCGTTGGTCGGTTAGATTGATCTGAACATTGCAATAAGACTGACAAGCTCTGTTTTTCTGAATCTGCACTCAAGACCATGGATTTGATTTCTGCAGGTTTAGGCAGGAGCTAAAAACATTTCAGTATTTTAGATGTACATCTGAATATTTGATATTTGTTACCCATGATTTTTATTTTTACACACCGACTTGAGTATTCTTGAAGAAATTTACCAGGAAGTAGAACATGCAGAACACGATTCCAGCCGCACCGGCAGTAACACAGATGTAACTGAAGGTGTACAGTTGCTTGTTTAGAGGAATTGCTGCAAGAAAATGAGAGAGTACCATGATGAGACAAGATGGGGAAATAGAAATCATAGTTACTACTTATAGGCTATACCATGTGAAAAGTGCAGAGTGAGCCCAAGAATGAGGAGAGTTATGCCCATGATAGACCACTGCTTTAGTCTGTCCGTGTGGCTCTGTGGTTTCAGGAAAAATAAACTGTCAGAATTGTGTTCTAGCCTACACCCTTTACAACATAAAAGATCTGAAACATGAAACAAAATAACCTTCATATGAACAAGCACATGCCCATAATGCACCCCGATGATCGTACTCAACACTGCGGTCAGTGAGCTACAAAACCAACGAATGAACAATGTAAACTGGGAACTGAAACATCACAAATTCTTATGAGATTAGTTATGGTGGAAGTATGAATAATACCTTAGTATCCCTTCAGGTTCAAATGGTGCATAACACCACGCCGGGGCATCAGTTTTAAAAGGTCCCTCATGTGGGGAATCATCAGTACAGTCCTGCATGAACCAGTACAGAAGTTGATAAATATGTGAAGATGAACTTTCAGAATAGCACAAGGTTTTTTTTTTCAGAAATCAAAACACACACCTTGTGCCTCCTCCATGCTGGTTTGTGGTACATATGATTGATACCAAGAACTTTGCGGTCAATATAACCTACAGCATTGCAAGGAGGACTTAATTTTCCCCGTGTACCACATGTCACCTAAGACATTAGGAAACATCAAGTATGAGCTACAATTTTTACAAAAGAATGTAATGTTGGAATGCGATAAATACATACTACCATTTCAGCTTTATGATCTATTGTAGTAGCTTACTAGTGTATCAAGCTTACTTTATTAGAACAATTAAACAAATATGACAAAAGTTGAGTACTTCATACCGTCAAGATTTTGCCGAAGTTCGGATTTTTAACATCTGACACACTGAAATCCCAGTCAGGAACATAAATCTCATAAACAAGGGACAGGTAGATCACAAGGATGCAACATGCAACAATCCTGGTAAGTACACAGAACCCTCAATTAGTTGTCTAGAACTGAAATCTTTCACAAATCATAGCTTAAATGACCATAAAGCTTGCATACCACTGGGACAAGTACATCCTGAAAATCGAGAATCCTGAACTTGACTGGTCCTGAACCTTGTCATTCTTCGTTACGATTTCTAGAACTGCAACCACCAAGTATGCAAGAGCAATCCTTTGGAGAATACCACACCATCTCACGTGCTTCATGTCAACTCCGTAAGTCAAATCATCAGGGGCATGGGAGTAACCACCTGAATTTCACAAACAACTTTTAGGCTTCCTCTACGTGGAGAGGAAGAGTAATGTATGTATGGTACTGAAACTCTGAAAGGCGTATTACGCAGAATGACCTTGCAGTAGAATTCCCCAAAAGAGCAGCTTCAGTGTCCTGAGCACTACTCTCCTCACAGCTCGACCGCGGTCTGGAATTCTCTGCATGTTTGCTTCAGGTAGAGGAGCATGGGGTAAGACTATTTGCTTGTATTTATGTTCTGCAACGTTAGTTTAAATTTGACCAGCGGTAACGCAACATAGTTTCCGTTTGTATATAAACAAGTCCCAAACTGAAATGAGATGCAGAGTTGCAGACTAGTGGAATGAAAGACAAGAGAGCGGAGGACCTTGAGGGAGAGGGGAATAGCCATGCCAACGATGAAGAGGAAGAAGGGCATGACAAAGTCGGCGAGGTTGCAACCATTCCACGGCGCATGCCCGATCACCGGCCACTCGCCGCCGGCGCCGTCAACCAGTATCATCAGCTGCACCCCAGACGAGCACACCACATCAAAATTCAAAACAACAAGATGATTTTCAGAGAAGCTGATATTTACAGCGACGGTGAGGCCACGGAAGACGTCGAGCGAGGCGACCCGTCTGCTCCGGCGAGGAGGCGCCTTCTCGTCGACGCCTCCTCCGTCATCTTCATTCCCCGAACGGTCGCCGAGGTGGCGGTCAGGATCCTCCTCCGCCACCGCACCGTGCCGCCGCGCGACACCCTGGCCGCCGCCGCCGCCGTCCATCCCACTACCGGATTCAGTCGTGAAGCAGCAAACAATCTCACACAGAAGCAGCAGAGCTCGTGCCGCGCGTGATGGTGGTGGGTTGGTGGATAAGAAGAAGAAGAAGAAGAAATCGAGGAGATATTCCGATGGATTACCTGAACTGGAAGCGATCAGCAATCAATCAATCAATCGCTCGTCGGCTAGTTGGCTAGTTGCTCCTGCCTCCTTTGCTTCGCTTGTCCTCTCCTCTCTCCGCCCAAGCAACGGGCCGCGCCGAGGCAGGCCAGCATGATTGAATCGCTGGACCTGGACGTTGACATGTGGGGGCCACCTGTCAGTGTCACGAGCATGGCGCACATAATGCTCGCCTTTTTTTTTTTTTTGGGCGAGTATTGTCATGTAGCGCTCATGTGTGGATCACGCCGAGTATTATCATGTCGTCGCTTTCCCAAGATGCATGTTTTGTAGCCATCTTCCCCATCTTGCAGAACTCGGTTGTCGGTCAGATCAGCTGAGTCAAATTGTACTGTTCTAGCTATTTTTCTGTCTCTGTGTTATACTCCCATAGTCACATTGTGATCTACTATGTAAGTTTCAAGTAAAGAATTTGACACGCTTCGAAGGGTCTATTTGAGACATACTTATTCACCAGATTAGTTGACTAGTACTGGTTCGTTAGAACAAGTAGTAAAAAGATTTTTGTTGCGATAAAACATATTTTTAGAGCTGTAAGAGCAAACAATCCCATGAAGTAGCTTTTCTTTACTATTATAAAAATTAAAAATATTTTTACTGAGATTTTGATACGTCATTCGTGTTTGAGTATATTTTCTATCTCTTCTTCTACTATAAAATTGAAGATGTTTTTGGGCATATTTTGGTACGCGGTCATCCGTTTTCGATTCAATTTTGCTTCTCGCGTGTGCAGGAAGTAGAGTTTGATTCTGTCTCCAATTCCTAGAGATGGTGCGTGGCCTGCGTTCAATTTTTTGCTTTCCTCTGTATCGCACGCAGCGTAAGACAAGCCGTCCCGCGTTGAACGACTCAGCCATCTAAATCGAATCCGTTTCGGTTCGGAGCAACTAATCAGCAACGACGCAAGGCCATCAATGGGATAATAAACAGAAAATATTTTCATCAAGCAAATAATGACCTGCGACCTTGTGTTTTTGTGATATCATACGCAGAGAAATAACCAACGTAAGATTGACTCGACTTTGTGTCAATGTTAATATTTCTTATTTTATGCCCCACTAAATAAAAATATTCGAAAAAAACATCCTTTCATTGGTAAATTCATGACTCATACATGTTTACATTAAGGACCTTGAGAATTGTTTTAATGACGGGTCTTAGGATTAACATAACCGTTTAGGTGACCATGCCTGGTTTCGACTAACAAGGAGCAGTTGGACATTTGATACACATATTCCAAATTGAAACATTCTAAATTTTATACACACACTACTAAAAACCAAAGTGCTTTCATATGCACCATTTTGGTGTTATGCATGATTTTTGTATATCATTCTCACGAAAAACTAGACTAGCTCTCCCTAAAAACAATACTACTTTGCTCCTATTCGTTTTCCGTTATAAGATTGTGCTCGATTCTTGGTTTCAGCATATGATTTTTCTTCCACTATTTAGGGTGAAGATTTTTAATATATTATTATTATTATTATTATTATTATTATTATTATTATGGTAAAATTACAACTTGCACATAAGATTACTAGGTCCAAATATATTTTCAGCTCATTCTATAGAAACTAAATCTAATTGTATGATAATTATTATAATTTTATTTTTTTTTCGTTGCAACGTACGAATATATTTGATGGTCTAAAAGAATAAAGACCAGCACACAGAATTA
Organism: Oryza officinalis; assembly: GCA_008326285.1. Classification (NCBI taxonomy): domain Eukaryota; kingdom Viridiplantae; phylum Streptophyta; class Magnoliopsida; order Poales; family Poaceae; genus Oryza; species Oryza officinalis. The sequence continues at coordinate 66,176,629 of BDMV01000001.1, forward strand.
GAGTGACATTTCCCCGATTCTGAGAGCATATGGGGAAATAGCCCAACCAAAACCGTACAATTAGGCAATTAGCTGTTCCTTGTTACTAACTCTAAACACAAACAAATCCTAAACAAATTCAAACAACCATGCGAGATAGCATGCATAATAAACAAAGCCATAAAAAAATCAAATCAAATCGCCTCTCAAGGCAAGCAGCTCAATCGAAACTAAACTAAACTAAATTAAACCAAGCAGTTGAATGCCTCGGCGTGCGTTCCGAACCATCCATCAAATCAAATCGAAAGCTACCACCATCAGCGAGATCTCAATCTCATGGATGGCTACTGCGACTGCGACTGCGAGACGATCTTGGCGACGGACTGCGCCGAGATGGGCGGCAGGCTGAGCGTGCAGAGGCTCTCCCACGACGCGGCCACCACCGTAGCGGCCGCAGCCTCGCCGCCCTCGTCCTCCCTCGCCGCCGCGGCCTCCTTGGAGAAGGAGGCGTGCATCGAGTTCACCATCCCGCGCGCCGCCTCCCTTGCCTCCGGCAGCCGGTCGCTCAGCAGCTCCGCCGCCACCTGCAGCAGCGCCGACATCCCGAACTCCTTCATCGTCGCGATGTCCATCCTGGAAGCGCACTGCGACATGGCGACGGCGGCCTTGGCCCTCACCCTGAGGTTGGCGTGGTGGACGTACGGCTTGAGCTTCTTGAGAAGCGGCAGGGGAGGCATCGACGCCGCCATCGCGCGCATCGCCTTCTCCGCCTCCTCGGCCACGAACCGCTTGTCCTGCGACGCCTTCAGCAGCAGCTGAAGCAGCTGCGGTGATTTCGCAACGCAAATTGTCAGCTCGGCGAACCCCTCTCTCTCAAGATTGTAGATTGTTCAGCCATTGTAAGAACGTACCAGCTTGTCGAAGGCGTCGTCAGAGGTGGAGCAGAGGAGGTTGCCGAAGGAGTTGAAGACGTCGGTGCACGCCATGATGGAGGTCTTGCACACCGCGCTGCGCGGGCTCTTCATCGTCTTCACGACTGCCAGCATCACCTTGTCACTGCGCGATTAGCCACACAAATCAGATCAAGTGAGAAGCCCACCCAACACTTGCCCTCAAAATCAGAGCAGTAAATTCGGATGAACTGGACCACCTACAGGATCGGGTTGAGAAGTGAGGAATGGTGGATCGCGAGGCGGCGCGCCTCGTTGAGCGCCTCGCACGCCTTGATCCAGTCCTTGGAGTCCAGCTCCGCCACCAACCCGGCGACCTTGGCCTTGGGGTGGGGCACCGGCTGGAGATCCTCGGAGCGGACGTACTCCACCGCCTGCTCCGCTGTGGCCTTGGGCGCCGAGTTCTCGTCGTTCTTCTTCCTCTTCCACTCAGGCGAGGCCGCCGGGAGGACGGCGGCGGCGGCGGCGGACAGCTTGGGCACCTTCTTGGGCCGCTCCGCCGTCGCCACCGGCAGCGTGTTGTCGAGCGCGCGGAGTGCCATGGATGATGGATTTGCTTGCTGCTTCCTGATCGATCCGAGAAGAGTGGAGAAATTGGAGATCGGAGAGGAAGTAGCAAGTAGAGGAAATTTGGTGGTAGTAGTTGATGCGTTTGGTGAGTTGGGCGGTTTGGAATTTTAAACGAGGGGATTGGGAGTAGTGTGTAACGGCTATAAAATGTTCGAACTCGCAAGTGAACGTTGGGAGGCCGTGATGCCGCGTGGCTTTGTACCGTTGCCATAAAGCCTCAAGAGATTTTACTAGTATTTTTCACTCTTCTTTTAAATACAATGGCATAAAGAGAAGAAGCCGTATATTAGGAATATTGTAAAAATTTCAATGAAGACAAATAAATTTGCCAGAGGAAGCTCGAAATCCTTTCCCCTAAAACTGTGGCCCAAAAGGTTGAGTGACTCTCAATGCACGTTGAACATCAGAATTTTCTCAGGGATTGAAACATTTTTCACGTGAAATTCTTTCTGATGAAATCCGAGAGAGCATTTAGACTCATCCTTTTTTTCCCAGCGTGCTACAATAACACGGAAAATGAAACGGTTCAATTAGCGTGTGATTAATTAAGTATTAGCTTTTTTTTCAAAAATGGATTAATTTGATTTTTTTAAGCAACTTTTGTATAGAAACTTTTTGCAAAAAATACACCGTGTAGTAGTTTGAAAAACGTGCACGGGATAAAACACTGAAGCGCGAAGGGAAACACTGTGTCGAACACACCCTTAGAATGTAACCATGATGTTTGACAAAGAGAAATGCAGGTGCCATTTAAGAATGTAAACCATGTGTTGAGAAGCGAAATGCATATTCCACTCAAGTTGCCCCTAGGAGAAAGGTGTGTCCACTTCGTTTGTTCCAAAACTGTATGCAGGAAAGAAACCAGAAGCTGTCCTAATTCGTGTCGGCGAGTCATCTTCAGTAAACTTATGTACAAAGGAGGGCGCAACCACATTCAGTCAGGCCGCTCACTATCTTGGTACAGTATTGTTGGCCTGAGATCCCCAAAACATGTTCATTGTGCCCTGCTGTTGCAATTCCCGGTAGCCTTCCTCCTCCATGAACCTGCCATTCCTGAGAAGGCCACGGGCAGCGAACCCCATGAGCTCAGAAGGGTCTGTGTGGTGTCTGAAGCAGAGTGGAACACCGAAATTGGAGCAGATCACGGCACTTGGTGCTGCAGGAACGCATTGTTCCGGTTGTAGCTCAGGCTTGGCTTGCTCAGGTTCAAGGTGTAGTTCAGGCTTGGCATGTTCAGATTCCAGGTGTAGTACAGGCTTGGCTTGCTTTGGCGGCTCTTGCACGTCTGAAGGTTCTGGTGACAGCATTGAACTCTCCATGCCAAATGCTTCCCAATCAACCTGCTGCCACAGTCGGGTACCGTAGTTGACAGTATCACGAGCATGATAATGTTGGAGTTCAGATTTCTGCTCTGCTGCTAATCTATCAACTTCGGCTTTCAGTTCCTGCAGTCTCTGCCCAATCCTTTCTGTTGCTTTGTCATACAAAATGCCTCTAGAGATGTGTTGGGTTTCATCGCTGTTGTCAATGATAAGGTCGTCGAAGTTGATTGGATCACCAACAACCACAATCACCTAAAAGAAACAAAATAAATGGCTTCAATGTTAGCACCTTGCTTTTCACACAAGCATAGCAATAAAACTTGCATAAGTTAATATGTACAAAAGTACACACCCTTTTGCCTGCTCTTGGAATACGTTTTCCGACAGGCATTATATCCTGCATTCCTGTATGGACAAAGGGTATTACAACTGGAAGGCTGTCAGCATCCATTACCAATCTGGCAAGATAAAAGGGAGAATTAGGCTGGATGCTTGAGAATGAACAAAAATAAAATTTATATAAACCGAAGACTTTGCAAAATGGTATATTTATATGTAAAATGCAGGTTTTATTGCAGAAACAGAAGACAGATAATAACAGGTAGTTCAGTACAAATGATCTTCTAACCTTCCAACACCTCTCTTGGCAGGAGAGACGGTTTTCCCTCCATCCTTTGAACGACTTCCTTCTGGGAAAATATGAACCCATCCACCATTGTTCAACTTTGAAAGTGCCATGTCCATTCCCTGAACAAATAAAATAATGGTAGTGATTAGTGAAGAGCAAGCCTGATAATGCACTAAAGGGAATCATCCAACCATATAGGCAATTAGGCATGCAATACATCTGGGTTCAAAGGGGAAAAACATTTTCTTATATATGAAGCATTATCAGAAACTCCTCCTGAAAAGTACACCCAAAACACTAGATAGCTTGGAATACTGATACAAAAAATGGTTTAGTATGCCCATGTGGCTTCAATGTAGTGCCAGCAATATTACTCACAAGTATAGCACCATAGCATGCTACTGAAAAGAATGTAGTCTTCAAATTGCTCGTCATTTATAGGAAAGTTGAGTACTTTAAAGCAAATTTCATAGAGTAGCTTCCAACTGTCCACTTTAGAGCGACACCCTTTACAGGACAGCATTAACGACCAATTTTTTAAACACCGTTTTTGGTCACTAATCATCAATAAATGTATTCATCAACACAAACAAGCATGACACTCTGCTGCAGAAATATTTAAAGAAACAATTTTACACCATTAAGCAGCAAGTCCAACATAATAATCTCAAGGAAGATACCTTTTGATAGATGCCATCGCCACGAGAAACAGGTAGCACTTTAACAGACCTGAAGAATGTAGACAAAATTGGATTTGTAAAGCAACGATCACTCGCACATAATGTCCATCTCAGCTTTTGAGCTTCCAACATGACTGATGGTGGGAGAATTGACGCAATTACGAAGGGATCATCCATAGCTGCCACATGATTGCTTACCTGAAATACATACACAAGATAGAAACAGAAAAATGGTCAGGAAAATGTATACACGAGAGCTGCAACATGTGTTATACTAAGAAGATATCAACTACAGTTTTTAAGTGAATGATTTGAAATCACTTCATACCACAATCCATTGAGAAAAGTAGGCAATTGATAATCTTCTAAAGAAGATAATACAGTCATTCCACTTAGCAAGCTCATAATAGTATGCCATATTGCCATGAAGCAGAGTAATGTGTTGTAACTAACGATGCAAGTGGCGCGGGTCCTGCCGCTAGCCTGCTGGGCCGGCCCGCGTCGCTAGCCCATCAGCTACGTCCGTGAGCCCACATCATTTTTAACGGGCTGATGCGGCGGACCACGTCAGCCCAGCAGCACCGCCAACTCGTCCGCAAGACGTACTACGCTACTTCTCCTGTTCGCCGTCGCATCCGCCAACCCTAGCCGCCGCTCCCCATGGCTTCCTCATCGTCGATCCCCGTCGCCTGTCCATCGTCCTCCGCCGCCGTCATGGCTCCCTCGCCGATCCCCGTCACCTATCTATCGTTCGCTACCATCGTTGAGGCTCCTTCGTCGATCCCCGTTGCCTGCCTATCGTCCGCCGTGGCCGCCGTTGGGGCCGCCGCCGCCATCGGGACCACCGCCGCCGCCATCGGGGCCGCCGCCGCCGAAACCTCTCGTCGCCGATCCCATCTTCCTCCATTGTTGCGCAAGACGTCCGCTTGTCCTACAGTGGCCAAACCATCCGCAGCTCCTCTGCCTACACATGTAATTTCCTCAATCTTTTGTGTTATTGATGAAGCAAACATGTATTTTCGATTCTAAGTACATGGTAACTCGATTCTAAGTACCTGGTAACTCAATCATACAGTGCATCTATTTGTGTGATTAATGTTGTACATCATCAGGAGCAGCAGAGCAGTTAGCTGCCATATATATTTTTTCACACATGCTACATTCTAGGTCTGAAATTCTAGCAGAGCTACATTCTATGTACGTATTTTCACACGTGTTATAAATATTATATATATTTGTAAAGTTAACATCAGTATTAATTTTATTGGAAGTTATATATGAGAATTATCTAATAGTTGCCATTTGGATACGTATTCATATGCAAATGAACTTCTGAAGTCTATAGAAAAAATATGCAAATTGATGAGTAGGAGCGACTACACTTGTTTACTTTCAGGGTAGCTACTTTATTATTGTCTTATACTATTAAAGAAGTAAGTAGGATTATTGTAAATAATTTGATGTTTTTTATTTTGGACATTATGCATGAAGGCTCAAGAGGGCAATGCAATATCTTCGGCAGCTCAACGGAAGAGCCATGAGGTGAAGAATGCCCCACCAGCAAAGCGACTAAGGTCCCCAATTATTCCTATTGTGGGTTCCCCTGGGATACGGATGTTGATGTCATCCCCGTCTGCAGCACGAGTAACAAGATCCCCATCAACAACATTGCCAATGTCTCCATCTGAGCAAACAACATTTCTCGAGGATGGTAAGTGCAAATACATCAGTGTCAATTTAATTTTGTCCTATGACATGACCTTAATCTTTTCCTAGGAAATAACTCCATGCCAATTTCATTTTATTCCAATATTTAGGTACCGCTCGTAGATCTAAAAAGAGAAAACTTACATCAAAGATCTGGAATGACTTTGAACCCATATATGATGGCACATTGGTGGTTGCAGCTAAGTGTATTCACTGCAACAAATTATTTAAAGCTGGTAGAGATGTTGGTAGGAGCACTTGCCGTAGACATTTGGTTAGTTGTGATGGTAAAGCTAGATTGGATCAAATGGTTGGAGTACTCGAGTCATCTACTCATTCACATGTTGCTGCTCTTAAGGATTGGAAATTTGATCAAGAATTCTCTAGAGAAGAACTTGTTAAATTGATTGTTGTGCATGAGCTGCCCTTTAGCTTTGTTGAATACCCTAGGTTTAAGAGCTTTGTTGCTAGCTTGAATCCATGCTTTAAACTCATTTCTAGAACTACCATCAAGGGGGACTGCATTAGTGCATATGAGCAGCGAAAGCTATGTCTACAGGAGTTTCTGAGCAACTCTACCTCAGAGTTTCTCTAACAGCTGATATGTGGACCTCAAATCAGACCCTGGGATATTTATGTATCACCTGTCATTTTATCGATTCCAAGTGGAAATTGCATAAGAGGATCATTAGATTTTCTCTGGTTGAAACACCGCATGATCACAAGAATATGTTTAATGCAATGTTGAAGGCCCTACATGAGTGGCAGATCGAAGACAAACTATTTGGAGTCTCATTGGATAATGCAACAGTTAATGATACTTTCATCAATTTATTGAGAGACAATCTTGTCGAGAAGCATTTACTCCCCTGTAGAGGCGATTTCTTTCATAATCGTTGTGCCGCACATGTGCTAAATCTTATTGTTCAAGAAGGATTTAAGGCTGTGGCTGCTGCAACAAGTCGTATAAGAGAAAGCGTAAAGTATGTCAAGTGTTCACAAGCTCACAAACAATGGTTTGAGGAGATGATTAAGCAGGCAAGCATACCTTCCATGAAGCGTCCCAAGCTTGATGTTTCCACTCGGTGGAACTCAACTTATGATATGCTAATCTCAGCTTTGATGTATAGGAGAGCTTTCAGAGCTCTAACCCGTGAGGACAATCAATATGTATTTGAACCTGTGCTTGCAGAGTGGAAAATGGCTGACAAGCTCTGCAGCATATTGAAGGTATTCTATCGAGCAACTAAGAAAGTTTCAGGATCAAAGTATCCTACAGCTAACCTATACTTCCATCAGCTTTGGCAAGTGCAGAAAGTGTTGGAGAGGGAATCCTTCAATACAACCCGAACCATTTCCTCTATGGTGCACAACATGAAGGAAAAACTTAGGAAGTATTGGAATTTGTCATACTTGCAAATTTGTATTCCTGTCATCTTTGATCCAAGGTTTAAGTTGAAGTTTCGAGTTTCGATTGAGCAACGGTTTTGGGAATATTGCTCCTGGGTATTTAAAAGTTGTGCGCACCAAAATGAGAGAGTTGTTTGCTGAATATAGTTCACATATGAACTCAAGTGCTCAGAATGATCAAACAAGTGAGAATGTAGAGTTTCAGGTTGATGAGGATAACGTCGACAACCCATGGGCTGACTGGGGACAGCATGTTGCTTTGGAGCTAAGGAGCAAAGCTAATGAGCTTGACATGTACTTGGAGGAAGAAACTGTCCCTGCTACTACTGATTTTGATATCTTGCAGTACTGGAGGACATATTCTAAGATTTATCCGATACTTGCTTGCATAGCACGTGACTTGTTAGCAGTCCTTGCTTCTACTGTAGCTTCAAAAAGTGCATTTTCCACTGGTGAGAGGGTCATAAGTGATTATAGAAGCAGGTTGACCAGTGATACAATAGAGGCTTTAATTTGTTTGCAAGACTGGATTAGGGCAGAAGGTATATTATGTAATCTTGCCAAATTGTCATTCAAAATTCTTGCTCATGTTGTGATGCACATTTTTTGTGTAATTATAAAATAAATATCTTTTTTGATATTCTAGGCGATTGTGAGATCGAGGATATCGCTAGTGATGATGATCTGTAGTTGAGGTTCTTTTACCTACAAGTGAAGAAAGTCCAGATATCTCCATTCATTATTACTCCTTCAGTTTGATTGTATGCTTCAGTTTGGTAATATGTTGTATGCGTTCTGTGTGCTTCAGTTTGGCCGTATTTCTTCATCATTGTTACTCAAATTTTAGCAACAATGGATGGGCATTTGTGTGCTAGCTCGATTGTGACTGATATGATCTGTGATCTGTGTGTTGTTTAGCATCATTGTGACTGATCTGTGTGTTGTTTAGCAGCAATGTGTGTTTGCGGTTTGTTTGTGGGTTGGTGGTCTGGCTGCAAATAGCCCAACGGGCAGGATGTGGATTGGTGGGCTGTCACGGTATACCTGACGGATACTGCGGGCGGGTTGCGGCTGCCCGCAACCCGCCCCACCTGCATCGTTAGTTGTAACTATAATATCACATACCGTTAGAAGAGGCTTGCCTTTAGGTCTCTCTTGTAATGCCTGCTGAAGTTTCTCTGCACCATAAATCTGCAAGATTTCCTTGTTTAGACAAATGAAACAATAGATTCAAGTATGAGAAGTGCTCTCCAGAACAATACCTGAACAGAGTTGAGGCCATGCATAAAAATATGACAAGCATTGCCAATAAGAGGAACAGCCAATGCTTGAAGCGACCGAAAAATAACAGAATCTTCAATTCCATCAACCTCCTTGCCCACTACAGACAGAAACAAAGTGATTCAGAAAAAAAGAAGGAAAAATCTACTAAATATTTTTTTATTCATTATGATCCATCAGCAAAATAAACCACGAGTCATAAGGGCTAAAATCAGGTTGTTCCGCATGCTCTTCCGCCAGAGGGGTATTAATCATAATCAACCAACATCAAACAGGACAAGATACCATGAAGTTACAAACATCAATCACAAAAATTGAGTGTTTACTCATTAGCTATCGACGATTGAAGTATTGAACCAATATATAGCATTAGACGCATAGCATTCGAGCCATTAATACACATCTTTAGCATTAGAGGCGAATTAGATCGATCAAACAAGAAAAAGAGGATCGTACCTTTCTTTCTGTAGAACCTCAAAGCACTAGATGATGGCTTCGCCGCGGCCGCCTGAGACGTCCCCGGCGACGAGGAGATCTGATCCGTGCTCTTGTCCCTCTGCCACAGGCTCCGCACGCGTTCTGTCCACTGCCGGACCGCCTCGGAGGCGACGCGCCCGTCCGCTCGCCGCCACAGCCACCGGCGGTCCACGGGCGCCACGCCGACGCGGAACCTGCTGCGGATCTGCGCCCCGACCACCCGGGCCCGGTCCCCCCACGGCACCCCGCCGCCGGCCGCCATTGGGGCCATTGGGGATTAAGGTTTCGCGTTGAAGCGTATTTGGGTTTTAGCCTTTCGCTTCGGGCTTCTAGAAGAATCGAGGAGGAGAATTTGCTTCGAGCTTGACCTATATCAAATCGAAGCGCAAGTATCTCGGTCTTGGGGGAGAAGAAAGCGATCGCGAGGCGGTGGGGCCGTGGGGCCCAGGTGCAGTGGAAGAGGACCTCCGGAAAATATCAGGATTTGAGGGTGGGGCCTCCGAATTGCAGGGATTGGGGCCCACTGGCAGTGAGATGGTGGTGGGGGTGGATAAGGACTTCACTTGCTTGCATATGCGTCATTTCTTAGTAGGCTGATGGTGGCTTCTCGCCTAGAAACATCCAATTATACAAATGCACTAGACCACCATCAGATGTTACTTTATCAAACAATCAAATTTTGCATCAAAAGCTTCTAAATTTTGCAATGGAATGCTTCAAAATTTGGAGAGGAAAATTGCAGTTTAAGGCTGGAATGAGAATTGAACAACATAGCTAAGAATATTTTTTATATAATGGATGCATATATCTAAGAAGCTTACATATATGGATACCTATCCTGTTTACTAACAGTAGATTAGTGAAAAAAATATCAAGTTACAAAAATGTAGCTCATCCATGCTATATTAAGGAGCCAAAATTTGGATCAAGATACATTTACGGGTAATTTAAAGCTCAGTTCCGGAGTGATATTGTCCAAATCAGATCAGAATCTGAAGTAATCCTAACTGTTTCCTCTTCCACGATGTTAGATGTGCTTATCAGTCCACCGTAGCTCATACTGGTATTATCTGAAGACGTGCAGAATGACTATCAGTTCAGATGCTGTTGCCATACATGATACAACATAGAACTTTAAAGTTTGATAGTCTTACCTAAATTCCACCGGAGTCCAGTGGTGGTAGTGCTAGCCGATGGTGAACCCATTGGAATCAATCCACAATGAGGACCCTCGATTGATCGCTCGATATGAATCTCGTGGCCGTGCGTCTTTGGGAGCAGAAAGATTGAGCAGTCATCAGACAGGAGGACAATCCTGATGTTTGAGAAGCGATATAATACGTTGATGTTCCCCATCTCATGATCGAACCTTCCTCCAAGTGCACCAAGAACAAGAATATACAGCTGCAGATAAAGAATACAGTAAAATTTGTAAGGCTAATGTTGTGTGGTCGGTGGTTCCGAAATTCTAATTTTGATTAACAATTGAGCTCAGTACATTAGTCTTTTCAGAGCCAGGTGGATTTCTGGTGATAAATGATACACATTTATGCAGGTCAGTGGTGTCCTGATCATGTGATTCATCAACTATTTCGGCACCCTGCAATTGATCACAGAAGAACATCGTGTTATTAGATGGCAAAGAACAATGTCAAGCTCATTGGATTAGGAGGTTACATCTCAATTCTTGAAGCAGCTTGCATCAGCTGTGTATAGCAAACAAAGAAAAAAAAACTTGAACTAAATACGGCTCTCTCATTATTGAACTTACTATCGTTCCTCTCGAAAGTGATTACAACATATACAGTAGTCAACAGGTCAAAATCAAACGCACATATTTTAGTTTAGCAGATGAGATTCCTGTGGACAATCAACAACAAATCCAGAAAGAGAAATAGAGACGTACATATAGCAGTACTCTGAGCATGCCATTTCAATCAAAAAAAGAAAATACAGTATCAGGCCATGCCATAACACATTTTGGTTTCTTAGATACAGATTACCTAAACAAGAATGCTACAATATAAATAAAGCATGCTATTTAGCCCTTCCTGATTTTTAAGGACATTGATATGTTTAAAGACCTAGTTACTGTAAATCATTTCAGTATGCTGATTTCACAAAGGAAATTGCAAATTTTCACATATTACTGCAATTAGTAAAGTCATCTAAATTAGAAGACTTAAGCTGTGAGCCTCTGACATCCAAAATTCCAAATATATATTACATACAAAAATACTGCATCCAGCAACATCAATTTATTTCTGCACATTACAGTGAATATTGCCTGGACAGTTGCTGCATACAGTATTGCTGGTTTAGTTATCCAGCCTTAGCAGCTAGTTTCAACTTGAAGTGATAGATAGATTTTTAAAATAGTTACCAGATTGGAATAATATTCCTTCACCTCTGGCCTTATTGAGTCCATATCCCCTTTGATCACATCTGGCTTGTACCTGCAGGAAGATGAGCACAAATTAATTAAATATACAAACACCCAATAAAGAAGCTGTCTTTAAACCCAACCAATAATTAAAGAAAACAGTCTTAAATCTCTTGCTAACTACCAGGTATGGCAAATCAACTGGCCATGCTCCTCTGTTGGATGCATAAATGTCTCCCAAACCTTTGGCAACCGAAGATAGAAAAAAAAAAGAGTTCATAGTGAAGAAGGCACAAGTTGAAGCTGCTGTAGACCTGCAGTTCATCCCAGATTTCGAGTAATTTTGTGTGGCTTTGGATAGCCTTTGGCACAGTATCACGTACATTCAGGTCTGTGTGGCAATTTCGGCCAATTTAAGAATGTTATTCTAAGCTCTCCAAAAACAAAACTAGCAATCATGCAGATACGAACAAAACTTTAACATTGACAGAGAGTTCATCAAATGAAAGAGCACTTCGTTAGCTAAAGGACTGAACCATAACCCAACAAGAAATTAACATATATAAGGTGTTGCATACTAAATTACCAGGCAAAGCATGTATATAACACGTACCAACTTGAACATATCAGGGGAACTTCAGCTTTTGCTTAAACATATAATAACGGAAACATGTAATGCATGGCAGATAAACATATCGAGAAATTACACTTAACTACTGGAATCTGGTTCAGCTAGACAGTACTCGATCCCATGCCAACATTTACAATTTCACGCCTCTGCATAATGAAATACTAACAAAAACAAGATTCACTCGTCTCCCATGCGTTCCATCATGACCGCCAAGCCTGTGTCAAAACACGCGAGGACACATGCAAACAACGAGCAGTAGGGGGATAAATAAAGCTGGAAATTATTGGTCACCTCATGCGGACCTGATCGGGGTCCTCGCCGGGCAGCAGCTCCGGCATTCCGTCGAACACACGGTTGGCACCCCCGTCCGCGCACACCCGCAGCTGCGCTGCTCGCCACGACGACACACCACAGACCACGTCATCAGTCAGACCACACCGGAAAGCGACGAAGGCATCAAAGGAAAGGAGGAGGAGGTGGCGCGCACTACCGCGGTCCCAGAGGCGGGGGGCGAAGCGGGGCAGGCGCTGGTTGAGGACGACGACGGCGTAGGCCGCGGAAGCATCCGCGGGCGGGGGCGGCGAGGAGGTGGGGAGGAGGAAGGAGGAGGAGTGGGCCATAGTCGGCAGCGGCATGATGGCCCGCCGCCGCGGGGGACAGAGAGGTGGCCGGCCGCGGTGGCGTGGGCACGGCGATGGCGGGGGAAGAGGAGATGAGATGGCAACCCGGATGAAACGGAGCGGCGTCGCGTTGGTGGTGGACCTCCGGTTCGATTCGGAAACGGGAAGCCGCGGTCGCTTTTTGGCTGCGGGCCGCGCGCGTCGAAGGCTCCAAGAGGCTCGGCGCGGCGTGCGGCGGTGTACTGCTGTGGTGGTGGTGGTTGGGGAGGGAGGGTGGAGGCGAGGCTGCGTCGGTAAGCACCGCCGCCGGTAGTGCGGTGCACGGGGAGGCAAGATGTAGAACAGTCAAAGCGATAGCCTATTGACGACTCTTTATATACTCTCCCGTTCCAAAATGTACTTCTCCATTGATTTTTCGTTTACGTTGGATCATTCATCGTATTAAAAATAATTAATATAAATATATAAAAATATAAATTAAGAATATATTTTTTAATAATAAAATAAGTCATAATAAAATTATATATATATATATATATATAATAAAACTAATGGTTAAATGTTATGCGAAAAGTCAATGACGTTATATATTTTGGAATGAAAGGAGTACTAGAAAAAGTTTTGTGTTTTGACTCATGAGTTTGATGGCGAGGAATTTAGGATTATGTCATCGGATAAAAAGCAAGCTTCGCCAATATATCATTACATAAACGGGCTTTGCTCAAAAGCCATTATCAAACAAATGTCATGATAAAATACCATTTTAATTAGGTGTAAAATGCCCTCGTCATCCTCAACTCTATCATCTTCCCTAGTGGTTGGAGAGGGAGCCAAGGAGTGTGCAAACCAAATCGAGATGGACGAGCAAGCTACGCAGTCCAAGCTGTTGCCAGCCGCATCACCTACCTTAGCCATCGCCTCCTCCCGCCTAAACCCTAGCCCACATGTTGCAAGGACGGGCCTCCCCCGACTAACCGACAACAGGTTATCGAGGCTAGGGTTTCGTGGAAGCGGCGACGGCTAACCTTGGTGGCAGCACGTGGTGGATGAGCATGCAAGCATAGGGCACTGGCGCTGACACCTAGCTCTCTCGAGGCTCTTGCACTCCTCCTTCCTTTTTCTGCCGTGTGCAACTTTGACATAGCTAAGTTGGAGGCTTAGCCATGATGCGCGGTGCCCGCCGCATCTCCGATAATGCAAATGTTTCTGGTGGGAGAAAGAAGAGGTGCCCATAAACAAATTTATTTGGGATGATATGTCGATGTAGATATCATGGTTGCAAATGATAATTTAGCGAAACCTATTTATGCGATAGCAGGAAAACTACAAACAAAAATAGTGAAAATTAGCTCGTTAGTAACCCATCCAAGATCGTTATAGACCCAACGAATTAGTACTTCCCAACCGCGGGTGAAGTGAAATCCAACCAAAAAAATCAATAACTAAAAGAAAAAAAAAGCTTTTATTAAGTCATAGAAGAATTCCTGAACCCAAGAATTCAAAATAACAAGTTTCTCTTTACCCAAAAAAAAGAACCACTTAGGCCCTGTTTGAATCTCCTGAAGATGAAGATAAAGATAAAGATAAAGTGTTTCACGTAAAACGAGGTGATATTAACGTGCGATTAATTGAGTTTTAATTATTACAAACTTGAAAAATTGATTAATCTGACATTTTAGAGCAACTTTCATATTAAAAATTTTCGCACGAAACACATCGTTTGGGAGTTTGAAAAGCGTGCCACGGAAAGTTTTATCTTATCAGTTCTTTATAGAGCTCTCGAACAAAGCCTTAGAATAGTCAAACAGATTATATTTGTCGAGAAATGCAAAATGATATGAAGATGACCCTCATTAACTATTTTGGCCAATTGTATTATTTTCTTGCGTATTTCTACAGAGGGTTTTTTACATATGTGTATTTGGTTTCTCTTTTATCATTTCGTCCAAGATATTCGATGCTATCGCTGGCTCCACCACTACTTGCCAGTGGCATATATCACCCGGCTTCGCGATCACCGGAATAGAACCCAACCCCAGTAAAGCTAGTGTACATAGACCACCCGACACAACACGTCCAGCGGTGGCAAAGTTAGCTGGCGACCTGACCAACCGGTGCATGCAATGCAACACGACGATGTTACATGATGCAAGCAACGGTAGCCTAGTATTCCCTTCCCTCCGTGCCGCCTGCTGCTGCTCGCGCGTAGCTTTCATGGCGTAATCAGCAGCAGCAACCTCTCTTTGATTTCTCGCAGCTCACATGCGTGCAGTTCGTGCCGCTCGTTTTGCGTTGCAAGCAGCCAGCCAGGCAAACTTAATTAATAAACTTAAACCGATGCGTTCAATAATACAACGAAATGGACGGACGTTGTTTGAGTTTTTGAGTGAGATGGCGAGCGGAAGTGTTGATTTGTTTATATATGCAGTATATTGTGGTTGTGTGCCGTAATGAACCTCTCGTGCTGGTAAACTATGCCTTCTGTAGGCTGTAGCATATGATAGATTGTATTGTGTAGTTGAGTTACTATCCTGCTGTACGCCTGTCTCAGTACCGAATTGTTTATCATAAAGGAGACAAACAGAGTACAAATTTGGTCTTATGAGTATTGTTCTAGTAATATATTGGTGGATATGTTATCCATGTAACCCTAGTCCAGGGTGCATGAACTTGGATGATGAGAAGGAGCTAGTACCATGATATACTTCTTAACCTGAAAACTCTGAAAGTGATATCCTCATGGTATACTTAACCTGAAAACTCTGAAAGTGATACCCTTTTCCCTATGTCAAATCATGGCCATATAATAATTGTATGACAGCAATAGCAAAGAGAAAACATTAGAGAATAAAAATTATTGAGGACTTTTACGGTACAGTACTATACTGTAAGTATATACTAGCAGTATAAACGATCTAACAATGTAGATTCATCTAATCTCACCCGATTAGCTTGCAGTATAAATTAAAAAGGGTATATTTGTCTTTCATCTTTATGTGTGTGGGGGGGGGGTATTTTTGTATTTTCGTGTTTCTTTAAATCCGTTTTCTTTCCTTTGTCTCATGCGCTACCGTCGCCGCCGACAGCCACCGCGAGCACGCTGCACCCCGCGCCGCCGCGAACAGGAATCAATTCAATTTGCCGTCCTACTTTCCTCCTCTTCCATCATTTTCGGCTACCCAAAACCCTAGGTCTTCCAAAATTCCCCAACTCCATCGGCGACAACTCGGGTGCGCGTGAGGGGGCAGACAGGCGAGCCGCTGGGGGCTCGGCCCGAGGCACGCAGCGGCAAGGGGATGCGGAGCAGTCAAGTGGCGTGGCTTCCGGGCATCCGGGCGCATCTGCTACAGGCGGCAGTAGCAATGCAGGGCATCCGGGTGGTGGCAATAGCCAGGGGCAAGGCGAGTAGCCAGAGCATGGCAGGCAGTAGGAGGAGGCAGCCGCGGGAGAAGCCGAGCGTGAAAGGAATAGCGCCGTCGTCAATCGAGCCGCCGCCACGCGAGATGTCTTCAGAACGAGCGCTACCAGGCCTGGATGACAAGATCCATGACAGGAATTCCCAATTGAAATAATTCTGAACTTTTCAAATTAATAAAAAGCCCTTTTCAGTTTTTTATCGAATACCAAACCTACCCTTCTATATACTGCTAGTATATACTTATATACTTACAGTACAATATTCTCAAATTATATCGGCACAAAAAAAACTCTGTACTTATATATTGCAAGCTTACAATGATTAATTGTTCAGACAAACCCCTAGAAGGGGAAAAAACATCCACCTCAAGCGTCCATAGCTTGGTGAAAAACCTTGTCTAAACTGTTCCCAATAAACAAACTCAATCCCAATTTCAAACAGGTGTCTTCATCTACTATCTAAACTAGCAAGAAAATATTGTTTTTTCAAAAAAAGAGTTTTTTAAAAAAATATTTTTTGAGAAAGAAAAAACAAGAACAATTTCGTTCTTGTGGTTGTAGGCTTGTAGATCGGGTCACATAGCACGGCTCATGAGGCCACACACGACCACCAATCCCAAGACGAGGAGGTGATCGGCCTCCGGGCCCACTGTCAGCGTCAACACGTCCTCCCCGAGCACCACCCCGCAAGCCGTCTGCTTCCTCGCGACCTCCGCCACCACCTCGCCGTCGCCGCCGCGGCTGATCCTGTACTCCGATTTGCTCGGGCACCCGTCGATCCGGTACGCCGCCCTCCCGCCGCCGCCGCCGCCGCCGCCATGCAGCGTCACGGTGGCCATGGCTCCTCCTCCTCGATCCCTCTGCACTCTGAACCACGGCGTCGGCGTCGTCGTCGTCGTCGTCTCCTCGCCGTCGTGATGCCGGCACGCCTCCCATCTCTTCAGCATCCCGAAGCTCTGCACGCGCAACAATGGCGGCCGGAGACAAACACGATAAGCAAGCGCGCGGCGGGTAATTGAAGTGACAAAGAAAGCTCTCGCTTGGATATATATCGATTGCTTACCTTGGTTTGGATGCCGATGAGGGTGTTGCCGGCGGTGTCCATGAAGAAGACGTCGCGGCTGCCCCTGCAGCCGTAGTTGTCGACGCGGAAGGCGACGCGGCCGTCGGAGCCGTACACCGTGCAGCCGTGGCCGTTGAACACCAGCGATTTCATCCACACCGTGTACACCGCCTGCTTCTGATGCTTCCCCTGCACACCGCCGCCGCCGCCGCCGCCATGGTGCCACTCCGCGGAGGAGGAGGACGACGGCGACGGCGACGGCGAGGCTGCCGGAAGGGGCTGGATCTTGGCCATTGCCGGGATCGAGAAGATGATTGCTCTGCGGCTGCGGCTGCGGCGGCAATGAGATGGTTGGGGAGGATGGATGGTGTCAGTGGCTGGCCTCGCGTATTTAAAGGTGCTTGTGTTCTAATTTTTTTAAATATGTTTTTGGAGGATTAAATTAAATTTGGGTACGCACTCGTATGTGTCACGCGATATGATAGAATAAAGTGTTGAGCTAAATTTGTTTATGCTCGATCTAGCTTTGGACTAGTCACTACTCCGTAGACGTACTGTACTATCAATTGCGCGATTAGCATCACATTTTCCCTAGTGCATTCTTGCTCAGACTAATTTCAGTTTTCAGGCCTATTTGGAGCAAAGGATTTTTGACTTAATCTCTATAAAAATCGTGTAATATTCTATTTGGGGCCCTTATGGGTACTACTACTTTTCAAAAGTAAACTTAAAGGTATCACCCAGCTAACAAGAACATTATATTCTGTCTACACAATATACATAGATTACATCAACTGACAAATATAACAAAAAAAATCTAGAAAAGAATTTGTGCATGTGCTTTCTATAGTACTACACTCACGTGTAAAGTTTTAACCTCAAATTTATTATATTTTAGCTATAATAAAAAAGATTAAAAAATATGATAGTTTTAAGAGTATAATTAAATCTGTTAGAAATTTGTCTTTTTTTATGTATGATGAATTTGAAGATAATACTTTTTACATATAGATTTAATACTATTAAAAATACATATCTAAATATTTTTATATTTTTTATTAGTTGATATGTATGATGTGTAGTATACGTGAACATTTATGTGTATAGGATACTTTCCTCCAGTTAACCTAACAAATCATGGGTGCACGGTTGTGCTTACAGAGGAAAATACTATGTGGCTATGTGCAAGGTTTGGAAAAAGGTAGTTAACAGCTTACAGCTCAGTGTGTGGACGTGTGCTTTGACAGGCGTGTGCACATGCGCTCCGAAAGCTAGGGAGAAAAGGTTTATAAGCGTAAATGAATCCCTAAAAGTTCTGTTGAATTTTCCACACAAATATACAAGTACGTAGTACTCCTTCAATCAAGGACGACCTGCTCTCATAATTTAGCAGCAGAAGTTGCTGAGAAGATGATAATTACCACTGTTGCATAGTACAGAGAGCTTGAACTTCGATCTCATCGAAATGTGTAACATTTTTTTAGAACAAAGGTCATCCCTCGAAATGTGTAACATGTGCGATCAAATTTCAGCATGGATAGGAACTGCAGGTTGTTCTATTAATTTGGTGCCAATACATTAAGCAGGATAAGTACTCACACCTAAGTAAAGCTTAATTTTCTCTTGTTCTTTCATGGACTCATCTGGGAGGCCGATTTAATTTCTATTGCTGTTCCAACTTCCTCTGATGTCATCAACAGTCTCAGTGTCTCACCTTCTCATCTTAATTTGCTTACGAAGATCACTTATCCGCACATGACAGAGTACCATAAATTTAATCACTAAAGTTCTCCTAATCTTGCCTACAATGCATGCACTTGTTTAATTTGTCAGGTTTTTATTTTGTTAGGTTTCAAGAGCTTCCTGCTTTTTGGGAAATGTCTAATCCTGGTGATGGCATAAAATGTTCATATATGCTGATCATTAGTAGTATTGAATTAAGCAAATCATCTTCTATTTTAGTTTGCAAGGACAAGATGCTCACAAGGCACATCACTAAACAAAGCAAGGCCTGCCACAAAACTGGGAGTCTTGTGCAGATTACCAAGCTAATAATGAGCATAAATTATTTGGTAGATATGGTTGTACCCTGAGATATGCCATTGAACTTTGGAAGACTTTGAATTATTTTGTTCCAAGGCACAAAACCCATGCTTACATAATACTAATATAATTTATATGGGGCAGATGGAATCTTTCTGGGAAATGAAATTCAGCAAGCGAGGATGGGATTTAATATTAGCTAATCAGCAAAGAAAACCAAACCTTTGCTGACCGAACCTTACGCTTTTTCTCCAAACTTCTCTCGCGCAAACTAAAAGAAATTAAAAGAAAATGACACCCTAACGTTTGGATTGGTACAGTACGTAATGCCATTGTTTGCATATTAGAAAAATGTTTAGTACCGATAAATTTTAAGGCTTGTTTGGAATGTTGGAGTTTCAGATAAGTTCTGTGATGACTTGATTATAACAAGTGTCTGAAATTCGTTTTAAACTCTCCAGCTTTTTTTTGATGCGATTAAACTCTCCAACTTGAACATGCTTTTAATCAGAGCAATATAAATTAATGGATAGCTGTTGGTGAAAAATGAAAGGAACAGAGGATCATTTTTCATGTACAGATTCCATGGTTGCTCTTCAGACGGTTGGTCAAATAAGATTATTGTGTACCTGCTTGTAGGAAAATTATGGTCTTATTTTAACTATTAGTAAGAGGGCAAATTTTGAAAGAAAAAAAAGGCGTATCTATGGATTGGTATCTTTTCAAAAAGCAGAAAATCACCTGTCCAATGTCTTGCATGGTGCACAGCTATTCTCCTGTAATACTAAATTGCAAAGCTACAATATTCTCACATTCTCAGAGAAGAAGTGTAAAGCTACTATACACATATGGAGCGATCACATGAAGAAATCAAAGTTTGAGAGGACTAAAGCAATGTGTATTGTGTGTAGAGCATGAACAATTAGATACTTCCTCTGAAAGACTGAAACCTGAAATACAGATCCTCTCATTCAGACACACTACTACAAAGCCAAAAAAGACATTTTTAAAATATAAATTATCATTTTTCACGTTGGAACAGTTCGCCTGAATCGATACACGCAAAGAAAAGAACACACCACACTTAAAAAGGATTCAAGTAGTATATTATACTACACATATACACATGAAAATCCACGTGACATATATACAAGTGTAGAGAATGTATAATACTACACATGTAGCATCCACTTCAAAAGCCAACAAAAAAGGGGCCAATACACTACTAGCTAGTACAGTATCTGATCCCTGGCTAAGTAAATAAATCTTGCTCAAAAAACCCTTGTGAACATTGCAGGCAGAATCAATCTAATTCTAAGAAAAATAGATTTCTTTGACACAAAAGTGAGCATTGTTGCAGTCACGCAGACCATGCAAGGCACATTGCTGAACTGCATGAGCCATGGCCCATGGCTATATATATGCATCTAATGTATTAATTCATCCGAGCCATTGTAAATTTGCAATTCTGAACCTGAACCTGATCAACCTGAACTCATCAGTCATCACCTCATTTCATCAGGAAATGGCCATTGCTCCTCCTAGGATCCAGCCGCTCTCTGCTCACCTGCACTCCTCTGCTAACCCTAAGGATTCAGATCAGGAGAAGAAGCAGGTTTGTTACACGGTGTGGATGAAATCGTTGGTGTTCAACGGCCGCGGATGCACGATCTACGGCCAGGACGGCCGCGCCGCCTACCGCGTCGACAACTACGCCTGCAGGCGCAGCCGCGAGGTGTTCATCATGGACAGCGGCGGCAAGACGCTCTTGAAGCTACTCAAGAAGGTACATTGAAGATGTGAATTGACTTTGGTTGCTGATAAAACTTCTCATAGGAAATTGCAGCATTGGTAGTAACATCTGTGTTCTGTGAATCTGAAAAAAAAAATGCAGAATTTTGGGGTGTTCAAGACATGGCAAGGCTACTCCTGCTGCAACAACAACAATGGCGATGCCGCTGCAACCTTGGAAGATCAGCCATGGTTCAGGGTGCAGAAGGAGTACAAGATTCTGAAGAAGGAAGGGCGATACAATGTCAGAGCTGTGGTAGAGATTGCTCTGAGCGGAGAGGTGTACAGGATCATTGATGGCGCGTCACATAAATCGGAGTACAGAATCGTCGGCGCAGGAGGTGAGGTTCTTGCGGAGATCAAGAGGAAGCAGACGGACGCAGGGGTTGTTCTCGGAGACGATGTTCTGAGCCTGACAGTGGACCCCATTGCGGATCAGCTGCTAGTCGTAGGGCTCGTGGTCGTCTGCGGCCTCCTTGAGCGCTGCATCTGATTGTACTTAGGTGAAACTCCGCGCGGTGCTATCAAAGTTTAGTATGATAACAATAATTTGTAACATAGTTATATGATATAAACTTATATAAATTAATATGATTTATAATAATTTAAATAGTATATAGAATGATGATTCAAATGTAAAAGTACAGTGATGTGGCTTTATGAGAGAATATAGAATGATGATTCAAATATAAAAGTACAGTGATGTGGCTTTATGAGAGAAGAAAATGAAGGAGATAATTTGGATCATAGATTAATTATCTAAGAGCTAAAAATAATTGAGATAATATGACTTAATAAAATAAGAGAGAAATAACATTAACTAACTAAGGATGAATTATATAGATATATAAGATATTATAAAAAAATAACGGAGAAATATATTGAAATATTATATGAATTACGTGTGATGAGAATTTAACATACTTGCACTTTAAAGCTTTAAAATTTAATAAATTATAAAATTATAGATAATATAATATGTTTGCATAATATTTATGATGAAATAATTGTTAATAAATGATAATGTGACATTCTTACATGTTGAGTTTTAAGATTTAGTGAATTATAACTTTATAGTAATTTTATAGTAAGATATAATATACCGCTTCGTTCATTCTAAAATACAACAATTTTCAGTAAATATCTAAACAAGTGTATATCTTGATATAGTTAAAAGTTACTATATTTTAGGTTGGAGGTAGGAGTGTTTACTCACTAACCTCCAAAAAGATTATACGTGGTCAAATCTGTGTTGAATAAATTTGAAATTTAACTTTTTTTTCCCTGAACGAAGGATGAAATAGTTTTTTTAAGGGAAAAATGAGGTGCTACTTTCTTTCTTTTTCAGTTTCTTTTTACTTCAGTTGTTGGGATATTTATTGGCTTTAATGTTTAAGAAGATTCTGAGTGTTGTTTTCCACTTTCTCCCATGTTTATTTGTTCCCACTAGGATTAATAAAGTTACATAAATTACAATATCTGAAATGCCAAATGCATACTCGGCTTTGTAGTTTGTATGCAAGGCAATATCAGACTAGCCAGGAAGGTGTACATGAAAATGCGGAGCATTGGGCTTGTCGTTCATGCTGCAGCATATTGGAGGCATTTAACTATATTTGCCACTTTTAAATGTGACAATTAAAAATTTGTCATTCATACTCTTTTCATCCTTAAATAAATCAATCTCATATCGGATATGACGTATCCTAGTACAATACATCTGGACATAAAAATGTCTAGATTCATTGTATTAGGATGTGTCACCTCTCGTACGAGATTGATTTATTTTGAATCGAAGGAAGTAGTCTATGACATATGAGCCTATATATGTCTATATGTTATACGTTATAAGTCCAGCGATAAACCTTTAATTATTACTTGTAAAAGTAACAAATAGTTAAATATCTTCACATATTGCCACGGACTACTACTAGGCTACTAGCACCCCTGGCAAAGCACCGATTTGTAGGAGCTGCTCAGTAGCTAGCTGTACAGATCCAAATGAAAGCACCACGTACAGTACAGTCTGTATCCCGATGTCACCATGCTCAAGCTCAGCAAGCAGTCGCATTGTTTGTCGCTCATTGTTGCTGTGCTCAGGCAAACAGATTGAAACATTGTTGCTGTCGCTCATTGAACTTGAAGACGAATACTAGTTAGGTTACACAAGTTCCTTCTAAGGGTGAAATACTTGATAGAAAAAACACAAAAATAAAAAAAATAGGAATTAAAGTTGCATAGCATCACAGGAAACTAAAGAAAGCGAAAGGAATGTTTTTAAAAAGTTGGACCTCTCATTTATTTTCCTATGAAATTAAATCATAGAAATGGATACTATGAGAAATTTCCTATCCTTTCCTACGAATCAAAAGGCTCCACAAGAAAATTTTCCTAACAAATTGAATCCTTCAAAATTGTTATGACAATCCTGTACTACTGAATGATACAGGCCATATTTACTAACAAAATAATGTTGTAAAAAAACATAGTAACATTTTCAATCCAAAACAAACATATTATTAAAATATATTTAATGTTAAATTTAATAAAACTAATTTTATGTTGTAAATGTTTGTTAATATTTTTTATAGACTTGATCAAACCTAAACAAGCTTAATTAAGAAAAAAAGTGAAGTATATTACTTGCCTTATAGAGGCCATGCTTGTAAATATCAAGTGTTGCATATATCTGCGGTTGAAGGACACCGCCGGGGATCAACGCAGCTCGCTCATGGAGTCCATATAAGCCATGCCGCCGTTGTATTTGTTCCTTCCCTAGTTGTAGATCGAGCCGGGTACTCAATGGCAATGGCAGCGCGGGTACTCGCACTCTTCTTGTGTACCACCATCCTCGTCGTCTCCACTGCACCGCATGCCCATTCCTCCCCGGCGGCGCTCCACCACCAATGCATCGGCCCCCCAGCAGCAGGAGGAGAGGATCCCTTGGAGTACAAGGAGTACATCGTCCTCCTGAGGCCGCCGGCATGGACGACGGCGCGCGGCGGAGCTGGTACCTGTCCTTCCTCCCCGGCAACACCACCGCCGGCGGCTGGTCCACTCGTACAAGCACGTCGTTGACGGCTTCGCCGCCCTGCTGACGGAGGCCGAGATGGACGCCGTGTCCAAGAAGCCCGGCTTCTGGCGCTGCTTCTAGGACGGCATCGCTTACCTCCAAGTCCTCTGACAAAGGACACGCTTTAAACTCAACTCCGATGATGTCCTGCTGTAAACTTGATCGTACAAGGAGGAATAAATTAAATTAAACAGACGGTGTCCTGTGTTCAAATGGTTCTTCATATTAGAATTCGGTGGGTCATTCATTTTGTTTCGTGCAAGCAAAACTGGATTAAATTAGCAAGCATGCCCCTTCTTTACTCACTCTCTGTTGGACATGACAATCTTGTCATTTGAAAAGTTCAGGAAAAAGAGTTTTAGTACTACATAATGAACAAACTGATTCTTGGTTTGCATATAATTAATATTCAGTTTAGAGCGTTTTTTCGGTCCGGCACTCATTACCCCTCAGTATAGGTACCCCCAAGTACCGAACTTAATCTGGCCGTTGAATCCGGGGGTGGGTAATCGGGCGAGAACCAAGAAGTAAGTCTCACGAGGAGGCAATCTCCTGCCCCCACGTGCCGCTGCAACCGTACGTTTTCCTCGACTACTCGAGCACTGCCGCCGCCATCACGGACGTCGATGATGGGTAACCGCCGTCGTTACGGACAATTCATTTAACATATATGCCATCACTTATCATTTAACGTATTTTAAATTTTTGTATGAGATTGTCCTTGTCTTCTACTTCATTCCCTTACAACTTTTAGATCTATGCCATTATATCATGTAAAATTGTAATGGCATAGCTCTAAATAGATGAATTGACATATTCAAAAAGATATAAGTTGTAATGGCATGGATCTAATTAATCATTTTTTATTAAACACTTCTAATTCAGAACGTCCCAGTGAATATACATTGTTCTTAATCAAACAAACAAGATAAACGTTCTGAATGTGAATTCCTTTTTATTTGTGGGTTATCACATAGAATTTTGCTCAGGAACTTGTCGAGATGTCCATTTCAGAACTACAATTGATCTGAAGGTATATCCACAGTTCTTTTTCTACTGTTCTATGATGATCCTTGTTGACTCCAGAAACATCCTGTGCCATTAATTTTAACATGTCTTGCTCCCTTATTACTTTTGGGACCTTCCTGACAATGGAAATTGTTTTCATATTACAGATGAGATTGCTCTCGTCTCGGAAATCCTCTCAGTTACCTTCAAGGAAAGTGTATAACATGATGCACCACTAGAATGGCCGGATGAGGAGTAGGAGTATGTGATAAGGGGAGTTCAATGACTTTCAGAGTGTTGGCCTTCTGTCAGGAGACAGCCACCCACTGCCCAAAAAATGGAGCGCTGATGTCTCACAGGCATGGCAACCTGTCTTAAACGCGAATATTTAAGACAGTAGGAAGCTCAATTGATCCTTTCATGATCCATATATCTTGCATCTTCTGTTTGGTGCGCTATAGGGGGCTTAAGAATTAACTTGCTAAATTTTTAATAAAACTGACGGTCAAACTTCATGATCAAAATTAACTACGTTAAATATTTATGGTCAGAGGAAGCATAAAAGTTTTACTCGTAATTAGTTGCTTCGTTTATTTTTTTCTACAGCTTTTTATTAATAAGACCGTAGTAACTCAACCAATATAAAACACTAAGTAATACTCCTATATCCAACAACCAATCTGCCAAATAGAAAAATAAACTAGTATACTGTCACAAACCAAACCAAAACAAAACACAGACTAGCTAGTTGGAATATCCATCAGCTGCATATTATTGTTTCAGATCTCATATATCATCCCAACCTGCAAGGTCTTGGCATGGTCGAGCTTGAGCGTGGAGACGTTTGACCTAAAGTTCTTCTGCAAGAACCTGTAGAGCTCGTTGATGACGAATCGCTTCAACCAGTTGCGCCGCCTCCTGCGCATCCTCAGCACCGTCCTCCCGAGCACGTAGCTGACGCCGCTCGCCGGAGCTCGCTCGATCATCTCGGCCTCCTCGCCGGAGTCAGCCACCTCGACGAGCGTGGCGACGGCGGCGCGGACGAAGTCGTCGCCCACCATGTCCTGCTCGTCCATGTACCCGTACTGGACGATGCACCGGTACACGCCGGTGCGCGCCTCCCTCGCCACGAGGAACCGCTCGCCGGCGAGCACCGTCCTCACCGGCAGCGTCCGGAACGTGACGAACAGGAGGAGCTCGCGGAGGGAGCCCGTGTTCCCGGCGTAGTGGCGCACGATGGGTGGGACGCCGTCCATGAGGTCGGTGCAGAAGAAGCACATCCCCGGGACGCGCGCGCTCCTGGACACGATGCCGGCGAACTCGTCGTCGCCGACCATGTTGCGCGTCTCGTACTCGCGCTTCTTCTTGCGGCCGTACGTCCAGGAGAGCGTGACGGAGAGGAAGACAGCGGTGATGGCGAACGGCACCCACCCGCCCTGCGGCACCTTGGTCATCAGCGAGGTCATGTACGTGCCCTCGATGGCGAGGTAGAAGCCCAAGAAGCAGCCGGCAAGCCCGCCGTTCACCTCCCAGATCACGATCATCACCACCGTCATCAGCATCGTCGTCAGGAGCATCACCCAGATCACGGCAACACCTGCAAAATATCAAAACCAACAAGTTCATTCTTCTTATCACACCAAATGTTCCATATATTTTTCATGTCTTGCAAATCAAGTAGTTATCCAAAATTTAGTTTTTGAACCACATTTGGAATGCAGTAGTAATTTCACAAGAAACAGTTCTGTTCCCGCGACGTTTATAATAAGATTTGATCAAAATCTTGAAATTTTGATCATCAATATTTTCTTAAATGCTTAGTTCGAAAGGAAAAAAATGGTATATGAATACTGCAAGTTTATTAGATTAAAAATATATTTATATTAATATAAATTTGACGGTCAAAGTTATAAACATTTAGCTGAATAGCGACTTACATATTAATATAAAATTAATGGTCAAATTATAAATATTAACATAATCTTATCTTAAACGTCAAGCATTTATGAAGCATTTATGATTAGAGAAAGTAGTAATTTTTTTACCGAAAGCGCGGCCGATCTCGGGCCCACCCTGGAATCCGACGGTGATGAGGACGCACACAACCATCAAGACGTAGTTGATCTCCGGGCAGTAAACCTGGCCCTCGTACTTGTCGGAGGTGTGCTTCACCGTGGTTCTAGGGAAGCAGCCCAGGGCGATGGACTGCCGGATGATGGAGTAGCTCGCAGAGATGAGCGATTGGCTCGCAACAATGGCGGCCAAGGTGGAGACGACGAACATCGGCCAGAACAGTGGCGCCGGGATGCTGCTGTAGAACGCCGTGCTCAGGTCACCGGGGTTCTTGATCAGGTATGCTGCCTGGCCTGAGTATGCCAGGATCAGTGATGGGAATACCGCTGTTGAGAACGCCACCTATTTCATGAATTTTAAAAGATCAGAAACAACAAATTGTTGATGCTTTTGGGTGTTATATGTTATGGTATCTTGATTGTAACGTTTTTATTGACTTTGGAAAATCTGTTTTATTTATAAACTTTGTATAAGTATGAAAAATATAAGTCGTGTTTAAAATACCTTCGATGATAAAAGAAATCTCAACAAAAATAAATGATAATTATGTTTTTTTTGATAAAAAAATGATCAAACTGTTTAAAAGCAAACGGCGTCAAATATTTAAACCGGATTACCGGAGTTTGCAGGACCATTTTACCTGAATTGATGACTTGTTGAAGTGTCCCATATCAGCAAACATAGCTTCAGCACCTGAATTGTACATGGTCACAACCATAAGTTCAGTCATAAATTTGCAATACTTAAGAAAAATAACCAAAAGATTCTTTTAAAAAGATTTTCTTTTTTTTTAAAAAAAGAAACCTAAAAGTAACTATCTGATCACTGTAAAAGTTGACAAAAAAATTTCACCTGTTATACAGAGAATAACCGCGCCGAGTTGCTCCCACCCAACCCGTTTGTTCTTCGCGAAGTAGTAATATATGTAGTGAGGCGAGACGGCTTTCAGAACAGGTGGGTAGTGCTTGACAATGTTGTACACACCGATCCCTGCAATCGAAGCGAACCACAGCAGCATGATGGGGGAGAAGGTGAAGCTGACCCTGCTGGTGCCGAATCGCTGGACGAGGAAAAGGAGCACCAGGATCACCGCGCTCAACACCACGACGTGTTCTGAAATCAGGGAAGAGATACAGCGACAGTTAACAGATTTGCCATGAGAATGGTCAGGGAGAACAGAGACCACCAGATTGACAGTACAGCGTCAAGCGGAAAAGAGGCAGATGAAGACAGATGAGTTTTACTCTGCTTGATATGCGACGATCTTGACTGGATTCCCTGGACCGCCGAAAGAACTGGAGAAATCGAAAACAAAACACAACACAAGGAGAAAAACAGGTTACCTCAACTGAATGAGAATTGCATAACAAGGTTATCTGAACTGAATGATAATTGCTCTGCATGCAGTTGTTCAGAGCTAAAAACTGGTTGATCGGAAACTTGTTTACCTGAGATGGCTGGAGTGAGGGCGCCGTCGCCGATCAGCATGCAGGTTCCGACCAGCACGATGACGGTGATCGCCAGCTGTGCCTTTGAGCTGTTCTCCAAGAACAGCTGCAGCCGTGACGGCCGGTTCCTCCTCTTGCTGTGGAACTTGAGATGGACATCGGACTCTAACCGTGTGAGCGGCACCGGTATGTTCCCCTTAAAATTCACGTGCTGACGCAGCAGCGAATACAGAGCAAATGTACCACCTTGACAAAAACAACATTGTCATGTCACATGAATTCACACAATAGATAATCTCAATATGTCAAAAAAAAGGCTAGACAATCACGGAGAAACTTCTTTTTTTTACGATCAGCGTCAGACAACGTGATGATTCATTGATAGAATAGAAAAATCAAGGAGAAACTTGGTGTCGAATAATTAACAAGGTGTGAGGGTGTTGAGAGTCGAACACGGAGGCCAAAGGGTTGAAACACACACCCCTGCCACTACGCCAGCAAATGCATCAGGGACTCGATATATGTTCAAATCAAGATTGATGTAGTGCAATGAAATTAATTATAAGATCGATGGTATCAACAAGATCATCATAGGTTCAGTAGTCGTGATATATATTTACCAACCTTCGCCATGGTCGTCGGCTTTCAAGACGATGAGGGCGTACTTGACGAGGCTCATGAGGGTGAGCGTCCAGATGATGAGGCTGAGGATGCCGAGGAAGTCGGTGGCGTCGGCGTCGGGGAGGACGACGGACGGGAACACGTACAGCGGCGACGTCCCGAGGTCGCCGTACACGATGCCCAGCGACTGGTACCCCAGCACCAGCGTCTGCCACACCGTGAACACCTTGCAGCAGCAGATGCAACCAACAAAACATTGATTATTTTTGTTTTCTCTTCTTCTTTGACGTAGATCTATCGAACCAAGAACGCATGTATGTCAACGTGGATGCGTGCAGTGCGTACCTGAGGCTGCCGGTGACGCGTCTTGTAGGCCTGGCCGAAGCTGAACGTCCGGCGCGGCGGGGCGTCGCCGTTGCCGCCGCCGTTCGCGCCGACATCGTCGTCCTGCTCGTGGCTCCAGTCGTCGCCGGAAGGGCTGAGCTCGAGGATGACATCGTTGCCGGCGCCGTTGCCATTGCCTGGTGGCACCATGATGAGATGCTACCGTACAAGCTCTCGAAGATTTCGAGAACGCGGCGGCGGCGCGCTCCGGCGACGACGCAATGCTGCACGCGCGCGCGGCGACACGCGCGCGGAGGAGGAGAAGAAGGTTAAGGATCCAGGCGTGCGTATATAGGATGGTGATACTGTCCCTTAGCTGTACGTACGCTTGGTTTGATTTGCATTGCGCGTGAATTACAGGTGAGATACTGGTATTCAGTTTCGCGCTTAATTAAATTCTAGTGTCTCTGTTTTTCTTAGAGATAAGATCCTGTGTTTATTCTGTTTTTTTATACGAGATTGAGCTGGGATTCTTTTTTTAAGTTGGTGGCCGGACTAATTATAATACATTTTGCGACAAAAAAGATTGATCTAATACAAGAACGTAAAAGGAACAGGGACTAGCGTGTACCATCCAATGAAGTACAGTAATAACATAGCTGAAATAAAAAAAAATTGCATTTGCTAAATGACAGCTCAATTTCCACTCTTCACACAATTTATGTGACATTGCTTAGCGGATTTGTTGGATGTGTTTTTGTGAGGTTGGAAACCTTCTTTCCCGGCATGCAACACGGAGCGACGAATTAGCACATATTTAATTAAATATTATTAAAAATTTAAAAAATATATCAATATAATTTTAAAGCAACTTTTATAGAGTTTTTTTAAGTAAAAACACATTGTTTAGCAGTTTAGGAAATGTGCACGTGAAAAATAAGAGATAAAAAGTTGAAAAAGTATAGTATAGAACTCAACTGGATGCTAGGTTGTTTCATCAAACCTATTACTACTTAAAGAACCAATTTGAAGAAAGAAACATTACAAGTTAGAGCAAATACTGAGAAGAAAGGATAAAGGAAAACTTAACAAGACTCATCCTTTCATTTGATATGTTTTTGACCCACGTAATAGTGTTTAAGTCGAATTGAAAGAAAGCACATATAATTGAGAGAGCTAAAAGAGGAAATTAGTAAATTACACGTCCACGGCCACCTCCATAGTACATAGTTCCCACATTCATCTTTTATGACATGTGGGTCTATATCATCTTGAATCTACTTAGTATTTGTGTGCCATGTGGATCAAATATCTTAGTCAACATAATCAACATAATTTCTATGTGGTTTTGGGAAACTAATTTTACATAATGTTTTGTTGTTTAGTGAAGAAACTAATCAAGACAACAAGTTGGAGATGAAAAACATATTTTATATTTTCTACGAGTAAAGGTTTTCGGATCAAGATAACTAATTTCATATAACCGCATGTTTTCTGATCGATCGTAGAAAAACACTTTAAACATATAGCAGTAGTATATAGGTTTTGCAAAGCCCATCTCTATTGAAAAATATCAAGTAGTAAATTAAAGTGGGTGTAGGTTCTTTTTTAAACCTGCCAACCCGGATTCAACTCCTGACTAAACAAAACATCAAGTAATTTTTATCATCTTTTACATCATATTGTTAAAAATACAAAGATATACCGGTCCAAGTGTGATGACTTCACTAATCTGTCATGACCGACTAAATTTGTATCATGTTTCAAAAAAATAATATTAAGTAATTTTCATCGTCTTTTACATCATATTGTCAAAAATAACATTGAATTAATTGGATTAATTTAACCAACTAATTAACATCCATCATTATATTAAAAAAATACATTCTAACATGAAAAATAAAGTACACATACATTTCTAGCAAAATCATATTATTCCAGATTCAAATCCGAATTACACATCACATGAACTTGAACCACAAGAACAGCAATTGCAGTTATTACTGTGGCCAACGCTTTTGCTCCTTTTCCTTTCTTCTTCTTTTTCCTCTTCCACGGTTCCACCTCCGGCTCGTCTCTCCCCTTCCCCACCTCGTCTCCTCACTCCAAGCCCATGCCACCGACACGCGCCTCAAGCTAGAACCCTAGGCCCGACCCCCGATGGCCGCGCCGCCCGTCCAGGCGGATGGGGCGGCGGCGGCGGCGGCGGTGGCGGGGGCCCCCCTGGCGGCCCTGGGCGCGGGGGCGGTGGGGCCGAGGCCGTACGAGGTGGCCGTCGCGGCGGCGGAGCTCCGACCCGTGGACTGCAACCTCGCGGCGCTGTGCGACCACGTGCAGGCGGAGGGGTTCGGGTCCGGGGCGTTCTCCGACGTCGTCGTCGAGGCCATGGGCGCCACCTACCGCCTCCATCGCCTCATCATCTCCCGCAGCGCCTACTTCAGGTGAGGATCGTGAGATTGTCGAATTCGGAGGCCCCGAGGCTCGTGGCTCGTGGCTCGCGTGCCCTTTGATTCGGTGGGGGGATCGGCGTTACTGCTTTCGTATGAGTATCTAGAATTTCATTTCCATGGAAAATTGAAATGTGTGTTTCAGTGTCCTTTGAGGGTCGTTTCTATTCCTTTGAGGTGGAATTTTAGTTAGATTTATGTGATCCCCTATTGAAATGATTGATAGAAAAATCTGAGCAAAAATATGTATTCGGGGACCCAATTTTTGAGTTTTGCTGTCAAGTTCGTGTAGCTTGAGAAGTGGAAATTTAATTATTGATTTCCCACTCAGTACATAAACTGAAATGTAGATTTCACACTCTAGTGATACTTGTTAGGTTCATGATTCATGCTTATTTTCCTTGATGGATTTTGCCCAAAAAAAAATCGGGGACTAAGCAGGTTTTCTTCTTTCTTCTGTATGATGAGATTCAGCTAGATGTTATCTTGCTGTATACTTATTTTCGTTGTATAATACGCAGTTGAGCTTACGGAATAGTTTTGATGAAACACATTACTTATTTAATAACACAATCTACATAGAAATCCAATGGATAATGTTGATCAGTTAAATTCCTCAGTTCCTTCATCTCATGCATGTGCTTTGTTGTTCATTCAACATAGAAGTGAACCTTATTATACAGTCAAACCCCATATCTTGGGACAAGTGACATAAAAAGTGCTAAACAAATTCCGTATAAAAATGACTGGCAGGAATATGCTACATGGTCCTTGGAGGGAGGCTGGAGCTCCTACAGTGGTGTTACATATAGATGATCCAAACATTGATTCAGAAGCAATCGCAATCGCGTTAGCATATCTTTACGGGCAACCCCCAAAGCTTAATGATAACAATGCATTCCGAGTACTTGCGGCTGCATCATTTTTAGATCTTCAGGTCTATTTCATTCGAAAGCTTTCTCTTCTGCCTCACTTCTGTGCTGTTGCTGTGCACTTACAGATGGTCTATTGCAGGATTTATGTACGATATGTACTGACTTTATTATTTCTGAGCTTTGGACATCAAACTTTTTGCAATATCAGGTTATTCCGTTACTGCTGTGTGTCTTATCTTCACAACTACTCAATTATGTTCTCTGTAACTTTTTTTTATTAATGAAGTAATATTAATTTCTCCTTGATGAGCATTCATCTTTATTTTGTATTATTTTCTTTATTATTGTTTACAGCTGTTTGCGGAGAGTCAAGACTATGGTAGTCATGGGGAACGTGTCAGAAATGCCTGCTGGGGTTATCTTTGCCAAAGTGCTACATTGGAACTACGAGAGGTAATGAACATTCATGGCCAGTTTGTTGGCTGAAAAGAGCAGATTTCTCAAATATATTGTTATTTTACAAATATCGGTGTAACTGCCTGTTTTCAATATGGCCTTAATCAGTAATTATATAGTACATTTATTGTGATTTCCAACTAAATTTTGGTATAGTACTAATAGATTGATTTTATGTTAGACATTCTCACCATGAGATATCCTAATTAAAATTTTGTGACTTAAACTCACAATCCATACATAAGTGCATCACATGATTTGTTTTGGTATTAAAATTTTTAACACAAAGACATGTTCTAGTGAACGGGTTGGTAGTTGAAATGCAAATGTTGGGGGGGGGGGTATAAGAAATGCTTAGAAAGCTTTTCTAAGATTATCAGTTTCTTGCTCTATCGCAACATGAATGATGACACCTATGGCTTTTTGGGTAATTTTGATATGTGCTGCAATGCTTATTAATATTTCTGTAGTTTTTTTTGTTTGTAATATTGATTTTCAACCTTTATTTGTTTTTATTGTTAGGTGCTCCCAAAACTTTCTTCACAAACTTTGCATGCGCTCCTTACATCTGACGAGTTATGGGTACCTAATGAGGAGAAACGGTATGTTATCCATAAACTCGTCTGCTGAATGATATTGGAATTTAGAACACGGTTACGACAACTTTTTTTTTCCACTTGAAGGTTTGAACTAGCGTTATATGCGTTGCTTGCAAAGGTAACTCTGCCTGATGTAGAAGTTAGTGGAAATGAAAATTTGAACCTTACGTCAAGCTCAGCAAATTCTGATCCTTCCATGAGGAAGGGAAAGAGTCCAATGAATGAAGCTGGTGAGGAGCAGCTTATGGGATCTGAATTGCAGAACTTGAAGTTACATGACAACACAGAGACTATAACTGCCCATAACACTAGTGATATTCGAGATATGGTAATCCCGCAGGATAGCACAGCATACTCCATTGAACAAGTAATAACATGCTCAAATTTCTGCTTCTGTTCAATATGCTATGTGTTTTCCTTCTATTGTCAAATAATGACATAAATTACTTCACTAAATTTGTATATTTGCGCTGAAATTTAGAATGCTGAAGCTTCCAGGAGGAAGGTAAATGATTTTTCCACAGGAGGACCATCTGGGGAAAGCACTTCTTGTCAATTTAACGAAGATATCTGGCTTTCTAGTGACCAAACAAGGAACTACTTCTCAAGAACTTCTTCCAGTAATGGGTTAGTTCCAACCGAGTGGGGAAAGCCCAACACACCACTTTGGGGTGGTAGGGTTGTTGGTCGGCGGCAAGTTAGATGTGTTAGGGGAAGTTCTTCTCTTTCTGCTGATGAATACAATGCTTTTATGAATATATTTGAAAGGGGTTCTCTTCTCTACTGTAATATGTCGTTTGATGCATTGTTAAGTGTTCGAAAGCAACTTGAAGAGTTTGGGTTTCCTTGCAAAGCTGTAAATGATGGTCTTTGGCTACAGGTTTTTAATCTACTCCCTGACTTTAGTATTTTTTCTGTTCTTACTAAGACCCTCTCTTACACTTCGGTTGTTTCCTAATGCAGATGCTTCTGTGTCACAGACTACAAGCAATAGTTGCTGTTACTTGCATAAATTGTTGCCTTACTGGTAATTCATGTGCTTGTAAACAAGCACATGTGAGTTCACATCACCACTACAGGCAAGAGCATGATCG
Organism: Oryza officinalis; assembly: GCA_008326285.1. Taxonomy (NCBI): domain Eukaryota; kingdom Viridiplantae; phylum Streptophyta; class Magnoliopsida; order Poales; family Poaceae; genus Oryza; species Oryza officinalis. The sequence continues at coordinate 66,211,599 of BDMV01000001.1, forward strand.
GAGCAGTGCTTCCGGTACTGTAAGTAATATCTACCTCACAGATGCCCATGGTGAAGGAAATGGTGTTTTTGGGCCTGTCCGTGTCAATGTCAGAGGAGCAGTTGATGGACTTGCTGGTATTGGGGGAGGAAATTCTAATGTTCCTGGTGCAGCTTGGGCTCCCACACGTTACGTCTTCTCTCGTGTTCCTTATGGACTTGGTTCAAGAAATGGTCAACAACCATTCGCAAATGATGAATCAGAACCTAGAGTCGACTACAATGGTGATATTTCAGGAGATGGTCTGACTGCATTGGTTAATCTTAGCCAAGAAAGCAGTGCTTCTCATCATCAGACAGAAAGTATATTTGAGACAGGCATTCAAGTTAGATATTCTGGTGCTGCCTCTGTTTCAACCCCAGGTGGTTCCTCTCTCCAGATGCAAGAGTCAAAAGAGCATGAACTTGGGTCCAACTGGGAAACTACAGACAACACAACTATCTCGTTGGACATGAAAACACCACTTAGTCACTTCCCACCTTTCCGCTTTGGGTAAGATTTCATGCTTATTCTGCTTCTGCTAGCATCTCTTTGGACAGAGTCCCAGTCACCCAGATTAAACCTGACCAGTTCTGTATGGTGTTTATTTCAATGTGAAATCATGGGTTCCAACTTCCAAGTTGTTTGATTTATTATTTTTTTAACATACAGTCCATCCGGGTTCTTGTTAGTTGTTGCTACTTTTTACAAACGGAAGGGAAAAAAACAGTCTGAATGTGCAGTTTACCTCTTTTTCTCTGCATACCTTATTAACCTGATACTGGATGTGCATTTTACCTTCCTGTTTTGACTAAGCATTGAACACTTTTACTGAATACAGAGTTGAGTTTGAAGACGTGCACAGGCTTGCAGATAGTCAGGTGAAGCATTCGACTGAAGTATTTTATGCAGGCTCTCTCTGGAAGGTTAATAACTTACTGTCTTGTATTCATCTATGCTTCTTATGGCCTAAAGCTAGTTAGGTAATGGACGAGAGTATTTTGCAGGTAAGTGTCCAGGCATTCAACGACGAGGATCCTCATGGGCGTCGCACCCTTGGTAAATAGTATACCTGTTCTGATTTCCTGTTGCCTTTCACCTTTATTGGTTGCTCAAAATCATTTAACAATTATAATGCAGGACTCTTTCTGCACCGACGTAAGGCTGCGCCTTTAGACCCATTGAGGAAGGTGAGTGATTTAATGGACTCATATCTTATAGTGCAAAAATGGGAACTCATCAACTCTTTATCAGGCCAACATGTATGTAGACCCCCGGGAAAAGGTCACTGCTCGGTATCAGGTATAGTCTGCTCCATTTCGCTTCACATAATGTTGGATTGTTGATGATACTGTATATTGTTTAACTTGCCATTTTTCTTCTGTTGCTCATAGCTTATCTGTCCATCGAAGAGAGAGGTCATGATTTTCGGAAGCCTGAAGCAGGCTGGCACGCTCCTACCCAAAGCTCCAAAAGGGTGGGGTTGGCGCACTGCCATATTGTTCGATGAACTTGGCGATCTTCTCCAGGGTGGATCCCTGAGAATTGCTGCAGTAGTCCAGCTTGTCTAAGCCAAATTGCCCTTGTATATCTAAGAAACAATAGTAGTGTTAATTTATTGCAAATGGAACAAAGAAGGCACTAAATGGCACTTGCAAGGTATGGTAATGTCACTGTAATCTAATGGTTCTATTATATTTATTCCCAAACGTGACACCGTCATGCTTCTGTGTGTAATAGGAACTAATATATGGGCAAGTCATGCATTCGATATCATAGGACCCTAGGTGGGTTCTTGTGGTTGTAGACCCATTGAGTTTTTTTTAATTATTTTTTTACGCTCCCGCTACATTATATGTGTTGCAGCAACGCATACATGTTGAAAACAAACATGTTGCTCGTAATCTGCATTAGAAATAGACCTAAATGCAGCGTTATTTAAATGTTAAAAATCCAAGAAATATTGCTTTGCGTTAATAAAAACCATATATCTCCAAGAATTCAACTCAAGATAAGCACATCCATATATTTTTAGGGTGAGGGTATGTAGTTGGAAAATACAATGCTATATTCTTGTTTTAAAAGAGGGTAGTATGGGTGGCAATGAATTTGTAGTTCCACCTACTTTTATCGTAAATTTTGCAAATTATTCCCCTAAACTTCTTTATATTAAAAAACAATAAAATTTAAATGGCTAGCCACTAAACCACATATAAAATCAAATTAAGGTAAAAATTCCCTATAGAGTGTAGAAAAAAGATGGGTAACACATTTCATGGCAACTATATTTTTATTTATTTTAACCAATATTATAATATACTTTCTCTATTTTTTAATATATGATGTCGTTGATTTTTTAAGATACATTTAACTATTCGTCTTATTTAAAAAAAATGTAATTGTTATTTATTTTATTGTGACTTGATTCATCATCAAATGTTTTTTAAGCATTATTTTTTTTATATATTTGCACAAAAAATTTAAATAAGACAGATGGTCAATCGTTTATTAGAAAATCAACAACGTCGTAAATTAAAAAACGGAAGTAGTACTTTTTTAATCCATAGCAAAGCACGGGGCATTGAACTAATATCTTCAAGAATTCAACTCCAAGATAGGCACATCCATGTTTTTTTAGGGTGTGGGTATTAGTTGGAAAATACAATAAATGGATTTTAGAGTGTACAGATATGGTGTTAAAAATCCAATAAATGTTTTGCTATGCATTGGAGTTCTTAAAGGCTATACACCCCATGAGAATCCACATCCAAGGTATGCACAATTGCACATCCATCTTTTGTATTAAATATGCAAAAAAAAAATTGTATTAAAGATGCACATCCATCTTTTGTATTAAACATGCACATCCATTTTATATATTAAATATGCACATACATTTTCTGTATTAATGCGAACTAATCACATTAACTACATGCAAGTTTCAGGATGCATATATCATCTCCCTGTCCATGCAATCCCTTCTCATCAAGTTCTTCCGTTCAGTTCCCTCGGAAAAAAAAAGTTCTTCCATTCAGATTATTGGATCCCCAGCCATGTCGACGGCCGGGAGGAAGAAGACCACCGTGCTTGCCATTGCCTTACTCATGGCCATTCTCTTCGCCTCACTCTCCGGTAATTAAGAATTTGCAGCGATTTTGTGCCTCTTCATCTTGGTGGTAGAACAAGATTGAAATGGTTAATTAGTTGAATAATAATCCTCTTGCATTTGTATTTTACTCTCGTTGATTACCAGGCACAGAAGCTATCATCTGCAAAGCAAAGAGCAAGATGTACCGTGGGAAGTGCAGGGGCAACAGAAACTGCGCCATGATCTGCGTCCACGAGGAGTACACCGGTGGTTACTGCTCCAAGGGTGTCTTCCCCAAGTGCTTGTGTACCAAGCGTTGCGGCGGCGGCGGCGGCGGAGGAGGAGGAGGAGGAGGAGGCGGCGGCGGCGGCGATGAGCCGCCGTCGAGTGAGGCCCGTGTCCACCGCTCGCGCCGTTGGAGCCCAAGTGATTGTTTGGTTTGAGATAGAGAGTAGGAAAAGGCATTTTACTCATTTTCGTTGTGTAAAGATGGAAGGCGCTGGCTTATGAACTCAAATCGAATAAAACGCTTCATTTCTTTTATGGAAAATGGAGTGTTTAATCTCCCGTCGTTATTGATAAGAATCTTTTCACTTGGCTACAAATTTATTTATAGGAAATTCTGGAGTGTGAATTGACTGAAATTAATTTGTGCAAGCAAACCAAAGAAACAAATTTCTACCTATCTATCCATCCATCTATCTTTTTTTTAAGACTATCTATCTAGATAGATCGAAAAGAAGTCATCATATTTGCTCTAGAGGCAAATTACCATGTTAACCGGAGCAACAAATAAAATTTACACTCTGAAATTATGGTGGAACTAAATTATAACAGTAGTAGAGATTGATAACAATAGTTACATGTATATGTAGCATAGAACCAAAGAGTTGTATATTAAATTTAATCCTACTTTTAATATCTCCTGTATACACGATATAATTGCATATATAACTAAAATAGAGCTAAGATTTGTATATATATCAAATCTAATTCAATTTGTCTGTGCAAAATTGTACGGGTAGTTTACCATATGAATCTCTATTATTATAAAAATTGAAGACGTTTTCGTCGAAATTTTGATACGTCATATGAAACACGGATGAAATCTAATTCATCTATTTCATTCGTGTTTGAGTTGGTTTTTAAGTTAGTTATAAGTCGTCCGTATCTAATTCGATGTGAATCTAGAACAACTATTATACACCTTTTCTCCTAGCCCACACCATCCCGCCGCCTTGCTCCACGCGTCTTCACTCGGTGCCGCACGTGCCCCTTCCCCAATAGACATCTTTTTTCTTTTATTTTTTTCGTTTTCTTTTTCTCCCGATCACCTTGGTCCTTTCTCGATCCTTCCAATCTCCTATCTTTTCTCTTTTTTTTCTTTTTTCTCTTCCAAATTTCTCTCAAATTATAATTGTTTAATTAAGGTGTGTATGAGGTAAGTTTGTTACAAATGCTTTTTATCTTCAGTAAAATAAAATTCATTAATTGAATAATCAAAATTTTAATCTTTGGTCGATAAGGTATAGCAAAATACACATGCGTCAACTTATGTAATAGTCACCCGATCAATTTGTGAGGTTATGAAAAAATATACATGAAGGATTTTTCATGTGATAACGCATAAAGCAAGCGTAACCGGGCTCAATGCTATATATGATATCTAACTTTGTTTTACCATTGTTTTATTTCTCTTATTTTGATTTGTAGTTTAAATTGACAGAGTTTTTATCAATCGTAAAAATTGTCTTCACATGTCGTAACACATAGGAATTTTTGCTGGTATATGATAAAAGTATAAGCCTCGCGGTCGTGGCAATAAATTCAGAATTCAGATAAGTACAGTAAATTTTGGGCAGAGGTAAGGTAACTGGAGAAGAGACAGCCCACGGCCCACAGCCTAAACACAGTATAAGGGGCTCATTTCAACTGCTGTTCACAAGGGCCCAACACATATTCTCATCACTCGCTTTTGGGCAGCTTCAGGTTCAGGCCATGTGCAACAATAAATTAACCAGATTCAGGACCACGCATCTGCCCATCCATCAAACAGTTCGTCAGAATCTACAGGAGTAAATCCCAAAAACTTCTTTTTTTTACTGCATTTATCCTTTTTACAAGATCGGAGAATCTATTACTAGCAGCGACCATTTCAAGATCGAGAGGATGTGCACGCATGGATCAGTTCAGCATTTGCAGAAATAGATCAGGATTACCAATGCCAATTACAAGAAAGAATTCAGTTTGGATTAAGAAACTTTGCTCCGATTTCAGCTCAACCTAACAAATTATCTCAACTCTGAGATAGTACACGTATAAACGAAGAGAAGAAGAAGAAAATGTTGCAAGAACTGAACAATCACTGATGCCGCCGCCATGAGCCGGCGACGAGGTGGCTAGCTATCCTCTGCACTGGGTGATGGCGGAGCAGCCGCGGGAGTATGGGTTGGCCTGCCCGCCGGGCCGGCAGTTGTAGTATGACGCGCCGCGGTACGAGCACGGCACGGCGTTGCGCCGCATCGCGTCGTAGCTGATGTACCCGCCTCCCTGCAGCCTCCTCCTCGCCGCCGCCGCCACCGCCACTGCCTCCTCGCCGCCGCCGGTCACGCACTCCTCCCCGCGCGCGCCAACGCAGTACGGCGCCGCCTCCACGGCCTCCGCTACCGCCCAGCCGTACTGATCCTGGGCGGTGGCGGCCGACACGACGAGGAGGAGCACGGCGGCGGCGGCGAAGACCGCGAGCGCCGCGCGGCGCTGCGGCGGCGGCGGCATCGCGCGCATCCAGCTGCTGCTGCTGCTGCGCTGCGTCTCCCGGTGGTATGTTGGTATCGCTTCGCTTCTGCTACTGCTTGCGAGTTGTGTCGCGTGAGGTGGCTAGGTTGGTTAAGATCTCGAGATGGTTTGATTAAAATTTAAAAAATCTCAAGGCAAGATTCGTTAAAAAAAATATGTGGAGAAGTGAGGCGGTGGAGACTGGGGTAGTACCTGTAGTGTTTGAAATTTGGGGAGAGATTACAATCGTGGAACCGCACTGGGGAGTAATTATTTCCTTTTTTTTCACCATTTCTATTTCAGCCTAAACTAATTCCAAATTTTAGTGGTTATCAGTAAAACTTTCAGCTTGATTTTTTTGAAACACAATACAAATACTTATATATACGTGCACACAACCATCCTATAAACACACACTTTCATTTTAAAAAAACATATGTAGAAAGGTTCCATCAGCTCATTTTTCTATAGGAAAAACATCAGGATACGGTAATGTTCATTGTATTCCTGACACGAGGCACCTAATGTCGCTCTATTTTTCTTCATAAACAGATGGCCACGAGATCCATACACTGTTAGCTGTCCAATTGGAACATGCCGAATTTAACCCCCAAAAAAAATTAAACTTTGTCCCAAGTACCTCATTACCGTATTGACTTTGTTGGCCTAATACCTCGATAGAAGAAGCCATAGTGTCTGATGATGAGGCACACTTACAGCGTATCAGTTGACTTGCTAGTTGAAACAATCGTGCTTAATTAGCAAGCGCGATTAACTCCATTCCTGTCTAGCTAGAGGCAAATTCAGACATTGGCCATTATGAATATACTGCTATAGCTAGTTGCATGAATTAGTTTGTTAACGTAATCCAATTGCTGGATGCAGCTAGCTTAGCGATGGTTTCTGAACTTTTGATCAGAATTAAACATGGCAAAGCTTGCTCCGTGGCCATAACAAATCCGCAGGTTAATTTTTTGTCGGCGTTTTGCGTCGTTGCAGCAGCACATGGATTAGCCTCCGGATCACGTGAGAAGCGACCGTATTAATCTTACCTGCATCTTACTATACTTGTGTGTGTGCCGCATCCAGACGAAGAACAAGTTGGGTCGCTAGCTAGTCTTGTTCGCATCTGAACATCTGATCCGATCAGAGAGCTAGCTACTAGTACTAGCTACATGCTGCAACTGAGACTGCAGCAACAGTAGTGGCCATGATATGAAAATTGGCTTAGGTAGATGCATTATTATTCAAGTGGCAGTATGGTATGGGACATGCATGCCTGCTCTGTTTGGTCCTTCTTTCTACATACAAATTGCAATCTTGTTTGCTTTGAAGCAAATTTTGGCCGTACCAAAATTTTGGGTAGTTGTAAACCATTGGAAAATATTGGCATTATCAAATTTGGTGTTATAGAATTTATGCTAGTGTGGCCAAAATTTAGCAACAAACCAAACTTCCATGTGATACTATTGAAGTTGCTAAAAATATTGGTAAGGCAAAAATGGCTTCAATCCAAACAAGGCATGCAAAATATTGTGCAGTGGTGGCGTCGAGCTTGCTTTGAAATTGTACATGTTGGTGACTTGAAGTCTTGATGAAGTGACCAGTATACTATGTTACTATATATACTCAGTATCTTAGAGACAGAAGTGCCGAAAATTGTGAGCGGAGACACGCTGAGATTGGTAGATGTGCACATGGATATACTGGACCATCGAAACAGCGAAGAAATTTGGTCTGAAAATACGGGAGAAAACAGAGTAAAAGTTTCGAAAACAAATCAACCTGACTGGCTGACACACTGTGAGTCTGTGACGAAGTTTTAACTTTTCTGTACGTGCTCCGAAATAAAGAAACGCAGTAGGATTAATTTAGCGATTTATTTAGGAATAAGTTTATTTGAGCTCCGTTAATTTGACCCAAATCCGATTTTAGTCCTTGAACCGAAAAACCAATACAACGGGTCCCTCAACTTACAAAGCCAGTACAAACGAGATCCCTCGACAGTATTATCCTCAGTTTTTGCTGACGTGGTGCCTACGTGGTTCCTTTGACTAAGTCTTCGTTCCGCATGACAATGACGTGACGCTTACGTGGTAGTTTGATAAAAAAATAAAAGAGCAAAATTAAAAACTAAAAAATTAAAACCAAATATGCGAGGCTCATATGTCAGTCAAACTAAAAAATAAAAAATAGTAGGACTCACATGTCAGTGGGTCCTACTTCGTCCACTTCACCCCTCTCTACCTCTATCTCCTCGAGCAAGGACTGGAGACGCATGACGAGCACTGCCTTCGTTCCCTGGCGATGGCAAGCGCGGCGGAGAGGCTCCAAACGCGTGCGAGCTCCTGCTCAGGTCCTCCCAGTCAATGACCTTGGGCGCATCAACTCCTCGGACCTCGCTGGCCGGCACGAGCACCCACCTCCTTCCCCCCTCCTCGTCCTTCTTCAGTACCGGCGGGAGGTCCGCATAGGTGGACGACAACAAAGGCCCTGGCTCCATCGGCGGCCGCTCTAGTCATGCCAACCTTGCACTAAGAAGGGGTCCTCGTCGTCGTGGCCCTCCTGCCACCCACCACTGTCGCCGCCTTTCTCCGGCTGGTGACCTCTTCCTCGAGAAGGTCCGCGCGGTGTCGGAATCGTCGGAGTCCCCGCCGCTGCCATCGTCGTCCGAACCGCTCCCGCCACTGTCGTCATCTAAGCTGCTCCCACCGGAGTACGACGAGCCCTGCCTCCCCCGTTGCTGCGATGACCACATCGCTGGGGCGACGACGACCCCCATGCACTGCTGCCCTTCCCCGCCCCCGTTGTCCACCCCTACCTACACAATCCACAAACCAAATCCATCAGCCATCGAATCAAGAAATGCGAGCTATCCAGGATCTGTGACAATGGAGGAGAGAGAGGGGGGCAAGACGAGACCCACCTCGAGACAACAACAAGAATAACGTCATCGAACACTTGGGGGGGTTGAGAAGGATGGCTGGAGGCGGCGGTCGCAGGGGAGTCTGGCCTCCCCGTCTCCCAGCCTCCCCACCCTCCTCACCAGCCTCCCCGTCCTACTCGCCGTCCTCCGACCGCCGCTGCTCCGCTCGTCGCCCGTCACCGCTCCCCTCCTCCTCCGGCCACCTCCGCTGTTGCTGCCCCCTCCTTCGCCCATCGCCCGCACCACTCCATCGACCGGCTCCGCCCGTCGCTGCCCCACCCTGCCTCGCCTGTCGCCTGCTCCAGCCCGTCTGCTCCGCTGCGCCCTTCTCCTGGCAGGGGAGAGAGAGGATAGAGAGAAGAGGAAGGAGTAAGGATGACATGTGGGGCCACATGAGCCTCACCATTTTTTATTATTTTGTGTGTAGCTGACATGTGGGTCTCATGGTTTTTATTATTTTTCTGGGATCGAATTGCCACATAAGCGCCACAACAATGTCACGTGGGATGAAGACCTAGTTAAAGGAGCCACGTAGACCGTCAGCCAAGACTGGAGACAATACTACCGAGGGATCTCGTTTGTACTGGTTTTATAAGTTGGGGGATGTGTTGTATCCGATTTTATGGTTAAAGGATGAAATTTGAACTCGGTGACAAATATTGAGGGACCTAAAGTTAACTTATTCCATTTATTTAAGGCATGGCCGATAAAGGATGCTTGCAAAGAAGCCCATCCTGTTTAGCCGTCAATCCAATTCCTGCCCATCACGCAAGTAGCCGGGAATGGGATTCACGTTCCAGCCCATCACGCACCTGGCCCGGCCCAACACTCCGTGGAATCCCATCCTGTCCCATTCCGTACATACCTGGAAGGAATAAGTTCATTTGAGATCTCTTAATTTGACACTGAATCCGATTTTCATCATTGAATCAAAAAGCTAGATACAACGAGTCCTCCAATTTACAAAACCAGTTCAAACGAGGTCATTCGACAGTATTGTTTTTGGTTTTGGCTGACGTGACGCCTACATGGCTCCTTTGTCTAGTTCTTCGTCTCACGTGGCATTGAGGTGGCGTTTACATGGCAGTTTGATAAAAAATAAAAAGAGAAAAATTGAAAACTAAATAATTAAAACAAAATATACGGGACCCACATGTCAGTCAAACAAAAAGATAAAAAATAGTGGAACCCACATGTAAGTGGGTCCACTTTGTCCACCTCACCCCTCTCTACCTCTATCTCCTCGAGCTCTTCACCGGATTGCGCCACCGCTGTCGACCTCGATGCAACGAGGGGCGGAGAAGTCGGCGAGGCTTCTTGCTCTTCGCCCCCTTTGTCGGGCGGCCTCCCCGCGGGGCGGCGAGCTTGGTAGAGCCGGAGCTAAGGGGGCAGAGATCTAGGAGGGGAAGGAGAGCAGCCACTCCATTCCCGTCGGCCGCCGCATGCCGCTTCTCTCCGGTCGGTCGCCACGCGTCGCTCCTCTCTCACCGGCTGCCGCGCGCCGGCTTGGAGAGAAGGGGTGGGCCATGCGAGTATGGGTGTTGGGAGTGGTGACGGTAGCCTCGACGCGATGTTTGAACACGAGGAGAGAGGCGTGGAGGACAGCGGCGAAGTCGTCAACCTCGCCATCGTAGCGCTCGACAACGGGGAAGTAGGGCTCGTAGGGCTTGAGTTGGGCGGTGTCGCACCAAGCGAGGGCCTTGTCGCCGAAGGAGACGAGGAGCTGGGCGTTCATTCTCCTCCGCCTCCGCCTTGTCGTCATCGGCAGAGGGGACGGCGAGGTCGTCGTGCGACGGGTGCTGCTGTTGTTCCTCATGCTTGGCGCCTAGATTTGAAGGCTAGCCACCCACCACCGTTGGTAATCGAGGAGGCCTGCTGCCTGGTGCCTTTCGGCTAGCCCCGGGAAGACACCGCTCCAGTGATGCCGCCATGAATCGCCTTTTTCACTCGTCGGTGCGTAGGAGAGGATGAGGTAGCCGATGGTGGGGAGCAACCGAGCAAGCAAGCAAGATAGAGAGAGGAAGATGGTGGGTGGGATGGCGAGCTCAAGCTTGTCGGATCCCCTCCCTTCTCCCTTGCATTTGTCCTCTCCTCGTCGGCTCCCGCCTGCTGCGACCCCCTCCTTGCCAACCGCCTCTCACCATAGCCGCCTTACTGCCGACGGGATGGCGAGCTCAAGCTCGTCGGCTCCCTCGCCTCCGTCCTCTCCTCTGCCGCTACGAAACGTCGCGACTCTCTTCTTACCGGCCACCTCCCATCGCTATTTTTTATTTTGTTGTTTGACTGACATGTGAAGCCCGCATATTTTGTTTTATTTTTTTAGTTTTTAATTTTACTCTTTTTATTTTTTTGATTAAACTGCAACGTAAGCGTCACCTTAATGTTACGTAGGACGAAGACCTCAAATGAACTTATTCCTACCTGTGAATCCCATTCCGGCCCAACCTCAGAACGTAGCTCGGAATCCTGTTCCGGCCCACCACGCACGCACCTGGGATTCACACTCCACACACGCGTCTCGGTTCAATGGGGCCATGCCCGTCAATCCCGCTGAGGCCCAACTCATCTTGGGCTTTGCTGTTTGCTAGGGCGGCGCGGTCGGTTCAGCGTTTGGACGCGGCGGCGCGCCTCGCCGTCGCCCGCCCGCCCGCCCGCCGCCGCCTCACGCGCCTTCCTCTNGCCTTCCTCTCCACCCCGCCGCCTCTTCCGCCGCCCCGGCCTCAATACCCTAAACCCTCGCCGCCGACTCGCCGTCGTATGATCACACGCCTCCTCTCGACCCCAGGAACCCCAAAATCAAACCCCCTCCTACTCGCCGTCGCCGCTCTCCGCTGCCGTCGAGTCGGAGTCACTCGGAAACCGAGAGAATGACCGGCGTCCGCCTCGTCGACGACACTTGACGTGCTCTTCTCCTGTGGCTGCGCGCGGCGAACCCTCGTCTCGAGATGGAAGGGGTTCAGGAACCCCCAATCCATTTCGTTTAAACAAGCAGTTCGTCATGGATCCTAGGTATTACAAATCCTGCATTCCTGTGGATAATAATTTTTCCGATTTGCTTACAGTCCACGAGAAGTGGTGATGATTCAGATTATGCGCAGCTATCAAGGTAATTTACTTGAAGGATGTTGATTCTAGTTGCTGTGAGGCGAGGAGGTCAGGACGATACAGCCAGAGAAGCATTTTTACTAGCATAACATTGTAAGTATTCTGCAACGCTGCATACTCCAGTATGACTGAATGTTCAGACTATCTCTGGATGAGCTCGTTTAAATTACTTTTATTGCACGGATAGGTAGATAGTTAGGATATTTTGTCACTGTACAACTCGATAAACGAGACCACTGAGTTGCAGAGCAGCATGGCTTTGATGCTTAACTAGTAACCTCTGCTGCCTGAATGGCAGGCAGGCTGGGACAGCAACTTTCACGTCAACCTTTGCTTTGGTTTAACGAAAAGAAACTGCTAACAAGACGTAGCACAATTGCTTTCACTTTCATGGGGATTGTGAAACTAAAATGTGAACCGCACATATATACCATCGGTATCAGTTAACTAATTGCGAGGCTTGGAGTCCATAATTGGTGTTCCTCGGGCTAATCCCATACCTATCCGTTTGTGTCGCGAAGCAAAAGTCATCTCCATTCTCCAAGCCCCTTGCTCTCATCTTCAGTAACTCTGAACCCTGAATTCCTAGCTCTGCATCCTTGTTGCTTACTAGATGATACAGACATTTCAGCTTCAGAGTTCACTTATTGTGGGTCTCCTCTCTCTTTGATGCTTCATGTATCTTGACCACGATATCTGCTCATCAACCTCTTCAATTGTTATCTTTCACTGCAGCTGAATCCTGGTCCCTGCATGCACAGCATGCATAACAATATGCAGAGATGAATCTTGATCTGCATTTGATCAGCGGCTGCTCTACTTAGTTCTGATGCAGTTACTGTTATTAAAGTGTTAAAGTCTGGTCAGAGTCAATGCATCATACCCGAGCAGATTCTGTTGTCATCAGAGCTCAACTAAGGAGCTTTACCATGTCAGGTTTAGCATATCCTACTAGAGCAAAAGGTGAATGCAGAGAGGATTAGCTCCCCTTCCTGTGGCCATGTATAACATACGTTAGTTGCTCAGTGAGGGGAACAGTACATTTTAAAATAAAGCAAAATAGAAAAAAAGAAAAAGTTCAGTTCTGATCCTTCTATTCTTTTGAGCACTTAGAATGAGCCTTTACATTTGAATTGGTCCTTTTCCTACTGATTAAAAAAAACAAAGTCATACTTATGAAACCATTATGCATATTTTCTTGGTAACTCTGTGTCATTCAAGCCCCCTCTGAAAATATAGTGCTAATCATATAATAGCTTGGTATCAACACAAACGTTTTGATGCAAGTTTACCAGGATTTCATAATACTTACGTGTATTTTTAGAATTATCTCTGAGATAACCATGTTATCAAGTGTTACAAAATTGCTCTGATAAACATCAGAAATTTTCATTAACCCCTCACATTCTCCCCCTCATGCATCAAGCTCAGCTCATTTTATTCTAGTAGCATGCATGAAACCTGAGTACTACTAATACATCGGTAACTGGTACTAAATCTACTATATATCTAACATATAATCACTAGTTAAGGAACATAAAACTAGCTAAATTACTTGATCCCTTCACATCACACTGCAAGAATTAGCATTCTCATCATTGAACATTTCACCGTAAGCATCCCGTGGCGGCGAGAAGGCGCTCCTCTGTTGGGGTGCTCCATAGTAGTAGTCATCAGCTGAGGATTGCTGATAATGCTGGTAGCGGTATGGCGAAGGTTGAGGATAGTAGTAAGGCTCATATGGCGACGAACGGTTGTAGTAGGAAGGCGAGTACTCCTCGTCAATGTAGCCTTGTGATGATGGTCCAGGCCTTGCCATGGGCATCGGCATTGACATCGGCGCCGGTGGGGCGGCGTAGTAGGCCGCGCTCGCCGTCGGCCGTGCCACATTGTAGCTCATGACGGGCACCGGCTGCGGTTGCGGCATGTAGTTCACGTGGCTGCCTCCGCCGTATTCCATCGTCACCCTCGCATCGATCGGCCTCTCCTGGTGTTGCTTTGCTTTCCCTTTTGGCTCACTGGGTTGCTGTCCTGCCTTGGTCTCGTCACTTGCATTGCCATTGGGGTTGGCATCGGTGTTGGCTTTGGCGTTGGATGTGTCTTGAACTTCTTGAGCCGGCTTTGGGGTCTCATCGGTGCTCTTCTTCAGCTCCGGCGATGGCTGAGGGTTGTTTGGCTCCGCTGCGCTGCCTTCGGCGTTGTCGGGACTGGGCTTTTCGGCTGGTTGATCACTCGGCTTTCTGGATTCGTCGTTTTGGTTCTTGGTCTCTTGGCTTTGGCTCTCTGCAGGCGGTGGCGGTGGCTGCTGCTGCTTCGGCTCCTCTGGCCAAGGCTCGGCTTGCTTGCCGGACTTGCGCAGCTTCGCAACGAGGATGTTGGCATCCATATTTCTTGATGTCGTGACTATGACCTTGTTGCTCCGAGCATCGACGTCGCATCTGAACACACCTTCATGATCAAAAGGAACACAAAAATTAGGTCAGTGCCATGTTGATTTTGCAACAAGAAGATCACAAATGGACTTTGAAGCTACACAGTTACATACTAAAGATCCCTCAATATGCGGTTTGGGGATTTGATAAAACATACCAGGAACATGTTGAAGCACTTTCTTCACTTTCTTCTTGCATCCCTCACAATGAATGGACACCCTCAGCACAAGAGCCTAAATCAGAATATCAACATACAAACCGATCGATTATCAGTACACTTACATGGCCTTTATCACAAGAAAGAGAAACAGCAAAATTATGGAAATTGAACATAAAAGAATGTGTTGTCAGGCAGCCAAGAACAATTTAAAGAACAATCAGTGAGTTATCTATAATCCTGAAGAACAGAAAAGAACACCTAGTAACTGAACCGTGCTGGTGAGCTGAAGAATTTCTATCATAACAGTTAAGAGGAAAGAAAACCAAAAAGATGAAATTTAGCACCTGACACTCTATAGGCTCTGAGCCGGAGGCCATGGGAGCAAGTGAAAGAATTTGCAGGAGGGAGGGGAAAGTGAGGGAGGCTTGTACTGTGGGGGAGGGTTGAGGAGATTTTATACCCTGCACTAGTTTAACAAGTGAAAGGAATAACAACTCTAACAACAGCTATAGAGGTTAGTGGACGTTTCGTTGAGCCTATATTTTAGTTGGGGTGTGACTAGGGGAGGCTCCTTTACAACTTTACAAATGGACAAAACACACCCTTTGAGAAGGTAACTTAAAGAGGAGGTGATAGTTGTTCATTTCTCTTCTTTGGAGAACTCATCATGAGCTGTATCACTGAGATTTTGATGGAAGATAAAAACTACTTTTGGAGGATGAATAATAAATCACACTTGATATATGTCTTTGGTAATTGCTTTTCTATTGTTGTTATAATCTTTTACCTTTTGTAAGATATGATTGTCGTAGATATATGTAGTGTCGATTCAACAAATCTTTACACAGTATCAATGTTTCAGGGAAAATTCAATTGCCAAGGTATGTTTGCATAATTATATTTTAGATGTTTGAACACACACGTTCAAAAAAGGAAATATGTCCATTCATAAAACACATACTTGTGAGATAAAAGTTTAGCTTACAAAAGGATCAAATGCATTTTTTACACGGCATTGTGTTAGTTTGTAAGTACAAGCTAAAACTGTGTTAATTATATGTCATCACTTGTCCATGCATGCTCTTCATGTGTTATTACAAAACGTACCCCTGACACTTTTAACTTTTCTTAACCATCCTTTTTTCCATTTACTGTATAGTCAAAGTTTCACAACCCAAACAAGCAAAAGTGCAGAGAATTACATGAAGGAGACGGCACTGAACTACAACACGGATGAACAAATAAAATTTAATATTAGGGCATTCCTCTCATGTAGTCTCGTTAAGATTCTTTTCTCTTCCCTAGAGTGTTCTGGTGTTGTAGGCAACCACAGCTTAGTGGCTTCCTTTATCATGCCAAATAAGAAAGAGATAGGCCTCTGCTTTTGTTAGTGTTTCCCCCGTGCAAAGGAGGAGTTTTGTTTTGTCACAAAGTTGAAAGGTAGCAACCATTGTGACATATAATACACCTTTTTTGCATGGAGGAGGAGAAGAAAGCATCTATTCCAGCCCTGCCTTTTTGACAATGCTTAGTTGTGCAAGAGGGGTTTGTTTATATCTCGCTTTACTGCATGATTAAACGCAAAACGCTGGTCATTGTCCATATTAGCAAAAGCTTAATTAGTTACGGATTCATCTAGAATCAATATCTTGGGGGTAAAAGTAGCATGCAAGGGTTTGTAGCATACACCTACTTTGATATGTTTTTGTCACATAGGGAAAAAAAATTCAGCCGTCCTTGAGATATCATGCACTTTGCTTAGCACTGGAAATTAATTAGATTGTATGCCTTTGTTGGAGAACTAACTTCTACATTGTCTCAGGGCTTATGTGCATGCTGAGGTAATGAACAGCTATACAAAGATGTAAACATAAGTGGCAAAAATGAAGCAGGAGAGAGATGCACATCTTGGTGATAAGAGATTACGACATCGTAGCCATCCTGGTTTCTGCAGTTCTCATTCAAGAAAAGGAAAAGGAGACTTTGACCCATCGACTTTTTAACACCGTCAATTTCAGGAACAAAAAAAAGAAAAAGCCATCACGGTCAGGTATGCAATTTTCTCCCGTCAGACACTTAGTTACTCTGTTCCATGGTCTAGTTCATTGTTTATCGTTGTCACCAATTATCATGCCAATTACTGTCAATATTTACAACAAATCGCTTCATTTCTGTGATTCTGCTAGTTGCTACTGCGATTCCCCCAAACAAATCAAACTCACGTCATGAAAAATCATGACGACATATATAACATCCCTCCTTTTCTGAAGTATCTGTGCCTGTCAAGAGCTGCAGGAAATTTCCACGAAATAAGCTGAATCAGCTGGTAGCAGGGGAGCAACAAGCCAAACATATGAACTCCGTCATTTGTATTATCTGTCCCTTTCAAAATTTTCTTCCTCACTTCACCTTCTCTTTTCCCCGTCACCACAAACCAAGATGATAATGATAATGGCTGCTCTTGTTCTGTTGCTTGCTCCTTTTCTCTACGCTGTTACTCTTAGCTGGAAAAAGAGATGGCACAGACTGCGAAAGCAAAAGGAGGGAGGAGTGCAACAAAAGCAACAGCACAGAATCATATTTGCATTATGCAACGGCATGAGATTAAGAGAAAAAAAAAGATAAAAGATATGATGGTCTTTTCAGCTTCAGAGACCGTAGAATTTGATTTCGATGTATCTTCTCTTTTTCCAGGAGTGGTTCACGTCGTCGTCTGGTGGAGGACCGGAGGAGTGAAGAATATGGCGGCCTCGGTCGGCGGCAGTGAGGAGCACGTACGCGGCAGCACAGCAGCTACAGAAATAATCAGAAATAGAAGGGATGCATGCAGAGAGAGGTGCGTGGCGTTTTCCCTTTGGTGGCAACGGAGAGCCGCTTTAACTCCTGCAGCTAAAATAGTTAGTATTAGATGTTCTTTTGCACTGACAAATTTGTATTTTTTGAAAAATCCTCGAGCTGCAAATTCGAATTTGTTATGCACATGTCTCATTCTCATTGTTGACGAGTTAATCATTGTTGACGAGTTAATCATTAGTCCTTTTTTTTTCAGGTCAACTTTCTACACGGTTTGAGATGGTGGGCTGGCCCAAGCCTATTATACTACGGCCCAAGAGTACGTTTCCTCGGCCCGTTTCTCTCCTTGCTTTCGGCCTGCAAATTTTTCTCTGCTTACAGCTTACGTTTGTGTTGTTTTTCTCTCTTCTCACCTCATCCGTAATTTTCTCTATCTTTCGTCGTAGAACTAGTACTAGTGCACTAGAACATCCGTAGATTACGCATGATTACGGGGACGTGTCCTATACCGTATCTTTAGTTTGGACTTCTAGATACTATTGCTCCTTACGTTGTAAAATACGTATTGTGCAAAGGGGCAAACCTACTCTTGGTTAGGGTGGGTTGGTCAGCCTAGCTATGGACTTATGGCGTCCCACACCTCCAGAGCCCTTTTAAAATACCGATCCGTCTGTATTAGCCATCGTCCACTAGTCCATAAAAATTAAGAAGTCCATTAAATTAATGAAGTACTTCAAACCATGCATGAGACAATCGACTGTTATTTCATCTTCCAATTCAGTGACTAAGTGTCCCAAGACCCGAGCCCTTGTCTTCACTGCTTATCGCTCGATACGCTCATCCCCTTTTGCCCCGCCGATGACTGTGCCAGTCGTTAGCGCTAGTAGCCATGTGCCAATGCCGTGCCATGTGCGAGCTCATGGGCGCGTAGTCATGTCTGTGCCGGTCTGCCTCATGATCTGCGATAAGCTACCAGTGCTTACTCTATTTTGTATCTTATATGGTTGTTGATGCGAAATTCGTCCTTCACACGAAAGCCTGAAAGATTTGCTTAGCTACAGTGCATGTCTTATCAATTGGGTTCAAGACATGTCAGTTAGTTTGATCCTGCAACTAACAAGATAAATAGATCGATGATCAAGTAGCCGATCAGCTAATAAGCCGATGTGATATAGCGAAGCCAACCGATGTTGATAGGATTTTGATCGATCGGCTATAGATCCAATGTAGATTTAAATAATCATATAAATAATGAGATTTATGTTATCATCGGCTAGAGCTAAATTATGCATAATCATCAATAAACCGTTCTTTATCAAAAACAATCTTGATAGATCAAACAAAACCGAGACAATATAAGATTAAAGTTGATATAGATAGATTTAACTAAAGATTATAAAAGTATGAGTATAAGCCGATGTAACTCGAAAGATGCAACAAGATAACATAATGTGAACCAATCGACCAAAATTGATATAATGTGATAGGTGTAGATCCGATGGTTAAAACATATATCGGCTGAGGATCCGATATAAATAAACTAAAGTGTATATCGGCTATCCAACTGATACATCTGATAGTTGAAGTCCAAAATAATATGTTGACGAAAAATCCGCGTTCGGCCAATGGTGCCAAATCTGCGTTGACGCGAACCGTGTCGAAACACACGAAAGTCTAGAAAATCTGATTAGCTTCAGTGCAGGTCCTAAAATATTGATGGGATGCGGGCGTGCCAATCATTTTGATCCTACAACTAACAAGATATATAAATTGACGATCAAATAGCTGATCAGCTGATAAGCTGATATAGTAATTCCAATCGATATCGATACTAGCCGTCGATAGGGTTTTGAGCAATCGGCTATATATCCAATGTAAATTCTGATATTTAAGTAAATAGTAATATAAAGACAATCGGTTGATAATGATATGATAAAATAACTATTGATCCGAAAGTTAAAGCATACGTCGGCTGGAGATCCGATGTCGTTAAATCCAAATGATTAAATAATCAATGAAGTTTTTGTTGTCATCGGCTAAAACCAACTTGTATGTAATCCTTATAAGTTGATGCAACGTCTAGATAACTCATTGGCTGAAACCCCAATGAAGCCTTTATTGGCAATCAAAGACATGTTAGCTTTTATGATTCTAAGCACGACTTAGTTGGTCAAACCCAATTGATGTAACACTAAGTATGAAAAGAAGGATAAAATCTAAACAATCAAATCTTTGATTGATTTTCAGGGTGGTCATGTATTAAATTTAACCAAGACAGTAAAACCATCAAAGAAAAATTTAACGCATCAAATAAGATCAGCTAACCCTCCGATGAAACATTAGCATGAACCTATCGGCTTAACAAGACTTAGATTATCAACAACAATCTAGTAGGTCGAATCCAATCGATGCAGCACGAGATTGTATATAATAATCGAACGCTCAATGAGCCCATAAATCTGTCTAATGTGATCAATATAACAAATCTATCTAAAGCATCATTGTGATTGTAGAGAAATATTGGTTAAGATAGAAGATCAGACCTAACCAAGACAGTCCCAGTTAAACCGATGTGTCTCTAAACGCAATGCTATTAAAGATAGAATCGAAATATCAAGTAGGCAAATATATTAACCGAACCAGAGCGATCCAAGAGATCGAAGTGATGCAGCCTTGAACAACACCAATACGTTGCATAAAAACCTATTAGCTTACTAGAATTAAACTTATAAACAGCAATCTAATAGATTAGACCTAACTGATACAGTATGAGATTGAAGATAATAAGAAAAACCTATTTAGCCGATAGTTATATGCAAACGTGATGAATGTATAAATCTATCTAAAGCAGCAGTATGATTAGAGAAATATCAACTTACCAAAATATAAGACCTAACCGAGAAAGTCCTAACTAAGTCGATACTACTCTTAATAGCAATGCAATAAAAGATAGAATCAATATATCAGATAGACAATGCTTGCATCGACCTAGATAGAACATCGGTCTTAACCGAGAAAGTTCTAGTCACGCCGATACAAGCGAAGCTTTCTTACTGAAGATCGAACTCAACCGATGCAGCCCAACTCGAAGTTAAGAACTTGTCGGAATAAAAGGGTGACGGTGCATCGAAAGTAATTGTATTGATCTGTGGAGATAGATTACAAAGACCCCGTGTGTACATATTTATACCCTCAGGTTGATACTAGTTTTAATCGGACATGATACAAGTTTCCTAAAGATAAAAAAAAAATTATTAAATCCTGCATAATTAATAGATAGAATTAAATTGTCATGTCGTGGTCTTCATGATTCCTTCTTGAATTCGGTCTCTTCTGGATATGCTTGCATCGGCTGATTGAATTCTTTCCTTAACCAAATCCACTAAAGAACCGTATCAAATTTTGATATTAACAATGTTTTTTCTATTTGATCGATTGATTTTACTTTATCTTTTATACAATTGCAATATAAATATGAGAGTATCTAAGAAACTACTGTCGTAAGTTTTTTGAGTGAAAAATTTTCAGATGCAACTATAGTATAACTAAAGTATAATTACACTATAACTGCAATGTAACTAAATTGTAACTGCGATATAACTTATATAAAACTTGTATTTAACTATGATTTGGTTGGCTAGTACTGGATTCTTACACGTGATATGTGTGAAAAAAATTTTCTAGCATTTTTTTTCTTTCATACATAAATCTTGAGACGATCCGATGGCTAAAAAAATATTGTGAAAGTTTTCTAGCAATTTCGTATAAATACATTATGACACTTGTTACGTTTGGTCATGTCTGTCAAGCATCTTCGTTCATCTTTACTTTAGAACTGCGTTTGGCCAAGCATATACTTGTGGTCAAATTTGTAAGCACCTGCAAGGCTGCAAACACATCGCAGCCACACAAAGTTAGCCGGATCTGATTCCACCGACGGTTGAGATAGGCCGACGGCATGTAGTGGAGGAACCGGAGTCGACGAGAACGACATGGAGTCAAAGACAAATATTCGTTCATGTCCTACACTGTTCGCCGATGGATCATGTGAGGACTGGCTGAGGCGCGTGAACAAGAAAACAAAACCACTCCATCCCTCGATTTGGTAGCATGCATGATTGTCATTCTCGGCCAAGGCCCATCGTTTTGTTTTGGAAAAAAAAAGAAGTAATTGTCACGTCACAATTTCTATAGCAATATTGGTGATGTTTCTCAACTAAATTACCTACACTACAGTATGCCTTACATACAATCCTTAGTTTTTCAAGTACTTGCTAAAGATGAGAAACATATGTCACATTTTAGGTACGGAGTGGGTAAGCTACACAGTATTGATAGTGCAACTAAATAATTAGTAGAATTATACAATACAATTTTACATAGCCGCCACTATGTATGACCTTTTTAATATACATTGCCTGAAACATAAATATACTCGCCCTGTTTTTAGACTATGACAGATCATAAGTCTTAGAGATAAGTTGGTACATGTGGGGATTTATGAATCTAGCTTTGTTTACTAAAGATTTTATAGAGACCAACAACCAGCCTCCAGACATGAGAGGAGCTAGCCCACGCATGAATATATTGGCAATTCGATCAGATGGGGCTTAATTCTATCCTAGCTCTAGAGAATCAATTTAGACGTTTGCTCTTGGCCTAACAAACAAATAAGCGGATCGAGGTATATATTCAAAGGATATATGAGATGGCTTTTCTGCTAACTTATTCCCATTTGGCGTTATTAGTCATTTTTAATACTAGTACTTCATTTGCTTACTTCTTTATTTACTCGTCACATCAAATTCCCCACTTGTTTTTTAAAACTTTTACTTGCTTCCTTTTCCTTATGTATACAAACATATTGCTACCTTCGTCCTAAAATATAGTAACTTGTATCATTCAAATTCATAGTATTAAGATATGTTTAATTCAATATTAGGTTGTTATATTTGGAAACAGAGAAAGTAGTACTTAGTAAAAGGTTATGTATAAAATTTGGATCGTAGAAATGCTGAACATATGAAGTGTTTATATATGTTAGAAATTAAGATAATTAAGTAGTACACCTGGAATGGTCGAATTGTATTGACAGAGTGACTGACAGTGTACTAGAATTTGCATGTGCCCGGACCTGCTAGTCGGTCAAACTAAAGGAGCACCAGAACTGTTGCATGCTTATGTACTTTGTGATCCTAGCCGTCCTAGCTGGTCTACATATGAGAAGCTTCGAGATCCGGACCTCCTCCCAGTACTCACGTGAACATGGAAACCATGCACCGATCGATGATGCAGTTTCGGCCGTACGTACTGCGTCCCTGTACGGTACTGCAGTGCAGTTGCTACTTGCTACGACCAAGAGCTAGAGACAGAGGTAGACGAGTTGAACAAACTTTTTACTACGGTTGCCCAGTCCAACCTCACACAGTCACACACACACACACACCTAGTACATAGCATCAATGCCAGCAAAAGATAACTTAATTAACAACGGTAATTAAGTACGTATACAACAATAATCAATAGTAATATAATTCCTAACTAATGATACAAACCCATTCAGACCAAGGCAGTAAACAAATAATTAACAGTAGATCATCATTAGTAGACCGATGGAGTAGGACAGGCGAGGCGAGGCGAGAGGTAGATTAATTAGATGGTTAATTAGGACAGTTGATTATTAGACGTCGATGACGCGGAAGGCGTCACGGTTCTTGACGACGATGTCGTACATGTGGACGGAGCCGAACTGGGAGAAGTCCTTGGGGAGGGAGATGAGATCCACCGATGAGCGCTTGTGGAACTGGAGCATCATGGCGCCGCCGCCGCCGACGCCGCCGGAGTAGTAGCGCTCCCAGCCGAGCGCGGCGAGCTTGCGCTCCAGGGAGGCGTAGGAGGTGACCACCTCCCCCGTCGGCATGTGCAGCAGCGCCTTGCGGCGGATCCCGCCGCCGCCGCCGCCGCCGCCGCCGCCGCCGCCGGCGTTGTTCGCCGACGCCGGCGGGTTCTCCACCAGCTTCACCACCCCGTTCCGGAACACCCACACGCCCGACATACTATATATAATATCTGCTTAACTTAATTCCTCCTCCTTCGAAATCTCTAGCTATAGCTAGCTCTACTATGTGGATTGATTGATTATTTTGGTGGTATTTTGGCTGCTGCTTGGATTGATTGTTGGATGGAAAAGGATGGCGCGCGAGAGGGGGCTATAAATAGGGGATGCAGCCGTGCACTGAACGCAGCTGCAGATTACCCATACTGCACACGTTTTTCTTCCCCCTCTTTTTTTCTGCAATGAGATTCGTGCACACGTTTGGAATGCTTGAATTTTATTTTTCAAAAGATACATATGGGTAGTGTTAATTAGGATCAGTTCAACTTTTTTGAGAAAATGAAATTAAAACCTGCACAACTACAGATGCTGTGTGATGGGTGGATCTGGTCGATCGGAAACGGATGGTGCAGACACAAGGTCTTTGGTAGCTGCAGTTAGCATGATAATCTTGCATGGTCAGCAGAGCATCCCATTCGATCGATCGGGCAGGCCCTATATATGCTTACTGGAGTACTCCTGTGACGCTGCACGTATACCACGTATCGGGCTATAGCTAGGGCCTAGGGTGGCATATATACATGTGTAGCTTCCTTTTTTTTTGAAACTATGCATGTGTAGCTTAGCTATAAGATTGAGATGCAAAGGAATGCCCATCTACTCCGCCTCCGGAGTAGACATAGATCTATATAAATAATTAGAAGTAGTTGTTTAGTTTTCAGTCGCATGAAAATACCGGCCTAAAACATTTATAAATTTTGGTCACTCCTTTTGGATGGTTTGTATTTCATTAAGATTTACACGAATGACTCCTCTCCTCCCCTTATGTCTTTCGTCACATTCTTCCTGTCTTGTACGCACCGATAAGCTTGATTCCGTTCCCTGTTGCCCGCACCTTCCTCTACCTTTACTCTCGTGTCGTCGGCGAGGACTGTCAGATCTATCGCCACCCTCTTCCACTCCCCTCATTGCCGGTGAAGTGACCATCAGACTGCTCTTTTTCTCCAACTCTAACATCGTGAATCTCCCACACCGCGAAAACAGATCCTCTAATTAACTTAACTGCACGTATAATTGATTCACTGATATATGGGTTTTACTTTGCTATGGCCTATATGTCAATGGCTCGTCTGTACAACAGTTAGTCAGTCAGAGAATCTTTTCTTCCCACCCAACTTATCCTTTTTAATTAATCTTCGACGGCTGACGCCGGTAGATCCGCCATTGTTGTTGCCCCTGCCTCCTAACCATTTTCCTTGTCGTCGTGCCTGTCGCCATTAACCCTACCCATCACCTGCCTCCATCCAATCTCTATGTCTCGACGCCCTCATTGTCTCACTGTATGCCACTGCTGGGCTTATTCCACCTCTCCGGCCATATCCCTCTAAAACCCCCTCCCCGCCAACCCCAAATAATATAACCAGCGATAGTAGTGGATGGTTCATATAGCTCTTCGATCAATTCCGCCCGGATATATCTCCACCTTATCTCTTGGGTATATACGATGCTGTTATGTGCACACATGCAAGTTCATCATTATATGAACGTATAGCTAGCTAGCTAGCTAGCTTCCATTTGTTCTTCTTTCCATCCACTAGCACTTTCTTTTTTTTTCTTTTTAATTTCACATGGAAGCGATGATTTTCATATTAGCTTCTTCCTTTTTATTTTATTTTTTCCGTCAGTTTAGCTAGCTAGCTAGTCTGATGAGGGGCATATTTTAGCCAGCTGGTCATCAGTTAGAGCATAGTGATATATTTATATTTCCCCTTGAGCAGTGTAGTGGTGTTTGAATCTCCTGAAGATGAAGATAAAGATAAAGATAAAGTGTTTCACGTAAAATGAGGTGACATTAACGTGTGATTAATTGATTTTTAATTATTACAAACTTAAAAAATGAATTTATTTGATATTTTAGAACAGCTTTCATATAGAAAATTTTCACACAAAACGTACCATTTAGTAGTTTGAAAAGCGTGCCACGATAATATAGAATTTTATCTCCTGGACGATCATATGGGTATGGATCAAGCTAGTCGGTAGTCGGTACATGCATGCTACTGATGTACGGTTGCAAGGATCAGCAGCAGCTTGCAGCGTGCATGCATGCACGGACAGCTATGCATGGTAAGCTAGTGCACAGTGCAGCCAATAGTGATATCCACGGAATCCAATCCTCGATCCATCGATTCTAGTTAGCTTTATATGCAATACAATATATGCAAATGGATTAGCATCTATTCTCAGGCAGTGGCAGCCGCGGGATTTTAAGTTTAGATATTCACTATCTTGTCCTAATATTTGGTTGGATAGAAATAGAGGATTTGAGATAGTTGGCTCATATTAGAAGTGGTGGTGTGAACATGAGCCCAAAATAATAGATTTGTTGAGAAAAAATCGAAAATAAAGTATTAGGCCTAATTACGATGTGCTAATTTTATTGCATAAATTTTTGGGATATTTTCAAAAATTTCTAAGAACCCTTGTGTTCGTCAATGTTTACTGGTTGATTGGTATTTTATTTATAGGGCTCTATTTTGGTTACATTTTTCTTAAAATTTTAGTTCTCCTAAACAGTCTTAACTCTTCACTCAAATTTTAATAGCTAGAAGCTATAGAATATAAAACATAAACTAAATATGAAAGCTAAAAAACTCAGCTTTTTTAAATTCATATCAATTTATTTCCACCTCCCCGACAAGACCATGCATAGATAGCGAAAATTAACGGAGAGATGCAAATTCTGCCCTCCTGGCTCTATATATTCTGGATGATATCGTCGGCTTTAGGCGATCGAGGAGATTGCTCTATCGATCGCCATCAACGGAATTGATGAACAGTTGAATTAACCAACCCGGCAGGCCGGCCGCTCATCTCGATCATGATTCTCATCTCCCTCGCGTACGTGCACAAGAATTTTGATCCGGCCGGTAGCTAGGTCGCCATCGATCGATCCATGCCATGCATTTCTACCTCGATGCTGGCTGTGGCTGCCTTGCGTGCGACTGTGCGAATATTTAATCTTCTAATACTATATTATGTCTGCGAATATGGCTGCCTTGAATATTATTTTCTCTGTTTCAAAATATAAAAATTTTTAAATGAATGTGATACATCGTAATACTACGAATCTGGACAGTTTTTTTTAGATTCACAGTACTATAATATGTCACATCCATTCAAATCTCTTATATTTTATGATGGAGAAAATAGTAGTACTTTTAGAAGATCATTGCTACCTTCCTGTGAGATGCTATGTACGTGCGCTGCGTTGCAGAGTGCGACCTCTGTTTACGCCTCTGCATGCATCGCACGTACATTTCATCACACCATGTCCTAACAATTACTTAATTACTATTCCTAGTAATTAATTATCCTTGATATTATAAAATTTTTTTAAGTATGATTAATTTTTTAAAAAACATAGTAATTTTATAATATTAAATTGATTTCATTAAATCCACCATTAAAACATGAAAATTTTATAGTATATTAATTTTATGTAAAAATAATGTTACATTTTTCAATAAAATTGGTTAAACATGAAAATATTTAACTTAAGAGACGTTCTCATACTTGCTCGATTCTAAAATAACTTTATTTCTAACCTCTATCTTTTATCTTAAAAAAAGTCTACTTTTATCTCATTATCTATCCTCGATTCGCAAATCAATAAGTTTTATTTCTTAATACTCTTTTGCTTACCTAGCTTTTACTTATATATCTAACAATATGACTATCCTATTAATGATGAATATTTGTCCTTTTTCTTCTATTTTATTTTTCATCTAAAATTATTTGAGATAGATCAGTAATACGAGGAGCTTGCATACATGCATGTTTGTTTGACATGTGCCTGCCCTGACTTAGACTACACAGTACACGCAGTCTTTTACGTGCGCATGTGACTGCAGTAGCCATGTATTTGTACTCCATCGATCACGCCGCATAGATGCATGCATGAATCTGTGCAAAACTGTTGTTCGATCAGTCGACCATTCGGCATGCATGTACACACATTGATATTTGCTACAGTAGTATTAATTACTAGTGGGTGACTTTTTTTTTACTGTGACTCGCCTCTGATGTGGCAACAGTATAGACGGAAATACTTCCTTTCTCCCGGAATATAAAATGAATATAACGTATTTTAATACTATAAATCTTTAAAAAATCATAAATATGTCATGTTTATCTAAAATTTTTTATATTTTAAAATGAAAGTAGTATTTAAAAATACTACATGACGTCAAGAGGAGACCCCTTTGATTGACAGTTGACAGTTGTACGGGTTGCTCATCGGCCCAGCACGAGTTGTCGCAGTCGGGACTGATTAATCAGTCACGGCTACACTGTTTAGCGATCCACGGCACTGTACACTTCTACTTTTTTAAAAAAAATCTCTGACCTAAATTAAGAGATAATAAAGATTTTTACAAAAATCCATTGTGTCTTCCTTATTGGGTCTTTCATCCTAAATATAGCAACGTAATATCTAATCCGATAATAAATTGCTATATTAGTCTGGAGGAAAGTATTAACAGTCGCTTTACTAATATATTGTATTATTTTGTTTTGTTTAGACAAAACTTTAACTAATAATTATTTTATCAATATATTATTTATATGATGCAAAAGCATATTTATAAGAAAATAATTTTCAATACGACTCTAATTTGTGTCACAAAAATTACATCATAATACAATAATTGTTGCTAAAAGTTTTGGCTCAATGGAACAAAATGTGTTACATTCTGGAAAGTGGAAATTGTATACATGCTTAGTGAAAATAAAATCTGGATAGACAACATGAAAAAAATATTATGTACATGTTGTGATAACTTTGAAAATGGATTTTTTTTTCTTCCTTTTCCATGAAGAATAAATCCCCTATACCATGGTGGAATCACGAATTTGTCCGCCCACAGAAAAGCCTAAATGAATGAAGAAAGGTTTCCTCATTGGACAAAGGTGAATTAATTCCATCTGTTGGATACATCAGCCTACATTTTCCAAAATAAAAAATAAAAAATAAAAAATTATGGAATCATCATCGTTTATCCCAAATCGGCGCGCACGTGAATCTATCTACCGATTGATGATAAGCAGAGCTCGGCTGCCACTAACCATAGCTTAGCTAGAATATTGCATATATATAGATTCTCCCGTGTATATTTTTCTGAAAGGAAAATTCTCAGGTATATATGATTTTTTTTCATCCTGTCGATCGAAAAAGATTTTACGGAATTTGGACGCACATTGACACGTGAAGTAATTATTAGAATGGATGCGCCACCCAATTATATATTCGAGAGAAAAAAATAAAATGTTATTGGAGCGTTGTGCAGCTATAACTGATGCTCCTTAAATTTTGGAAGATGCAATACAAATTCCTCCTTTCCGACAAAAATGGATGGATTCCTCGTAAATGTTTCAAAAGAAGGCCCATTTAGTAAGCACATCATGGTTGTGGTCAGCCCATAAACCATGCCAAGGCCCATCAGTGAGAACAGAGGAACATGTGATTTCAAAAAGGAAAGAAAAAAGTTATTTCATACAACTCATGTTCGTCGACGTCAATTCGCAGAACTAATCGTTTGTCAATGGTAAGACAGAATTTCTCATATGTCAAAGATGTAAATGGATGCCCTTGCGAAGCCGTAAATTTGCAAATTTCACTAAGAACCCGTTTGGCATAAATCTTCTAGAAAAAGGATTTTTGTCGTTCCGTGAAGTAAGAGCTATACCAAACATTTTCAAAATCTTAAATAACATAGAGTGGATATATCGTCTCGCTCCTAAAAAATATTTCTTGAAACCAGGCAAAATCTTTGCCTTTTATATTAACTAGCAAATTATCCATGCTTCTATACGGGTAAAAGTAACTGTTAAATACTAAAAGGCATAGTCAAACATATATAAGAGCACAAGAAATAATTTTAAAAGCAACAAAAACTTATTTTAGAGTTTATTAAAATGAAAAACCTAAAAATGATCCTCTCCTTTCTTTGGATCAAATGTGGCACAAAGTCCTCCCTTTCTTCTCCTCGACCCGTTGCCCAAGTCCTCTTCTCCTCCTCCTCCCCTCTTTCTTCCTTCTCTTCGGCCCACGTCGCTCCCCGGTAAGCCCAAGACGCCCCACACCCACGCCGGTCCACCTCGTCCAGCAGGTTGAAGCCTCCATCCCCTGTCTTGCTCAGGCGCAGCCTAGCCGTCCCAGGATGCTGGAGTGTCGTCTTCCACCTCCAGTCGTCTGTCTCTCTCCCTCCCGAACAAATCCTCACGTTGTCGTCCTTCTTGATCCGCCTCCCTAAACGTTTCCTCTTGCGATAATCGGTTTCTTGTGTTGAGGGCATCGTTTCTTCTAATTCCCCCCACTCAATCAAGCCTTTAATTACTCATTACCAACAATTTTACTCACTCCGACAAACCGACGTCATTGACGACACATTCGAGCTTCACAGTGCCTCACTCTGTTCCGCTATGGGCTATAAAAGGAGCCCACAGCCTCCTCCCTTTTTTGGTGCCGCTCGGCAATTGGACTCAGTATGCGTGCGGACGTCAAGCAGGGATCGAATGAAGTAAAAAAAACACAAACAGACAGAACGAGACATGGACGATGGACGGACAAACAAAAAGTCATTGGAAGCAACTTTTATTTTTTAAATAAGTAAAGATAAAGATATAACATGAGAAAAAAAACCAACATGTTCCTAAAGATTAGTACAAGAGTGAAGTGGCATTTCAGCCGCTACTTAGCTCTACTCTACTAAACTGCTCATAAATTTCTATTAAACGAGTGGATAACTATTGTGGGCATCACAATTTAAATCATACTGGAGTCACTCCACATCTCAAAGCATGTGAATCGATAAAATGCGAGTACGTGACATAATTAATGGCGTACATATTAATGAGTAGTAAAAATTTATTTATCGTCCCATCCATGCGGCCACCGGCCGGCGGCGCCAACGCCGGCGAGTGGCCTCAGGCGGCCGGCGGGAAGGGGATGGCGGCGGCGGTCTTCTTCCACGCCGGGCGCGCCGAGATGTCGTCCCACCACGCCTTGACGTGCGGCCTGGACGCGACGAGCTCCGCCTTGGGCGTCTTGGAGAGGTACAGCAGGTAGGACATGTGGTTCGCGTCGGCGAGCGTGAAGTAGTCGCCGGCGAGGTACCGGTTGCCGGCGAGGTGGGCGTCGTAGACGTCGAGCACCTTGGCCAGCGCGGCGGCGTGCTTGTCGACGGCGGCCGGGTCCGTCGCGCCGCCGAGGAGGGGCTTGATGAGGAGTTGGAAGACGAGCTCGGAGATGGCCGGGTAGAAGTGGTGCGACTCCACCTCCAGCCACACCTCCAGCTTCGCCGGCGACGCCTCCGCCGGCAGCAGGTCGGCGCCCTCCGCCTTGTACTTGGTCGCGATGTACCGGTTTATCGCGCGGGACTCTGCAAATTAATTAATTAATTTAAGGGTAAATTAATGCACAGTAAAATCCACAGTATCAATTATTTTCTGTAAAAAAATTCACTCAAATTAGAATGGGAACATGATTTGGTAATTGAGGGGTTAAATCTAGACGTATGATGGCCAAACGGGGAATGGGAAAAATTGAAAAATAATAATATGAATGCAATTTTAGTAGACCGCAGGAAAACACATATGAACTTAAATAATATTTTGTAAGAGCTTTTGCTAACTTTTTTTTTAAAATCTAACCGTATTGAGTCATTATTTAGGAATCTTATAAAATTTGAAAGCTTCGCTCCCATCTTTTGTTTCCGAGGATCAGATGAGAAAAACTATAGGTCCAATCTTACCAAATTCCTCTATAGTTTCTTGGTTCGAAGGGGGCTATAATTAGGTGGTTTCTTACCGTACAGGACTTGGTCTCCATCCTGCAGCACGGGGATCTGGCCGAAAGGCTGCAACAAAAACATTGAGGAAGATGTGAGATTCCAAGAGGGTTAAGGGCAAAAAAAGCATATGAATGGTGGTTAATTAGGGCAAAAGTAAGTACGTACGTTGAGGGCGAGGAAGTCGGGTTGCTTGTGGGCGTTGGTGCGGAGGTCGACGGGGACGAGGTCGAAGTCGAGGCCCTTCTCGTTGAGCACCGTCGCCACGCGCACCACGTTCGTCGACAGCGCCATCCCGTACAGCCGCAGCTTCCTCTCCGCCGCCATCTCTCCACTCTCCGCCGCCGCCGACGACGACGACCAACTCTGCTAGTAGTAGCTAGTACGAAGCAGATGCGAGCGAGATGGGGGATGGATCGGAATTGGAATCGGGATGGCCTCGAATTGACGGCGGGCGGTGTGGTGGTGGTGGTAGGTTGGGGCCGTCAGCCGTGTGATTGATGAGCCGCGCATGCTGCGGGGCGAGCTGATTGGTGAGGGCCGGACCGGTCCACACTCCAGACACGCCGCTGCACGCACGCGAGCGTTGAATGCGTGCGGATGCTATGCTCTGCGAGGTTGTCGTCCGTCGTACTACCTCCGTTCAGTTCAGGACAAGTTAATGTAACGATGTGTTCTTCCACCTCTTTTTTCACTATATCTCTCGTTTTTCATACGCATGTTTTTTAAATTACTAAATGATATTATTTTTAAAATTTCTATAGAAAAATTACTTTAAAAATCATATTAATCAATTTTTAAATTTTTTAGCTAATATTTAATTAATCACGTGTGACACCTTTTATTACTATAAATAAATATAGGATGTGACACATCTTATTTCTATCTAGTTATCTAGTACGGATCCGTAGTTGGATGTGTCTTATTTATACTAGATTAATTTATTCTGGGATGAAAAACGTAGATCGTATTGCACACCCTCACAACTAGGCCATGTTCTCTTCTTTGACTCCAAACTTTAATTTTCTTATTTTTTGTTAGCATTTTTTAAAATTGTTAGATGATATACATTTTTATAAAAAGTTTAAATAGAAATTATTTAAAAAAACAAATAAATTTATTTTTAAGTTTATAATAGTTCATATTTAATTAATTAGGTGCTAATGAACTTTCTCGTTTCACGTGCGCTAAAAATCTTCCTTCAATACAAGGTGACTAACGCAGCCAAAGGAAATTTAACTATTTACTACTAATAGATTTGTCAATTATCTAAATATTTATGTTAGATTTGCTCTTATTTCTTCTTTGTCATTTTAAAGAGAAGAGCTCACGTGGCATGCCAACATGGCAACCCGCAGTGAAGGAGAGCCACTTTCTCGCATGTTAAGAGTATGTTTTTCAAACTATGAAACGCTAAGTTTCATGAAAAAAATGTATATGAAAGTTTCTTCAAAATCAAACAAAGTCATTTTTAAAATTTATAATAATTAATACAATAATTTATTAATTAATTAAAAGCTAATAATCCATCTTGTTTCATATGCTACCATTCACCTCTGCCGTAGCGCTAAAAAGAACACATTCTAAGAATGCACGTAGCCATATTACCAACTAAGGATATATACAGCTATATTTTTTGTGAGCATTATTAGGATTTGAATGTTGCCATTTAAAACCATTAAGGGTGGCGGAAAGGGCTAGTAACCAGCTATGCCACGTTAGTTTTACTGTGTGTATTTTAATGTGCTCTATTTATTTTATTTTCCGTTAAATGCTCTAGATTTTACTGTTTTACTTTTACTATGCAGCTTTCGTTCCGATTGGCCGATCAGCTGTTCAGGTAGGGCCCGGTTCCTTCAATGCATGATAAATGAGAGCAAAGTTGATCCGTTGGCACAGGAAATTGCTTAGCACACGACAGCGTAAGCTGTGTTTTTCCTCATTCTCCGAACTCATATTTTTCGTTTTTCGCACGTATATTTTTCAAATAGCTGAATGATATTTTTTTTAAAAAAAATTTATATAAAAATTATTTTAAAAAATATATTAATTTATTTTTAAAAAAAATTTAATTAATACTTAATTAATCATGTAATAAGTTCTCAATCCCTCCGTCCGAACACATCTTAAGATGGGTTCGTTTAGAGAAGTTTTCAACTTCTTCTCTGTAGATGTTAAACGGAGTGACGGATTATCGCATGATTAATTAAGCATTAAAAAAATTAAAAAATAAATTGATATAATTTTTTAAAACAATTTTCGTATATAAATTTTTTAAAAAAAATACATCGTTTAATGTTTTGGAAAGCGTTCGTGCGAGGAACGAGGAGGTGAAGTTGGAACACACAGCTTTAAGGACGGCAACTGCGTGCCTTCTCGTCTTGCACACGAAGCAGCTGCACGATTGCACTTCTGATGCGTGGGATTGAACCGGCGAAGACCCATGCAGCAGCGAGGCATTGCCTCTGGTAGCATGTGTGTGTCGATCCGTTGTGTCCACGCATCGGGCAATGAGAAAACGAGTCGGCGCACTAAGCGGTAGGCCCTGCATGTCAGGGAAGGAGATGAGCAAGCCAGGGGGGTATCATATCATGCATGCAAACACATTTATCGCCTGAATTCCTGGAGCCCTGTGCCGCGGGCCTCGTCTTCCCCGCACGACCTCATCGTTTCTTCTCCACTCTTCTTCCTCTCTCATCTATCTTCTGGTTCTTTGGATGGAGCTCATGTGGAGTGGATGTGGAAACTGGAGAGAGGCCATTAAGAAATCTTCTTTTTCTTGCTATATCTCCACTGCTATGGCCTCGTTTTCTCTCCCATAGTCCAATCTGCCCCACTGCGGCGATGGGCCGATCTGTAACTAGCCGGCCTCGAAGAAATTGTCGCCACCGCCGCTGCTATCGATCTCAAGTTCGGGCTCACCGCCGCCACTTCATGTGCCCCATTATGGCATGGTCCAGGCCCGTCGATCGCGGAGAGCGAGCTGGGCGATCGCAGGGGGCCCCCAATTTCCAGGGGCCCCCACCTGCGAGAAGCCCAGTAGGACTAGAGCCAGCCCAGCCGAGCGTGCGGCCTGCGAACTGCGGACGCACACGGCGCCGCACGCGTACGCGACTCGGACTCGGGACTCGGGAGTTTGATCGATCGATAGAAGGCAGCAGCATACGAGTATACGACGCAGGCCCGTCGATCGCGGAGAGCGAGCTGGGCGATCGCAGGGGGCCCCCAATTTCCAGGGGCCCCCACCTGCGAGAAGCCCAGTAGGACTAGAGCCAGCCCAGCCGAGCGTGCGGCCTGCGAACTGCGGACGCACACGGCGCCGCACGCGTACGCGACTCGGACTCGGGACTCGGGAGTTTGATCGATCGATAGAAGGCAGCAGCATACGAGTATACGACGGCATCGCTTCGGTTTCTGTCCTCGCATCGCACGACTCGCAGCCCTAGGCTCCTAGCGCTCTCGCCGCCTCGTCGTCTCGTCGCCTCGCCATCCAATCCAGGCAGCCGAGCCGAACGCCGCTGCCGTCCGGCCGACGCCGTGCCGCCGCTGCCGTCCGCGCCACCGCCGCCGCCGACGCCGCGCCGCCGCTGCCGTCGGACCTTCTCGGCTTCTCCTGTTCTCCATTGTGACTTTGTGAGTACAAATGTACAATGTAAATTAAATTAAATTTAATTGATCAGTTCATGTTTGATTAAAATCACTGAAGTTACTTTAGTTTTTTATTAAACAGAAAGAATACAGTACTATAGCAGTTCAATCGGTCAATCCTCAATTCATCAAGTGAAGCGATCATGTCCTCTAGAAATAGGAAGTATGATTCTGGCGCTGAAAAACGCAAGAAGAGAAAAAGACTAGAAGCAGTAGCTCAATCTCAAAAGGGTGCTCTTGATAAATTTTTTTTTGAGAGAAACTCCAAATGCTAATATTGAAGACGATATTAGTGATGATATGGCAGAGGTTGATGCTAATATTGCCGAAAGTGATGACGCAGTAGAGGAAAATGTTGATGGAGACATTGGCCATGATCTTGCCGATGAAGGCCGTGATCTTGCCAGTGAAGGTAATGAGGAAAATATTGCTGACGACGCCGACGATAATGTTTCTTTTCGACCTGATATGTTTGATCCAAGAACTTGGGATGGACTTGATCCTAAAATGATTGATATTTTATTGCAAAAGGGCCCTAAAAGAGATTTGTCTATTGAGCATGGTCCCAGAGACAATTTGTCTAGAAGGTTTCTTGCATCATCATACACTAAAGTTCTCTCAAATGGAGAGAAGTGTGACAGGGAATGGCTTGTTTACAGCAAAGAGCTTGACAAAGTATTTTGTTTTTGTTGCAAATTATTGAGAAAGGGGCTTGTGAGAGGTCAGCTAGCAAATGACGGTGTCAATGACTGGAATCATCTTGCTAATAGACTTAAAGAGCATGAAGTTAGTAGAGAGCATGTCACAAATATGTCCACATGGTATGAATTGCGTCTTAGGATGCAAAAGAATCAAACAATTGATAAAGTTGCCCAACGAGAACTTGAAAAAGAAAGGGAGCATTGGAGGAGAGTTTTGCTTAGAATTCTTTTGATTGTAAAATTTCTTGCTGAACATAATATAGCATTTCGTGGAAGCAATAGCAAGTTGTACCAAGACAGTAATGGGAATTTCTTAGGACTGGTTGAGATGTTGGTTGAATTTGACCCAGTTATCAAAGAGCATGTTGACCGCATCACCAATGATAAAATTCGTGATCATTATCTTGGTCCTTCCATCCAGAATGAGTTGATAAATTTGTTAGCCGTTGCAATCAAGTCTTCCATCATTGCAAAAATAAAAGAAGCAAAGTACTTTTCAGTTATACTCGACTGCACTCCTGATGCAAGCCATCAAGAACAAATGTCTTTGATAATAAGGTATGTTGATGTAACTACATGTTCTATTGAAGAATCGTTCTTGGGTTTTTTGGATGTGAATGATACCTC
This sequence comes from Oryza officinalis, assembly GCA_008326285.1. NCBI lineage: Eukaryota > Viridiplantae > Streptophyta > Magnoliopsida > Poales > Poaceae > Oryza > Oryza officinalis. Next base: position 66,247,777 of record BDMV01000001.1, read on the forward strand.
TGGGCAGGGATTATTTGATGTTCTAGTAGAAGAATTGAACAGTCTTGACCTTGATGTAGCCAATGTGAGAGGACAGGGATATGATAATGGGTCCAATATGAAAGGAAAACATCAAGGGGTACAAAAGAAACTTTTAGATATAAATCCCAGAGCATTCTATTCCGCTTGTGGTTGTCATAGTCTAAATTTGACACTTTGTGATATGGCAAAGTCTTGTCGTAAAGCAACGGAATTTTTTGGAGTTATCCAGCGCATCTATACCACATTTGCTAATTCTACAAAAAGGTGGAAAATTCTTAAAGATAACCTATCAGGATTGACTCTCAAGTCATTGTCATCTACTCGTTGGGAGAGTCGAGTTGACAGTGTTAAGGCTATAAGATTTCAGATCCCAGAAATAAGAGAGGCTTTACTACAAGTGGCTGAAACTGATAATGATCCGTTGACAGTAAGTGAAGTTAATTCATTGTCAGAAAATGAACTTGGTGGCTTTGAGTTTTTGGTGGCAATAATCATCTGGTATGAAATATTATCTTCTATTAATGTCGTCAGCAAGCAACTACAATCAAAAGATATGGTTATTGATATTGCAATTGAGTCTGTACAGGGGCTGATTTCCCTTTTTAAAAAGTATAGAGAAAATGGCTTTTCGAAAGCATTGGAAGCTGCAAAACAAATTGCATTGGAGATGGATATTCCTATAGAGTTCCGCACCAAGCGTAAAATCAAAAGAAAAAGACAATTTGACGAGGGCACAAGTGATGCATCTATTGATTCTCAATCAGGAGAGGAGTCATTTAGGATCAACTATTTTATACCTGTTGTTGATCAAGCCATAGCTTCACTTATCAGGAGATTTGAACAATACCAGGGATATGAAAAAACTTTTGGTTTCTTGTTTACTTCGGATAGGTTGCGATTGTTGGATGATGACAGTTTATTGGCTGCTTGTGAAAATCTTGAGGTTGCACTTAAGAGTGGAGAGCATAAAGATATTGATGGAAAAGAATTGTCTGATGAATTAGGTCTCATACAACAAATACTTAAGAAATCTATGGGACCTCTTGATATTCTGCAGTTTCTGAAAGAGCGCCCCTTTTATCCTAATGCAACTGTTGCATATAGAATTTTGTTAACTATTCCGGTGACGGTTGCATCTGCAGAAAGGAGCTTTTCTAAACTAAAGTTATTGAAATCTTATTTGCGTTCTACGATGACACAAGAAAGGCTCAATGGGTTGGCAACAATAGCACTAGAAAAAGATATCTTGGAGAAGATTAATTATGAAGATATAATTGAAGATTTTATTTCAAGAAATACTAGACGGATGATGCTTTTTAGTAGATCATGAGGTCAGTATTACTGCATTATCTTTCGCTCTCTTAATTATACTACTTATGATATACTTTGAAGCATTGTATATAGTATAACATATGTTGAAGCAATATATATACTTGGGTTAAAATATGGCTAATTAGACATGATTTTTCAAATTATAGGGCCCCATTTGGCATTTTACCCCGAGGCCCCAAATTTCTGGAGACGGCCCTGGCATGGTCGAGCTACTATTCGCAGCTGCTGGCTAGCAAGTAGCAACAACGAGGGTGTCCGCTGCTGGGTGCTGCTTTTGGTGTTGGCGGGGTTGGATGAGGAGGATGGCTAGGAGGCAGCTCCGGTTTTCTCTGGAGGAGTGGATGTGCAGAGTGATTTGGAAGCCGGTGGCACGGATGAGCTAGCCGACGAGCTGTGAAATAGTGAGCTTGCTGCAGAACCAGCTAGACATGAACATCACCTCCAAGGAGCTGCAGGTCAAGCTTTTCCGCCCTTCTGTTCGATCATAGAGTTATGCTAATCTATTAATTTTATTCCTAAGCACGTTTGCTTTTATATATGCATAATTGGAATTGTAATGTTGTAATTTCACGTTTGAACTTCACCGGTATGGTCAACAGAGTTCTGGTACATCCTCAGTGTTGGAGAGCGTGGTGGGGAAGAAAGAGGTTCAGGTATATATGCTTCAGGAGTTAGTTGTTGTAGAGTCTTGTCCTACCTTCCAATTTTATATGCGTTTTGAAATGCTGTGTTTGGCTTGGATGGTATCAACAGGCATGTTTACCCATTGACCATCAGTGTTGCAGCCTCCAGGAATAGATTTACAGGTTTTGGGTAATTTGTCTATTCCTTTTCCCTTTTGGATCTGTATGGTTCTTTATTCTTTTTAGATAACGATTTTGTATGGTTCTTTGTGCTAGCTAAATATAATTATATTGAACTGAATTGTCAATGCAGTGGCTGATTTATTCGAGGTTCGCGTGCTGCCGGCACAGTAGGTGATGAATTCCATCGAGATGACAGTGGTGTGAAGGAGGCTTGATGAAAACAGAAGGATGCAAGCTACAAATGTTTTGTTATAGATATGAATTGCAAGCTCACAGAAAAGGTTGTGCACCGTGGGCTAAAAAGTCCCATTAACCAGGAAGGTGAGTGTCGTTCTTCTCCCTTCTTAATGCCCCCTATTGGTATTCTTGAATATAAGAATTTGCTACCTCAAATTTTTTTTATTCATGTCAGCACTGAGATATACTAATACTGATACATGGATTGATGCTGAATTATATACATATTTCTCTAGCTTTGACTCGTACGATTAAGATTTCTTTTAAATGTCAATATATCTTCTTTTATGTATTTAAGCGTCCCTTTCTGCTTTTATTTTTGGTTTGCCAGTTGTTTATGTCTTTCATTTAAGAAAGGTGTATGGATTGCATGTATATAATCCTCGTAAAAAAATGCATATATATATATATATATATATATTGTGGATTTAGCCATTTATTTTCCCTGCTCTTTCATGCTTTCAAAAGGACCAGAGGTCACTTGGTATTGTGTGGGTACTCTGGAACATGACTATTTTTATAAATGTGTGTAAATCATGTTCGTGTATCCCTGCATCTTATGCTAGACGTTGATTAGTTTTCAGAAAAAAAAAGGGAAGTTATACTTGGTTGAATTTAGTATTTGGTTGATGGTAGTAATAATTGACAACAAAGAATAAAACATACATTTTCTAAACAAATTTAGTTCATGCGATAAACTGATAGATATGCTGAAGTATTTTTTCCAAGCATCAATACATGTCAGATTTGATTGGCCCACATATGTTGATAATAGCACACACCTAGCTGACTGGCCCCAATATAGAGATCTTACTGTTTGTTTCTCGTTCACCTTTATTTGTATTGTTTTCCTCCTTATCATTTGGATTTCAATTGTTCATCAAGAGGAAACTATTTAATGGCTCCTTTTGCATATAAAGGTTCTTTGTAAGGTCAAGATACATTTAACGACATGGTGCCTTGAGCAGCCCTAATCCCTACATTGATTTTTGAGATCGGTAATATTCAGCTGACCATCCCTACTATAGTGAAGCCAAATGAGTAAAGTTTGTAAAAAGCAGTCATGTACTGGCTGCACAGGGTTGCCATTTTGTTTTCTCCTTTCATATTGATCTCAATTGTATTCCTGTAGTTTGTTTGTTTGTTCAACAACAGAGGAAGAGAAGGGAAACAAATTCTTCAACCTGTTTTGTTTGTTACATTGATATGTCTTATTTGTTTGTTTATTCAACCAAATTACTCCCTCCGTCCCATAATATAAGAGATTTTGGCTATGCGATCCCTTATATTATGGGATGGAGATAGTAACTAGGAAGAGTAAATTTTGGTATCTGCTTCTTTTGGTAATTTCATAGTACGATTGATTTTCATAGGTAATAGGTAAAAGAATGAGTGCCTCTTAGTTGTTATCTTTGTTTATACAATTCTATCAAGCATGATAATAATGAACTGATGTGCATACTAAGTATTATGCTAAACATAGAATTGTGATAACTCTCCAGGTTTATATATATCACACTGTAATTCTCACATGCTATTTGTTTAGTATGAACTAAAGCAGATATTCTGGAGAGCTATTGTAGTTTTAGTTCATATGTGTACTCTTAGTAGCTCATCAGCGTCTTTGTTGTTAACCTGCAGTTTTTCAAGCTCATTTCTGAAGAAATAAAGTTGCCCATTAATCTCAGCCCAAAATCTTAAATAGCAAGCTTCAGTTTAAGTGGTGAGCTTGTCCTTTAGAACTGTTCCTAACAAATCTTCATTATTGGAAAGCTGAGATTGGAATGAGATATTTTTTCAGTTGAGGTGGTCCAGCTGGATTTGAAAAAACATCTTGCCTCAAAACTGTTTGCTCTTCATTTCCAAAACTTGCTCCCTCAAACGATTTAACAAAATATTTTGTGCTATCAAAGGAAAGCAGAGCCTGACCCTTCAGATCAAGTTTAGACACAAGGTTTGCTAGGGAGTGAAGCTTTTCTCATGGCAAATTCTCATCAGAGTTTTATCTTTAGAATCTGTAACACCACTTGTACAAAATTACATATGAACGGGCAACCTGTATGCCGTTTGATTCATGTGCCTACGCTATTCTTTTTTTTTGTTGTTGTCTTATATAATCAGTGATTCAGCCTGAAAACAAATATTTAATCTAATCATCCAGGCTATATACAGGCGACGCGCGATAGACGCGCCCCACCATCTGGTGTTGGTAATACGTGGAAGATTGGAACATACGTGTGTCAATGCGTGGGCATGTATCATGTACTTCCTCCGTCGAAAAAGATAAGAGATTCTGGTTAGTATAGTATGTAACGAAGGGTATAAGATAAGAGGGAGGCTGATGTAATGAAGTAGTAGAAGGGTATAAGGTACGAGGGCGGCAGATAGACTATCACGAGAGTAAGAGAGCTACTGGCAACGCACCAGTTGATTAATTAGCGGTCCGGGGCTGGCAGAGAAACGTGATAGCCAGCCAACCACTCAATTAGCGTCCTTTAATTTGTATGAAAAATATAAAAACTTTAAAGAATTTAAATTTTATAAAAAAATTCTATGAAAAACTTTGAAACAAAGGATTAAATTCTATCATATCCTTTAAAAATCCTATTGAATGGGTAATCTTACAGATACTTTAGAGAAAAGTTAACAAAAGGTCTAACCTCTTGAAAAATAAGTCTATCTCTTCCATTTAATTCCTGTGGTCCAATTAACATATTTTTTCTATGGTTAAATTAAATAGTCACTTATATGTTTTTTTTGTGTTTTGTAATCCTCGATCCAATCAAACAATTATTTTAATGTTTTTTCTGTGTTATGTAATTCTCTATTTTATATTTATATTTCTGTCAGAATTCTCTATTTATCTTATTCCTTTGTCTTTTCATTCTATAATTCAAAAGGAGTCCTTAAACGCCAACCCAGAGTCCATCAGAAAGGAACTGCAGCTCCATCCTCCAGATCCTCATTCTTCGTCTCTCTACTCCACCAACCGTCAATGACGGCCGACGGGCGGCTAATACAAGTATGCCCATTGGAAAATTGGACTAGAGAAAGAGGATGGACTATCATACAAGTGTGCCAACTGGACAAGAGAAGACGACGTCCCAGCTACTTATATCTTCTAATAACGAAATTAACTGCCAATCAGGCTCCTTAGAAACACGCAACCAATTGCTTGGCGCAAGAAACTTGACAACCGCCCCTCACTCAGCTATTTATGGAACAACGAACCGTCACGAAAATGGAGAAACATGAATCGTGAAAGCATAGCTAACGTGGGAGTAATATTATTATGTTCTTCTGCACAAGGGTTCTTTTAACCCTCAACAGAGCATACTTGTAGAATCACCACTAAGATATATTTACAAATAATAATAATATTTGTCTTTGCTTAACCCTCAGGAGAACGAGAGGGCACAAAGATACTGTACAACCCTGATACAAAGGGAGGAAAACAGCCGGCTGTTACTGTAGTTGATCCGATGATGGTTTTAGGAAATTGTAGCACTCCAGCTGTAGCATCTCTCCTCCGTTTACAGGGTCGAACTGGCATCGGTAGAAGCTGCAAATCACGATAGGCATATAAGGTCAAAACTGTAGGAATAACAAACAGCGAATGTTCAATCTTGATGCGCATACCTTCCATCCATGCCAACAACTGCCACGGTATTCTTCTCATGCCCAAATGCAACGATATACTGCTCACCCTCATGAAGTCTGAACTGAGCTACAGACCACTCAGAGTGGAAATATTTAGGTAGCACACCTGACAGCAACAGAAAATCAACAGGTGAACATGAGCTAACCGCCTAACACAAAGAGTAACATGCAGTCCAACCGAAACCAGGTCAACGTCATTTTCATCATTGTATAAACATGTAATCCTGACCAAATAATGACACAAAACAGGTACCTATATATCAGAGATTTCAAGGTACCTATATATACCAGTACTTAGATACAAATAAATAAAAGTAGTAGGACCACTCATGCAATGTTTGATTTCAGGCTTCCAGCAAAGGCAACAACAAATGTGCAAAAAGAAGGAAAGCAGATACTATAGGATACAGGTTATTAATAATGGGGTTAGTATACCATGGAAATTTGGAGACGGACCAAATTGATGTATACTAAGTCTTTATCATTTGCTTTCTGAAAGTGAAACATAGCCAGAATGGGTCTCAGAGAAAATTAAAATAGTATATCATTATTATTTTTTCTCGAATATGCAGGAGAGCTGCATATTTCAAACATGGAGACATTCAACCTCAAAAATAAGTAAGTGGATGGGAAGACATAGTTACCCTTAATGAAAGAAAGAGATGGACTGATATGTGGAACATCAGGATCTGGAGCAGGCAGGGGCTTATCATTCGTGGTTAATCCAACATTTATCTTCAGATTGAACACATGTATTGTTCCTTTATCACTTGATACAGCCAAATACTGCAAATTGTTGGAGAACGCCAAGCTATATATTTCTGCTCTATCAGCACCTCTCCGTACCTATAACAGAAGAAAGCAGAAAATATTAATTGCCAAATCCCTAGAAATAAAAATAAAATGGCAAACTTCATTGTGTTGTAAGCTTACTAATGATTAAGAGCAAGAGCATGCGCATGTTCTTATGCAGTAAATACTTACTGGTATATATATGTTCTTACGTGATATACTAGCAAGCTGCAATGCATATGGTTCCCCACAAGTAGAATTTCATCAAGCTAGTCAAAACTCAAAAGTTGCTTGCACATTACATTCAAGTTGATAGAAAAAATTGAAATCCAAATAAAGAATAAAACTGACATCAATTTGCATGTTAAAACACAGCTACCTAACAATATGGTTGCAAACGGATCAGGTATTTTCTAACCGACTGCACAATTCTGGATTCAGGAATCTGCCCTTGTGTATTTCTTAGTCAGAGCAAGATACTTTTTGTTGGATTTAGATTAGACCTATCTGGTGGAATGAGATGTTCTGAGTTATGTGGTCTTTAGATATAATCATATTCCTACATCTTTGTTTCTTAACATTGCCTTAGACGCCCACAGAATTAAACAAATACTGTATCTATTATCTAGTTTGATGAGGCTGATGAAATGTATGATTCAATGTGTATTTTGAAGGTATAAATTTATTGTAGCTGGTAAAAACTTCTGTTATTGCGCCCCTGCATGTTTACTGGTTGAACTATGTTATTCATATGCTACATTACATATATCATCTCTGTTTTCACACTAATCTGGTTAACTGTGTTAGCTCTGTATTTATGACATGGTCCTCATCTGACCTAAAAATAAGAGCTCCCTATTACAGGGTACTCCCTCCATTCCTAAATGATCATCACATTACCAAAAATAAAAAGTTTCAATTTGATTGTCGTATTTCATTAGAAACAGCAGAAATCACGGGCAGACGACAACAACGCTTCGTATCACACGGCGCTGCATGCATGTATTGGCTCTGTGAGAGTCAAGCTGGGAGCTGCTGCATGTGTGGAATTAATGCGTTACAGCTGATTGGCCGGGGCATGTGGCATGCAAAATTGATGGAGCAACATGCACAGATACGAAGCGTATGTGTGTTGATCGATATGGATAGTAACTGCTCCTTGGTCTCGCTGCCCAAGTGAAATACGACGATCAAATTGAAACAGAGGGAGTACTAAGTCATTCACTGGTAACTAGAATATACCCCTACCAATCTAACATCTTTTCAGATTCACCCAAGAATAAATCAATGGAACCTTTACCCAAGAAAAGGAAAAGCAAATGGTGTAAGAATTACTGGCTACAGGTCTTGATTTACAAGCAGAGGATCAAGACAGAACACTCCAGATGATGCTAGCATTACATTTCCATGTGATATTTCTACTTTTCTAGGATCCACCATATCAGTAATAGCCATCTTTGACTCCAAATCCCCAACAATGATATACAGCATATAACTATTTTACCTAGGAAATGGTACAGACCATGCCACCAGCTAAAGGTTATGCACTTTATTGATACTTGAAAGCACCACATTTCAAGAACTATGGCAACACAAGCACCCAAAACTACTAAAACGTCCTAGAAACAAAAGGCCAACCAATGTTTGGCACCTCAAGTCCTACAAACATGCCAAGTGAAATGAAGTACTCCCTCCCTCCGGTCTTTGATATATGACACACAGCGTCAAATACCAATGGTCAGAGGAGGGAGTGTGGTTTGGAATGCGACATGACATATGAATGTATGATCAATTTTCAGCACACATCCAGTTATAAATCCAAAACCTTCTAAGCTGTAGTTTCAGGTGGAAAAAGGGAGACAGGATGTAGTTTCAGGTGGAAAAAGGGAGACAGGATGTGCTGTAAGTTTCAGGTGGAATAAGTGACAGGATAGGGCATCAGAAAGCTTGGGTTGGGTTATTCATTCAACTCTAGTATATCTAGAACTGTAAAATTTAGAACAATGGCTAGATAAATTTCCTGATTTCCAAATTGGAGCTATCAGTAGGTATTCACTGTTGTTTCATTTAAAAAGCTTGAAAACTTGCAGTATGATATGCAGCAGCATATACACAATAAAATTTGTTCTGATCTGTGTTAAAGCAGAAAAGCATCGGCTTTATAATGCTTCAACTGATTATTCACCATGGGCAGTCTTATACAAGATATGAAGCTTTTCATGAAGTAGAGTAATGTCACGCATAACAGCTTAGATTCTAGAATTATGATGCATTTAACCTAAATCATACTGCATTAATCAATTCTAGAATTGACAATCAAAGTATACAAGTTCATCTAGATGAATGTTAAGGGAGCTTACTTCCTGCAGGAGATTGCCCTCGGCGGCATTGTAGATTCTGACGAGTGTACCCTTGGTGCTGGCGGTAGCAATGAGCCTCCCATCCTGCGATAATGCAAAGCACGCAACGCGGGAAGTATGCGCATTGATGAACTTGGTCTTCCTGGCGCCGTAGTGCTCCACCCTAACCTGCCCCTTCTGTGCACCAGGGCAAACCAGCACAATCGACCCGGGCTGCTGCGACACCGCGCAGAGGCCCTTCGGGTTGGGCGCCGTCTCGATCTGGTGAACAAGCTTCAGGTCCGCGAAATTGTAGACGAAGATTTTGTTCTCTAGAACCACGATGATGCGATCGCGGCGGAGGCGGACACCCCGCACGGGGGAGCGGAAGGAGAGCTCCCCGATACACCGGCTCTGGTGGTCGTCCCAGATCATCACCTTGTTAGGTGGGTAGTGAGGGGAGTCCCCGCCGCCGACGAGGGCCAGTATGTTACACCGGAACAGCATCTCCACGACGCCGATACCTCCTCCTCCACCGCCGCCGCCGCCGCCGTTGTCCCCCGCGGCCCCGAGGTCCCGGCGGAAGATCTCGCGGAACGGATCGCAGTTGTAGATGCGGAAGCCCGACTTGGTACCCGCCGCGAAGCAGCCGTAGTCCTGGTTGAAGGAGATATGGAGGAGATCCTTCGCCGCGGGGTGGGTAGCCGGCCTCTCGCCTCCGCCTCCCGCAGCAGCCGCGGCGGCCATGGGCGTAGTAGACGAGGCGGATGAGACAGAGGACGAGGAGTCATCGCCGCTCTCCTCGTCGCCGGAGGGGGTGGGCTCGATCGAGGTGGTGGGGAGAGGCGGCTCCGCCTCCGTCACCGGCGGCGGCGGGTCGTCGGAGACGGGGTTAGGGTTTGGTGGGGCCGGCGAGGCATCGGGCGGCGTCGCCATGGGCAGAATCGGAAGCGTGGGGAAGCTCGCGGAGTAGGAGGTTGCGGGGGGTCACGCGCGGGTTTGGGGCTCTAGACGTAGCTGATGCGGTCGCCAAATCGGAGCCCGAGTTAGTGGTTATTCACGGAAATGCCATCGAGGGTTCGGTTGTGAGCTGAACCGGGAAGCGAAGCTTTGGCCTGTTCGTTGCCGTGCGATGCGATGGGAATCTTGGGATTGGGGTTGGCGTAGAGGGAAGGCAGACAGCACATCTCTTTCGTGGCGTACGGGTTTTTCCTACGTGTAGTAGGAGTACGTATGTTTTGTGCTACTACACCCTTATACGATAACTTTACGGCCACGTAGACGTTGTCAATAGTGGGCAGGATGGGATTAGTTAAATGTGTGGTGGGAGCTAATTTTTCATGCACATAAAATAAAACAAAATGATTCATGAGTACATAATTAATTAAGTATTACTTAATTTTTTTTTAAAAAATAAATTAATATTATTTTTTGAAGCAATTTTTTAAAAAAAGAAATTTGCAAAAAAATATACTGTTTGACATTTTAAGAAACGTGCATTGAGAAAACAACACGGCTTAAAGGAGTACTCGACAGATGAACTGTCTGTTCTGTTCTAGTGCGATTTGTGAGGCAGATTATATGCTGTTAATGGTGATGTATGCATCATTAGATGACGTAAGCTCGTTTTGCTTTCAAAATGTGGTTTGGTTAGGAAATAATTACCGGTGTAAAAAGAATGAATATTTTCGAATTTAATCTGCCCATAATCCGGTCGAATTGATAATATCATAGTCATTTTATAGAATCAGATGGATCAGAATTAGGTTATGGTATTGGTAAAATCCAACGAATATGAATTATCCGACAAAGTGCTATTTACATAATCCCTTTTTCATATGATCGGATCATATGCTATCATAGCTCTACCAATGGTTTGTCTAATTCTTCAGCTATAGCCTTCTAAGGTAATTTGAAAGTCTAAATGACTTTATTGTGTGGCGCTAAGTTGTCTCTAATTGTCGTTATTCATTGTCTCTATATGCGTGTATTATCTGATAATTCTGATCCGCTTATAATCCATGTTTGCTCCGACTTCGTACTGTTTTCGACATCTTAGGCCTGTTCGCATCCAGCAAGAACAGTGCCACAAGCACAAGGCAGTCGCTGGCTACAACAGCAGCAGGATCGTCTGCCGAATGACCCTCGTATCTACACTCCGAATCAGAATCCGATAAGATAATCTGTTCGAAACTGGCGTAAGAGCCATTTGTTCGAATCCGCTCTGTTTTGCCTTTAATGGCATCATCATTAGCGATGGTAATTGCAACGGTACATTTGACTTAGATGGCCCAAGATGGAGGGAGTTTGTTATGTCATACTGCTAGATTAGAAAATAATTAGATCGGCATCATTAATGGCGCAATTCAACTAATGGCCCATAGAGATGAAGGAGGTGGTTGTGATGACAGTAGTGGCAAACATGTTTATCACGCTTTGTTAACTAATCCGTAATGCTAAACTCAGGCCAAATATTGCTTAGCTCTTTGAGAGCCGTGTGACAAACAAGAAACTCAAGATGCCACAAGAAACCCCTGGAGGCCTCGACTTTATTGATCACTCTCAGGAAAAAGCTCGAGTTTTCTTTCTTTTGACAAACAAGGTCGTACTCATATTATTGTTGACGTAATTCTAACACTTTTTGTCTAGGTTGTGTTAATTTATTAATCCCTATATAAAAGTCCATTTGGCACAAGCTTTAACTTCCAACTTGATCTTACCTAGAGTTGAAGCTGTGTCAAACGATACATGTTCTTAATTTTTTTTTGAAGCGGAGCAGAGTTGCTTCACAAAATTGTATTAAGGGGTAGAGCTGGGTTTTTGCTGCTCCACCGTTTCACTTCATTCTAAAAGACTCACTACCTTTAATTCTTTTTCATGTATTTATGGGATGTGTCACCGAACTACCTTTCACACCCTCTCTTTTCCCGTTCTTCCTCTCGACCGGGCGGCTGGGCAACGATCGCCCGCGAGGATTAGTGATAGCGGGCGACGATTGGATGGCACAACTGGGTGGCGATCGGGCGTGGGGACTAGCAGCGGCGGTTTGGTGGCGCGGCTGCGAGCGGCTTTGGCGGCATGTGAGAGCAGCAGGACAGCGGGTGGCAACGTGCATGTAGAGCGTCGGTGGCGGTAGGGCAACGCGTAGGCTGGGCAGCGACAGTAGGGTAGCGCGCAGGCTAGGCGGCGGTAGGACGAGACGCGGAATGAGCGACGGTAGCAGGACGATGTGTGGTCTGGGCGACTCGAGCGGCAACACACAACGGTGACGACGGCAGGACCATGGGACGTCAACCAGGTGTTCGACGAAATAATAAATAATGACATAGGATGTGGTGGTGTGGAGCTCACACCAACCTCCAGCTCTTATAGAAGTTAGCTTTCATTGGAATTGAAGTTTAGAGTTGAGAGTTGGGAGTTGGGAGTTTGGAGCCTTAGTAAACGGGGCCTAACTCTAGGATTAACACCCCGCACTGGCCATCAGAATTCAGAAGCAGCTGGGTAAGATGCTCATAATAAATTGGGTGTATAAAAAATTCAACTTGAAGAAGCAGGGCATTCAGCAATGTCAATCCTCCAGGAAGATTGAATCAGCAAGCATTATTGCCGCTTCAAATTGCCCTATACAACTTGTAGCATTCAATTGAAATAAGCAATAATTGATCAAGTTGATCAACGAAGTAATCAAAACAGAGCAGCGGCGCACAACAGATTCCGATTAGGCGCTTAATTCAAAACAAAAAAAATAACAAAAAAAAAGAACAGTTGATTCATATTGTACTCCATCACATAGCCTCACCACATATATATGGTGTTAATTAAACTCCTATTTACATCATGCATAATTTGGTCCTGGCAGTAAGCAAAATCAAACAAAACCAATACGAGATTATACGAAGATCATCCACTGCATCGATCTGGTCCTCTAGAAATCGAAGCCACCACCGTCGTCGAATCCGGCGTCGTAGCCGGCGTCATACGTCGACGCGTCGGAGATGGCGTCTCCGATCAGGAGGCCACCGAGAGCGCCGCCGAGCAGCCCGGCTCCGAGCCCCATCCCGAAGTTGTTCTTCTTCGCCGGCTTCACGGCCTGCTGCTGGTAGCCACCGTACCCAGCCTGCGGAGGGTAGCCGTAGCCGCCGTAGCCGGCTTGCGGCGGCGGGGGTGGGTAGCCGTAGCCGGCCGCCGGCGGCGGCTGGGCAGGGTACCCGTAGCCGTACTGCGGTGGTGGCGCCGCGCCGTATGGCGCGGCGGTGCTTGGTCCCGCGGCGGCTGGGTAGGCCATCACCGGCTCACCCGCCTTCGCCGGCTTCCCTCCTGTCGCCGGCGGGTAGCCGGCGGGAGGTGGGTAAGCCGTCGATGGATCGTTTGCCTTGCCCGGAGGTGGGTAGGCGGACTGGGGCGGGTAGGCGGCGGAGGCGGCGGCTGACCCATCGGCCTTCGCTGCCGGTGGGTAAGCGGTCGGTGGTGGGTAGGTGGATTGGGGCGGGTAGGCCGCCGCGGCGGCGGTGGGGGCGGCGGAAGGCGGGTAAGCTGGCGCCGGTGGAGCTTGCCCGTACGCGACCGGAGGAGAGGCACCGGAGTAGGCGCCGGATTGGGTTACCTCGCCGATCTTGTAGGAGAAATTGAGGACACCCTGGGGCTTCCCGGAGGAGATCTTGCGGACCTGGTAGGCGACGAACTTGGCGGGGACGGCGCCGTCGGGGGCGCCGGAGAGGAGCTCCGAGAGGGGGATGTGCACCTCCCCCACGTCGCGGTCGCCGAGGGCGCGCTCGGCGCGGAGGAGGACGTGGAGGGATCCGGCGCCGGAGGCCGGGACGGTAAAGCGGAGGGCGGCGGCGTTCCACGTCGGGTTGCGGCCACCGGCGCGGTCGGTGGCGATCCGCTGCCGCGAGCGCGGGTCGCCCGAGAGTGAGACGACGGCGTAGACCTCCATCTTGGAGAGCAGGTTCACGTCCTTGAGATCCTTCGCCGAGATCAGCGTCAGCTCCAGCGTCCTCTGCGCCATGGCCGCCACCTCTGCGAGATTTCCCTGCGGAATCGTGTGGGTGGAGATTGGAGAATCGAGTTGTGGACTTGGTGAATTCGATCGAAATCGATCTCTGATTGTATCCGAATTGGAGGACTTGTTGGGGATTTTTGAGACGGCGCAATGTTATATAGGTGTGGGGAATTGGAGGAGGTTACCTGGATATTTCTCGTACGCGCATTCTTAATTTGGAAACTGACGTGTGGACCCAGGCGATCGACGGCCCACATTGTCAGTGACAGTGTCTAGTAAGTTGTAGGTCCCTTCGCGAATACTACGCATGCTAGGCTGACGTCGTGACACGCGGAAGCTGACGCGCGAAGTAAGGCGAGCTTCTATGAAACATGGGGCCCATCAAACGGTGGGACCCAGTCGTCAGTGTTTGCGCCGGAATAGCTGTGGGGGGTGGGGGTGGGAGTTCACGGAAGCCAAAGCCTACCGTGCGCACGCAGAGTTCGGCGCAGTGGGGCCCACCTTTCAGTGGGCGTCGCCGCATACGACCGGTCCACGGAAGGCGCCTCTTTCCCGCGCGTTGACCAGTAACCAAATCGTGTGGCGTCCTGTGGCCGCGAATCGCATTCTCTTGCAGGCTAAGGAAAAAAAAAAGGCGAGCGCAGAAGCAGACGCGGGCAAGACGCTGCCTCTCCTCTGGACCGTTGCTGTGCCTTTCCACTTCTTTTCCTCACTGTAGCATGCACGAGCTAGGGGTTGTTTCCACTTCTTCAGCTGCGTTCTTCCGCTCGTTTTTCAACTTATCTTTCTCATTTTTCACACACACTTCAAACTATTAAACCATGTATTTTTTTTTGTAAAAAATTTTTTATGAGAAAGTTTCTCAAAAAAAATCACATTAATTCATTTTTTAAAAAAATTAGCTAATATGCTAATGGGTGATTTCGTTTTACGTGCACGAAGGATTAGTTTCTAACTGCAAGTATCGAACCCAGCCGAATTCCTGCTGATCGCGACGAACTTGCTGATGAAGTATCAAAACCAACTTAATTACAGTTGTGGTAATAACTCTTTAAACAGATCATATAGGGAAGGTTTTAAGTCATATTGCTGCAATCTCTGTTTTGTAGGACAGTAGGAGTATTGGATTGTAGTATATTTGTATGGCCGTCAGGCTTCACCGCTTCAGAGTTCAGCTAGCACAGACGACATCACCCTGAAATATCGTCAAAGTAGGTGGCGTCGAAACAGCTACTGTGCTGAAAATTCAGGGTCTCCCTTCTAGAACATTGAAGTATTCAACCAGGAAGGCAGGAAAGCTAAATATTTGAAGCTATGTTTGATGCCGATGACAGTGCGAGAATTTTTGTTTGCCTAGCATAGGAGAGATTGTCAAAGGAAATGTACAATACAAACGGTTAGTACCACATCAATATGGGCTGTGGAGTTGAGCGTAAATACCAGAAGTGAAAACCAGCCAGTAGAACCATAACAGAGTTTCTTTTTAAAACCATAGAACCATAACGGAGTTTCATCATTCAGAGAGAACATAGGTGGTTAGCAGCATCAAGAGCCAAGAGCAATAATGTTGAACAAATGTAAAGTCCCTGGAAGTACAGCTTGATCCAAAATCTAACAAGCAGCAATGGCAACAAAGGACAGGAACTGGTTATTTCAGAAGTCCCGCTTAAGCAGATGGTTCAATAGCATCCTACTCACGACATTTCTAGTTGAAAGAGAATCAAGAGTAGTTTTTTACAACCTCCGTCCCAAAATATAAGAACCTAATATTAAATAGGACACATACTAGTACTGCGAATCTGAAAGAAGTATTATTGAAAATGGTCTCGTAAACCGCATCCGGTCGGTTTTCACGAAAATTGTTGATCATCGGTGAAATTCGACTATATTTTGTCAAGATTTAAAATTTAGATTGATTTTTTAAAACTTGACTGGTTTACAAATAGCTTATGATCACGAGCCATCCCGAAGGATTTCAATAAACTGAGTAGCATGGCATGCATGATGCATTAAGATTCTGTTTGAAGAAGCTTATGATTGTAAGAAGTTGTTTGATAATCGGCTTATGAGAATTCGGATGACTTATAGTTTATTTTCTAGATTCTATAACTACAACGTAAAAAGTTAGACTACTTAAAAAGGTTTTGATTATGCGAGAAGTTGCGGCCACCAAGAGCTCCCCAACAGACTACTAGCACGATCGATTGTACAAGGAATAAGTTCACTTTAGGTCCTTCAATTTATCGTCGAGTCTGAAATTCGTCCTTAAACAGTAATACCATATATGATGTGTCCCTCAACTCTGAAAACCAGTGCAAATAAGATCCCAAGACGGTTTGGACGGTGGTTTTGGCTGATGTGATACCTATATGACGTTCACGTGCCACTTAAAGTCATAAAAAAAATCATGGGGCCTATATGTCAGTGAGACCCACATATAATCACTTCTTCTCTTTCCCCTCTCTTCTCTCTCCTGGTCTTACCTTTCTTCTTGCTGCACGACTGCCCTCTTGGACCCTATTCGCCGTACCACCGGCATGCCCACCACCGAGAATGCGTGTACAGCATCCCAAGTGACACCAACCCCAGGTTCTCGCCCTACAGTATCAGGAATGCAACACTAGCTCACTCAAAATCTAACGCCATGGAAGCTTGCGTGCGTGTAGATCAGTTTCGAGAAATTGACCCAATTCACTACCATGTTGATGGTGCTCTACAGGTTCTGGGCGCCGTGGTAGGCGAGGAAGACGAAGAGCAAGGCTGAGCTCAGCAGGTGCAGCCGTGCAGGTATTAGGTCTAGGACGCCACCGTCACTGCGCCACGTCCGTCGGAGACTAGCGACACGACCTCCTCCTTGTCGTGGGCCACAGCGAGCTCTGCTACGGTGGGAGCAGGTTCGTCTCCCATGGAGGCTGGAAAGGGTGGTCGGGTTGGGGTGATTTGGGGGAGAAGTTGGTGGTGGCGTGGCCAATGTTGCGATGGAGAGGTAGCCATCGCAGGTGAGGTAGGCGAAGTTGGCCTAGCCTTCGATCCGTGTATTGTTGCCCTTGTTGGGGCTCCCTGCGCCTCGGCGGTGCCATCGAGGACGGCAACACACCCAACGATGTGACGGCCGCCACCCCCGTCAGGAGGGCAGGCAGGTGCACGCACACGCGGTGGCCACGGGCTCCCTAGGCGATGACGACCTCCGCCTCCGATGCCGACTTCCTCCTCCACGTCGCTGCTAGTCGCCGTCGCCCGCGCCCTGTGGCCTGATGTGCCGCACGCAATGCCTGCTCCCATGCCGCTGACGCCCTCCTCCCATCGACGCCGCCAAGAAAAGGGGTGAGAAACAAAGAGAGAGGGTGAAGGAGAGAATGTGTCACTAACAGGTGGGGTAAGCCAATTTTTATTATTTTTATTTAGACTAAATCACCCTGACATGTGGGTCTCACACTGACTCAGCTGCCACGTCAGCCAAAATCATACACTATACTGCCCTAGGACCTCGGATACACTGGTTTTGTAAATTGAGGGATACGTTATATCTCGTATTGTGGTTCAGGGACGAATTATAAACAAAGCAAAAAATTGAGAGACCTAAAGTTAACTTATTCCATTGTACAACGGTAAATTGGGCCGCAGGCGAACACATGCCCCATCTGAACTCAGTTAATCGAGCCACACTTAACAATAGGCTGCCTAGTAAAGCCCAATTCGTCACCTCCGTGTGTTGCAACTTGCAACGTGTGCGCTGCGTGGGTGGCCTAATCTGCTCTGTAAATGGAAGACCACCCAAGACGTTTAGCAGCACGAAGCTTCATGTGGTGCATTCTAGGTGGCATTCAACGTTTAAAACAGAGATTAGAGATGCCATTAACGACGGCCGCTCAACCGTACTACCACCTTTTCAAATTCATTTTTTCCAAGTCAGGATTAAAAAATTGTCAAAACTTGGACCAAATTTATGGAAAAAATGGAATAAGTTCATTTGAGGTCCCTTAACTTGACAATGAATCCGATTTTCGTCCTTGAACTAAAAAACCAGATACAACGGGTCCCTCAACTGTCAAAACCGATGCAATATAAGTCCCAAGACAGTATGACAAGTGGTTTTGTCCTACATGGCCGTTTGACCCCGATCAGCGTCACTGAGTCAGCAGGGGCAGTTGGTATTCATTGCTTAGTAAGCACCCCGATTAAAAAAATAGGCGCGTGCACAAAAGTGTTGTTCATTCTCTTTTCCCCGCAAACCCTAGATCGAGCGGAGCTCCTTTGAGGCGACAGGGAGGGCGACGAAGATGGGTAGTACGGCTGCTAGCGCGGTGTGACTGTTGGAGGCGAAGAGGGCAACGTCGAGGCCCGCTCGGAGTGTCGCGCGGCAGAGTGCGCAGTAGTGCAAGAGTAGGAGCTCGTTGTTGTGGTTATATCGAAGAGCGGAGGTAAGTTTTTAGGTCAATGTTGCTTCGATTCAGTCGTCTTTTAATGGTGATTCTCTCGGATTTGGTGTTGTTTAGTAGTTTTTAGTTGGATCTGATTTATTTGGGGGCTATTATATTGGCTAGTGGGTGGGACAGTCATAGTTGGGATCTGGATGTTGGGGCTGTTAATAAGCAGGGAGTTGATTGTTTACTATTTTGTGCATGTAGGCTAGCTGAGGTTTGAAGTCATGGACTTGCTGGACAAACTTGTTGTTAGGTTTCATTTCAATGGGGAATTTGTCATTTCTGGGAAGAAGAAGAACTACTGTGGTGTTAGAGAGGCATTTTCATATATTGATAGAATAAGGTTTCACTTCCTGATATCTTTGGACACCTGCGTGACCACTACAAGGTGATGGAAGGCACAATGTTGCACTGGTTGTTCCCTGGCAAGGATTTGAATTACAGGCTTCGTGCCCTGTTGGATATAAGGTTTGTAAGTACATGTCTGATTGTACAAATGAATGTGGTGTGACAGAGGTGTATGGTGAGGAGCCAATAGTGGTTGATCTGTGTGATTCATCAGATGATGATAGTAGTTATGAGGCTGATGAGAGTGAAGATGATTCAGAAGATATGAAAGTGTCAGATGCTAGATTGAAGGGCACTGAAGATGCAATAGCGATTCAAGATGGTGAATTGAAGACCAAGACAGATGAAGTAAGGAAGGGCAAAGCCATTAGTTTAGACAACATGCTGGTGGTTTATACTAATGAAACTGAACCCTTGGACAGTCAGGCACCTTCAGAGAGTGAGTCTGACAGTGAGTACAACCCTGGAGATGATTGCCCCTCAGATGATGATGAGGAGATTGTTGAGATAGAGAAGCATTACAAGGATGTGAAGAGGAAGGTGAAGGCATGTCAGCTGGTGAACTTGGATGATGTATATCTTCAAGGACAACGAGGGCAGCCAAGTAAGAATCAATCTGGTGGTGAAGGGGATGGTAATGATACCATATTTAGTGAGAGCTCTGAGGAGGAGTCAATGGAGGAGATTGGCACAGATGGGAAGGTTATCATTAGAGAAAACAAGTTCCCAAGATACAAGAAGAAGGCAGAGCCTCCTACATTTGAGATAGGGATGAAGTTTAACTCCAAGAAGCAATTCAAGAAAGTTGTCACAAAGTATGCTCTAGCTGAGTGGAAGGTCATAAATTTCATCAAAGATGATCTAAAGAGGGTTAGGGCCAAATGTGATTGGGCAAGCTGTCCATGGGTATGCTTGTTGTCCAAGAATATTAGGAGTGAAAGCTGAGCTTACATGCATGTCCACCTAGAAGGGATAACAAGATGGTCGCAACAATTAGGATTGCTAAGAAGTATGAAAAAATCATTCTTGCCAACCTTGGATGGAATTTGGCCCACATGAAGGCAACTGTACAGGAAGAAATGTTTGCTAAAGTCTCTATACCAATGCTGAAAAGAGCCAAATCCATGGTGATGAAGAAAGCAATGGATGCCACCAAGGGGCAGTACCCGAAGCTTTACAACTACCAGCTTGAGCTTCTAAGGAGTAACCCTGGGAGCACAGTTGTTGTCAACAGAGAAATAGGGATTGAATCACTTATGTTCAAAAAGATTTACATTTGTTTAGATGCCTGCAAGAAAGGGTTCTGAGCTGGGTGTAGAAAAGTGGTTAGTCTTGATGGTTGTTTCTTCAAGGGAGCTACAAATGGGGAGCTGCGGTGTGCTATAGAGAGGGATGCCAATAATCAGATGTATCCCATAGCATGGGCAGTTGTTCATAAGGAAAACAATGAAGAGTGGGATTAGTTCTTAGACCTGTTATGTAGTGACATAAAGGTACTGGATGGTGTTGGCTGGGTCTTCATTTCAGACCAACAAAAGGTAATATCTTTTTCTTTACTTTTAATTGACTGATAATGGGTCCTTGTGAATTGAGTACTGAACACAATAACATTTCATTGAAGGGAATCATCAATGCAGTGGAAAAATGGGCACCACAAGTTGAACACAGGAATTGTGCTAGGCACATT
The DNA here is from genome assembly GCA_008326285.1 of Oryza officinalis. NCBI lineage: Eukaryota > Viridiplantae > Streptophyta > Magnoliopsida > Poales > Poaceae > Oryza > Oryza officinalis. The sequence goes on from BDMV01000001.1 coordinate 66,268,425, forward strand.
TATGCTAACTGGAAAAGACACTTCAGTGACAAGGAGTTCCAGAAGAAGTTTTGGAAGTGTGCAAAAGCTCCATGTAGGATGTTGTTCAACCTGGTAAGGGCCAAGCTTGCCCAGGTTACACCTGTTGGAACCTAGGCCATACTGAATACCCATCCTGAACATTGGAGTCGTGCATGGTTTAGGTTAGGCTCTAACTATGATTCAATAGACAATAATATATGTGAGTCATTCAACAAACGGATTCTAGAAGCAAGGTTTTGTTAACAGTAGATTTTCGTAATCTACTTGGAGAGGGAAGAGAACCGATGCAGAGAAGAAGGGCTAAGTTAGAGTCGGATCAGGTCTCATATCGGACAGCCAGGTGTATCGGACTGGAATAGGTGCTATCAGAGAGAGCGTATCGGCCGATACGGATTCAATATGGTCATCGGCCGATAGAGGCTGGAAGTTGACAGAGTCAGCGTGGGCTTGGTTTGGGCTCAATATAAGCTTCAAGGAAGTTGCTAAATAGAGATAAGGCTCGGTTTTAGGCAATTGTATCTTGTAAATCAAGTAGGTTTAGATCTGATCTTTGGCAAGAGTCTGCTGCAAAGACTTGTTTGTTAGTTAGAAATAAGATCGTGTCCTACAAGGACCATGTTGTAATCTCGGGTATAAATATCCCGGTAGTATGTACATAGAAACGCTCTCACAACCTAATACAACAACCAGTTTGTTTTAATCTACTTTCGGCGCATCGCCAACCCTCGCAAGAGGTCAACTTCTGGCGAGTTCTTGCTTCCCCAGAGCAGAGGTAAGAACTCGTGCCCGACGATCTACATCATCGGGGCTAACGTGTCGCTTTAGACACGTTAAGCCTCGATGATGTGATCGTCATTTATCATGTTTTGAATGATCTTGACAAGTGTCTTAATTACGCTTCGCCAGCGATCTACTCGTTTTAGGGTTTGTTGCCGATGACGGTTTAATTACTATGCTTGGTTAGATCTTTCAATGCATCTACCATCCCCAAAAACAATCGACGACTTGATTTTCTTTGTGTTAAGTCTCAATTCACACTTTGAGTTGTTATCGACCTTAGTCCTGTTTTGAGATTTAACTCAAAGTCTGTTTTCGGTTGTAATTAAGGATAGCACTGGAGTTTCAACTAGTCTTACCTGATATACATGATTATCATAAGGTTTTTATGTGTATCTGCCATCTATATGAATGGATCAATGAATATAAATATATTTGTTATAGATTACTCTTTAGGGTTTATCTATTATTGTCATATTTATATTGGTTGATTGTTTCATATAGATTTGCACTAGAGTATTAGCTAGTGTAGTTATCTTTGTTATCCCTTATCGGCCGATGCTATTGATCGACATTAATATGTTGATGAAGGCCGATAAGATCAGATCCATGCTTTAATTTTCCTTTATCGCGAGTAAGCCGATATAGCTTTGCCCTATCGGCTGGGTCACAACAATGCGACATCGGCCTATCGGCCGATCGGCCATTGTTTTTTAACATGGTTTATTTGTTTATCTTGTTGATTACAGATCAAATCAACTGGCACGCCCTACACGCACCTAGGCAAGCCTTTGGACCTGCACTGGAGTAAAGCAAACCTCCCAGGCCGCCGTGGAAACGTGGAACCCGTTTGGTTGCAGGGCGGGTCGAAATTCTGCGCCAACAGGTTTTTCCCATAATCACCATGCTAGTGTTAACGACAAAATTTGGCAAGATTATTTAGTGGATTCGGTTAAGGCAAGAACATAATTAGCCGATGAAAAGTTTATCCAAAAGAGACCAAATTCAAGAAGGAATTGTGAAGACCACGACATGATAGCTTAGTTTATCTATTAATTAGGCAAATTTTGTACTTAGGAAAGTTTATGTCATGTCCGATAAGGACTTTATGTTTTCTCTTTTATCTTTAGAAAAGTTTGTGTCGTGTCCGATTAGGACTCTTATTGGCATATGGGTATAAATATGTACACCTGGGGTCCTTGTAATTTATCAACACAGATCAATACAATTTTCGGCGCATCGTCACCCTCTTTTCTGAGGTTTCTTTTACTATCAACGGAACTTGGCACCTGACGCGGGGCTGCATCAGTTTCGATCTCCAGCGAATGGGTAAGTCATAAGTTCTGTCAGTCCTGATGATCGTATCGGCTATATTGGTGGTTTTCAAGGCTGCATCGTTTCGATCTCTTGGATTGCTCTGGTTCAGTCGATATCTTTGCCTACTTGATATCTCGATTCTATCTTTAACTGCATTGTGTTTAGAGACGCATCGGTTTAGTTGAAACTATCTCGGTTAAGTCTGATCTTCTAGCTTAGTCAATATATCTCTACAATCACAATGTTGTTTTAGATAGATTCGTTATATCCATCACATTAGACAGATTTATCGGCTCATTGAGTATTAGATATTTATATATCCAATCTTGTGCTGCATCGGTTAGGTTTGACCTACTAGATTGTTGTTGATAATCTAAATCTTGTTAAATCGATAGGTTCATGCTAATGTTTCATCGAAGTGTTAGCCCATCATATCCGATGTGTTAAATTTTTCTTTGATGGTTTTTCTGTTTTGGTTAATTTAATACATGACCACTTTGATCGGTGTCATATCGGCTTGCTTAAATCTATCAGACAATTATCAATCTTATGTTGCATCGGTTAGGTCCGACCTATGAGGTTGTGGTTGTAAGTTAGATTTATTTAAGTCAGTAGACATCAATCATTGTTTCATCGGGAGGTTTTAGCTGATGAGTTATCTAAGTGTTGCATTGACTTATAAGAATTATATACAAGTTGGTTGTAGTCGATTGCAGCAAATGTTTCATTGATTACTTAATCATTTGGATTTAATAACATCGGACTTTCAGCCGACGTATGCTTTAACTATCAGATCATCTAATATTCTATATCATATTGACCGATTGGTTTGTTGAATATTTGCTTCATTATATCTATATCGGCTGAATGGTTCACTGGATTTCTACTTTGTCACATTTATATCGGCCGATTGGTTCTTTATCCTATTACATCATCATCAGCTGATTGTCTTTATATCATTATCTATTCAAGTGTCAGAATTTATATCGGACATACAGCCGATTGTTCAAAACCCTATTGACATCAGCTAGTATCAACATCGACAAATATCTTTATATCGGCTTATTGGCCGATCGGCTTTTTGGTCATCAACATATTTATCCATCTTGTCAGTTGCAGGATCAAACTGACCGGCACGCTCGCATCTCATCAATATTTTAGGACCTGCACTGGAGCTAAGCAGATCTCCCAGGCCTTCGTGTGCTACACACAGGATCTACATCAACATATATTTTGGCACACCTGACGAGACAAATTTTGCGTCAACAACTAGAAACTATTAGAAGGAAGGTGATGGTTAGGATAAATGACCAGAGAAAGATTTCTGCTAGATGGAACACTGTAATATGTCCAGACATTCTCAAGAAATTGAATGTGTATATCACTGAATCAGCCTAGTGTCATGCTATATGCAATGGAGCTAACAACTTTGAAGTAAAACACCACACCAATAGGTCCACTGTGCAACTGGACAAGAAAGAGTGTTCTTGTAGGTACTGGCAAATGTCTGGCCTTCCATGCCCCCATGCTATTCTTGTATCTACTATAGAACTAATGCACTAAATAAATACACTGCTGACTGCTACTCAGTGGAGGCTTTCAAGAGGACCTATGCTCATTGCCTACTACCAGTGGAAGGCATGTCCAGTTGGCCAGAAGATGGCAGGGTGCCATTTAATGCACCTGGCTATATCAAGATGCCAGCTAAGCCCAGGACTTAAAGAAGGAGAAAGGCAAATGAGCCAGCTAAGCCTACTAAAGTGTCCAAATTTGGTACCAAGATCAGATACAACACTTGCAAGCAAGTTGGTCACAACAAATCAAGTTGTCACAAGTATAATCCAGTGGGAACTACAGCTGCAGGGTCTTAGCAGGTTGCAACACCCAATCATAATTTAGTATTGTCCAACACACCAGCAAGTTGTGCACAAAGTAGAAAGAGGAAGACAAGTGGCCCCTTGTCTGCAACAAGTTCTACATCTCAGTCAAGGGCAACCAAGTCAAAAAAGAAGGTTTGCCTTGGCCACCATGCCACTTTCATATATTTTTTCACTTTGTGCAAATTTGTCATGTATCTGGTTTTGCAGGCACCAATGGAGCCCCTCCAAGTGGTTAGGGTTAATGCAGTGGCCAAAGTATCTACACAGGCTAGTGGTTCTGCTAGAGTTGATCTGCAGGCCAATGTTGTAGGGTCTAACAGTTCTACTAGTGCAACAGTGACTCTAACTTCTGGCAAAGCATCTATATTTGTTTCAACTCAAGAACCTACCAAGCCCAGTACAAGGAAGAAATCTGGAGTCCCATTGTTTCTTCTCTCTCCATGGGAATCAGACAAGTTGTGATGCCATCTATGTTTGCTGTGCTATGTGTCATGTTAGACTATTATGTGTTTTGTAATGCCAGATTTTTAGGCCTCATTATTCAGAACTGTGATGTAATGACAAACTATTAGCCAACTATTTCAATAATGTGGCACACTGTTATGTATTTTGCACTGCTAATGTTTGACTTTAGGCATCTTGTTTCACAACTTTGTGATGTAATGACACAATTTGAAGCATTGATGGTCATCTTAATGAATTTCCCCTATTCCTTCTTCTCCCTCCATGGGAATCAGACAAGCTGTGATGCCATCTATGTTTGCTATGCTATGTGTCATGTTAGACTATTATGTGTTTTGTAATGCCAAACTTTTAGGCCTCATGTTTCAAAACTATGTGATGTAATGGCAAACTATTAGCCAACTATTTCAATAATGTGGCACACTGTTATGTATTTTGCACTGCTAATGTTTGACTTTTAGGCATCTTGTTTCACATCTTTGTGATGTAATGGCACAATTTGATGCATTGCTGGTTAGCTTAACGAATTTCCAGACTGTCAGGCATAACTCCAAGTTGCTATGCTGTCTATTTCATTTCATGTCATACATTGTGCAAAAAAAATACTTCTGCCACAAACATTGCTTCACATTGTCTGACATATTTCATTATAAACCTAAAACCAGTGCTTCAGATACAACAATTCAAATAACAAACTTCTGCCAGACACATTGTGCCAACATAGTTCAGCATTACACATACTTGTGCCACCACAAATAACACTTCCATTCATACATGAGGTTATGCCCAAACATTCTTAGTTCTTTCCCAATAATAACACAAACACAACACGCGGACATGACAGGAAACAGATAAGGAGCACAATTCGCTCGTTCTCTAGCCTATAGTTTCTATCATTCAAAACAACAATTCTTGTTTCCATCTCACAAGCCACGTCCCGAACTGAAGCCAACTTCCTCCTAACTGAATCAAGCTCCTTGCTTTGATTTTATGCCTTCGCACGAAATTTTTCAATCTCCTTCACTGACTCTGCCTTCTCCCTTCTCAGAGAAAACACAATGCCTCGCAAATCATTCAACATCTCCCTCAGGAAGCTGCTCGTCGGGCCATCGTGCCAAGCAAAGAAATCGCAACCCCCATCCTGTGCAATAAAAACCCTAGCAACGAGGCCCCAATCTAAAATCGAAGAAATCCAAATCAATCTGGTGAAATCACTTACCCAAGCATTGCGACACTTGAAATATCGACGCTCAGGGTTGTCGACGCTCCACGAAATCCACCTCGCCGCCTTCTCTTTGCACCTGCACATCACAGCGGGTTCATACTCCAACGGACCAACCCAATACGGAATAGGCGAGGCATACGATTGCCGCGAAGAAGCCGACGACCCCTCACTCCTCGAGCTCCCCATCGCCACGTCTCCGCTCTTCGAATCACCACACCTCGTCGCACCAAGCTAGGGTTTTGAAAAGGGGAGAGGAATGGCGACGAACCACGCAAACCCATCGCCCCTTATTTATTTCCCAACTGCCCTTACTGACTCAGCGACGCTGATCGGGGTCAAACGGCCACGTAGGACAAAACCACTCGTCGTTATTGTCTTGAGACTTATATTGCACCGGTTTTGACAGTTGAGAGACTCGTTGTATCCGATTTTTTGATTTAATGATAAAAATCGAATTCGTTGTCAAGACTCAAATGAACGTATTCCATACCACATACAGAATCTCTCGAAAATGTCGAGAGGCCCAAATGCCGCCACGAAAAAGGAAGTGTCTGCCTCGTCACAGGGCAAGCGATCCGCCTTCTCCATTAGAAAGCGGAGACCCCGCCGCTCCGGCTCCAAAATCCAAGTCACCACTCGCCAACGCCAAGAGCCAAACCGCCTCTTTCCCAAAAGGCCAAAACCGCCCACCCATCTCGCCCCTTCTCGCCGCCTCCGCCGCCGACGAGGTCGATGGGCTCCGAGGAGGAGCCGTCGCAGATGCGGAGGGCGCTGGTGGACGCGCTCGCGGGGGCCATCTCCGGCGGCATCTCCCGCACCGTCACCTCCCCCCTCGACGTCATCAAAATCCGCTTCCAGGTCCTCCCCCCAAAATTCCGCCGCTTGTGGTTGCATTTCCCTACCCGGCTAGCTCCCGCGGGGAGCGCGTGCTTTGTTCCGGTGGTGTTTCGTAGCTAGAATTGGTAAGATCGGTTGGTTGGGGTTGTCTGAGAGAAGTTTTGAGGCTGGTGGTTTGTTTTGGGGGGGACCTGTACGCTGCGTGTACTAGAAAGTCGGCTGCATCCGTCGATTTGCCCCTGCATTGCATATGTCCATGAAATTGAGGTTGAGGAGTACCAGCGGTCGCCTTTATCTGTGTGAATTTGTGGCTTCAACGCCGGGGAGCTATTTGGTCAATGAATTTGGGGCATGGACGCGTTAACAGTTGAAGTTATGAGCTTCACATGTCTTAATCCCAACGGTTGGTCTCTGAAATGTACTTAAATTTTCGTTACGATGTGGATGTATTGTAGCCGTTTTTATTGGTCAGCTAAGCACAGTGATAGGAGTTATTAATGTCCAGTAACACAGATTATTTGTTCTTCTGAAGTTATTTTTGTTATGTTAGCTCCAGCTACATTGTTGGAAGCTTGGCCATCTACTCAGTTTGATGATGACAAAGAATACCACTTCTCATAAGTTGTTGACAATTGGATGGATGTATACACCTTTTAAGCCAGTAGATATGGTAGCTTTAGCTTTTCTGTCATGAAGGGACCTTAAGGATTGCACTCGTTATGTGTCAAGGGAGTTTGTATCACATGCACTCCAACAGGATTGATGGCCTTTGCACTTAAAGCTATACAGTAGAGTTAACTGCACTGGGTGCAACTTTACTGTATCAATCCATGACATTTTTTTGCAGATTGTATTTGCTTAAAATATGCATATTTTGGATATTCAAATGATTTCTTGTGATTTTCCACAGGTTCAATTGGAGCCCACAACCTCTTGGGGTGTACTTCGAAGGGATGTCTATGGACCTTCCAAGTACACTGGACTTCTGCAAGCAAGTAAAGATATTCTCCGAGAGGAAGGTTTGCCGGTATCTCCTTTTCTTTGAACATTTCTCAGTTTATGTGTTGTTTAGTAGTGACATATGCATGTGCTGCTGCTCATTAACTTGCATGCCTGAGTGGTATCACTTATCTAAATATCAGTTTTAATATCATTTTATCATGCTGAACATGGGCCAAATGCAAAAGCAGGTCGGATTTATGGATTTCACTTCTGCTGCTAATTCTGCTAACTTTATCGAGTAACATTTGGTGACATCTAGCATGTATCAAAGGTTACTCAGCCACATGTTGCACTGTCACTTCCTGTCGTGCAACTTATGGTGACGTATCAAAATAAAACCCATTAATTCGATCTATCCTCTAGTTCAGTTCAAATGAAAATGGAAGGCGCTAAGCTGTAAGATATACTACTATGATCTATTCTCCAAAAAAGTACCACATGTGTTTTTATGGCTGAAATAGTCTTGAAGTTTACTTAGGTGATATTGGCTGCTGGTTTTGAAACACATTTTTTCTTGTAATGTATTGGGCAACACATCATGTATTGCCTTTATGTTTTTGACCTAGATCTATACATTTTGTTAATCTATGTGTGCTTTCTTCTTTTCCCTGTTTGTTTTAATTGTTGTATCTTAAACAAAGAGAATCATTCATTGAAATGTCGTCACCGTCCAAAATTCTGATCCTTCAGGGATTTTGGAGAGGAAATGTTCCAGCCCTATTGATGTATATGCCATATACAGCTATACAATTCACTGTTCTACACAAGCTAAAGACGTTTGCATCTGGTTCATCCAAAACAGGTACATCTTCTCTTTATGGTATGTGTTCCAACTTGGTCCATTCTTCTAGACTGTAGTATGAATTACAATGGTCACTCTTAAAACCTTAATTTTCAGTGCATACAAAAGTCATAAGGTTGCCCAGAACTTTGAGCTTTGTATTCTATAGTCCTTATCTGATCTGTTGTTGTTTGCCCAGAGGATCATTTGCACTTGAGTCCTTACCTATCATATGTAAGTGGGGCTATAGCAGGATGTGCAGCAACAGTAGGATCATATCCATTTGATCTTCTCAGAACTATTCTTGCATCACAGGGTGAACCGAAGGTAAGTATGGTACTCTGTGGTTGTACCTTTTTTTTTGTTTCATTGAGGTATTAACATGATCTCTGGCCATATCTTCTCACTTTATTAACTCCTAATAGCATGGATGCAATACTTGTTCATAATGACTGAATCAGTGTCATCTTCAGTATACATACATAACATAGTATGCAAAGGACTTCCTGGCACCTTTTTTGTTTTCTTAGTTAAGCTCACTCGTTTTTCTCTTCATTCCCTGATTCGTGTAGTTTTGTCAACATTGCACACCACACTACATAGGAGCAGTTTAAGGTTGAGGTCTTTTTGGCTGGAAATTTGGTCTTCTTTGCAGAACTTAAAACAACACTGATTCAGATTGTTGTTTGAAAAACATGATTTTTTTCTTTTTTATTATTGGATTTTATTATGCAAATGATTATTTTGTGTTGAACTTTTCCACTATCATGTATTTATTCAGCATATAGACTACTGGAATATCATGGCAAAAAATCGTATTCACATGCAGTTCTGTTTATCTGTAGGTTTACCCTGACATGAGGTCTGCATTTCTTGATATAATTAAAACCCGTGGTGTCCGAGGGCTTTATGCCGGTCTAACTCCAACTCTTGTTGAAATCATACCATATGCTGGCTTACAGTTTGGTTCATATGATACTTTCAAACGGTCGATGATGGTAACAATACTAATATCTCTTTTTTGCCATGTGCTTAATTATACTATTTTGAGGTGATTTATGAGTTATATCTGAGTTTAATCGCTATGCCATTTTAGATATTGTAGCTTAGCCTCAGCTTTATTTGTCTGACTCTTATCATATTTACACTTCTCTTGAGAATGATGACACTGAAGTATTAAGATTAAGGAAAGCTAGTGATTTTATATATCTTTCAAACAAGTGAAGACCTAAAAATGTAACGGCGCTTAAATAAGCATTCTTATTACTAGTTTATGTGGAACAATCTTAATGCTTGATAAGAAAAACAATTATCTTTGGCACTTAGAAACTTTTTATTGCCGTGGGATTCCATGAATGCCGTTAATGCTTGAACCATCTGACTTTATTTTTTTTCAATGTAGACATGGAATAGGTACCGATTTTTGCATCTTAACTCAGGAACTGAGGATGACTCAGTATCAAGCTTCCAGTTATTTCTTTGTGGATTTGCAGCCGGAACATTTTCAAAAGCTGCTTGTCACCCACTTGATGTTGTAAAGAAAAGATTTCAGGTAACTGCCATTTGTCTTGTCTTTAAAAAGGCTTATTTTGACAGTTCTCAGACATGAATCATGTTAAATTTCTGTGAAGAATACTCTTGATTGAGTTGCATTGTGATAATGAAGTATTCATTACATTTACAATTTACAAGTTTGTAAAATCACATCCAACAGGAAACCTGATACTGGGTTGTAATGAGATATAGTTAGTGCGGTGTAGTAGGTTGTCAGCAGCTGCAGAGTATGATCTCCACAGGTCCGGAGTATCATGCATCATGCTTGACCAGGTCAACTAAGAGTACCATTCTGGTAACTACGCACCAGAATAGGTCATTGGTCTGGTAGCTATGAATCACCTGCTTCCCATTGTCCTGAAGCTTTGTACGTTTGGACTGCTTCACCTGCTACATGCTTTGTGTTGCAAACTTAGCTTCCTACATTTTCTTATTATATCTCATGAAATAATTTGAAGTTATGGATCACTAATACGTGTTCCATCGCACTGCAGATTGAAGGATTAAAACGGCATCCGAGATATGGGGCACGAATTGAGAGCAGCACATACAAGGGCATGTACCATGCCCTAAAAGAGATTGTTGCAAAGGAGGGATTCGGAGGCCTTTATAAAGGACTTTTCCCCTCTTTGGTGAAATCAGCTCCTGCTGGTGCCGTGACATTTGTGGCATATGAATACATCTCAGACTGGTTAGAGTCAATACTGATGTGACAAATCGCCATGCAGTGTTATTCATTTTCCTCCCCGTTTTGTGTTGTAGTGTCCTTATTCTTTCGTCTTTGCTGTTGCACACTTGAATTAGTTTAATTGATTCATTTCTGGAAGAGGCTGCAGTTCCTTTAGATCTTGCAGTCTATACAAGATTTGAGGAGCCTACAAAACCAGCTGGATGAGTAATGCTTGTAAGCTCCTCTCATGGGTTTTGGACATCACTTAACGTTACCAGAACTAAGCAGTCAGATTGGTGATTTAAGCATTTGGCTTGCTAGATATCTGCTTACATGCTCAGCCAGACCTACCTGTTGCTTTTTTACTGAACATGCTGCATACTCCAGTTCTCTTGTGTGCCGGTGTGTGCATTATTGTGTGACATCAAATCACTGAATCTGAAATTGTTTTGCAGGATAGGGAGCAAAGCTGGAGTCGAGTGAGTTCTTGGATAAAGGAGCCATTGAGATACAACATACAATGATGAGAGAACAGTGTCCACTCTCTGATCATCTGCGAGGATTTAATTGTTTTGTGACCGCAAGGTCGAAAGTTACAAGTGAATACAATCCCTTAGAGCTGATACTTGGAAAGCCTTGCATAGAATTAGCTACTCGTCATTTCTCTGCCTTTTTGTCCCATTGACCAAGTGTTGTTGCATTCGTTGAGATGTAACAGTGAGGCTGAGTAAAACTAAGGAAAATGTAGAGCTTGTGACACATGACCCGGCAGGCATTTTTGTTAAGATGATATTATCTCACTCCTATATATCCCTCACTCACATAACGCAGTTAATATGAACTATTGCATGATTCGTAGCTGATCTGCCTTTATGGCTCATGCAAACTGTAACTCTGGGACTGAAAGTCGTTGTTTGCTTCGTGATGAGTCGCACTTCCTACTTTACTCTTAACATAAGTTGGGTACATTATATTCATGATATGATATGGTAAATTTGCATATGCTGCAGAGTCATGTCTTATGCGCATTGGTTTAGTTTTTCAGCTATGAATGCCAGACCATGCGCTTTTCAGAACATTCTACTATGCTATGCTGCTGCCAAATTGATACCGGCCGAGGTGTGTGAATGCCTTTGCCAGGATCGAATAATAGTCGTCTTACGTCGTGTATCGGGAGGAATCTACTACGGATCATTCCTTCGCTGCATAACGAAGATTGCACTTTCACTGTTTCACATGAAAGCAATTCACCCTAACGACTGAAGTACAGAAATTTTACAGTAATTTCGTAGGGACTAAACATTAACATTATCAAGCTATCTAGCGTTGTATCTTACAGTCCAACTTCATTAGAATATATCTAATACTAAACTTTATATGTAAGATACTTCTTTAATCTCTTTCGATGTTTCAGAATGCGTATTTACTTTTCTAAAATAATCTTCATTAACCACTAAAAAAATAATCTTCATTAAACAAACCTTTAAGAGTTTTGTGATATGATATGTATACTTTATTCATCAATGTCACATGGAAATCAGATTAGTAGACTCAATATTAGTGACCAATTCTACCAACATCTGCCTTTTCACAACAAGCGGTCCTTTACATGAACCATGGGCCCCATAGGTTATATGTAGCTTATGAATTATCGTTACGTTTTCTAAGCTTTTAAACGGTACAATTTTTCTCAAAAAATATCATTATATCTTAGAAAACTTTTTAAAAATCAACACATCAACTTATTTAATATTTAATGTATTCATTGTGCCTTCGAATAACTATTATAAACTCAATTTCAGCCGTTGGTATTTTAGAATGCACCCTAAATAATGCATTTGACAAGCTAATGTAGGAAAAACAAGGTTTTAAACATCCCCTAACAGCCTAACTATTACAACATCCATTTTTTTTATTCTGTTGCTTAGGTGTTTGGTTGCATGCCACAACTTCTCACTTCTAAAGTTAGTCGCGTAATAATTTTTAGCTATTTGTTTGGTTGATGATATAACCGTGACTAGCCACACCTTTTCTCTATATGGCTCCATATATCATACATTTGCATTTTTGGCAAAGTTAAGCAACCAAATATCCCCTAAAACTTCCTGTTCTGCTGCCGCTGCCGCTGCCGCTGCCGCTGCCGCTGCCGCCATAGCACTTCACCGCTTGTGTGGAAGAGATTACAGCTCACACTGACACCTGGGCCCCATTACAGTCCAAGGCGACTGCAATGCCGGCCTCGAGGCCCGCCCGAGTACCAAAACGGAAAAAGGAAAAAGTAAAAAAAAAACTCGGCCACTTCATCCCTCTCCATCTCGCTCGGTCCCCGTCCCCTTCCACCTCCCCGCCCCCAACCTCCAAACCCTAACCCCGCCGCTGACTCCCCCAACCACGGCGGCGGCGGCGGAGGCGGCTGCCTGATGCCCAGCCGCCCGCGGGGGCCATGGAGCTCGTCCCCTTCAAGCCCGCGGCCGGGGCCCTGGTCGAGTCGGCCGGCGGGGCCTACGGGGACTCGATCCCGGCCATGGTGGCGGCGCAGCAGGAGATGCTGCACGCGCAGGTGGACCAGCTCCAGCGCCTCGTCGTCGCGCAGTGCCGCCTCACCGGCGTCAACCCCCTCGCTCAGGAGATGGTCAGGAGCTCCCGTCTCTAATCTGTTTTTTTTTAATCTCTGCTTCTAGTACTCATTTGCTGGATGTATTCGCGTATGCTTTTTTTTATTTTTGTAATGGATAGATTTTAGGCTTGATGAAGTAGCACCTAGAGTGTTTCCGGGGACTCATCCATTGGTTGCGGAGCTTAGGTTTTGATGCTCATACATTTCTGATGTTTTGCTCATATCATCAGTTCCAACTTATTTATTTTTACGTCGTGGCGTTTGTTTGTTAGCTTGGTAGTGGCTATGATGCTCCATGATGAAAATTCACATTTTTAAGGCCGGTTTTTTAATTCGGGCTTGTGTAATGGGTTACTACTCCCAACTCCGAAATTCCAAATATGTTTATTTCTGATATTTAGGTCCTCATACTTCTCTGACAATACATGTTCATGATTCTGATTACATGTCGTCATAAGAAACACCAGCAAAATTGCACCTGAGAGAGTTGAAAACGAAGCAACACATTTGTAGGGACCAAGAAGAGCCGCTAACTTTTTTTAAAACACAAATGATATTCATGTTAGTTTTAGTGTAGCATTGTAATTCCGTTTTCTTATTGTCGGTAAATGATATCACAAAGTTATTACTTGACTGGCATGAGTTATGGTATCTGTCTATCTGAAGGAGTGACTTTCTATTTGCCTTCAATGTATGCTGCAAATTCATGGGCCCCAATTACTATTTTCGAAATGTTTTTTTTTTTGCTTTTGCCATTAAGTAGTGACGTGCGTCTCGTCTTGCATCCTGTTTTTGCTGCTGACCAATGATCATTTTAAAAATGTCTTTTTCTTTGTATTTGCCATTAACCTGTGACATATGTGTCTCGTCCTGCATCCTGTTTTTGCCGCTAAACTCTCTTGCATGTGGGAGCCTATAAAATGGCAAAAATGAGATTCGCAAGTTAGCGGAAGAAACAATAAGCTCCAATCAAACACATTTTTATTCACCAGTCAACTTATCTTGCACTTTTTTTGTTCTTGCAGGCTGCTGGGGCATTGTCTATCAAGATAGGTGAGTTGTTTACCTGTATCAATTGAATCATAGCATGATAAACTAATATGGGCACCATAAACTTGTATAACAATGTATACATTTAATAGAGTTAAAGCTTGATTGCTATTAGGCATGCCATTATTGAAAAAAGAAAGAGCTTGGTGCATGATCCTGCACTATATAAGCTGACTTAAGATAATTATTTGCTCCACAGGTTGCTTTAATCCTGCTGAGTTTTTTTTATAGCATTTAAAACTTTGTAGGTAAAAAGCCAAGGGATTTGTTAAATCCAAAGGCTGTCAAGTCCATGCAGTCACTTTTTGCTACGAAGGATACTATTGGAAAAAAAGAAACTCGGGAAATTAGCGCATCTTTTGGGGTTACTGTTACACAGGTCAGCTACTTATCTCGCATGTGCTATGCTTTTTACCTTGATGTATGCCTATTAATGTGGTCTTATCATTTGCATTATGGTTCATTGAAGGAATCCATTCTTAAAAAGTTAAAATAACCATGTACAGCTGAACAGAAAACATATAACTGATTTCAAGCTTTAACGAAATAATGTCCTTTCATGTTTCTTATAGTTGGTGGTCTAAATTTTTTCCTTTACCTTTTCTAAGTTAGTTTTCGTATTATTTTATTAGCCACGATGTGTTGCCTTCTATTTGAAATTAATAATATTATTCTGATTTTCTGAAATTAATACTTCCTCCATTCCATAATGTAAGGTATGGTCAAACTTGGCACGGTCTCCAAAACTAATCTTTGATTTATAATTTCTCATATACTATAAAGTTTGTAGCAATAAAATTATAACCATATGAAAGTATATTGAAATATCAATCCAATGATATTATTTTCAGTAAATAAAAATTCAATTTATATTATACTAATCGTTAGTCAAATGTTTTTAAAGTTGAATCTTGAAATGCGTGCGCGCCTTACATTATGGAATGGAGGGAATAGTAATATTCTGATTTTCTTTCTATGTAATTCTTTTTATGTTGATAACCTGCAACTCAATGGCTCCTAGGTGAGGGAGTTCTTTGCAAGTCAACGTACGCGAGTAAGAAAATTTGTTCGCTTATCACGTGAGAAAGCCCTGAGAATAGAGTCATCCAAGGCTCCTGACAATGTATGCTCCATAAGCACTGAGCAGACACCTGTTGACATTGAGGCACATGCTCAAGTTATTGAGCCTCTGAGAACATTAGAACCATTGGAGGCGCAACAAATTTCTTTGCCGCATCTGGTGGTTCCTCAAATCTCTTTACAATTGCCGGTGGTCCCACAGAGCTGTGCAATCCCTGTTGCCCCAACAGGTGTAATGCAACCCACCGAGGCTAAGACATTACTTGATCCCATTCAAAAGGAAACTAAGCAAGAGGAAGTTGCTGCTGGAGTTGAGTCAGAAGATAAGAAGTTTTTGGAAAGTATCTTTGTTCTAATGCGGAAGGAGAATACATTCTCTGGACAGGTCAAATTGATGGAATCAATTCTCCAAATAAACAATATAACTGTTCTTAGTTGGTAAGATATCAATCTTATATTACATACAGAGCATCAGATGATTTTATTGGTCCCTAATTTACTTTTCTAATAACTTTGCAGGTTCTTAACAATGGGTGGTTTGGACATTGTATCAACGTGGTTGGGCCAAGCAGTTACCGAGGAGCAAACAACTGTTATTCTTGTTATTTTCAAGGTTCTTATTTCTCTGTAACTGTACATGGTCACATCTGTGTCAAGCGTTCTTTTTACCTATGATCTAATTGATGTAGGTGCTTCTTCATCTCCCATTACATAAAGCTCTGCCAGCTCACATGTCAACTGTATTGCAAACTATTAACAGGTTGCGGTTTTATAGGACACAAGGTGTGTAAAAATTGCTGAAAGTCTTTAATTATTTTGCACATATATTTTTGGATGATAATATCTTGGCATGAGAAGTACCTTGGATTATTTTAAACTTGGAACTCTAGCAAAGGAAGATGTTGATATAGACATAGCGATGACAGTGAATAATTTTTTTTGTGATCTTCCTACTTACAAATCCAAATTATGGTTGTGAACATTCTGCTATGATCGTTTGAGCTATGGCTGATAAGCCGTGGAAAAATGAACCAACCAAAGTTAATTTATGGATAAAACTTTTTTATCTGTGTTATTAGCGGTTTAAAAGCCAAAGCTGGAAAATAGACTATGATGAAAAAATCTCCCATAATCAACTCTCAAAAGTTTGATTTTTTAGGCTGGATTTGACCCGAAAGCCATAAAAAGTAAAATGCTTATTTTTTTGGGGGGAAATTGTAAGTCAGCATGTGGTTTTTGGACACCGTAATGTTCTGCAAAGTTGAACATTAATAGATTCTCTTAGTTTCTTTGGGCTGCTTACTAGAATTTATCTGATTTGAAGATCAGACATATCAAGCAAGGCGAGAAACCTCCTCTCCAGGTTGAGCAAAGTGCTTGTAAGAAATCAGGCATTGAAGAAATCTCAGAAGGACTTAATCTGTAAACAAAGGTGGATTCCTCTTTTGCAGCGCTGTTATTATCCTATTATTTTTTTAATACCTTTTCTCTGCAGGATTTTACTTGTAGTTAATTTATTTTCTTTTTTCAGGATAAGTGAAATTCTCCGCGATGAGTCTTGGAAATCTGAAGTTGATATTACTGTAAGTATCTGAGGGACAATACAATATCAAGTAGCCATATGTCAAATTAGCAATATATATCAGAATATTCAAATGCTTAGCAAAATAGCAAGTTTAATTGTTTTGCTCTTATCAGGAGGATATCCTTGCCTTGACTGATGATGCAAGTGAGAGCAGGTGATTTTCGTTATGTTTCTTGCATTGAATAAATTTAAAGTTTATTAATATTAAGTGATCTACGTAATCTCTATTTTTGTCTGCTATACAATTCATTTGATTTGGTTTATGTGCCACTTTGCAGAATGCCTGAGCCCAGGAAAACATCATTGCTGCTCACTGCTTCTGCTGACGAATCAAATAAAAAGAGTTCTCTGCAGACAAGTATCCTTTCATTTTATTTAAGCCTGCCACTACTTAATTTTGCTTTTCTTCTCTTGGAACATTTGATTTTCTCTTCCCATCTGTATAAGGTTATTAAAGTGTGCTTGTATTCCAAATTTCCAATCATATACATCTATAAGCCTTCTCCCTAGAAAATACTGACAGTTTATATTGTTCTGCACTACAATTTGGGTGGCATTTATTGGTAGGTTTCATTATTTTACATCAATCATAGAAAAGGCCTCCTTATGCAACTTGCATTTTTCATTTTATCCCCGAATGTTCTATGCCTTGTTGAAATGGGTGTTACTAATGGCTTCTTTGTCTCTCTATTGAGTTCATTAGTCAGGCTACATGCTCCTTTAAACTATTTGGTGCTTTTATTTGTTGTTTTAACCTGTATTTATTGCATGATCGAGGAATATTAGTGAACAATGTGCCTGTGAGGAGTTCAATACTATTATGGCATCTTCAAATTTGTTGTTTTCAATTGTTAATTCAACTGCTTGTGAATCTCCTTAGCTAATCTTCAGAATCCAAAGAGAGAAGGAAAGTTCTACTTGTAGAACATCCAAATCGGAAAGCTGCTGGCAAGAATGTTAACCCTGTCAGAAGCACATCTACGAACAATAGTAGACCGTTATCTGCAGATGATATCCAAAAGGCAAAGATGCGTGCCATGTTCATGCAGGAGAAATATGGCAAGGTTGACACAAGCAAAGTGACTGATAAACCTCATACTATGGAAATTCAAAAACCGTCTGGCTTAGTTGATTCAAATGTACCGCTTGTGCCCAGAAGTCCTCTTACTTCAATCATTAAACAACCTGTTGACCCTAGCCCATCAACTTCTAAACAAAGTACACTATCTCCACCTGATAAGCCAGAAATCGCAGTTAGCTCGAAGCTGAACGTAACAGCCAAAGAAAACTTTATAGAGAAATTGGATTCCAAGAGAGTTATTTGGCAGATACCACCAGGTATACCCTTTCTTCTCTACTTCGCGTGTCCATCTTTTAATAGAATTTGTATAATAGATGTAATGGTTCATATCTTAAGAACTTGAAGTGTGTTGTCTTTTATTTGTACCAACGCAAGCTTCTGAAAGCTGTATAGTTTAGATTATGAGATTATCCAAAATCAATATATAGGATGGATCAGGTTCAATATGAAGTGGAGAAAACTGCACCTCGAGAGACATACCGTGCTATATAGAACCAGGTCATGAGCTCTGTTTTTTTTGTCCTCATGTCACCAGTTGAGCAGTCCTAACACTCTAAACAACTTATCTAATTCGTTGTCATGAATTTAATGCATGTGTGAGCCTAAAGGGCAGGTGATCAAGTGGATGATTTCTGACAGAGTGGTAGGCTGTAAATAGCTGTTACTACTTGATTTAGCAGTTGGTTTACAATTAACCGATTCAGCTTGGAACAAGCATCTTACTACCAAATTGTTGGAAGAACAGGGGATGGCAATTTTCTGTAGTGGTATGAGAATTGAGAAGTTACCAGTCATTCCCCATAAACAAGCATGGGGCAGCTATTACCATAATTTCAGGCAGTTCATTACAATAGTTACTCTTCTTGTAGGAAGGCTTGCAAGTAAATCCACATTGGTTAAATACTTGGACCAACAATTTCCGCGTTTATGGATCTCCATAAACACAAACATGCATGACCTTACATTTGATACTTTATGTAATTTGAGTTCTATACATTCATGTGATAAAAATCACTTATTACAGGTCATCTGATACTTTCTGTAGCAATATCAATAAAACGGACAAATCAGCTGGTCCGTGTGAGATTTTTTTTTCCTTTATTAATTCTCTACAAAATCCAAATGGGATATCTGCGTATGGTATGTTAACTGGGAAAAGATACCAGAGATACTTTCCAATCTCTATGGTGTCAGCAGTTGTCAATGAACAATCTAGCTATCTTAAGAGCTTCAGCTTAAATACAGAGAACTCTGCAGTTCATCCAACAGTTGTGTCACCTGTTGCAGATCTTGATAAGTTTTAGTTCACTTCACTTGCTATGCTTTCTTAGAGTTCCAGTGAAAGCTTGAGCTCGCATTATTGGTTCATTTGTTCCTTGAGTATTGCCTCATGTTGCAGAACTTTCTTTTTTCCCCCCTTGAGTATTGCCTCATGTTCCTTCCTTAAACGTGGCATATGCACTATCAGTTGATTTATTCATTTTTTTTAGAATTGGGGCTTTATTTGTCCATTATTTGAGATTTTGTTATTTCATGTTGCAGAGGTATGGATAGACCCTGCTTGGAGTTTAGGTGCTGGAGAGAACAGCAAGGAATTTGAGGTTCAAACACAGAGAAACCGGCGTGAGAAGGAAACCTTTTATGCTAGTCTAAAGGACATACCATTGAATCCAAAGGGCCCATGGGATGTGGAAATGGACTTTGATGACAGCCTTACACCGGAAATTCCAATTGAGCAGCAGCCAGATGCTGATGCTATGGAAACGGATAGCGTGAGCACAGCCTCTCCAAACATTGTGGTTCCTGTTGTGGACAAGCAAATTGGATCAACCTCATCAGTATCTCCAGCAGTTGCTGCTGGTGCGAACAATGCAGCTTCTGAACCAGATCTTGAGCTGCTTGCGGTGCTGCTCAAGAATCCACAACTTGTCTTTGCTCTAACTTCTAATCAGGGTGGGACCCTGCCAAGTGAGCAGACCGTTGCACTTCTGGACATGTTGAAGCAGACTGGCCTTGGACTATCAGAGCTGGTAAATAGCCTGGTCAACAATTCTGGGGTCCAAAGAGAGCCCGAATCTGGCCCTGAAGCTATCCCTGCTTCGCTTCCATCGCCAACTCCTCCAAAAGATCTCGTAGCCAGGGTTTGCCTGCTAACTCTTCACTTCTAATTTTCCAAAGTTAAATCTTCCATCCATTGTTCATATTACTCTCTTGTTTGGCAGGATGGCTGGAGGTCAGAATTCCCATCACAAGCTAGAACCCAAAACTCGCAGCAGGCCTATTTGCCAAACAGAGCAAATGCACCTCCTATTGCAAGCAGCGTGCAGCAAAGTTTCTCAAATGTTGTCAGTTCGTTGCCTTCACAGCCTTATGCTTCAGCTTCTGCTTTGCCAGCGCAGATTCGAACTAATATCACGTCTCTCCCCCAGTCGATGATCTCCGTAAATCCGTCAACTCAACATGTTGCTCCTATGAATAATCGTCTGAGCAGAGCCACGGTACACCAGCACACCCAATCATATGCTTTAACGTCTGATCCTGTTGCAGTGGCGGTCCATCATCAGCCAGCGGTGAACAAACTAGACCATGAGGTTCAGAACATCTCACACCCTGCTGTATCACATTCTTCTGTGGCTGAATCACATGCCTCTTACACATCATACGCCTGGCAATCTAGTGTTGCTACTATTGCCGCCACTGGGCGAAATGCTACACCTGATCGATGGGCTGCACGCACTACTAATTCCTTTAACGTTGCACCATCAAATTCAAATCCTGTGACGTATCATAACCATAATGCTTACAGTAATCACAGTACACAAGCTACTACATACAATGCTTATGGTTCAGCTCCAGTCTCGTCCCACTCCCTTCTCCCAGGGCAGGGACTGGACAGAAATGGCTACACTCACACGGCTGAGTACCAGACCACGTCGACGGCGCGAGATGCCCTACGGCGGAACTCGCGATCTCCTGAGGTTGGTGCTAGTGCTGTGTATGGTAGTAGCTCACAAGGCTATGTTCCCGAGCCCTCAAGACAGTGGAACTACGGGCAACAGAGCTCTGTGTATGGTAGTAGCTCACAAGGCTATGTTCCCGAGCCCTCAAGACAGTGGAGTTCTGGGCAACAAAGCTACAGCAACCCAGCTGAGCCTGCAAGGCAGTGGAGCTCAGGGCAGCAGCAGGGCTACAGCAACACAGCTGAGCCTTCAAGGCAGTGGAGTTCATCAGCACAACAGAACTACAACCCCGAGCCTTCAAGACCCTGGAATTCAGGTCATCAGAGTCAAAACCCTGAGGCATCGAGGCAATGGAGTCATCATCATGGAAAGCAAGAACGTTACAATCCGACAGATGGTAGAAATTCTTATGATCAACATTGGAGGAGATGATGAGGGTCACCATTGTATATTAGCTGATTCTTGAGGTGGTTCTCCGGGCATTTTTGTCCCTTTTTTTTTTTGATGAGAGGCTTTTGTGATTCATTTACTTTGGGCCTTGTGATTGGCACAGAGGCCATTGAGAAAGCTATACATCATGTAACAAATGTAGTTGGAGTGGGGGAAACAAAAAACGAGAAAACTAAAAAAAAGAGAGGATGCATCAGCTGAATTGCTGAATCCATTGATGGATAAAAAAGTTTCACTTCATATTTCATTTGTGATTCGTTTTCCTTTTATCTCTAAACGTTCTAATCAGTAGTCAGTCAGCGACCACTCACCACCGCCCTTGTGCTATCTTGGCACGCAGGTGTCACTGAGATGCGTATTGCATTTTTGTTGCTGCTTCTCGTCAGGTCAGCGTTCTCTGAACTCTGAAGAGGAGTCTCGATGAAGCCGTGAATACGTATGCTTACGATTTACGAAATGTGCTATAGACGATAAACGTCGCAATCTAGCACATTTTTTGGTGGAGCAAACGAATCTGAAGTCGATACGCGACATTGTCGTTTGCATTTTCTGTGCAGGCGGTGAAAATGAATGAATCGTGTTGTTTCCCTGTTTGGCGGTAGCCCTTTTAAGTTGTGTTGTAAAAGGAAGCGTGAAAACTAGCCAGGACCAACAGTTTGGTCGCAGGGAGGTTTATGTCCAAATCGTGTGACACAATGTTGCACAGTAAACCTTATTTAACTGAGGACTGAATTTCTTTTTTTAAAAAAACCCATAAACTTGATTGTACTAAGACTATTCATTGGTAGTGGAATGATCCCTTCGTAGAAATATAAGACACGATTTACATATATTTTTTTATCATAAAATATAAAAATTTATAGTCAAATAAGATATATATTAGTAATATGAATTTGGATGGAAGTCTGTCTAGATTTATAATATTAAAATATATTCTATTTGATTCTATGTTTTTATATTTTAAAACAAAGGAAATATACAGTAAATCTAGCTTGGGCTGTTTTAACGGCATCCTTTTTTTTTAAGTGGACTCAATGATACCAGCTCTGTTTTTTACAAGTACAAAATCCCTTGTATTGTTCAGTCGAATCATTGTTGTATAATTTTTTCTTTAATTGACCATTCAAACGAAGTAAAAAATTATTAGCGGTATGTTATTGTAAACCCAATGTCATTTTCAGTTTCCAAACGAAGTCCAAAATTAGTCGGCTAAACGTGTGTGACAGCGCGTGTGTGCTTGTGTTCGAATGGTCTCCGAACGTGCCTGTGCCTGATGCGCAGTCAGACACGCATCCCAGGTCGGCGCCTCCCTCCCAATTTCATTTTCCCCCTTCTTTTTCTCTCTTTTTCTCCCGCGAAAACGTGAGCGAGAAAAAAAAACCAAAATAAAAACGGAAGCCGCGGCAGCAGCATATCCGTCCGCGTCCGCTGCTCTGCTCCGCGATGGCCACGCCGGCCGCGGCGAGGCACCACCGCCACCCGCTCTCGCGCTGCGGCGAGCGGCGGCGGGTGGGGTGGCAGCGCGGGGAGGTGCGGTGCTCGTCGCCGGCGCAGGAGTTCGCGGCGGTGGCGGCGGTGTTCCGGCGGCGGCTGGTGGTGGGCGCCACGACGGCGGCCGCGGCGGCCGTCGGGGCGAACTTGGGCGGGGTCACCAGCTTCCTGCTGGGGCTGTCCCCGCAGCTCGGCCGGTCGCTCCGCCTCGACGTGCTCTACCCCGTCGGCGGCTTCACGCGATGCCTCGACTCCGACAATGGATTTGGTAATTACACACACGTACACACCAATCTCGCTTTCTCTTCTTCCCTTGTTATGTTGGCAATTGGCGTTGCATTTGCTTCTTCCAAAAATATCGGATGCCTCTCTCGATCTCCAATCGTGACCAATTGCTTGTTCTTCGATTTGTTCGTTCTGTGGCTCGGTTGACTTCATTACTTACTGTGTCAATTACTCCTCAAATTGTCTCCGCAAAAGAAAATTAGAAAACACATTGAGCCGTCATCATCTGTTGTTATATTTTAAGACTCCATTTTTTTTTAAAAAAAAGTTGAAGTTGTGAATGCAACAGTAGTAGAGCCAACCCCCATGCATTTTGGGGACACCATTCACGCCAAGAGTTTGTAAATGGTAGGCGCTATGCGCCAATGCGATAAATTTTAATGAGTTGGTGTATGTTTAGAATTCTTGATAGTTAAATTTCAGGAGACTAAGAGCTTGGTTTGGCGAAAAGTTGAGAATTTTACTGGTAAGGTATGTTCGGTCGATGGTGATGCCCACCATAAACCAATGAAAAAAAAACTCTAGGTCTCCCTGCGCGTGCCTGTTGTTATCAAGTTGCAACTTTGTGCCCCACCATAGAAGCACTGAAATAGGGATGTGAAGCAGGGTTCACACTTCTCTCTCTTTGTGAGTGGTTGGGGCATCAGGGGCTCGGAAAAATTACGAAAAGTTTGAACAAAATCATTTAAAATTGAATTCAAATTGGACATTGCTTAGGTTATTAGGTTCCTTTTAAATTTTTAGGCCTTTTGTTTCACTGCACAACGGAAGTAATAATTTTTGACCAATTTCAAGCAAAAATGGGAAATTTTCCTCTAATTAGATCTCATGGTGCTTTCCTTGTTCTAATTCTCCCTGTCACATACAATTTTTCATAATGCCATGACTAAGGAAAAATGGTATAGTTACTGCTTATATAGTTATATGTTCCTATTTCAAGCTGAACTTGGTCTAGTGTACAGTACTGAAAGCACAAGTGGCTACAAAATTGTGGTCCTTGCTGTTGCCAATTTGCCACCTAGCGTATCTAACCTACAAGTGNCCAATGGGATTGTACATGTGGATCACAGTCTATCTGGTGCTACATTCAGGACCAGAAATTGTGTGCCACCTGGACTGCATGTCATCATGATTGATGACATCACGTTCGTCTTGATTATTTACTTAGGAGTTATGTTTGGACATTTTCCAACTTGAGGAGTCATTAACAAGATATCATAATTGTGCATATGCTGACTTTTTGAAAAAAAAAAGGGGTTGAAATGAAAATCAAGATAATGTCTTAATAGTTGCATTGGACTAACAAAGATATGGGAAATTATTCTTGAACAATAGTTTAGCTCAACAAAGCAAGCTATGTGAAAGCATTGATAATTCCTCTTGATTGATCTTTGCTCATTAGGGAGTCAAGATTTAGCTGCAAGCCTGCAAATGCACAATCTGAAAATGTACCACCTTTTGCATGTTTATTTAAAGTCCGTTTGCCATTATTTTTATCTTTCGCTAGTAGTGAAATAAGAAGACTTGATTAATTGCAAACATGTCAGTGTACAAATGTGCACATTCCAAATTATGTTAAGTAATAACTTTAAGGTCTCCAAAATTTTCAGAGTTCATATATCCAGCAAGCTGGGTTGGAGATCAGACATTACTATACAGAGGAGCAAAGAGGGCAGAACTGCAGAGATCACTAGACCCTCCACCGCTGGCAAATGGGAGGTCCCCTTCACGGCCTCGGAACATCAGTGAACCTGTGGCAGCTTTTGGCCCCCCAGGATCCAGTGGGGAGCTCAATGTCAGTGTCATCGTTTCACCTGTCCCACAAGATTTCTCGTAAGTATACTTTATATGTCACTTGCAGTTTGTTTTCCTTTGACCGACATTTAAATGAATTGGTTACACGGTATACTTGAGTCCTTGTGTAAATAATGAACATGACTCCATGGCTTCATGCCTATGCTGCTTTACAGTAGATTTACTAGTAGTACGCTTAATTTGGCATATAGCGTCTTCAGGGTTGGCCAAAGTATGAACTTCAGTACTGTTATGCCATATAATGCCTAATCCCATGATTGAATTGTTTGAAACAGGATCGAGGCTTTTGGTGGCCCTAAAGATGTTGGGGAGGTGGTTCTCAGAAGGATCGCAAAGACAAAGCGAGGCGCAGATATAAACGCCACTCTTCTTGATGCTGCCCTGAGAGAAGATCCAGCGAATAATGTGAAATACTACAAGCTAGAGTTCCGAGTTGAAAGCCCTTCCTTTCGACGACGCAATGTCGCAGTGTGCTGCGCGAAGGATGGGAAACTATACACCCTGAACGCTCAGGCTCCGGAGTCAGCGTGGAAGGCGGTTCGGAAAGAGTTCCTTGCAATGGCAGATTCATTCAGCCTAGTGGCTGATGTTTGATGTATAGTAGAGAGACCGTTTTTGAACCCCACTGAGAATATTCTTCAGTAGTTTGTGACTTCTCAAGCAGGCAGAGGGATATGTCAATGTTAGAGCATCAGAAAAGCAACATGTTGTACTGTACCTGTAATACTGTATCATAATGTTAGTGTCACACAATGTGCAAATTTTGTCTGGAAGCAATGCTTGGGGGATATAATCTTATCTCAACATGTACTGGTAGCAAATTACCAACATTTTTATCGTCCATCTGAAGAGCTGTACAGCATGTAAACCACAGGGCCGTCTCCAGAAATTTGGGGCCTCGGGGTAAAATGCCAAATGGGGCCCTATAATTTGAAAAATCATGTCTAATTAGCCATATTTTAACCCAAGTATATATATTGCTTCAACATATGTTATACTATATACAATGCTTCAAAGTATATCATAAGTAGTATAATTAAGAGAGCGAAAGATAATGCAGTAATACTGACCTCATGATCTACTAAAAAGCATCATCCGTCTAGTATTTCTTGAAATAAAATCTTCAATTATATCTTCATAATTAATCTTCTCCAAGATATCTTTTTCTAGTGCTATTGTTGCCAACCCATTGAGCCTTTCTTGTGTCATCGTAGAACGCAAATAAGATTTCAATAACTTTAGTTTAGAAAAGCTCCTTTCTGCAGATGCAACCGTCACCGGAATAGTTAACAAAATTCTATATGCAACAGTTGCATTAGGATAAAAGGGGCGCTCTTTCAGAAACTGCAGAATATCAAGAGGTCCCATAGATTTCTTAAGTATTTGTTGTATGAGACCTAATTCATCAGACAATTCTTTTCCATCAATATCTTTATGCTCTCCACTCTTAAGTGCAACCTCAAGATTTTCACAAGCAGCCAATAAACTGTCATCATCCAACAATCGCAACCTATCCGAAGTAAACAAGAAACCAAAAGTTTTTTCATATCCCTGGTATTGTTCAAATCTCCTGATAAGTGAAGCTATGGCTTGATCAACAACAGGTATAAAATAGTTGATCCTAAATGACTCCTCTCCTGATTGAGAATCAATAGATGCATCACTTGTGCCCTCGTCAAATTGTCTTTTTCTTTTGATTTTACGCTTGGTGCGGAACTCTATAGGAATATCCATCTCCAATGCAATTTGTTTTGCAGCTTCCAATGCTTTCGAAAAGCCATTTTCTCTATACTTTTTAAAAAGGGAAATCAGCCCCTGTACAGACTCAATTGCAATATCAATAACCATATCTTTTGATTGTAGTTGCTTGCTGACGACATTAATAGAAGATAATATTTCATACCAGATG
Source organism: Oryza officinalis (assembly GCA_008326285.1). Lineage (NCBI taxonomy): Eukaryota > Viridiplantae > Streptophyta > Magnoliopsida > Poales > Poaceae > Oryza > Oryza officinalis. The sequence goes on from BDMV01000001.1 coordinate 66,295,274, forward strand.
ATTATTGCCACCAAAAACTCAAAGCCACCAAGTTCATTTTCTGACAATGAATTAACTTCACTTACTGTCAACGGATCATTATCAGTTTCAGCCACTTGTAGTAAAGCCTCTCTTATTTCTGGGATCTGAAATCTTATAGCCTTAACACTGTCAACTCGACTCTCCCAACGAGTAGATGACAATGACTTGAGAGTCAATCCTGATAGGTTATCTTTAAGAATTTTCCACCTTTTTGTAGAATTAGCAAATGTGGTATAGATGCGCTGGATAACTCCAAAAAATTCCGTTGCTTTACGACAAGACTTTGCCATATCACAAAGTGTCAAATTTAGACTATGACAACCACAAGCGGAATAGAATGCTCTGGGATTTATATCTAAAAGTTTCTTTTGTACCCCTTGATGTTTTCCTTTCATATTGGACCCATTATCATATCCCTGTCCTCTCACATTGGCTACATCAAGGTCAAGACTGTTCAATTCTTCTACTAGAACATCAAATAATCCCTGCCCAGAGGTATCATTCACATCCAAAAAACCCAAGAACGATTCTTCAATAGAACATGTAGTTACATCAACATACCTTATTATCAAAGACATTTGTTCTTGATGGCTTGCATCAGGAGTGCAGTCGAGTATAACTGAAAAGTACTTTGCTTCTTTTATTTTTGCAATGATGGAAGACTTGATTGCAACGGCTAACAAATTTATCAACTCATTCTGGATGGAAGGACCAAGATAATGATCACGAATTTTATCATTGGTGATGCGGTCAACATGCTCTTTGATAACTGGGTCAAATTCAACCAACATCTCAACCAGTCCTAAGAAATTCCCATTACTGTCTTGGTACAACTTGCTATTGCTTCCACGAAATGCTATATTATGTTCAGCAAGAAATTTTACAATCAAAAGAATTCTAAGCAAAACTCTCCTCCAATGCTCCCTTTCTTTTTCAAGTTCTCGTTGGGCAACTTTATCAATTGTTTGATTCTTTTGCATCCTAAGACGCAATTCATACCATGTGGACATATTTGTGACATGCTCTCTACTAACTTCATGCTCTTTAAGTCTATTAGCAAGATGATTCCAGTCATTGACACCGTCATTTGCTAGCTGACCTCTCACAAGCCCCTTTCTCAATAATTTGCAACAAAAACAAAATACTTTGTCAAGCTCTTTGCTGTAAACAAGCCATTCCCTGTCACACTTCTCTCCATTTGAGAGAACTTTAGTGTATGATGATGCAAGAAACCTTCTAGACAAATTGTCTCTGGGACCATGCTCAATAGACAAATCTCTTTTAGGGCCCTTTTGCAATAAAATATCAATCATTTTAGGATCAAGTCCATCCCAAGTTCTTGGATCAAACATATCAGGTCGAAAAGAAACATTATCGTCGGCGTCGTCAGCAATATTTTCCTCATTACCTTCACTGGCAAGATCACGGCCTTCATCGGCAAGATCATGGCCAATGTCTCCATCAACATTTTCCTCTACTGCGTCATCACTTTCGGCAATATTAGCATCAACCTCTGCCATATCATCACTAATATCGTCTTCAATATTAGCATTTGGAGTTTCTCTCAAAAAAAATTTATCAAGAGCACCCTTTTGAGATTGAGCTACTGCTTCTAGTCTTTTTCTCTTCTTGCGTTTTTCAGCGCCAGAATCATACTTCCTATTTCTAGAGGACATGATCGCTTCACTTGATGAATTGAGGATTGACCGATTGAACTGCTATAGTACTGTATTCTTTCTGTTTAATAAAAAACTAAAGTAACTTCAGTGATTTTAATCAAACATGAACTGATCAATTAAATTTAATTTAATTTACATTGTACATTTGTACTCACAAAGTCACAATGGAGAACAGGAGAAGCCGAGAAGGTCCGACGGCAGCGGCGGCGCGGCGTCGGCGGCGGCGGTGGCGCGGACGGCAGCGGCGGCACGGCGTCGGCCGGACGGCAGCGGCGTTCGGCTCGGCTGCCTGGATTGGATGGCGAGGCGACGAGACGACGAGGCGGCGAGAGCGCTAGGAGCCTAGGGCTGCGAGTCGTGCGATGCGAGGACAGAAACCGAAGCGATGCCGTCGTATACTCGTATGCTGCTGCCTTCTATCGATCGATCAAACTCCCGAGTCCCGAGTCCGAGTCGCGTACGCGTGCGGCGCCGTGTGCGTCCGCAGTTCGCAGGCCGCACGCTCGGCTGGGCTGGCTCTAGTCCTACTGGGCTTCTCGCAGGTGGGGGCCCCTGGAAATTGGGGGCCCCCTGCGATCGCCCAGCTCGCTCTCCGCGATCGACGGGCCTGCGTCGTATACTCGTATGCTGCTGCCTTCTATCGATCGATCAAACTCCCGAGTCCCGAGTCCGAGTCGCGTACGCGTGCGGCGCCGTGTGCGTCCGCAGTTCGCAGGCCGCACGCTCGGCTGGGCTGGCTCTAGTCCTACTGGGCTTCTCGCAGGTGGGGGCCCCTGGAAATTGGGGGCCCCCTGCGATCGCCCAGCTCGCTCTCCGCGATCGACGGGCCTGGTAAACCAGTATTGTGTAGCTGGATTGACGTCGCCAAGGCAATGACAGAGGAAGCAACGCTTTGGAGATTGGCGAGGAGAGTAGTCATCTAAGTCTAGGTTGCATCATGGTTTTGGGAGAACAGCGATTAGGGCTTTTTTTTTCTGTTCTCCTTTTCTCCCTCCACCCTTCCTCTTCTTGTTCTTCTCTGTGTCGGCCTTGAAATACTTTACTTCTCTTAATGCAATGATGCGTAAGTTTTTTCTGCGTATTTCCGAAAGAGAAGCCAGTTTTGTGACTGCTCTATACGAGATTCAACCTTGGATCAGCATTTTCTTCCATTTTCGGACAAGGTCATGAGGGGTGGAGTTTTGATCTCCGACCCCATGGAACGCTAATATTTTTTATATATTTTTTTCCCAAATAAGGTTAAGTGGGCTTGTAATTTTAATCTTAACCAGCATTTTTAGGTTGTGTTCTTAAGAGTGATTTCCCAACTCATCTTTCTCGTGTTTCGTGCGCACGCTTTTCAAACTGCTAAACGGTAAGTTTTTTTGTAAAAAGTTTCTATACAAAAGTTGCTTAAAAATCATATTAATTCATTTTTTTTAAAAAAATAGATAATACTTAATTAATCACACGCTAATGGATCGTTTCGTTTTTCGTGCGTAGGAGTTGTGTTCCCAACAACACAGCCTTAGTTTTCTTTTTTAAACGATGCAAGTGCTTAGATTAGATTAATCAAAGAGGGCAATAGGGTTCGGTGTTTTAGTATCCGACCCCAGACTCCCAGAGACCCATGTGTTTTTCTCTTTGTGAAGGAGCAGAGAGGATCGGGGAGCAGCTCGGCGGCGACGGCGGCGCTCGGCGTGTTATTCCTTGCTAGCAACGTGAGGGTTTAACTCCGAACCCCCTCGGGCTATCGTAGGCCGTTCGATCGGATGTGTGCGGCCCAGATGTCACGGAGTCTCTAATCTTTGGGCCGAGGAAGGCTGCGCAGTTGGGTAGTTGGGCTTCAGTTGGGCCCGTTGCAGCGTACACATAACAGATTTTTAGTACCTTTGTTTTTTTTTTGTTTTCTTTTGCTGTACTCTCTTTTAATCTGGTTCTACCTAACTGGTGGATATTTCGACATGGACAATCATACAAGATACAAAAAGCAAACCATCACAAATTGATGATGGGATGAGCACACACTGAACTGTAAATACTCCAAGCCAGTATGTACTTTCACGCACTGAACATCTTGTGCAATCCTAGGGAATTCTAGCACATACTGATAAGATAACAGTGAAGTCCATGACGAGCTGCGCGAGCTCTCTTGGCTCTTGGAGAATACTGCCATGTGCAAATTTCTTTATGCAAACCTGTGTCACTAACGTAGAAAAATCGAAACATCTCCTATTTCCTGTGAAGAACTATTCATAATCATCATCCATACTTGAGCACCCAGTTTTGTGATGATTCTATATGATTCATTCGTTCAGCTTCCCCATCTCCTCATTCAGTCAAGACGAACACTCACATGTCAATATGTCATCAGGATCACCGGAGGGCAAAGTGGGGGATCTCCAACCCCCAACTACTCGCCGGAGCGTAGTCGCCTCGCCGACGATGCGAGGTATGCGGCCATGACGAGTGCGCCGTGGCAAAAAGTGGGGTTCGGAGTAGTTTCCGAACCCCTTTGGGAGGTATTTTTTCTCTCTCTCTCGTAGTTTAACATGAGCAATTTGATCAGCACATCATCGTCACGAGAGGGCGCGCGGCCATGAACAACAGCGATCTTGCCGCCGTTGAAGACGCTGGCGCCATCTGCTCGCCCAACGGCCCAAGTTCCCGAGCGATCTGATCTCGCAGATTCCTCTGAAGAACACATTCGATCAGCATCCATATATATACTTGAGCACCCAGTTTTGTGATTACTGACTGATTCCATATGATTAACTCATTCAGCATGTAGTTTCCAGGGCCGTCTCCAGAAATTTGGGGCCTCGGGGTAAAATGCCAAATGGGGCCCTATAATTTGAAAAATCATGTCTAATTAGCCATATTTTAACCCAAGTATATATATTGCTTCAACATATGTTATACTATATACAATGCTTCAAAGTATATCATAAGTAGTATAATTAAGAGAGCGAAAGATAATGCAGTAATACTGACCTCATGATCTACTAAAAAGCATCATCCGTCTAGTATTTCTTGAAATAAAATCTTCAATTATATCTTCATAATTAATCTTCTCCAAGATATCTTTTTCTAGTGCTATTGTTGCCAACCCATTGAGCCTTTCTTGTGTCATCGTAGAACGCAAATAAGATTTCAATAACTTTAGTTTAGAAAAGCTCCTTTCTGCAGATGCAACCGTCACCGGAATAGTTAACAAAATTCTATATGCAACAGTTGCATTAGGATAAAAGGGGCGCTCTTTCAGAAACTGCAGAATATCAAGAGGTCCCATAGATTTCTTAAGTATTTGTTGTATGAGACCTAATTCATCAGACAATTCTTTTTCATCAATATCTTTATGCTCTCCACTCTTAAGTGCAACCTCAAGATTTTCACAAGCAGCCAATAAACTGTCATCATCCAACAATCGCAACCTATCCGAAGTAAACAAGAAACCAAAAGTTTTTTCATATCCCTGGTATTGTTCAAATCTCCTGATAAGTGAAGCTATGGCTTGATCAACAACAGGTATAAAATAGTTGATCCTAAATGACTCCTCTCCTGATTGAGAATCAATAGATGCATCACTTGTGCCCTCGTCAAATTGTCTTTTTCTTTTGATTTTACGCTTGGTGCGGAACTCTATAGGAATATCCATCTCCAATGCAATTTGTTTTGCAGCTTCCAATGCTTTCGAAAAGCCATTTTCTCTATACTTTTTAAAAAGGGAAATCAGCCCCTGTACAGACTCAATTGCAATATCAATAACCATATCTTTTGATTGTAGTTGCTTGCTGACGACATTAATAGAAGATAATATTTCATACCAGATGATTATTGCCACCAAAAACTCAAAGCCACCAAGTTCATTTTCTGACAATGAATTAACTTCACTTACTGTCAACGGATCATTATCAGTTTCAGCCACTTGTAGTAAAGCCTCTCTTATTTCTGGGATCTGAAATCTTATAGCCTTAACACTGTCAACTCGACTCTCCCAACGAGTAGATGACAATGACTTGAGAGTCAATCCTGATAGGTTATCTTTAAGAATTTTCCACCTTTTTGTAGAATTAGCAAATATGGTATAGATGCGCTGGATAACTCCAAAAAATTCCGTTGCTTTACGACAAGACTTTGCCATATCACAAAGTGTCAAATTTAGACTATGACAACCACAAGCGGAATAGAATGCTCTGGGATTTATATCTAAAAGTTTCTTTTGTACCCCTTGATGTTTTCCTTTCATATTGGACCCATTATCATATCCCTGTCCTCTCACATTGGCTACATCAAGGTCAAGACTGTTCAATTCTTCTACTAGAACATCAAATAATCCCTGCCCAGAGGTATCATTCACATCCAAAAAACCCAAGAACGATTCTTCAATAGAACATGTAGTTACATCAACATACCTTATTATCAAAGACATTTGTTCTTGATGGCTTGCATCAGGAGTGCAGTCGAGTATAACTGAAAAGTACTTTGCTTCTTTTATTTTTGCAATGATGGAAGACTTGATTGCAACGGCTAACAAATTTATCAACTCATTCTGGATGGAAGGACCAAGATAATGATCACGAATTTTATCATTGGTGATGCGGTCAACATGCTCTTTGATAACTGGGTCAAATTCAACCAACATCTCAACCAGTCCTAAGAAATTCCCATTACTGTCTTGGTACAACTTGCTATTGCTTCCACGAAATGCTATATTATGTTCAGCAAGAAATTTTACAATCAAAAGAATTCTAAGCAAAACTCTCCTCCAATGCTCCCTTTCTTTTTCAAGTTCTCGTTGGGCAACTTTATCAATTGTTTGATTCTTTTGCATCCTAAGACGCAATTCATACCATGTGGACATATTTGTGACATGCTCTCTACTAACTTCATGCTCTTTAAGTCTATTAGCAAGATGATTCCAGTCATTGACACCGTCATTTGCTAGCTGACCTCTCACAAGCCCCTTTCTCAATAATTTGCAACAAAAACAAAATACTTTGTCAAGCTCTTTGCTGTAAACAAGCCATTCCCTGTCACACTTCTCTCCATTTGAGAGAACTTTAGTGTATGATGATGCAAGAAACCTTCTAGACAAATTGTCTCTGGGACCATGCTCAATAGACAAATCTCTTTTAGGGCCCTTTTGCAATAAAATATCAATCATTTTAGGATCAAGTCCATCCCAAGTTCTTGGATCAAACATATCAGGTCGAAAAGAAACATTATCGTCGGCGTCGTCAGCAATATTTTCCTCATTACCTTCACTGGCAAGATCACGGCCTTCATCGGCAAGATCATGGCCAATGTCTCCATCAACATTTTCCTCTACTGCGTCATCACTTTCGGCAATATTAGCATCAACCTCTGCCATATCATCACTAATATCGTCTTCAATATTAGCATTTGGAGTTTCTCTCAAAAAAAATTTATCAAGAGCACCCTTTTGAGATTGAGCTACTGCTTCTAGTCTTTTTCTCTTCTTGCGTTTTTCAGCGCCAGAATCATACTTCCTATTTCTAGAGGACATGATCGCTTCACTTGATGAATTGAGGATTGACCGATTGAACTGCTATAGTACTGTATTCTTTCTGTTTAATAAAAAACTAAAGTAACTTCAGTGATTTTAATCAAACATGAACTGATCAATTAAATTTAATTTAATTTACATTGTACATTTGTACTCACAAAGTCACAATGGAGAACAGGAGAAACCGAGAAGGTCCGACGGCAGCGGCGGCGCGGCGTCGGCGGCGGCGGTGGCGCGGACGGCAGCGGCGGCACGGCGTCGGCCGGACGGCAGCGGCGTTCGGCTCGGCTGCCTGGATTGGATGGCGAGGCGACGAGACGACGAGGCGGCGAGAGCGCTAGGAGCCTAGGGCTGCGAGTCGTGCGATGCGAGGACAGAAACCGAAGCGATGCCGTCGTATACTCGTATGCTGCTGCCTTCTATCGATCGATCAAACTCCCGAGTCCCGAGTCCGAGTCGCGTACGCGTGCGGCGCCGTGTGCGTCCGCAGTTCGCAGGCCGCACGCTCGGCTGGGCTGGCTCTAGTCCTACTGGGCTTCTCGCAGGTGGGGGCCCCTGGAAATTGGGGGCCCCCTGCGATCGCCCAGCTCGCTCTCCGCGATCGACGGGCCTGGTAGTTTCCGTGACCACAAGGCCATTCGCTGCTTGAGCTCAGTCACCTCGCCGAAGTAGCAAAAAGTGGGTCGGAGTTTTAGTCTCCGAACCCCCTTGCCCCAGATCGGTCTCTTTTTTTCCATTTTCGAAGGAGGTCAGGTCAAGGGGGTTCGGAGTTATAATCTCCGAGTCTGCGACCCACATCGAACGCAACTATTTTTTTTTTTGCCAAATAAGGTTAAGTAGGGAATTGATTTTAATCTTGGCTAGAATTTGCTTTCTTTCCCAAACGATTTGAGGGGCTTAGATTAGATTAATCAACGACGGCAATGGGAGGTCGGAGATCGCAGAGCTCTTCATGGAGATCCATACTTGTCAATGCTTAATCCATTATCCTTCGCAGAACTAGGAAATTCAAGAAAGTAAATGCAGTCTAGATGATTGATACCCAAACAAGTTACGACGCTGCTGCTTGCTACCCAAATTCCATGATGTAGAAGAAATCCATGTGCGGTGTGTAGTGTAAAACTGTTAATCATCACCTACTCCATGGACCACGGGCGCATCCTCTCGATCGTCGCCGGCGAGCGCTAAGGAAGGAGACACGACCTCGGCGAGGGCGGCGCCGGCCGGCGACGAGGAGGAGGGGTGCAAGATGCGGCGGCGCTCCGGCATTGGCACGGTCGCACGGTATCAACGTGGGGGTTCGGAGTTTATCCAGCCGTTCGATCAGGCGTCTGCGGTCCAGATGAGACAAATATTATTCACGACTACACACACGGTACGCACGGGAACTTTGTTTGGGACACGAGTTATTCTCAATTCGTTTGGGATTTAAACTGTTATGTTTGAAGTTTTTGCAAAGTTCATATGAAAACTCCATTTTTTCCAAGCAGAACGCAATATATGTTGCCTTGTGCTGTGCGCAGGATGGGAAACTTTACACCCTGAACGCTCAGGCTCCGGAGTCGGCGTGGAAGGCGGTTCGGAAAGAGTTCCTTGCAATGGCAGATTCATTCAGCCTAGTGGCTGATGTTTGATGTATAGAACAGAGACCGTTTCTGAACCCCCACTGAGAATTTTCTTCAGTATTTTGTGTCCTCTCAAGCAGGCAGGGATATGTTAATGTTACAGCATCAGAAAAGTAACATATACGTACTGTACCTGTATCATAATGTTCTTGTCACTACTCACACGATGTGCAAATTTTTGTCTGCAAGCAATGTTTGAGGGAATGATGGATATAATCTTATCTCACCATGTACTAGTACTCCGTAGCAAATTGCCAACAGTTTCATCGTCCATCTGAAGAGCAGTTCAGCATGTATACTCGAGAAGCCAGTTTTGTGACTGCCATATAAACGAGATTCGACCTTTGGATCGGCATTTTGGGAAGAGGTCATGGAAGGTCGGAGTTTTAGTCTCCGAACCCCAATGAACGATTTTTTTTTTCCAAATAAGGTCAAGGGGCCTGCAATTTTTAATCTTGGCCAGCATTTGTTCTTTTTTCTAACGGTATCAAGGTGCTCAGATTGGATTAATCAACGAGCGCAGTTAGGGGTTCTCAGAGATTGGATTAAGCACGGCGGCGTTCTTTGGAATCAACGTGGGGGCCGGAGTTACCGTAAGCCGTTCGATTGGACGTGTACGGCCTAGATGAGCCAAATCTTATTCCCGGGTACACTTTACAGTCTAATATTTGGGCCTTAGGCCGAGGAAGGCTACGAAGTTGGGCCTTGGGGCACTTGGGCTTCAGGTCTGCCAGTTGCAGCGTACATAGAACGGATTTTTAGCTTTTCTTTTTATTTTCTCTACTCACTTTTAATCTGGTTCTACCTAATTAGCGGATATTTCGACATGACAATCATCTATTTCTCTTTTACTCCTATAATATACAAAAAGAAAAGCATCACAATTAATGATGGGATGAGCACACACTGCACTGCAACAACTGTTAGGGACTTTCCAAACAAGGTCATGGGGTCGGAGTTTTAGTCACCGAACCCTAGGAGAAAATGCGGTGAACACTGTGAAATACTACAACGAGAATTTTCTTCAGTAGTTTGTGACTTCTCAAGAACTGGTTATGTTAGAAGAGCGTAAATGTAACATGTTGTACTGTACTTGTATCATAATATTCGTGTTACAGCATTTTTTTTCTTTCTGCAACCAATGCCTGGGGTCCTGTGGGATCTAACCTTATCTCACCATGCAGCAAATCGACAACATTTATCGCCGGCTCTCTGCAGAGGAATTCAGCAAATTGCCATCATTTACTTGAGAAGCCAGTTTTGTGAGTACGAATACTAATTTGGATGGAGCGTAGTCACCTCAGCTCGCCGACGCTGCCACGCACGCCGGGCTTGGCCGCCGGCGAGGTATGCGGCCATGACGAGCGTGCCGTGGCAAAAAGTGAGGGTCGGAGTTTTTTTATTTTCGAACGAGGTAACGGTATTTTCTTTACTTCTTTTTTCCAAATAAGGTTAAGGGGGTTTGCTCTCATTTTTTTAATCTTGGCCACAATTTGCTTTCTTTTCAAAACGATGTCAATGGGGCTTAGAGATTAGATTAATCCATAAGAGCAATGTGAGGTCGGAGTTTTGTTCTCCGACCCTAGGGGCCGATACATTTTCTCTGCATGAAACGAGAGCTTCACCTTGATGACACAGCAACGCGCGCTCTTGCCTACGTTTGAGACGCGAGCAAAACGAGCAAAACTGAGGAGCGAGCAGTTCCCAATACTGAATCCATCATCGAACTAGGAAATTCAAGAAATCAAATGCAGTCGAGATGGAGATATCATGATGCAGAAGAACTCCATGTGACGTGTAGTGCAAAACTGTAAATCATCACCCAGTCCATGTACCTCGGGCGTGTCGCGTCCTTTCGATCGTCGCCGGCGCTAACGGAAGGCAACACGGTCACGTCCAGAGTGGTGCCGGCCGGCCAGCGGCGGCGCTCCGGCGTGGTACGGCCAGAGGACGCTCCAGCGTGGGTTCGGTGTTTAAAACTTCGACTCCGATTAGGGTATTTGCACAGATCAACCAAAATGTTATTTACGGCTACACACACAGTATAATACTTTGGTCCGAGGAATGTTTTTTTCTCAATTTGTATGGGATTTAAACTGTTCTATTTGATTTTTTTTTTGCAAAATTCATATGAAACCTTGATCTAACATGTAAATGCATCCCTTACTACTGAATTTCGCAGTGTGATGTGTGAGGAATGGAATCTTGAATGCTCGGGCTCCGGGGTTCAGCTTAGAAGGTACTTCATAAACAGATCCTTGCGATGGCAGATACATTCAGTTTCAGTCTTTTGCACCCCCTGAGCATTTTTTCTTCTTCAGTAGTCTATGATCGAGATTAATCATGTCATATGAAAAGTGTAATGTATATATTGTTCCAGTATCATGGTGTGCATGTGCAGACATATCTCCGAAGAACAATTCAGAATCCATATATATTTAAGCACCAGTCTTGTGATTGCCGTACGACACTCTCACACATTCAGCATGGAGAGCAGACGAGCACCCAATGAGGATCGTAGTGCAAGGGGGTTCGGAGTTTTAGTCTCCGAATCCCATGGGCGGTATAATTTTTATTTTCCTTTTCATTTCATTTTCTCTCGTTCCATCAGCACACACCATCATCAGCATCTCCGTTTTCCTCTACGTGAGAGTGAAGCGATCAGGACCGATGAAATTCGATCGAACGGTCAGAACATGCCCAAAATTAGGAATAAGTTTATTTCAGGTCCCTTGACTTGACAATGAGTTCGATTTGTCTTTTAACCGTAATACCAGATACAACGAGTCCCTCAACTGTCAAAACCAGTGCAATATTGATCCTAAAGCAGTTTGGATGGTGGTTTCAGCTGACGTGATGCCTACGTGGCTAATTTGACTTGGTCTTTATCTGATATGACATATGAAGAAAAATTTAACAATTTAAATATTAAAATAAAATTTGTGGGCACATATGTCAGTCAAACAATAAGATTAAAAAATAGTAAGACCCATATGTCAGTGGGCCCACTTCCTCCACCTCATCCTCTCTCTTCTCTATCTCCTCCCCTTCTCCTTCTCCCCTCCTCCTCCCCTCCTCCTTCCCCAGAGTGGCAAAGAAAGCCTGAGCTAGTGTTGACGCAAAAACGTGCTAGAAGCGTGTTGATGAGAAAACACGGTGGCCTGGGAGATTTGTTTAACTCCAGTGCAGGTCCAACTCTTAGAAAACGGGTTCAGGGCGTGCCAGTTGGTTTGATCCTACAACCAACAAGACATACAATAAAATTAAGTTAGACATACGACAGTCGATCGGCCGATAAGCTGATGACATATCGTATAGATCTAGCCGATGCGATCTGACCAAATTGGCTGTGAGGTGTAAGATAAACAATTCAAGGTAAATCCTAAATATGCTCCATCGACTGTAAACACATAATTTATTGGCAAAGATTATATCTTAGCCGATGAAATCATAGGTTAAAATTTGATATCATATCGGCTAATACTCCGATACAGCCTTATATAAGAATGTCAATCTAAATAAATATATTAAGGTGGTGTTTGAAAGTCCTGAAGATAAAGTGTTTCACGCAAAACGAGGTGACAATAACGTGTGATTAATTGAGTTTTAATTATTACAAACTTGAAAAATGGATTAATCTAACATTTTAGAGCAACTTTCATATTAAAAATTTTCGCACGTAACGCACCGTTTGGGAGTTTGAAAAGCGTGCCACGAAAGTTTATTTTTTATCTGTACTATTTTAGTACATTCGAACGCAGCCTAAGGCAAGCTTGATATATTTAATTAAAGTGATACTTTTGTATTAGGGACAAATATAGCATGAAAAACATGATTAAAAGGAATTTAAGCATAACTAAACAACTATATCAAATAAGATCGGCTGAAACTCCGATACTACCCCTATTACAAACAAGAGACAGGCTAGAGATCATAATTCTAATTAGGACTAGGGTTGATGCAGCACAGAGTGTAAAAAGAAGCATGATATCTAGACAATTAAGTCCTTAAATGCTTTTCGGATGGTAGATACCCTATGTCAATATAGGCTAATGAGTTGATTTAGCCGATACCGACAAAACCTTAGAAAAGGCCTGGCTGATACAGCTAAATCAGCCATCAACTTAGATTGGCTAAGTTATGTGGTAACTTAACAAGCCATGTCTCCAGCTGACAAACCCGAAGCACGAACTTGTTGAAAAGTAAAAGAAAATTTGTGGCGATGCGCCGAAAGTAATGATTGAACTGTTGTCTCTTCTTACATAGACCTTAGGCTTATATTTACACCTGTATATACAGACCTTGTTCCTGTCGGACATTATTTACAACTTGCCTAAACAAACAAGTCCTAGGTGGATTCTTACCACAATATTATAAAAAGGAAACTAACTCTTATTCCTAATTAATAAATACAATTGCCTTATCCGAACTTAATTCATAGTTGGCAATATCTTTAGACCTCCTCCGAAGCTAACAAGAACCCAGGTTACTCGTATCGGCTCAGTCGAGTCCGATCCAGATCACCCATATCGGCTGTCCGAGCCCGATTCCATATCGGCCGATACGGGTTTAACCGATGCGCTGTCTTCTTTGGAAAGCTCCTTTATCCCTTCAAATCCGCCTCGGATCCAATCTTGATTGCTAGCATATCTTTATCAAATTTTGTCGTTAATAGCTAGCCATGGCGTCCCCGTCCATGTCCAGCGCGTGCCACGGAGGCGACGCCCCGGGGGTGCCGCGTGGCGCGGCCGATGCGCGGTGGCATGGGGAGCGGCGCCTCGGTTGTGGCAGCAACGACGTAGACGGTGGGGGCGAGGCGGCGACGGCGACAGTTGTGGTGGTGGGAGTAGCGCAGGGCCACGGCGGGAGGAGGCGAGCTCATCGAACTCATGCTGTCAGCGTCCATGGCAGCGATGAGGGTGTGGATCTCATCCCAGGCGGCCGGGCAAAGGCCGAGCGAGCGGAGAAGCACAACAAGCTCTAGCTTGGTGAGGCTCACGTCACCATCGAGGTCAAACCAAAGGAAGCGTGCCTGCGACCAACCGGAGTGGGGACATTCCCCTTCCCCTTCCCCTCCTCTTTCCCATCGACGACGCCGGAGCGAGGGCCTTCTCCTTCCCATCCTCCTCCCTCCTGCCAAGGCCCCGCGCTATGCCCACCACGACACCACCACAACCACCTCTGCCACCTCGCCCCCACCGTCTACATTGTCGCAGCAGTAGCCGCAGCCAAGGCACCGTTGGGGAAGGAGAGGAGGAGAGAAGGAGAAGGAGAAGGGGAGGAGATAGAGAAGAGTGAGGATGAGGTGGAGGAAGTGGGCCCATTGACATGTGAGCCCCACTATTTTTTAATCTTATTATTTGACTGACATATGGGTACATAAATTTTATTTTAATGTTTAAATTGTTAAATTTTTCTTCATATGCCATGTCAATGCCACGTCAGATGAAGACCAAATCAAATTAGTCATGTAAGCGTCATGTCAGTTGAAACTGTCATCCAAACCGCCTTGGGACCAATATTGCACCGGTTTTGACAGTTGAGTGACCCTTTGTATCTGGTATTACGGTTCAAGGACGAAAATCCAACTCGTTGTTAAGTTAAGAGAACTCAAATAAACTTATTCCTCAAAATTATGTTGGACAAGGGCCCACATGATATACCGAATTAAACCAGGCCTTATCTGGGACGGAAGCTTGACCTAACGGCCCATGGATTAAGCTGAATTACGATCACCAACATTAAAGCCGTCCATTAGTGATTGGGTCCAACAGGCCCATCTAGAAAAGAAGCCCACCAAACCACCCCCCCTTCCCTTCCGGCTCGACGGCCACCGCTTCGCCGGCGGCGGCGGCGGCGGCGGCGGCAGCGGCGGTCGTTCAACGATCCCTCCACTCCACCCCAGCCAACCAATGGGAGCAGCGGAGCGACCCATAGGAGCAGCGTGCGCCTCATCGTCCTCCGATTCCACCATGGCCGACGACCCCCTTCTTCCTCCTCACCGGCGGCAAGCAAGGAGGTAAGGCGGTGCTGCTGCTGCTGGTGGTCCTCTATCTCTGAATCCATCCATTCGATTGATCATTGTTCAGAATGCAGATCGAGGATTTCAATCTCCGGAGAAGTGCATTAGAGGACGGAGATTGATCAACCAAGGTCGGGAGGTCGGGAGTCGGATTTCCGAACGAGGTTAATCTCCGCACCCCCTTTTGCCCTCGCCCATTGACCTTCAAGAGCGTCATTTACTTCTTGCTATAGAGCGAGCGCTACCGGAGAGGAACGGAGACTCCAGGAGGTGGTGGCGGCGGCGGAGGAGAGACCGTGGTGGAGCGCGTCACCGGCGGCATGGTATGAAGGTGAGGGGTTTAAGTTCTCGTCAGTCGTCGCCATGCGCCGTGGTGCTGCTGATCATCTATTTCTGAATTCATCTATTCATTTAATCCAATGCAACTACAAGAGCATAAAATATTTGCCAAATTCATATGAAAACCTATTGTTCCAAGCAGAGCCTGCATTTGCTCTGGACAAGTATTATTCATCAAATCATTATTCCTTTCTTGCTCAATTCCTAACCAATCGATCATCAGTCATACTTGATGCTTATCTTAGCAAGAAGATCACAGAGCTCCCTTGGCCTGGAGCACATGATGGCGTGGTCGGCCCTGGCAATCTCCTCGACTTCTGTGCCCGGGCTCAATGTGACCAGATAACGATGCAGATCCTTGAGATCATCCTCCATGGCCACCACGCACACCTTCTTCACCGACCCATAGTTGGCACCAGTGAGTAGCTTGTCATCCTTCATCATCGGATCATCCTCGAATGGGCTAGCAGGTCTCACCAATGATTTTGCCAGAGTCAAATCCTACAAGATGTACATACCGCAGTATGAGATATCAGTTACCAGGTACTAGGACAGTCTGAATTGCTAGATTAAATGCTAATTGGAAGTTGCAAGTTAAGGATGCTAGTTGATTGCCTCAGCTGGACTTAGTGGATAACCCCTCTCCTGGAACTTGTTTGTTATTGATCGGCATCATTTTTCTATCCATGAGCAGGCCTTTGGGAGCTCTGTCCGTCACCAACTTTACGTATATCAAGAACTAAAAACATCAGTAGCTGAATAAAAATGTTTACAGATTAGAGCGAGTATTTATCAGTTTGCTGATCAGCTGCCACCTCTGTGGTGATGCCCATGTGCTTGCCGACACATGGCATGCAGGAGGTGATGAACACGGCCATGGCGATCTTGTCCGGGAACCTCTCCATGGCGAGCGTGAGGCTGAGGCCACCAATGCTGTGCCCGACGAGGACCAGCCTCTCTCCTGCAGGAGCCGCGGACACTGCTTCGAGGAGCGGTCGCAAGTAGTCCTCGAAGGAATGCACCTCATCAATGTGTGCCGGGTGGATGCCGGACGCCGCAAGGTCGAGCGCCGTCACCCGATGGCCCCCGGAGTGGAGGATGGTGACCACCTTGTACCAGCACCACGCGCCGTGGCCAAGGCCATGGACAAGGATGAAATGCTTGCTCCTGCTGCCCTCCATTTCCTGTGAGTGTCTTTTGCTGTCTGCTCTGCTTCGAGTTTCTGATGCTGTGTCTACACGGATGAACTCAGAACTGCTATTTATATATATTAGTGACACTAGATTGATTTCCGTCATCGAAAAAATATATGGTAAAAATATATGGTAGTAGCATACTGGCATTTATATACAGTAGGTACCATTTAGATTGATGATATATTTACTGACTTGAATGTGCTAAGTGTCAGTCTTTGTATAGCATAACGTGTGGGCTTTGATCATGATCCATTTGACAGTGACCATGAGTTGCTCTAGTTTAGTTTGGTGACTATCATTTGTCCTACAACTAATCCCAATAAATTTATATGAATATTAGCTCCAGGTTGCCTCACTTACTTTGTAGATGTTCATCTTTTTCTGGAATTTTCCCTGTAGTGTCTATCATTTCTTCTCTTTCCCTTCTAATTCAATTGGGCTGATCCCACATGTCATTCTCTTAATCTGGTTCCACACCTTATCTGAGCTCCCTGTCAATCTGTCACTCACCAACACACACTGCCCCAGCTCTCTCCATTTCTCTATCTCTCATCAATCCGACTAGCTCTCTTGACTACTGCTACTCCTCTTTCGTAATTAGGAATCGATGCAAGTTTTAGTTAGTTTTAGTCCATCCTACTTTAATGATGTATGATAAATGCTAATTTGGTAGTGATGGTAGGACAAGGTGGTTCCATCGGATGATTAATCAACCTAGAATTCCCCAATCTGGACAAGGCTGAACCAGGGTAATTTCAATGTGTGCATGTGTAGCATCTTTCTGTGTGATTGATGGGGAATCATGTACATGCATGGGTGATTTTAGTGTACATCTTGATCTAAATGGGGGAGGAGCTGAGACTGAATTACCTTTGTGATTTGATGTCGATCTTTGATTGTGCTACTGGGCCTCGAGTTGCCTCCTCTGTCTTCCCTTCTCCTTTCTCTTCTTCACTTCCTCCTCCTTGCCTTGTGTTCTTGCTTGGGTTGGGTGCCTGGGTGGACAGGTGACCTAAATGGATAGCTGGGGGGATGAAATCATGTAGTGCCACCTTTTGCTTTACTGCTTTTTGGAGTTGACTTTGGAAAGTGTATCTGCTCTGTTTGCTGCACTACCCTCCTTGGCCCCTCCCCTTCTCTTTGTTCTTAGCTAACACTGAAAATGTGGCTTGCAGTTAATTATTCCTCTTGTGGCTTGGATGCAGGATTGTGGCTTTCTTTTGTATGATGAAATATGAGTAAGGGCATATCCAGTTTTTGTTCGCAACATAAATCAGAACTCAGTTTGGTTCTTTTGCCGCATTGCGCTGGTTTGGTGCTTTGTTGGTGTCCTCCTTTTCATCGTTCTCATATCCTTTATTTTTGGGTTTCTTCCTGAGCTATTTATTTAGTAACTCTGGGGGTTGGGGTTTTAATCTCCAACCTCTTCTCCATTGCCCCTTGACCTTGAGGGACGGAAGCAAGGAGGTGGAACGCGTCAGTGCGTCACCAGCGGCAAGGAAGGAGGTAAGTAGTTGATTTTCTCATCATTCATCACCATGCGCCGTTTCACATGCTGTGCACGAGGGCGAACTGGCGCCATGGTGGCGGTGCTGATGCCAGTCATCTATCTCTGAATCCGTCCATTTGACTGATCCCCACTGCAGTATGCATATCAGGGAATCCAACTCAACTACAAGAGCAGGATTTAAACTGTTCTATGTGAAATATATGCAAAATTCATATGGAACTCCATTGTTCCAGACAGAGTCTGCATTAAATCCGAAGAGAGCTTATTCAACAACTCATCATTCCTTCCTTGCCCAATTCCTAACCAATCAATCAGTCATACTTGTTGCTTATTTTAGCAAGAAGATCACAGAGCTCCCTCGGTTTGGAGCACATGATGGCGTGGTCGGCTCCGGCAATCTCCTCGACTTCCGTGCACGGGCTCAATGTGATCAAATAACGATGCAGCTCCTTGATGTCATCCCCCATGGCTATCAGGCACACCCTCTTCACCGAGCCATAGTTGGCACTGGTAAGCAGCTTGTCATCCTTCATCATTGGATCATCCTCGAACTGGTTGCCAGGTGTCATCAATGATTTTGCCAGGATCAAATCCTACAATAAATTAAATGCTAATCTAATGAGATTTGAGATACCAGTTACCAGCTATTAGGACAATATTAATCTTAATTCCAAATTAAATGTTAAATTGGAACTTGCAAGAAACTAGAGTTGAGGATGCTAGTTGATTGCCTCAGCTGGACTTAGTGGATAACACCTCTCTGCCAAGAAATTTGGGCCTAGGATTATTGCTGTTCCTGGACCTTGTTTGTTGTTGATCGGTATCATTTTGCTATCCATGAGGAGACCTTTGGGAGCTCTTTCCCTCATCAACTGTACATATATCAAGAAAAAAGTAGTTGAATAAATGTTCAGAGATTAGATGAGTAATAAGGTTAAGCTTTTGCCTTTTTTTCTAAGAAAAGCTTTGCTGACTACCTCCCTGACAATGCCCATGTGCTTGCCGACGCACGGCATGGACGCACCAGCGAACACAGCCACGGCGATCTTGTCTGGAAACCTCTCCATTGCAAGTGCGATGCTGAGGCCACCGAAGCTGTGCCCTACGAGGATCAGCCTCTCACCTGCAGGAGCCGCAGCCACTTCATCAAGGAGCGGCCGCGAGTAGTCCTCGAAAGAGTGCACCTCGTTGATGCGCGCTGGGTGGACGCCAGATGCGGCAAGGTCGAGTGCTGTCACGCGGTGCCCCTCGGAGCGGAGCATGGTGACTACCTTGTACCAGCACCATGCTCCGTGGCAAAGGCCGTGGACAAGGATGAAATGCTTGCTACTGCCACCACCGCTGCCCTCCATTTCCTGTAAGTGTCTTGGTTATACCATTATAGCGTGTCTCTCTTCGAGTTTCTCATATTCTTATGTACAGGAGTTGTGTTGGATTGATTTCCATTATTGAAAAGATATATATGGTAATGACATTTATATACAGTAGGTACTATTTAGATTGATGATCTGTTCACTGACTTGAGCGTGCTACTTGTCAGCCTTTATACTAAATTGTATGGACTTTGATCATGATCCATTCGACCGTCATCACGAGTTGCTCTAGTTTACTTAGGTGCCTATTACATGTCCTAAAACTAAATCCAAAAAAAATATATGGCTAATTAGCTCCAGGTAACCTCAAATTTACTTTGTAGATGTTCATCTTTTTCTGGAATTTTCCCCTAAATTTTCAACTATTTCTTTCTTTTTCATCTAATTCATTGGCTAGTTCCACCTTTCGTTTTGTGACTCTGGTTTCATACCTTCCCTCTTGACTGGTCTGTGACTCTCGAACATACATTGCCCCAGCTCTCTACCCGTCTCCATCCTAGCCCTCTTGACTGCTGCTGCTCTTTGCTAGTTAAGAATCTATGCAGGTTCATACAATCCTACTGTGATGTGTGATAAATCTCAATTCGTCAGTAATGGTGGACAAAGTGGATCCTTTAGATGATTTTTGAAGGATAGTTCCTTCTTGAATGATTAATCGACCTAGGGCCTGAATCTGGACAAGGTACAGTAAACGGCAGCAAATGCAAATAATGCCACAGTAATTTCTGCTATGTATGTGCGGCATCTGTTTGATTGTTTGTGAGATTGGTAGGGAGAAATTAAGTGCTGCATGGGTGGTTTTGGTATACATCTTGGCCTAAACGGGGAGGAGCCGAACTTCACCTTTGTGGCTTGATGTCGATCTTGCTGGTGCTCGTGGACTTCTAGTTGCCTCCTCCGTCTTCCCTTCACCCTCCTTTGCTTACTTCCTCCTCATCACCTTGTTTTCTTGCTTGTGTGCCTGGCTGGACAGGTAACCTAAATGGTAGTAGCTGGCTTTAGTGCCTGCGTGGACAGGTGACCTAAATGGTAGCTGGAGTATGAAATAATGGTGTTAGCAACTGGATTCTCACTAGAACTCGCACTCTCATTGAAAGAGGATAGCACTCAAGAAGTCGGGAATTTTCTGGTTTTGCTTCTACTCAAATGTCACACCAACCTTAGGGGTTGGGGATACATAGTTATAGCCATCCAAGCTAGCTAAGCATATGCTAAGATGATAGTCTAAAAAGCAAAAAGAGAGATGTTGTCCTAGAGCATCTCAAACTGAAATAGATGCTGTCCTAGAGCATCCCAAAAGTGAAATAGATGTTGTCCTAGAGCATCCCAAAAGGCACACGACCAAGACCAATCGGCACAAGACTTATTCCATCATTCTCCCCCTAAGTCTTTGTTGATGCAAAAAACACACACTGGCCTGGGAGATCTGCTTAGCTCCAGTGCAGGTCCAAAGACTTCTTTCGGGTTCTAGGCGTGCCAATTGGTTTGATCCTGCAACCAATAAGAAACACAGAAAGTGCAATTAAATCCACCAATGATAGCCGATCGGCTGGTTTACCGATGACATATCATTGAGCATTGAGCCGATGCAAGATGCATTAAATCGGCTATAACAGATAAAGCAAGATAAAGCTAAATCTACTCAATCGGCTGTAGATATCAACAAAATATAATCTTAGTCTCAAAACATATTTAAACTAAGTGATTGGGATAGATCGGACAGGGCGCCGAGACAGTATAAATCACTTATGCCTAAATATATTATGAAGCATAGATTACACAAGCTCATAGCATAGCCGATTAGGCAAATCTAACATGTATCGGCTAGTACTCCGATACCACTTTATACAGAGATATTACCATGAACAAAATATATTAAACAACCTGTCAAACTAGTGTTAAGATGATCCTAACCAGATTTGACAACAAGCTCAATATATTTTACTAAGTTAATATCTCGATATAAAGGGCAGATTTAATATATCAAGATAACAAGATAATTAAACCAGGTAAGGTCGGCTGAAACCCCGACGCTATCTCTATTAGTAATCATAGGCAGGCTAGAGACTATGGTTCTAAACATGATTTAGTAGGTCAAACCTAACTGATGCAGCACCAAATATGTAAAGAAACACAATGTCTAGATGATCAAGTCGATGAAAACCTTTTCGAGATGGTAGATACATTGTGTAATCTAAACCAGCATCAATATATAACTCTATCGGCTGGTTTTTCTGTAGAACAGTTACGAGCCAATCTGAGTTATATGCTGATATCAATCTAGATTATACAATGTATATGATAACTCGACGATTTGCACAAACCAGATTAGAGTGTCATGAAGATGGAAGCACTAATCCCGAGAGCGCAAGCCGCCATAACAAGTTTTACCTCTTGCTGGAGATCGAAACCGATGCAGCCCAACTCGAAAGCAAGAACTCGTCGAAAAAACAATGAAAGAGTAAAGGTGGCGATGCGCCGAAGTTGTTGTATTGATCTGTTCTTTTCTTTACACGAACCTGGGCTTAATTTATACCCAGAACTCCACAATAAGTCCTTATCGGACACGACCCCTATCTCTATTACAACTCACATTAAAGACAGTTTCCTAATACAGACTCTAGCCGACAGTATCTACTAGGAAACTAACATTATATCCTAAGCAATAGATACAATTCCCTTCTTCGGACCCAATCCGTACATGGGAATCCTCATGAAGCTCACCAACCGACCCCGACAAAGACTCTGTTATCCTTTCGTCGGAATCGGCTACATCGGCTATCCTTGTCCGACTCTGCTTCAGCCGATGGTCACAATAGCCGATTCGGTCACCAGTCGATAGACACCGTAGCCGATTCGGTCACCAACCGATTCTTGCTCTGTTTTGGTAACCGCCAGCTTCCTCCAAATCCGCTTTGATTCTATCTTCAGATCTAATATTTGATTTACCAAATTTGGTCGTTAACACATGCCCCCCAAGTCCGCGATATTTGGAATGTTGCGGATTTGCTTGAATCCTCTCCGAATCGATCTAGGGTTCCACTTCTATTTCAACCGTTATCATACACCCTCTTTAAATAGCAACCACCACTTGAAGTTTTTCACGCCGTTACTCCCGTCTTCACCGCTTCAGCCATAATCGCCTCAATTCTCGCAATAGCCTCATTAGATTCTCCGGCGACCAAACAAGCGATTCCCCGGTCAGCAACAACTCCATCTCCGACAATGTCGTCTTCCGCCGCTCCTTCAAGTGCTCCGGTCACCGAGTTTCCTGAGGTAACCCTATCTGCCAAATTCCATCCTTTTTCATAGATTAATTTTCCTTTGCGATTTATTTCTTCTCCCCTTTCTTTTTCGTAGCATCTCTCGCACCAAGTTGCAATCCCAAGTCTAATTCACCCCAATCGGTACTTCTTGGGCCCAATCGGCAACAAAGACCCTGTAGAAATCATCAATGCCGAGACAAATAGGATCCCTTTTAGGTTAACCAACCCTAATTTGGACCACTGGAACAACACTTTTAAATCCTGGCCATCGGCTGTCAAGACTTGGTCTGATTGGTACAAAAGGATATCAGCTAGCAAACAAACTCATTGGGAAGAAATCGGTATTGCCCAATGCTTAGCCCTAACCATAGCCGATTTAGCCAAAGATGAACCCATGCTATCGGCTGCCAGCTATTTTTGGTCCAACACCTTGAATGCCTTCCTCTTCAACCAAGGACCAATGACCCCAACTCTTCTGGACATCACCATGATAACCGGGCTGGATGTCACCTCATCGGCTAACCCCATCAGCTTGAACAGCAAAAACCAATTTTCTTTCAAAACCAGAAGCATTGGAGGCTGGAGTGGATTCATCTCTCTGAATATGGGATCTGGCTCTGTCACTCCTAAAGAACACGCAGCCTTTCTCTTGATGTGGTTGGAAAAGTTTCTGTTTTGTGGTTCAAGCTGCGGTCCAACCACCAATTGGCAACATATAGCCGAAGCTCTAGTTAACGAAAAGCAATTCCCACTAGGCAAATACCTCCTGGGTTATTTATATCAAACATTAAGCAATGCATCGGCTAAGCTTGCTACCAACTCAATAATCGGCACAGGTGGACCTTGGTGGCTATTGCAGTTATGGCTCAATCTGCATACCATCAAAGTTGCCAAGAGATCAGCACTGCCTGAAGCCGATTTCCCTCTGGTTGTGCCAACCACAGATGATGAAGGAGATGAAGTCACAACCAGAAGATGTATGTCCTTTGGAGAGGCAGCATCCACATATCCTGGATCAGAACTTTCGGCTGAGCCCTTTGTCGACTGGTTTGGCAACTTTTACGATGGATTTCCAAAAGATTCTAGAAATTGGTTTGCATATGAATTCTTTGCAGATTTTGAATTGCCAGCCGATTTCAGATTTGACGAAATAAACTCTGAAAAATTTGAGAAATCCAGATAAGTTTTCACAACAGTTATCACCCCCTGCATTCTCCCTGTTGGCATCCATCAAGGCAGGAACATCCAGATATCTTATGAATTCTATCACCCTATAAGTGCTGCCAGACAACTGGGAATGGGGCAGATGCCAATCGGCTTGTTCTTCTTAGAAAAAATCCAAGCCAGAGGAGAAATCTCATCGGCTCTGATGATGGATAGGCTATTGAGCATAGAAGGACCTCCCCTTGGAAGTTTGGAAAACATTGAGTTGGCTATGCTAAGGAGCTCCACTTTTGATCAATGGTGGATTGAATTGAAAAAACATCTTTTTCACCAATCGGCTTCCATGTACCTAACTGACATTATTCCAGACATGGTTCCACAGGTACACATACTTTTCTTTCCTTTCAATATCCTTACCGATAGCCGATTGTCTTCAAAAAATAACTTACTTTCTCTTCTTTTGTTTGCAGACCACAGAGTCTTCTCCTCCTCATGTCAGCAACAATGGAGTCAGTATCAATTATGCTGCCGGAATTCTCCCCAACGGTGGTGGATTGGCTCCTTCAACCATCGGCTATAATGCCCCCAAGACATCTTCCCTACTCCAAGGGCAAACACGTGAGCCGATTCCCTCTGAAACTGGCAAGAGGAAAAGGATCAAGTTATCGGCTAACGCTCCACCGGCTACAAAGAAGAAAATCACCAAAAAGCAGAAAAGCTATGATCCAGATGAAGAAGATATAGAAAAAGCCATCGATGAAGCAGCTGCCGAGCTGAGTGAAACAGTAGAAGAAACTCCAACCATTAACATCCCTATTCCTCAGCAAACCCCACCAACGCCGATCCACAAGACATATCAACCTCGGGTGTGTACTTTGTACTCTTAGTCTTTCCATAACTTTCTTTGCCGATCTCAACGTTAACCCTTCTTATGTAGAAAAAGAAATCGGCTGCCAAAAAGAAACCTGCACCGCCTCCATCGGTAACTCTTCCTTCAAAATATGTTTAACCCTTATTTCATCACGTATTAACTCGTTTTATATTTCAGCCGATCCGCTCTCCAACTCCTATTCATCATGATTCAAGTGAACATACTCCATCGGCTAGAGACAGTCACCATATTGAAGATCAGCCGATTCCTCCTATTCCTGTAAGTATTTGTATCAAAAATATAAATCGGCCATTAATATTCCATTAACTAACAATCTTGTCTCTTTCAGGCCTTAGCCGACATGTTTTCTTTTGACATAAGGCAATTCATGGATGAAGAAGAAGAAACATCTAGCAAGGCTATTGCTCCTATAGCCGATGACTTAAAGGCTACTCTCAAGGATATTGCTCATCGGCTTGAAGGTTCCCTTGATGCTTTGGTTGTCAACTGTGGACCAATCAGAGCAAGATTTGAAGACATTCAAGACCAGATCCCAGACGATGTAGCCGAAATTATCTCCCCAGCAGTTTTCCTTGAACAATATCGTCACAAGCTGGAAAGAGCAAGGCAGAGGATAGCCGATAGGCGAGAGCGAAAAGATCTTGAGACAACCATCCATGCCAATCGGCAATCCATAAACGAGGAAAAAGCCAAGCTTGATCAAATGATATCTGGGCCAAGTTCTATCCAAAGCAATATAGATCGGCTAAAGAATAGGAAGATTGAACTATTGGCTGAATTAGAAGCCTGCAATGCTGAGTTATCACTGGAGGAACAGAAGCTCGCCGATTTACCAAGAGCCATTGAAGAACAAAAATCCAAGCTGAAGTCCTCAATCAGACACTTAGCCGATCTGAACAAATCCATAAAAGTCATCCCAGGAAGTGATGCAGCCGATGCCCAAGCCATAGAAGAAATAGAACAAATTAGGCAAAGGGCCATATCGGCTATCCAAAAACTTGTAACATGAATCAGCCGATGATAATATAAACTCCATACTTGTAAATTGCTTTGAAAGTTTGTGAAATTTGTGAAATTTTGATCTTTCTGTGTGTATATGCCCCCTAATTTTGTTATGGAGAACGAAACATCACAAAATTACAATCGGCTAAGAACAAATAACCACGAAACAACCGATTATACTAAAAAGAATTGTGCTAAGGGCGATATAACTTATATCGGCCATCTAAAGGCGATGTCAATACATCGGCTACCATGTATCGGCAACATACAGCCGAATCATGAATTAATCCAAACACTTGGGTAATACTTTTTCAGATATTTTCCATTAAGAGCTCTTCCAAATACCTCTCCATCAAGCCCTTGTAGCATGTAGGCTCCTTTAGAAACAGATTTGTAAATCCGAAAAGGTCCTTCCCAATTTGGTGACCACTTGCCGAACTTATTATCACGAGTTCCAATCGGCAGAATCAATTTCCAAACCAATTCTCCCTCCTCAAAAGATTTCGGTACCACCTTTTTATTATAATGTCGCGCAACACGCTCCTTATCTTTTGTTATCTTTTGTAAAGCAGACATTCTAGATTGAACCAAGTCCTCTGACTCATCGACCATAAGATTATGATAGTCATCGGCTGTCAATTCATCTTGTAAATCAATCCTCCTTGAGCCGATGACATGCTCCCATGGCAAAACTGCTTCATGCCCATAGACTAACTTATATGGAGGAACTTGAATTGATCCATGACAAGCCATCCGATAAGACCATAACGCCTCAGCCAATCGGTTATGCCACTGCTTTGGAAAATCGGCAATCTTTCTCTTAATCAACTTAATCAAGCTTTTGTTAGATGCTTCTGCCTGTCCATTAGCTTGCGCATAATATGGTGAAGAATTCAACAATCTGATTCCCATGCTCTCCATAGATTGAACAAACTCATCTGACACAAAAATAGATCCTTGATCAGTCGTAATTGTTTGTGGAAGACCAAATCGGTATATAATATGCTCTTTAACGAACTGAATTGCATCCCCAGAATCAACTTTCCTCAATGGAACTGCTTCCACCCACTTTGTAAAATAGTCGGTTGCTACCAATATATACTTATGTCCTTTACTCGACGGTGGATTGATCTGGCCGATCATATCAATTCCCCAGCCTCTGAACGGCCACGGCTTGATTATTGGATTCATAGCCGATGCTGGTGCTCTCTGAATGGATCCAAATTGCTGACAATCTCGACACCCCTTGTAATATCTGAAGCAATCCTCCAACATTGTCGGCCAAAAATACCCAACTCTCCGAAGTAACCACTTCATTTTATGAGCCGATTGATGAGTACCACAAATACCTTCATGTACTTCTCCCATCACGACCTTGGCTTGATCAACACTTAGACATTTCAGCAACACCCCATCAATCGTCCGATAATACAGTTCATCATCTAACAAGACATATCTCAAAGCCTTATACCTCAATTTCCTTGAAACCGATTGAGAAGGATTCTTCAAGTAATGAAACACATCATACCTCCAATCATCGGCTGCAATTGTAACAATCCCCATCTCAACATCTGTCATCATCGGCTTGTATCCCGATGCCCCCTGAGCCAAAGCATTAGCCTCTAAGTTCTGCTCCCGAGGAACATATCTCAACGTCACTAGCCGAAACTCATCTATTAACGCCCGACACTTTTCATAATAAGCCATCAATACATCGTTCTTGCATTCATATGCTCCGGCCAGTTGACTAATTATCAGCAATGAATCACCCATGACTTCAATAGCATCGGCTTCAAACTCCTTCAAAAGTTGCAAACCTTTGAGAACTGCCTCATACTCAGCTTGATTATTTGTAGCATATGGCTTGATGGTAAAAGCAAATTCAAAACTTGCCCCTCTTGGGGATATAATAACCAAACCGATGCCGCAACCATGAGTACAAACCGATCCATCAAAAAATAACGTCCAAGGCACAATATCCACTGAGCTGATCGAATCATCACGATGTTCTACGATAAAATCGGCTATAGCTTGCCCCTTAATAGCTTTAGGTGACTCATACTTGAGATCGAATTCTGTTAAGGCATAAATCCACTTTCCAACCCTTCCTTTCAATACTGAAGCCGATAGCATATATTTAACCACATCGGCCTTACAAATTATAGTACATTCATTGGATAACAAATAATGCCTCAACTTCGTACATGAAAAATACAAGCATAATACCTGGTCTCTGCATCCAAAAGTCTTCTGCTCAAATAAAAGATTACTCTCTCTTTACCTTCGAACTCCTGGATTAGGATCGAGCCGATTGACCTCTCATCGGCTGACAAGTATAATTTGAAAGGCACTCCTTTCTGTGGAGAAACCAAAACTGGAGGAGAACTCAAATATTTCTTAATATTATCCAAAGCCTTCTGTTGCTCTGCCCCCCATGTAAACTCCTGATCGGCTTTAAGTCTGAGTAAAGTTGTGAAAGGCTCTAATCTCCCAGACAAATTAGAAATAAATCTTCTGATAAAATTTACCTTGCCGATTAAAGACTGCAACTGTTTCTTGTCTTCTGGAGGCTGGATTTTCTGTATTGCGCTAATACTCCTTTGCGGTACCTCAATACCCCTCTCATGCACAAGAAAACCTAAAAATTGTCCAGCCGATACACCAAAAGCACACTTAGTGGGATTCATTTTTAAGCCATATTTCCTTGTTCTCTCAAATACTTTCCTTAGATCGGCTATATGATCAACAACCTCTTTAGATTTCACCACTACATCATCAATATAGATTTCAACCAATAAACCGATCAGGTCATGAAAGATATAATTCATGGCTCTTTGATATGTAGCTCCAGCACTTTTCAACCCAAAAGTCATGACAACCCACTCATACAAACCGATTGCACCAGGACACCTAAAAGCAGTCTTGTGAATGTCTTCCTCCGCCATCAAAATCTGATTATATCCAGCATTGCCATCCATAAAACTTATAATCTTATGTCCCGAAGCAGCATCTACCAATTGATCGGCAATCGGCATTGGGTATTCATCCTTAGGAGTAGCCTTGTTTAAATCCCTGAAGTCGATGCAAACCCTAAGCTTGCCATTTTTCTTAATTACCGGAACTATATTAGAAACCCACTCAGCATATCGGCATGGACGAATAAAACCAGCATCATATAAACGAGTAATTTCAGCTTTAATCGCATCATACATATCAGCTTTACATCGTCTAGGTGGCTGTTTATATGGCCGATATCCCGGCTTGATAGGAAGCCGATGTTCAACAATCGATCGGCTGAGTCCTGGCATCTCAGAATACTCCCAAGCAAAACAATCGCTGTATTCTTTTAAAAGCTCTATTAACTTAATCTTGAAGTCAGATAATAAATTTTTACTGATGAATGTCGGCCTAGACCTATCTCCTGACCCAATATCAACTTCTTCTAACTCGTCAGCCGACATAAAACCCTGACCTAACTTGCCATCGAGATCATCTACAGCATCTTCAGTATAGAAATTGGGACCCTCCACAGCACCCTCAAAGCAACAATTGGGGTTCTCCATCTCCGATCGGCTGTATATCACAATCAGACACTTTTAGATAATCCCCTTGCCAGATTTTTCCTGATAAACAATCAACTCCATCCATCTCCCAAACAGATAAATCGGCATTAGCAACGTGTACTGACCTGTCGGCTGGAACAACCTCTATCTTGTCACCTTGCCATTGGATTAAGTTTTGATGCATGGTTGAAGGAATACAACAATTAGCATGAATCCAATCCCTTCCAAGCAGTAAGCTATATGAACCTTTCCCATCAATGACAAAGAATGTAGTAGGAACCGTTTTGCTGCCGATTGTCAATTCTACATTAAGAACTCCCTTGGCCTCTGAAGGATTGCCACCAAAATCTTTAAGAACCATATTAGTCTTGATGAGGTCCTCCGAATTCCTTCCCAATTTCTTAAACGTCGCATACGGCATTAGATTCACTGCAGCCCCACCATCAACTAACATTTTGGATATCGGCTTGCCATTAACAAATCCTTCGACATACAATGGCTTAAGGTGCCGATTCTCTGTTCCTTCGGGTTTCTCGAAAACAGCCTGTTCCGGTGACAATACCAATCTAGCACAAGATTCTTCCATGATATCCACATTGTCTTGATTAACCCCAAACTCTGCGGGTAACACAAATACCATGTTGACCGACGAAGAAGCAATGACTTTTCCTTTAACTATCCTTCTTGCCTCATCGGTTTTACTCTCATCGGCTGGTATCATTCTATTCTTAACACGCCATTCCTGTTTTGTTTTTGCTCTCTTCAGCCGATGATCGATCTCTTGTTCAACTTCCTGAAATTGTTCCCTGCTCCTCATCCTCTGAACCCTTCTCTTCTGACTTTTGGAAAAAATCCCAGAAGGACACCATTGAGCTCTTGAAGTATCTTCAGTATCCTCTTCCTGGAAATAATCTTGATGAATTGGGCCCAACCTCTGATGAACAGGCAACTTCCTTCGCATCAGCCGATCTTCTTTAAGACGAAATCGGCTAAAATTCTCATTATAATTTCCATCGGCATTAGAACAACCTGGGCAATCTTCTATCGATGGTAACCTCATGCCTTTATTCCAACAAAATATGAAAAATTCGCAGTTCCAATGTGAATCAAAGCTATCATCATCCTCATAATATTGCCTCTCTTGCCGATCATATCTCTTTTGATATTTATTGATCATCCTCGTAGAGTCAAACTTATTGAGCCGATTATCCCTTCTATCGGCTGTCCTACCACTTGCATGAACCATGTTGATAGGAAAAGGATTACCATCAATCTTCATCGGCTTCTTGGAGTCATCAAATTTTATCCTGCCTTGTTCAATGGCTACCTGGATCTGTTGCCGAAAAACTTTGCATTCATTAGTACTATGAGACCCTGTGTTGTGCCACTTGCAGTATTTCCTCCTCCCTAATTCCTCAGCCGATGGAATCACATGACCAGCAGGCAGCTGAATTTGTTTCTCCCGATGCAAAAGATCAAAAATTTTGTCAGCTTTATTGACATCAAAATCATACTTCTCCTCTTTTCCAGAGCTCTTAACCCATTGGCATGGAACCACCTTCTTGTTTCTTGCCCATTCGGCTGCTGCTACTTCGGGAACATCCTCTTCTTCAGAATCGGAAACATAAGAATTAATAAAGTTCACTTTCTTGAATGCTCTATTGGTCTCTTGAAATCTTTGTTCGTGTGCTGTTATCTTTTGGGCCAAATGAGCCAAACTATCAAAGTCTTGAGCCGAAAACCTCTCTTTGATTGGGGTTAACAAACCTTGGAAGGCTAAATCGGCTAATTGAGAATCTGTCAATGTCAGGCTGTAACATCTGTTTCTGACTTCCCTAAATCTCTGAATATAATCTTGGACAGACTCTTCTCGCTTCTGCCTAATGCTTGTTAAATCAGACAATCTCATCTCATGAACCCCACTGTAGAAATATTTGTGAAACTGTTTTTCCAGATCGGCCCAACTGTGAATAGAATTGTAAGGTAAAGATGAAAACCATGTGAAAGCCGATCCAGACAGAGATAAAGGAAATAGCCTGACTCTTAACGCGTCCGTAGCCGATGCTTCACCACACTGAGCTAAAAATCGGCTAACATGCTCATAAGTTGATACATTATCTTGTCCTGAGAACTTTGAAAAATCTGGAACCTTGTACCGGCTTGGTAATGGCACCCTTTCAAAATACTCTGGATATGGATGCCGATACAGGTTGTCACCATCCCTTGGCTTTAATCCAAACTGCTCTCTCATTACATCAGCTATCATATCGGCCCAAGGTTTCTGCCGAGTCCCATCTTGATGCTGTGTCTGTATCGGCTCATCTTGATAATACTGCGGTTGATGATATGGCTGAGGAGACGTTCTCTGCCGATACTGCACCTGTGGTGAATGAGGTTGATATTGATAATTAAGATTACCACTTGTGTGGGACTGAGGAATTCGCGGAGCACTAAAATCTTGTTGATTAGGAACGTATTGAGTGTTGGCGGCCTGTTGCTGGAAGGTTGGCACTTGCTGTCTTGCCGGTGTATGCATGATCGGCTGAGCAACTGGCTGATTGGAATTGAACATAGTTGCAACTTGCTCAGCTGATATCTGTGGTATGTTATGCCCCACATGCTGAGGTTGTTGTCGGACCAGTACATGAGGATTGAACTCTACGTGCTTCTGTACCGATGCTGATACTTCCTGTTGACCTGTAGCCGATGTTGACGCCATCGGCTGTCCTGGGGCTATATTGGTAGGCTTTGGCTGGCTGGTCATAAGCGGCCTGTATTGCGGGAAGACCCCATCTGGTAAGAATATTGGTCCTTTGGCTTGATGTTCAGCGATAGTACCGTCAACCACAGACTTGACAATATTTGTTAAAGTGTTGACCAGCACTCCTGACTGGTTGATCAAAGCATGATGCACAGCATAGTCGATCCGATCTTGCAAATTCCTGGGCTCTTCAGGAGATTCCTCTTGCTTGACTCCTTTTTCCTTCCCAGAACTTGACTCTGGCTCTTCATTGTTGGGCAAAGTCACTTTGTATCTCTGAACCACCGTTCCTGCTCTAGTCTGGACAAAGGAATGCAAGTACTGGTTTTGGAGCTTGTTCATTATATCCTCCAGCTCTGCCTTTTGCTCCGACGTCAACTTGTCCACTGTCATTGGAATAATATTTTCTGGGTCAACGTCAGTTTTCTTGGAGTCTACCATGATGAAAATTCTTCGTGTCCCACTGGGCGTGCCAAAAGCGTGTTGATGCAAAAAACACACACTGGCCTGGGAGATCTGCTTAGCTCCAGTGCAGGTCCAAAGACTTCTTTCGGGTTCTAGGCGTGCCAATTGGTTTGATCCTGCAACCAATAAGAAACACAGAAAGTGCAATTAAATCCACCAATGATAGCCGATCGGCTGTTTTACCGATGACATATCATTGAGCATTGAGCCGATGCAAGATGCATTAAATCGGCTATAACAGATAAAGCAAGATAAAGCTAAATCTACTCAATCGGCTGTAGATATCAACAAAATATAATCTTAGTCTCAAAACATATTTAAACTAAGTGATTGGGATAGATCGGACAGGGCGCCGAGACAGTATAAATCACTTATGCCTAAATATATTATGAAGCATAGATTACACAAGCTCATAGCATAGCCGATTAGGCAAATCTAACATGTATCGGCTAGTACTCCGATACCACTTTATACAGAGATATTACCATGAACAAAATATATTAAACAACCTGTCAAACTAGTGTTAAGATGATCCTAACCAGATTTGACAACAAGCTCAATATATTTTACTAAGTTAATATCTCGATATAAAGGGCAGATTTAATATATCAAGATAACAAGATAATTAAACCAGGTAAGGTCGGCTGAAACCCCGACGCTATCTCTATTAGTAATCATAGGCAGGCTAGAGACTATGGTTCTAAACATGATTTAGTAGGTCAAACCTAACTGATGCAGCACCAAATATGTAAAGAAACACAATGTCTAGATGATCAAGTCGATGAAAACCTTTTCGAGATGGTAGATACATTGTGTAATCTAAACCAGCATCAATATATAACTCTATCGGCTGGTTTTTCTGTAGAACAGTTACGAGCCAATCTGAGTTATATGCTGATATCAATCTAGATTATACAATGTATATGATAACTCGACGATTTGCACAAACCAGATTAGAGTGTCATGAAGATGGAAGCACTAATCCCGAGAGCGCAAGCCGCCATAACAAGTTTTACCTCTTGCTGGAGATCGAAACCGATGCAGCCCAACTCGAAAGCAAGAACTCGTCGAAAAAACAATGAAAGAGTAAAGGTGGCGATGCGCCGAAGTTGTTGTATTGATCTGTTCTTTTCTTTACACGAACCTGGGCTTAATTTATACCCAGAACTCCACAATAAGTCCTTATCGGACACGACCCCTATCTCTATTACAACTCACATTAAAGACAGTTTCCTAATACAGACTCTAGCCGACAGTATCTACTAGGAAACTAACATTATATCCTAAGCAATAGATACAATTCCCTTCTTCGGACCCAATCCGTACATGGGAATCCTCATGAAGCTCACCAACCGACCCCGACAAAGACTCTGTTATCCTTTCGTCGGAATCGGCTACATCGGCTATCCTTGTCCGACTCTGCTTCAGCCGATGGTCACAATAGCCGATTCGGTCACCAGTCGATAGACACCGTAGCCGATTCGGTCACCAACCGATTCTTGCTCTGTTTTGGTAACCGCCAGCTTCCTCCAAATCCGCTTTGATTCTATCTTCAGATCTAATATTTGATTTACCAAATTTGGTCGTTAACAGTCTTGTGCGTCGTCTTGTAGGAAAGTTGGACCATCCCGGTCCTGAAGCAAAGTTCAAGGAACTTGATCCTCCCAAGAGGCTTGGTGAGCAAGTCCGCAAGCTGATCCTTGGTGTTGATGTAGCTCGCCTTGATGCTCCCTTCCTCCAAGCAGCCTCGAATGAAGCGGTACCTCACCCGGATGTGCTTGCTCCGTTCGTGAAAAACGGGGTTCTTTGCCAGAGCCAAAGCGGACTTGCTGTCCACCCTGAGCTCCACCGCTCCAGTGTCTCTTCCGAGGAGATCACCAAGCGGTCGAGCAAGCCAGAGCGCCTGAGTTGAAGCGGTGGAGGCCGCTATGTACTCGGCCTCGCAGCTGGACAGGGCCACCACCTGCTGCTTGACCGACTGCCAGCTAACGAGGCACTTGCCGAGGAAGAAGAGGATCCCACTCGTGCTCTTGCTGGTGTCGATGTCGCCGGTGTGGTCGCTGTCGCTGTACCCGACGAAACGTGCCTCTCCAGGGCACCTCGGGTTGTGGAGACCGTGGTCAAGAGTCCCTGCAACGTAGCGGACGATTCTGGTGCACCTCGATTCCCAGGTAGAAGGAGAGAGGCCCCAGGTCACTCATCTGGAAGGTGGCCTTCATTTCTTCCTTGAACACCGCCACCTCCGCGTCCTTGGTGCCAGTGATTACCAAGTCGTCGACGTAGACACCCACCAGCAGGGCGTTTCCTCCATTGCCCCGTCGGTAGATGGCCGCCTCGTGCGGGCTTTGCTCGAAGCCCATCCCCTTGAGTGTGGAATCCAACTTGGCATTCCACGCCCTCGGTGCCTGCCGCAGGCCGTAGAGGGCCTTGTGCAGGCATAGCACCTTGCCCTCCTTGCCGGGGATCGCAAATCCCGGTGGCTGGTGCACGTAAACCTCCTCCTTCAAGTCGCCGTTCAGGAACGTCGACTTGACGTCCATGTGATGAACGCACTAGCCTTCCTGAGCAGCCAGCGCAAGGAGTCGGACGGATTCCATCCATGCCATGGGGGCGAAGGCATCGTCGAAGTCGATCCCCTCCTGCTGCACGAAGCCGCGTGCCACCAAGCGAGCCTTGTGCTTGACGATGGCTCCGGCTTCATCCCTCTTCAGCTTGAACACCCACTTAAGAGTGATCGCGCGGTGACCACGAGGGAGGTCAGCAAGCTCCCAGGTGCGATTCTCCTCAACCGCGTCCATCTCCGACTGCATCGCGGCACGCCATGCCGCGTGTCTCTCGGCCTCTGCGAAAGACCGAGGCTCACCGTCGTCGCACGCAAGGTGCAACTACGCCTCCAGGTCGTGAGGCACCAGTCCCGGCACCGGCTGGTCACCGAGAAGGTCCTCCATCGTACGATACCGCAGCGGCTCGCTATCGTGGTACGCGTCGATGCGCTCCTCGTCGTGGGAGAGCGGAGTAGCGAACTCCACCGAGTTGTGTTCGACACGAGCTGGCGTCGGAGTGGACATGCCCGGAGGGGTGGCTGTTGGTGCTGGGGTGCGTGAGGTCGCCGGCTGTGGTGGTGTCGGCGAAGAACTCGTCACAGCCGAAGTCGTAGCTCGAGAGTGTGTCGCTGCCGGAGTCGGTGGAGGCTCGGGGACTGGGGCAGGCACGCTTGGTGACGAAGAGCTGCCTACTCCCCCAGCTCCCTCGAAGTGGACGTACTCGATAGTGAAGTCGTCGTACATCGGAGTCGAGCCGTCGTCCACCGCCTTGTCCCATGCCCACCCTCGCCCTTCGTCAAACACTACGTCGCGCGCCGTGCGCACACGCTGTGTCTTCGGGTCGAGAATGCGGTAGGCCTTTGAGCCCTCCGCATAGCCGATGAACACCACTGGGGTGCTCCTGTCGTCGAGCTTGCCGATGTGGCCGAGCTCCTTGGCGAACGCGAGGCAGCCGAAGACCCGCAGGTGGGAGACCCCCGGCTTGCGCCCGTGCCAAACCTCGTACGGTGTCCTGCCGTCGTGGGCCTTGGTAGGCGAGCGGTTGAGGATGTAGACAGCCGTCACCACTGCCTCTCCCCAAAGAACGGCCGGCATCCCCCTCTGCTTGAGGAGAGCCCGAGCCATCCCCACAACCATCTGGTTGCGCCGTTCGACGACGCCGTTCTGCTACGGGCTGTACGGCACGGAGTAGTGGCGCTGAATGCCCTCATCAGCGCAGTACGACGCAAATTCAGCCGCCGTGAATTCGCCGCCGTTGTCGGTGCGCAACACGCGCAACTTGCGGCCGCACTCCGCCTCCGCAGCAGCCTGCGTGCGCCTGATGGCGTCTGCAGCCTCTCCCTTGTTGCCAAGAACCATCACCCACATGTAGCAGGAGAGGTCGTCGACGAGCAATAGGAAGTAACGTTGTCCTCCTGGTGTGGTCGGTGTCACTGGGCCACACAAGTCCCCGTGCACGAGCTCGAGCCACTCCTTGGCTCGGAAGCTCGTCTGCTGGGGAAAGGGGAGCCGCCTCTGCTTTGTCAACACGCAGACGTCGCAGAGCTGCTCCACGTGGTCAAGGCACGGTAGGCCTCGCACCATCTCCTTGGCACTGAGCCGCTTCAGGGCCTCGAAGTGGAGGTGCCCGAAGCGCTCGTGCCACTACCACGCCTCGTCGTCCTGTCGGGCGGCGAGGCAAACCGGTTGTGCTACCTGCACGTTGAAGACGTAGAGTTGATTGGTGTCTCTGGTTACCTTGGCAAGAAGGTGACGACGGCGATCCCAAATCCTCATGACTCCGTGCTCGACCAACACGTGTGAACCATTCTCATCCAGCTGTCCCACGCTGATGATAGAGTTCCTCAACGCGGGGATGTAGTAGACTCCGGTGAGCAGCCTGTGCTCACCGGACTTGGCGGTGAAGGTGACGGAGCCAACGCCCTTGATCTCCATGCCGGAGGCATCCCCAAACTTGACGGAGCCTCGGACACTGGAGTCGAGCTCGGTGAAGAACTCCTGTCGGCCAGTCATGTGATGGGTGGCACCGGTGTCGAGGTACCACCCATCAGTCTTGTCGTTGCTAGAGCCGTCGTCGAGGAAGGCGTGTACCTTCGGCTCGTCAAGGTGGAGGAAAACCTCTGCGGCCGGTGCTGCTGGAGATAGCTCGATGCTTGCATGTGCCAGGAGCAAAGCTGGCTCTTCCTCCTCCACCTGTGCGACGTGGGCTTGCACGCGTCGTGGCTGTCGACAGTCTTTGGCCCAATGGCCAAGCTTGCCACAGTTGCGGCAGGCGTCGTCTCGTGCCAGCTTGTGATTGCCGGCGGCGCCGCCCTGGGTGCCTCTACGAGCGCCACCCTTGGCACGCCTTCGCGCCCACCACAGCTGGACGCCTCCGCGCGCCTTGTGCGGCTTGTGGCCGCCTTTCGAGGGAGAGGACTCCTCCTTCCTCCCGTCACCCTGACAGGCCTCCCACTGCTCCCGAGTGAGATGGAGCTTCCCGCCAATGGTGATAGGCCCCGAGAGAGACTATGGCTCATCGCTGTCGATGACCTTGAGGCGACCTATTGCCTCCTCGATCGACATCGTGGAGAGGTCCAGCAGATACTCGATCGAGCGAGCGATCTGCCTGTACTTCTCTGGGACGCAACGAAAGAGCTTCTCGATGGCTCTCTCCTCGTTGTAGGTGTCGTCGCCGTACTGCACCATCTTCTGCAGCAAAGTGTTGAGACGGAGGGCAAAGTCATCAATGTCCTCACCTGGCTTGAAGGCCAGGCTCTCCCACTCCTTGCGAAGTGCCTGCAGTGTGGACTTGAGGGCGCGGTCACTGCCGATGCGTGCCGCAGCGATGGCGTCCCAGGCCTCCTTGGCAGTCCGCTTCTGGTAGAGCGAGAACTGCATCTCGGGCGGGACTGCAGCGATGAGGGCATCCAGCGCCCGTCGATCCTCGTCGTAGTCGACGTCGTCGTACCGAACTGCCTCCCACATGTGCCGTACCTGGAGCCTCACCCTCATGACCGTGGCCCACTCGACGTAGTTGGTCTTGGTGAGGGTAGGCCACCCACCGCCGGGGCCGACTTCCCTGACGACAGCCTGGACCCCGTGGTGTCAGCCCGGGGAGGGAGAGCGATGCCGCCTGTGAAGGCTGCGCTCTCTGTCGTCCCAACCGCCGCGCCGACGGTCGAACTCCAGCTCCGCCTCGAGCTGGGCGGCCCTCTCCCGGAACCGCTGGATCTCCTCTAGCACTGGGTCGCGCCTGAGGTCGCGCTCGTCGCGTCTGTCAGGGGCAAAGCCGGCGCGTGCACGCCCATCTGGGCTGCCGCTGCCGCGCCCGCGGGGCTACGCGGCCACCCACCGTGCCGCCTGCCTGTTGGCCAGGTCCAGCGGCGCTCCCCCGGCCAACTCGGGGTCCGGGTCGGCGACACCGACGGTGGAGCCCCTGCTGCTACCACCGCGCAGGACCTCGACCTCCGCTGCCGCCGCAGCTGCTGCATCCGCCGCTGCTGCTGCCGCCTCCTCTGCCCTTGCCACCGCCAACTCCGTCGCCGCCAGCCTCGCTGTCCGGGCCGCTGCCGCGGCGAGCTCTGCCTTCTGCCGGCGCCGCGCGCTCGAGCCGAGCGAGTGCTGAGACGCTCCTGCGGACATGGGGGACTGCTGGACTGCTGCGTGGGGAAGAGAAGGCTTCTGACGAGCTGCTGCTCGTTAGCGCAGGGGAGGAGGGATGAACAGGAACAGCCGGCGCTCCTGCTGCCGGCTGAGGATAGAGGGGAGTTCGGGAAGGGGATGAGCAGGAGA
The DNA here is from genome assembly GCA_008326285.1 of Oryza officinalis. NCBI lineage: Eukaryota > Viridiplantae > Streptophyta > Magnoliopsida > Poales > Poaceae > Oryza > Oryza officinalis. Next base: position 66,333,978 of record BDMV01000001.1, read on the forward strand.
TGTCTAAGCTACAGGCTAGAACGGCTCTGATACCAATTGTTAGCAACTGGATTCTCACTGGAACTCGGACTCTCATTGAAAGAGGATAGCACTCAAGAAGTCGGGAATTTTCTGGTTTTGCTTCTACTCAAATGCCACACCATCCTTAGGGGTTGGGGATACATATTTATAGCCATCCAAGCTAGCCAAGCATATGCTAAGATGCTAGTCTAAGATGCTAGTCTAAAAAGCAAAAAGGGAGATGTTGTCCTAAAGCATCCCAAATTGAAATAGATGCTGTCCTAGAGCATCCCAAAAGTGAAATAGATGTTGTCCTAGAGCATCCCAAAAGGCACACAAAGACCAAGACCAATCAGCACAAAACTTATTCCATCAAATGGTACTGTGTGCTTTATTGCTTTCTGGAGGAGATTTTAGAAAGTGCATGGGTACTGTTTGCTGCACTGCCCTCTTTGTCCCCTTATCTTACCTAACACTGAAAATAAGTGGCTTGCTAATTAATTGTTCCTCTTGTGGCTTGGACATGATTGGTTGTAGGATTGTAGTGTAACGCCCGTTCTGTCGTGGCGTTAGCGGGAAAACCTAATTATTAAAAACCCTATCTGCTCTTCGGTCGTGTTTCGAGTGTGTGCCAAGATCTCGTGCTCCCTCTCTGCTCAAATCTCATAGAATCGTGAAATCGGAATTCGAATCCAAAATCTAATCCTTCCAAAAATTCAATCCAGAAGTCTATTTTGCCTCCCTCTACTTTCTCGGGCCGTCTCCCGGCCAGCCCATCTCCCCGCCTCTCTCTCTCTCGGCCTTCCCCCTCAACTGGGCTGCGCCGCCCTCGGCCCAGTCCGCGTTGGCCCAATCTGCGCACGTGCGCCGCAAGCGCCCCGCATGAGAGAGCGCTCTCTCTCGTTCTCTCCCTCGTTCTCTCTCTCGCCGCTTCCTTGTCACACCCCGAAGTTTGAGTTCGAGGTAAAATTCGTAAATTAAATCGCGTAAAACAAATTTTTCCTTTTTAATCTAGAGCAAATTCTAATTTAAAAATGTATTTAATCAAGTGGAATTGGCATGGTGGGATTTTTCTTGAGTTTCCCATGTTAAAATACATTAACAGGATTTTTAGTGGAATTTTTAGAGCCCTAAAAATAATTTTAAACAATTAAAAACCTCAAGCGCAATAATTAAACCCTTGGAAAATTCCTTTTCCCTCTTTCTTTTTCTTTTTCTTCTTTTTGGGCCGTCGGCCCACTCCTCCTCCTCCCTCCCGGGCCGGCCCAAGCCGCCACGCCGCCCTCGCGCGCCCTTCTCCCTCCTCGGCCCAAGGCCGCCCGGAAGTCCGCGCCACCTCCCCGCGCCGCGCGCCCGCTGACGGGTGGGGCCCGCGGCCGAGTCGTCTCCGACTCGGCCGGCCGCCGCGCCCGCGCCACCGCGATTTCCGGCGGGGCTTCCGCCCGCGCCGCTCGGCCCCCTATTTATTTTTCCCCGAGGCACCCTCTCCCTCGTTCTCGAGCGCCGCCGCCGCCCCAAAAACCCTAGATCCATCGCCGCCGCCGTCGTTTTCGTCGTCGCCGGTGAGCGCCGCCGCCCCTTTTCTCTCTCCCCTCTCCCGGCCACGCCGCCCGCCGCCGCACCTGCGCCACTCGGCCGCCGCTCCCAAGCTGCCGCGCCGCCCGCCGCTGCACCCGCCCGTGCCCGCCGCCTCTTCCGGCCGCTGCCGCGCCGCCGCTACCCTACGCCGGCCGTCGCGTGCGCTGCCGTGCGGCCGTGCCACGTGGCCGCCGCGTCGGCGCCACGCGCGCGCCATGTGGTGCGCTGCCGCCGCCGGCCGATGGACTCGGTCCACTGTGGACCGGGACCACCTTGTCACCGACAGGTGGGGCCTGTCTGTCGGAGCCGCCGTCGCCTGCTGACGTCAGCCCTAGCCGCTGACGTCAGCACGATGTCAGCCCTAGCCCGCCGCCGCCATCCCTGACGTCAGCGTGACGTCAGCATGACATCAACCCTAGGGTGTTGTTGCGCAATAATAGATTAAGGATTTTTCTGTTATAGTAAAAACACAAATAACTTCAAAAATTCATAACTAATTCATCCGGACTCCGTTTAAGTCCGTTCAAGTTGCAAAAAATTCATAAAAATGTCTAGAATCCATTAAAAATGGTTTTGTTCTCTGTTTCAGTAGACTTATAGCTTGTTTGCTTGTGTGCTTTGTTTGTTGTTTAGATTCCGGTAATTCTGATTCTTCGGTTTACTTCGAGGTCGTTGCCGAGGTCGATCCAGCGCAAGAGCAAGGCAAGTCATTCTTCACATTGATCATATTGTTCCTAAATTTACAAATACCCTATTTTTCTGTAAATGTTGCATTATTTCATAATGTCATTTTATGTGGGTTTTTACCTATCGTACTCAGCCAATTATATTGATTATCTTGTACTTTTGATAGCTTGGGTAATTAATTCCTTATTTGCTGATTTAGGAGTGCTTAGCCATGCTTAGCTAACGTAGCTCACTAAAGGGGATCACCTTAAATAATTAATTAATATAGTCCCTATGGTGACACTTTGGTTCAGGAGCCACCATGGTAATAATATTTAATTAAAATATGCTAATGGTGGGTTGTGAGCACATGGTTTTGTTTGTCGTGCTCATGACAATTAAGGACCGGTTCGCGGGAAACCCTGAAAGAATTATCGTACTTTCCATAAGCCAGCGTGGGTAATGGCTGGATTTGTAGTATAGCTTTTTCCTAGCCGACGTACCCAGGTGAGGGTGGGCGTGATGGAGTTGGGTCGGCGGGGGTGTACCCGTTGATCGGCTGCCGGATTCACCTAGGCACGAGAGGGGGTTGCCTACCTTGGTGTAAAGGTGGGGGCGAAACCTGAGGTGGGTGCGCTTGGTTAGGAAGGGTTGTGCGAAGGGTCCTGTCACAGCTCCTTTTCCGGTGTACCGTGGTGGTATGTCGGCGCACGGTAACGTGTTGTGGGACTGTGTCTTGTGGGTACAGTTGTACACCTCTGATCAGAGTAAAACTATTCGAATAGCCGTGCCCGCGGTTATGGGCGATCAACCAGATTCACCGTGATTAGTCTCACTTTCCTAATAATTTGATTTAATGGAACTGGTGTAGTTCAGATGGTGGTTCGGGCCTGTCGCAACGTGGTGTAGCGTTGGACAGTGATGGTTTAATTATGATTAATTTACTCAACTGTTTTACTGTTTTTAAATGCGTATTTTATGCAAATAGCCATTGCAGCTCTCCTTTGTTATTACTTGCATCATTATTTTCCTTTCCGGTATGACTTGTTGAGTACAGTGGGTAGTACTCAGTCTTGCTTTATTTTTCCCCACATCAGAATTGGAGTATGTATCAGAAGAAGACTTCTTAGAGGAGTAGGCTTGTGGCTATCGTCGAGGATGCCTATGGTTTGGAGTTGCTACGCTACGCGTGTTTAGTTTGTTACATTAACTTGTTTACTTTTTCCGCTGCGTTTATGTAAGAGATTTTTATGGTGTTTTGTAAGACGTGGATCTATATGGCAACTTTGTCATTTGTGTACCCTGGCTGGTCCTGGACAGGGATTTTAACACACATTTTGCTTGGAATTCGGGTTAGCGAATTTTTGGGCATGACATTCCTGCCGGCGCTCACCAAATTTTCGTCGCCGCCCGTTGGCTCCCACGCCCGCCGCGTGTCGTGGCCGACCGCCCGGCCGTTGTCGCCGTCACCCCCTGGCGCCGACGCTACCCTGTCGTCGCTCCGCGTCGAACTGCCTACCCCGTCATCGCTAGCGTCATCCGCCCGGCCCCGCGGCTCTGCGCGCAACCACACCTCTCCTTCTCGCTCTCTCTCCCGTGCTCCTTTTCTTGATTCGGCAAGGGACAAGTCCCCTTTTTCCTTCTTCTTTTCCTTTTTCTCCCGACTGCTGCCGGCGTCATGTCTGTCGCCACCTTGGCCGCTAGCGCCGGTGTTAACACCAAAATTTGGTAAGCCCCAAAGTCATCATCGGCTTAGGAATCGTATCGACTTCAAAGTCCTAAGATGAGCTGATGGACATATCAAGTTGCCAGTAGTTGGATTTTGCGTCAACACGCTTTTGACATCTTTTGACGCAAAATCTGTCCCGTTGAGCGTGCCAAAAGATGTTGTTGACGTAAATCCTGCATGTGGCACACGAGGGCCTAGGAGATCTGCTTAGCTCCAGTGCAAGTCCTAAAATTGATGAGATGCGGGCGTGCTAGTCAGTTTGATCCTGTAACCGACAAGATATATAAACAGCAGATCAAAAAGCCAATCGACTGACAAGCCGATGGAGAAATTCCAGCCGATGTTGATACTAGCCGATGTTGATACTAGTCGATGCTGTCCGTCGTTTTCCTCCGCCGCCACGTCATTGTCGTCAACCGTCGCTCGAGGACGCGCGAAGGGGACTCTGAGCGTCATTCTTCTTCCCCTTCCTCGACCTGAGGCCAAGACGATCATGTCCCGTGCCGTCAGCCTCTCTTCACGGCGCCCTCGTCCGACGTGGTATCTCCCTCCGTTTCCCTCCGTTCCTCTCCTTCCTAGGTCGCTAGCTAGCTCGTTGTCGTGTGCCCGTGCGCATAGACGCCTTGGTAGCCCCTCTGTTGCTCGCCGAAGTTCGCCGCCACGCCATTGTTCGGTGACAAGCAATATCTTTCGTCGCCACTGCGTTTTAGAGTTGCTTGTGCCCCTTCTTCGTGTGGATTGAGTTCCCTAGCCCGTGTAGACTCTCCCTCTCCGGCGAATCGACCTCTAGCCGCTCCAGCGAGGTTCCCCTTTTCCGCCACCGGCGATGTGCGCCGCCACGATTCACCATCGTCGGCCATCCTCCGGTGAATCAGAGCCGTTGGCTCGTCTCCACTCACGCCCCTCATCGCTCCGGTGTGTCCCCCCTTCGCCAGAACCGCCGCATGCTGTCTCGGGGTCATGGCCGCCGTCGACCGTCAGATGAAGCCCGGTGCCATCGCCGTCGCTCCACTCACAGCACGCCAAGGAGACCGAGCCGGGACCCCTAATAAAGGGGTGCGCTCGATGAAATGGGTACCCGAGTGCACGAGGCAACAGAAAGTATGTTAGTAAACCGGTATACCAGTTGAGTAACCGCCTGTAACCACTGAAGGATAAACCAGATGATCGCCATAACCACTCCGAAGGATGCAAAATCTGGGCACACAAAGTATACCCATCACTGGACCACACCGTACCCGCTTGAGATACGTCAACACCAGTATCGACACCAGAGAAGAGCTCCAGTTTCTAACCTAAAAGCAACATCAGCCCAGTAGCCAGTGCCAGAGTTCAAAAATTTTGAGCGCCAAACAGTGGGCCCACATGTCACTTAGAAAAGATGGGCCAGAAATCTCGCCCTACTCGTCGGCACTAAAGGAAACAGTCATCCTAAAGACCGTGTAAAGTTCCAAGGATACTTTGGACCCCAAGAGAAGACCGTTACCCTGCTTCGGCTAGAATCGGCTGGAATCTCGGGACGAGATTCTGTTAAGGGGGGTAGGTTTGTAACACCCTGATTTTCGCCCGTCGAAAAATTTATTTTATTAAAAACCTATTTTCAAAAATTTGGTTCTTTGAGTGTACTTAGGATTATGTGCCAAAGATCTCGATTAAATCCATCCTTGAGAACCTAAATTCTTGCCATGCATTAAATTCCTTAGTGTTCGAATTTCGTAAATTGATCCTCTTCCTGAATTGAACACCTTTCGGGGTAATATCCCTCCTTTGTCTTCTCGACCATCCATCTATTCTGGTAATTACGGTTCTCTAATCAAAGTCTCGAGAGCTATTGTCAATTATCGAAATGTCACGTCCCTCCTTGACATCCTCAACTACCACAATTGAATATTAAACCCAACTTTGTTTAATCGAAATTTTCTCTGTTCGGATCCTTTTTCCTCATAAATCATTTTATTCAAAATTCCCTGATTTAGTCCTTTCCTCGGAATCCTAGGACTACCGATGAATTCGTATATCGAACGTTGATTCGGTAATGCAGTCCATCCATCCGATTAAATTCGGGGAAATCTCTAAGTCTGATCCTTGCCCATCTAAATGCCAGATTAAATTCAAGAGCTCACTTAACAGTCCAATTGTAATTCAAACTCAAAATTAAATGTCCATTTATACAGTCCCTTTACAATTTTGGAATTTAATGTCCAATCAAAATCTCATTCAAATTCCATAATCCAAATTCCTATAAAATTACAAAACATCCTATTCCTTTGGACTCCTTCCTTTTTCGGCCCAACTCTTTTCTCCCTCCCTCTCCCTATTGGGCCAGCCCCATCTCCCTCCAGGCCAGCCTAGTACTCTCCCCTTCCCCTGGCCCAAGGCCTGCCCAGCGAAACAAGTCTGTTTCTTGTCCCTCTTCCTCAGCCAGCTCGCACGCCAGGTGTTCGACGGAATGCCTGCAAGCGCCCGAGCCCCCACGGCTCCCCCTGCACCAAGCTCCCAGTCCACCAAGGCCTTCCCCCAAAACACCGGCAACACAGTGAGAGAAGTCCACACCGAAAGAGCAAAGCCGTGTCCACAAACCACCTGTGCGTGCCTGGCCCTCTCTCCCTTGTGGCGATGTCGACACCCAGCCCCGCATCGACGCCGTCCATCCCATCCGCCCCTGACACGCGCCCCGGGGGAAGCCCAGTGACCGGCGGTCACTGCGTTGCCTCTTAGTCATCGCCCGTGCGTACGCCGCTGCTCCTGGTCCATCGCATCGCCTCCTCGCACTCCAGCAGCCGCAGCCGCTGGTCCACGCCGAAAGCGTGAACCAAGCCCACGCCGCTGCACACCACTGCCCTCGCCTCCATCCTTCTCCTTGAAGCCATCCGCACCGCTAGGACAAGCGACGGCTATACAAGCCGCCATGCCACAGCAGCTCGCCACCACCTCGCCATCCTCGTCTGCCGTCGTGCACGGCCACACCGGCCGGGCGAGCACCACCCGTAGCTGCCTCGGCTCGTTCCGGGACGGCGCCCAGCCGAGCGCGCCTGCGCCGTCGGACGCTAGCGCCGCGACCACGACGCGCCGCTCGCCTCGGGCCACCGGTGTCCCCGACCTCCTCCCGACCAGTCGCGAGCCCCGGCCGTGCCGCCTCTACCCTCCGCGCGCCGCAGCCCCGGACCGAGCCGCCGGCGCCGCTCCGCCGCCCTCGCTGCGCCACGCCCCGGCCGGCGCGACCCCCGGGCGAGCTCGTCGTGCCACGCCGCGCCCCACCGCCGGCCCGCCCGCTCGGGCTCTCTCCCCGCAGAGCAAGCAGAGAAAGAGAGAGAATGAGAAACAGAGAGGAAGAAGAGAATAAGAAGGAGAGAAGAAAAAGAAAAAGGAAAAAGAAAAAAAGAAGGTAGGTGGGACCTGCCGGTGGGCCCCACTGTCTTGACTATCTCCCGGCGGGCCTTTGACCGCAGACTTTCAAAAAGTCTATATCACCTCCCTCACGTTGTCGGGCCAAGCCCATAAGTCCTCCACAAAAAGTCTACAAAACATCCCCGCTTTCATTGGGCAACCAGCCTGATAATCTATCCAAAAGTCCATAAAACCTCCCTCATTTCCTCGGGCCGAGCCCAAGAAAATCCATTTCTGCAAAAAGTCTATATCATATCCTCCAGGCCGAAGTCCACCAACAAGCCATCCTCCGCACCAAAGTCCACCATATATCCCTCTACTCACCCAACCCCCTCTATTGAAGTCCATCTTGCCTCCCCAAGCCATTCATTCCTGTTGGGTTGGTAATAAAAATATAAAATCTAATGCTCCTCCCCGGTACTGCTTTCGGCGACGACGTCACCGTGCGCCGCGCCGTCATCTGAACCCCGAGAACGACTAACTTATTGAACGGCTAACCTCTAACATCTAACATTTGACCCATTGACTTACTAACCCGCTGACACTCTAACTTACTGACTCACTAACCTCTAACTCGCTAACCCCTAACCCCTAACTTGCACTAACCCGCTAACATTTACTCCTTAACGCTGTGTGTTCGTTTGGTACCACCGATCGAACACGTGGTGTGCAAGGACGATCCGCGGGTCTACCATCCCCAGGCTGTACATCAACGACCGTAGTTTCGTGCGAGGACCGCCGCTTGGTGTGTCGCTACCCGGCTACCGCAAGGTGAGTTCCTCTCCTGCTCTTCCTCTTGCTTTTGTTGCCTTACCGCCGTTGTTGTCGCGGCACGGTGACGTCGTGAGGCGCAACACCGTACCCGTTCCCTGCGTGGTTGCCCTCCGCAGCGATCGCCGCTGTGCCGCCGGCCATGCATGCGCCATACAGCTAGCTGGCTGTGCGTGTGCATGCATGCAAGCAGCTCATATGCATGCAGCTAGCTAGCCGTGTGTATGCATATGCATGCATGCTTGCAGCTCGCCCAAGCCTTTCACCTCACCATGCGCACACCCATTTAAAAACAAAACCTGTACGTGAGGAGCTGAGGGCGGTCCCACCCGTCAGACCTTTTTCCTTTTCTTTGTTTTAAAACTTTTCCAATCTTTCGAATTCCGTATCTCCCTCGTTTTAAGTCGGATTTGAACGAAACTTTAGTCAAAATCTTTCTAAAATCAAGATCTACGCAATGGCATTGGTTTGGTTATTTTTTTGATTTTTCTGGAATTTTTGGCTCTTTTTGTGTTAGCGAGGAGGAAACTGAGCTAATCGAGAACGAACCCCCAATTGAGCAAGGCAAGTCACTACGCCCCCTTCCTCGAACATGTTGATCCTATTTTTATAAATGTATTGATTACAAATAAAATTGCATACTAATTATAAAATGTGTACCTACATTTGCTTAAGCCTTACCTTTGATATTGTTTATCCTTATGTATTTACACACCTTTGTTACCTGAGTATATTACTTTACGCGTGATTATTTATTCACTGCTTAGCCCTGCTTATGTAGACGTTATACACTCTATATGTGTGATATGTGGATGTGGTTATACTGATCACTCGATGGGAGTGATTGATAGAGATCGGGTGGTGACATAAGCGCCACCCACAGCATGAAAACCTTTGTGAAAACCCAAAAACTTAATTAAACAAAAGTGATTCGACTGGGGCGGCACGGATAGAATATGGGTGGTTCTGGGAACGGTAAGCCGCCGACCCTGGTCAGTTAAGGACCGAGTCAAGAAGCTAAGCAGGAAACGAACCGAGTACGACCACACTTCTTGAGTGGGGTTAGACCCGGTGGACTAGGTTATTCTCGTGGGGTGGCACCCTAGACATGGTAGGTTCTGAATATCGGTATGGAAATGTGGAAGTGTGTGGTTTAATGACGTCAAACTTTATATATGTATAATGTAACCTTCAATCTCGGGAGCGTCAGGACTCCCCTCACAACCGGCTCGAGGTAGGAATGTGGCGCCGGGGGTGCAATGGGGATTCATAGTCCTTGGAGTGAGTGTCGCCATGCGAGGGTAACTGAAAAACCGGGTCGTGACAAGTCTCATGTGTTGGGTGCGTCACGGAGTGTGGGATTAAAAGCGTACATCCGCTGCAGTGTGAGTAAATTAAACTATTCGAATAGCCGTGCTCGCGGTTAATGAGCGCCGGGACTTGTATTACTCTTGACTAGCCTCGTCAATTTGTAATATTGCTTAAAATATGATGGGTATGGAAGGTGTGACCTTGCCTGAGGTGAAAAAGGTCGTAGTGGTTAAAACTGTGGAAATTGGATGCGAGGGTAAACTGGACCAAGCGAGGCTTGGGGAAGGTGGATGAACCCTCGCAGGTTAATGACAACTTCAACTTAACGTGGTTTTCAGTTAAAACTGTTATGGCATAGGTTTGTGAAATAATTTGTGAAAACTAGCTTTATGCAAATAAACCAAGCCATCCTTGAACCCCTATGAACATTATATGCATTCTGTAGCGGTGGCTTGCTGAGTACGGTTGGTACTCACTCTTGCTTATTTAAATTTTTTTTTAGAAAAAGGTATTGGTGTCGATCTGTGCATATGCTATGCTGGCAAGGAGTTACCAAGGACGGTGGAATAGGGACCTAGGTTCACCAGTCGATGCGTGTGGGATAAAATGGACCGCCGCTGCTTCGCTTCCGCTACCTCATTTATTTGTGTTGGTATTTTGCGCTGTTGTCGACCATGCTTGGTCTATTCGGATCCCATTTGGGCTATCCTTGTATTATTAATAGATTGTAAGACCTGTATGACGATGTCAGCTTGTGATATACAACTATGCCATGTGTGTACCATCTACTGATCCAAGGAATGGTATTATAATACACATGGGGTTTCCGGTATACAAAACCGGGGGCTCACAGCCACGTAGGCGCCGCGTCACCACAGCCGTGCTCTCCCCTGTGCGTGCAGTCCACAGAGAGCCGTGAGGCTGCGCGTGGACCCGCCGTGCACACGTCCACCCGACGCACAAGTCCCGCACCCGGTCCATCAAACCCTAACGCCGCGTCCTGCGTGGACTTGGTCTAGGTGAACCATGTTGCTGACAGGTGGGCCCCGCTCGGGACCCCACGCGGCCATCCACCGGCCTGTCTCGCGCGCGTGCCTCCTGGGCCACGTCCTCGCTCGACCAACTCGGCCTCCTTTTTCGTGACCGCTTCACCCGCGTGGGCTGCATCCCGTCTCGGCCCACTCAGCCTCCACTCCCCCGGCTCGCTCGGCCTCCGCTCGCGCCGCGACCGTCAGTGGGCTGCCTCCCTCTCGTGTCGGCCCAATTGTTCGGCCACGCCCACGCCAATCCTTTGGGTCGCACCTAGCCGCCTGAAACAAAGTCCAATTCGCGTCCCTCTTTCTTTTCCTTTTTCCAAGGGATTTAATAATTCCTTTTTCCTTTAGACAGAAAATCATTAAACCTTAGAAAATCCATATCTCCTCAATCGTTCATCCAATTGACTCCGTTCAACTCCCAAAATTCCTCAAAAACCGAGATCTATCTAATGGCACGCTTAGAGGTCATTAATAGGGCTTTCTTTTGACCGTTTTGTTGAGTCGCCTCGTTTCGCGTGTAGCTTCGGAGTCCGAAGACTCGCAATGCGCAGATTTCGAGGAGGAAGCTCAAGATCTCGAGCAAGGCAAGTCACCTTTGATCAATTGAGCCCAGAATTTGAAATTAAGTAATTCATTTCTCAAATTATGCGTCCCTAGGTTACACTTGACTTATTGGCCTCAGTTTTGCGATCCTTACCTAATTGTTGTATTTGACCTCCTTGATTATTGAATGACCTAAACTTCCCTTATCGCCTGTTATGTTAAGCCTCGGTATTCGTATCCTTGGGTATGAGTGCCGTTGGCTCTCCTCAAATTTAAAATGATCAACTGGGTAAAACTTGTGTTTACAAAATCTTTGGAAAAACCCGACACCTGGGTCGGTGCATTGAAAATAAAATGAGTTTCCAAAACTCGCGGTGCGGGAGACGTACTGGAGGTACGGTTTTTCCGTTCTCGCCCTAAGGACCGATTCCTTCAGAATTTCATCCAAACATAACCAGTGCGATCACATGGTGAAATGGGACACCCCTGGCTGAGTAATTAGCTAGGCCAGGGAAATCTTGATGCCAAGGGACAAGTGGATTCGCCGGGGTGGTGTCGGGGAGGACCCTTGGGCTTCCTAGCACAGTATGGTCTGGGACCTAAACTGGTGTTGGTCTGTGGGACCCCTCCCGTTGGCATAAGGTGACCCTGAGTCGGCTTTCGAAATGCCTTGTCGTGAAAGCCTCAAAGTCGTCAGACGTGGCTGCGCTGCACGTGCTAGGTGACCCGGGTTAGTAACGTCGTGTGGGTAAAGTGTACCCCCTCTGCAGAGGTTAACGAATTGTTCGAACACTCGTGCCCATGGTCATGGGCGGATGTGAGGTGATTCCTTAGCGTAGTTTTGTTTGACTACTGCTTTGTGAACTGCTGTTGGTGTAAGAGAATCCTTTCAAAAGTTTGTCTTGTGGCTGTCGGGAACAGCAGGACTCGGAAGTCCGTATATCTGTTGGCAGGGAGCCACTCATGCAGATGCAATCAATATATACATTTCACTACTCTAGCCGGATGAGACGCACTTTCTCATCTGTGCCGTTGAGAAGCACTCACTTAGTTGATTCCAAAAGCTTTAAACTAAAACTGAATGCGAAAATAACCAGCCTTCCTTTGAAGCTTGTATTAAACACTTAATTCCCATGGCTTGCTGAGTACTCTTGTACTCACCCTTGCTCTACTTAAATAATCCCCCCAGTCTTCGAAGAAAAGGAGATGGATTCAACTGATGAGAAGTTCTTCCAGGAGCAAGCAGGCTTTGAGCTGTAGTAGGGTTTCGGCTTAGTTCCCAAGTCATGCTTGTGGCTTTGGGCTAATCTCCACTTCCGCCTTTTTGTAATGCAGTTGCGAACTCGGGGTCTGTCCGCAATTCCAACAATGATTGTATCTCTATTCTTAATAAAGAGACTTCTGTCGCTGTGATATTCATTCTTCCTGTTATACCAGCACTGTTTTCTGGGACTGGTATAGGTTTACAGGTTAATTTGGATCGCTTTACTCTGCTTCCCGTTCGGGGCTAGTTTGGGGCATGACATGTAGCTTTCCTTTTTATGATGAAATATGACCTAGGGCATTGTCAGTGTTATGGATAAGGCATACCCAATTATCTTGGATTGGGCTCCGCGAGGCCCACCATATACCAAGTCTTATACGGAATCATGCCTCATATACGGAAGGTGTTCCGGATAAGGAAGAAGAAGCAGAGTTCAAGTTGGAAACTACAAGGACTACTCGGATCGTATTCATATTTATCTCTCTAGTTCTACTTGGACAAGGGGACATCTGTGAGTATAAATATAAGACCCCCTAGGAGGAGAGGAGACAAACCAATACACGCCGCCAGACACCAACATCAGAGATAAGCCTAGACATATCCAATCTGGAGCCACAGAGGCTGACAAGAGGGATCTAGCACCATCTCTAATCTCGCCGAGTTCATATTTGAGGAAGAAGACTACCCCGTTGTCGATTATGTGTGGAGATCCATGCCGCCAAGTTGACGACGACTAGATTAGGTTCTTCCAAATATTGTACTTGTGTGATTTTGATATATAAGAGCAACACCGGCTTTGGCCAACAGGAGTAGGGTTATTACCTGTCAGTTAAGGAGCCCAAACCTGTATAAAAATCCTTGTCTCCCGTCTCTTTTATCTCAATCACGCGTATATCTTGGTTCCAACGATCCTCATACTCTACAAATACCGTAGTCACGATCTACTCCATCGACAGGCATCTTCAGGCATTGTTCACAACTTAGGGCATGAGACTGGCCACACCAACGTTCATTCTTTTGTTGCAGCGGGCTGATTTGGTGCTGGTCCACGTTTTCATCATTCTCTTCTCCTCAATTTTTTCTTTCTCATGGGTGGTTTCTTTACTAACTCTGGTTTAAACCAACATATTGTATAAATTGTTACGCAGGTTCCTGTGGACTGAGTCCATCTCTTCTAAGTTCAGTCATTTGCATACACTGGAGATGGCCTAAGCTAGATGCGCTGCTCTCCCAGATGCTCGGAATCACTCACTCTTGGCATTATGAGGGATCAAATGCAACTAATAGAGCATGAAATATTTGCAAAAATCATATGAAGCCTTATTGTTCCAAGCAGAGCCTGCATTAGCTCGGGACAGGGCTTATTCACAAATTCATCATGTTTTTTTCTTGCCCCATTCCTAACCAATCAATCAGTCATACTTGCGACCTATCTTAGCAAGAAGATCAGAGAGCTCCCTCGGCCTGGAGCACATGACGGAGTGGTCGGCTCCAGTAATCTCCTCAAATTCCGTGCCCGGGCTCAATGCGATCATATAATGCAGCAGCTCCACACCAAAGTCCTCCATGGCTATCAGGTACACCTTCTTCACCGAACCATAGTTAGCACTGGTGAGCAGCTTGTCATCCTTCATCATCGGATCATCCACGAACCAGTTGGCAGGTCTCACCAATGATTTCGCCAGTGTCAAGTCCTGCAATATTTAGAATATGCTATCTAATGAGACTTTTTTTTTTAGATATGCTATCTAATGAGACTTGAGATATCAGTTACTAGTTACTACGCTTAATTCCAAAATTATGCAATTGGAGCTTGTAAGAAACTAGAGTTAAGGGTGCCAGTTGATTACCTCAGCTGGACTTAGTCGATAACCCTTCTCTGCCAAGAAATTTGGGCCTAGGAGGATTGCAGTTCCTGGACCTTGTTTGTTGCTGATCGGTATCGTTTTGCTATCCATGAGCAGGTCTTTGGGAGATCTTTCCCTCATCAACTGCACATGTATCAAGAAAGAAAACAATGGTAGTTGAACAAAAATGTTCAGAGATCAGAGCGAGTATTTATTAGTTTGCTGATCAGTGACCACCTCTGTGGTGATGCCTATGTGCTTGCCGACGCACGGCATGGCCGCGGCGACGAACACGGCCGCGGCGATTTTCTCTGGGAACCTCTCCATGGCGAGCGAGAGGCTGAGGCCGCCGAAGCTGTGACCGACGAGGATCAGCCTCTCTCCTACAGGAGCTGCGGCCACCACATCGAGGAGCGGCTGTGAGTACTGCTCGAAGGAGTGCACCTCGTCGATGCGTGCCGGGTGGACGCCGGACGCGGCGAGGTCGAGCGCCGTCACGCGGTGCCCCTCGGAGTGGAGCATGGTGACCACCTTGTACCAGCACCATGCTCCGTGGCAGAGGCCATGGACAAGGATGAAACGCTTGCTGCTGCTGCTGCCCTCCATTTCCTGTAAGTGTTTGTAGTTTGCTCTTCTTCAAGTCTCTGACGCTGTGTAGTAGCGATGAATTGATTTACATTATCGAAAAATATATATACGGCAGTGGCATTTATAATTTTATATACAGTAGGTATCATTTAGATTGATGATATATTTACTGACTTGAACGTGCTAACTGTCAGCCTTTGTATAGTAAATTAATTGTATTGGCTTTGATCATGATTCATCTGAGAATCTGACAGTGATCACGAGTTGCTCTAGTTTAGTTTGGTGCTTATTGCATGTCCTAAAATAAAATCCAACAATTTTATATGAATAATTAGCTCCAGGTACCTCCAAATTTACTTGGGAAATGTTCATCTTTTTCTGGAATTATTCCTCAGTTTTCTACCCTCGCTTCCCTTTCCCTTATTAACTGGATTGGTCCCTCCCTTCTGTTTGCTGCACTACCCTCCTTGTCTCCTTCTCTTTGTTCATTGCTAACTCTGAAAATATGAAAATAGACTTCTTGGTTCGATTATTTGCATACACTGGAGATGGCCTAAGCTGGATGCGCTTTCTCTCTCTGATGCTGTGACTGTGAGCCTGTGAGGTCAATCACTGTTGGTATGTCCTATATTACCTTTGTCTTTGCTCTCTTGTCATCATCAGATTGATATTTTTCTTATTGTAGATTTCTTTAAAATAGATTTCATCAATTATTGTCACATACTATCAAACAAAGCAATGAGAAACACACTTCTATTGTTCCTACTTTATTTGTAGCAATGGACTGTAGGATAACATGACGAAGAAGCACCAATTATTTCCCAACTAACATTTTTCTACTCGTATTTGTTCGCTATCTTGATCAGAATGTCGCAGAGTTCCCTGGGCTTGGAGCTCATGACGGCGTGGTCAGCTCCGGCGATCTCCTCGACGTCGGTGCCGGGGCTCATCGCCACCATCCACCGCTGCATCTCCTCGGTGCTGGAGCTGTCGGCCTTGGCGACCACGTATACCTTCTTCACCGACCCGTAGTTGCCATTGGTGAGCAAGCTGTCATCTTTCATCACCGGATCATCCACGAACTGATTCCCAGGTCTCACCAGCATCTTCGCCAGTGCCAGATCCTGAAATGTGTAGTAGCATTTTTAATGGAAAGATGATTATATGGGCATTTGGCACAACAGTGTACCGATGTGACAGGTGAGCAAAACCCCTAATTTGAGCAATTGATTAATTAAAATTAACTTATATGAGATGAAGAAGATATTGTAACTTGTAACCTACCTCTGCTGGACTTTGCTGGTAGTATTTGTGTGCCAAGAAACTTGGTCCCATATTGATTGCAACTCCTGAGCCCTGGCTGTTGTTGATGGCCACCATTTCGCAATCCATAAGTAATCCTTCAGGTGCAGTTCTTCTCATGAACTAAGCATATCGATCACACAAAAAACAAAAATATTAGCGGTGGTTAACCTATCATTAGTAGTCATTATGCATTAAAGGATAATTGTAGATCACTGGTTTGATTTTGTAATTAAGTTACTAATGCTTGGCTATAGGTTATTTGAAGCAAATGCCAAAATGAATTTCATTATCAAAAAAAGTAAATTACGAGACATGTCAGTTTATTTTACCTCCTCGGTCGGGACGCCCATGTGCTTGCCGACGCACGGCATCGCGGCGGCGACGAACACGGCGGCGGCGACCTTGTCCGTGAACCTCTCCATGGCGAGCACGAGGCTGAGGCCGCCGTGGCTGTGCCCGACGAGGACCAGCCGCTCGCCGGGAGCCGCCGCGGCCACGGCGTCGAGCAGCGGGCGCGAGTACTCCTCGAAGGTGCCCACCTCGTCGACGCGCGCCGGGTGCGCGCCCGACGCGGCCATGTCGAGCGCCGTCGTGCGGTGCCCCGCGGCGCGCAGCGCGGCGACCACCCTGTACCAGCACCACGCGCCGTGGCAGAGGCCGTGGACCAGGATGAAATGCTTCTTGCTGCTGCTGATCTCCATTTTTAGCTGCTTCGAATTCTTGGTGCTGTGTCCGGATGGATTAGCTGAATTTATAGATTCAGTAGGGAGAGAAGAAGCACAGTTTCTTAATCTCCAAGAAGCTCGGTGAGATCATCGTGTGCTGCAAGAAGAAATCGCGAGCCTACTAATCAGCTTACACCTAGCAGCCTATCGCACTACCTGAAAAATTAGCAATTTGCAGGGGGACTTGTCCCTAGCCTGCCTGCCTTCGACATTTCTGCGAAGCTGCCGCCGATGCATGATAGCGCATTTGGACAATTAATTAATCAATTCAACCAAGGTTGAGTTCTTTTTGTGAAGATAACACGATGTCGCATCCCATCAACTTAATCTGCAAGAACAAAAGGTTGAAAGCAGAGGATGCGTCATGATCACGTCGTCACGTGGCATCAAGGATCGATCAGCCGACGAGCAACGGCGACGCCACGGACACACAGTAAGCCACCGTTGAATCTGATTGGTTCAGAGAGATCGGTCGATCGCCAGGTGGGGATAACGGTTTGGGCCACTACTGCTAAAACCGTTGGAGTGGGCCCAAATCTCGTGATCCAAAACCAGCTCATTAGTAATTGGGACGAAATGGCCCAAGTTGAAACAGATCCTCCGCACTCTGCAGTATCGTTCTTGGACTTTGGGTGACTGATATATGTGCCTCACATCCAGTGATTTCATATGTCAGTGACCTACATTAGAAGGTAATACGACTAAGACTATGTTTGAAAAGCTTAAGATTTTAAGAAACAACTGAATGGTAGTTAGCTTTTGAGAATCTGAAGAAACTAGGTAACCTAGCTTTTGTTTTTTAGTTCATTTTCTGGATGCTTCTAGTTTTTAGTTCATTTTCTAGTTTATTTTCTAGATGCTTTTAGTTTTTAGTTCATTTTCTGAGTTATATGACTACAGCTTGTCAGAATTGAGATGAAAAACTAGATTGTTTGAGTGAGATTTTAATTTTAGAAGAAGCTACGGCTAGTAGAAACTCTTTCAAACTTGCCCTAAGCCCACCACACCGCACGCCGCCTCAGATCAAGAGGGAAAATGCGGCATGAAGCGATCAAAGATAGCCGCTGTCGCCTTGCCGGCGGCGACGGTAGAAGATAAGGAGATATAATGCCCACGTCCATATACACAGACGATCGTTCGACCCAAGAACTGAATCTGTACATTTGTTCATCACAAGATCGGGATAAAATTGGTCTGGTGAGATCTTATCATTAGCTTCACAAAACAGAACCGAGCCATTAATTACATGTTCCTCTTCTGCTTAACACTGACAGAAGACAGGTACTGGAATAGTAAACCAATTTTTGCCCTGCTAAAACCATTTCTTAGTCATACTTGGCTGCAATCCTGAGCAGCAAATCACACAGCTCCCTCGGCTTGGAGCACATCGCCATGTGATCCGCCCCGGCGATCTCCTCGACTTCCACGCCGGGGCTCAGATCAATGGTCCACCGCTGCATCTCCTCGTCGCTCGAAGCATCATCCATGGCGACCACGAACACCCTCCTCACCGACCCGTAGTTGCCATCAGTGAGCAGCGTCTCGTCCTTCATGATCGGGTCATCGACGAAGTTGGTGCCGGGTCTCACCAGCATCGTCGCCAGCGTCAGATCCTGCACGAAATTAAACAGCGTCAGATCCCAATGTGACGCCGTGTTGCTGGTTAAATGGTTAATCATGTTTCTTTTACCTCTGGTGGGCTTTGATCATACAGTTTCTCTGCCAGTAATTTGGGGCCAAACAGAACTGCGGTTCTTGGTTCTTGATTTGTGTTCAGGACAATGCTTTTGCTGTCCATGAAGAAATCCGGTTTGATCCTCCTCGTGAACTGTATCAATGCAAGAACATGGAATCATACCGATGTCTGATCAAGCTCTGGGAAAGGGTGAAGCTGCTAATTGAGCATGGAGTAATCGGTCTCATTCTCACCTCTTCGAGCGTGATGCCCATGTGCTTGCCGGCGGACGGCATGCAGGCGGCGAGGAACACGGCGGCGGCGACCTTGTCCGGGAACCTCTCCATGGCGAGCGCGAGGTTGAGGCCGCCGAGGCTGTGCCCGACGAGCACCAGCCGCTCGCCGGGCGCCGCCGTGGCCACGGCGTCGAGCAGCGGGCGCGAGTACTCCTCGAAGGAGCGCACCTCGTCGAGGCGCGCCGGGTGCGCGCCCGCCGCGGCCATGTCGAGCGCCGTCGCGCGGTGCCCCGCGGCGCGCAGCATGGTCACCACCCTGTACCAGCACCACGCGCCGTGGCCGAGGCCATGGACGAACACGAAGTGCTTCCCGCCGTCGCCGCCGCCTTCCATTCTGAATCCTTCACTTGGGAATCTTCGAGCACACGCTGTGATCCAGGCTGCAAGAACCAACACAGGATCACGACACTCGCGGTGTTTATACACGTTTAGATTCCTAGGACTTATTCAGCTTCTAGAATCTCCGGTTTTCAAATAGTCTATATTCTCACACAGATTTTTAAAATTTATAGTTTGTGGTATCTTACAAAAATGAACTAGAAACAAAAAATAAAAATACCAGCTTCATAGTTTGTCTATATTCTTACCAGTTACTTCTTAGAATTTCAATTTCGAGCTTCTCCGAACAAGGCCCTAGTCGCACATGAGCATGCCATGTGATGGCACGTACTAAGGACCCAATTTCACGTGGAAACAGAAGTTGTTAAACACCTGGAGAGTGGAGACATCGAGCGTGTATGTGCTGTTGTCAACTTATGGCTTTGTGCATCATCGATAGATCATTGATGTAGGGGTCCAAGGCGAAGTGTTTATCCTGTTATCTTATAAAAAAAATGTGGTGGTGTTTATCAGTCACACTCTGATTACGATGCCTATCGATATCTATATGCAACTTTTGATTCTTCTTCAGAGTTACGCTTTGCCTAATTTGCTCCATGGTGTGTTGATGAATGATTCATGTTGTCATAGTTCTGAGGACTCCTTGATCTGGGTGGAAAAAATGAAGATTTAAGTCCAAGTTGGGGGTTGTCATGGTGGGTAGTTTTTCTTTTTGGGGGGGAAGATTTGGTTAACTAGATTCGACTGGGTTTTGAAAATATTCTTGTCATGTCGCCTTTGCAAGTGGTGTATAAAGCTCTCTCTCTTTTACAGCGATGGAAACTCTTACAGAAATAGCAAGATTTCATAGAGCTGGAAACTCTTACCTTGATAGCAAAGATTGCATAGAGCTGGAAACTTTTAGCGAGATAGCAAGATTGTATAGCGCTTGAAACTCTTATAGATACAACAAGATTGTGTAGAGGTGGAAACTCTTGCGGAGAAAGATTGCGTAGCTCTGATGGAGAGGCCGAGGCAACCCAGACCTGCTGATGCGCTTCCTGAATATTTGAAGCTGTCTTCTGATGTTCTTCTACTGTTGTGGGAGTGTTTGGATGTAAAGATCGCCTGGAAACTTTCTTCTCCTTATTTTGAAACTTTGTTCAGGGTGTTTGAGCTTCTACGAATTGTTTTGCTGGGCTTTGTCCGAAAGCCAGATCAACATATTGATATGTTCTCTAAAAAATTGATGATGACCTCTCTCTTTTTTTTTCAATTTTGTCAGAATTTGCTCTATGTCAAAATAACAAATGATAATAATGTTGTCGTTGACAGCACAACTGACCAACAGGGGACATCTGTCATTCACTTCTTTCGTTCAATTGAAAGCACAACTAAGCAATGGGCGTTTTGTTCGTAACTCTAGAATCGTTTTGAGTGTAGAATCTCTCCATGAGGAAGTCTGTAGACCCTCTGAACCTTGCACTTGCAGAACTGGTTGTTGATAGGAGTATTTGATAACAAGGGAGGCTCTCTCTGAAGAACTGCAAAAACTACGCTTAACCAAACCATGCCGCGATTTTGGTAGAGCTGTAGCTGGTAGAGCCGTAGATAGAGCACATTTTTGAATTGAGTTCACATTTGGTAGCAGTTCCTGTAGCTGGTAGAGCCGTAGATAGAGCACATTTTTGAATTGAGTTCACATTTGGTAGCAGTTCCTCAATTATGTTGTTCTAGATGTAAAATGTCAAACACAACCTGGATTGTCACACTGGTTCTTGAATCAAGTTTTTCTGGGAAATCGATGTTAAATGTAACCTGCAAATTGCCACATGTTATTAATCATGGTTCTTTTCGGTTTAGAAAGTTGAAACAGAATATGACAGCCGCCAAATTGCTTCCTAAATCAGTTTACGAGATTAAAAGAAGAATGGAAGTGTGGGTCAAATCCAGGCCCGCGAGATCAAAGCCCGAAGGCATCACTGCAGGCAGACATGCAGACCAAAATCAATCCATCTCTGTACACACTACCATGCTTCCTTCCTCTTCTAATCCAGAGCATCGGCTTATTGTGCACAGTTTACATCTAATCAAAGTGTTCTTTGCAAAGAAGATAAACTAAAAAAACTGATTTTGATTTGAAAGCAGAAAAAAGAAACCCCCTTTAGCAAGATGTCTGAGTTGATCAGATAATTGTAGTCTGAATTTTGGGTCAACACATACAGTTTCTGTGAAAGGTTATCATCCCATCAACTGTTTCAAACCTTGCTTGCTTTTGGGAGAATGCAAAGAGGGAGCAAATACACGAAGACAAATTGAAGAAACCGAATACAAAACTAAGAATCTGAAGATCTTGGCAGGCTCAGAAGGATCCATTGGTTTCTATCAATCAGAAGGACTGAAATCCCTCAGAAAATAGGTAGGTATTTTTTGGTCATCACAGCCTCCAATCAGTCAGATCCATGACACAAAAACATAAACGCAAACAAAATAAAACTCAACAAAGGAATGCAACAGTTGAAACCTCATGGACAAATCTGATATTCTGATGAACTGCCGGGAGGGAGGCGGCGACAGCGGACGGAGCAAGGAGAACGAACACGAAGGCGTCAATATATAGGGGGATTGGCGGCTAGGGTTTCTGGGAATAAGAGTACCGGACTCGTTATAATGGGCTGGCTCATTTAACATCTTATTGGGCTGAAATTGTTCACTAATAGGACGGCCCATTTAATTATTATGCCCATTTTTTAAAAGGCTAAAAGAAACACTATTTTTCTAGCCATGAAGACATGGAATATTGGGATTTAATAGGTTCATTCTCACCTAAAAAAATTTATTGAAACTGTCAAATTTGCTGCAGCAGTTCAAACAATTGTTTCAACACGAAGAAAAAACGTAAGCTAGCCTCGTGTTAACTCCATTTCATCAGATTCAAACTCTCCAATACGTACTACTGCAGTATATTACTACAGCATTGCGTTGCTTCATGGAGTTCAGCGGATTAGGCCCATGGTCCCATTTGAGGCCCAAAGGGGCCCATTCCGTCGAAGCTCCTCTGGTCGTCGTCGTCGACGCCCATGTAGTCCACTACGCGCACGCCTTCCCCTCGCCGGCGATCCACCACACCGACGTGCTGGTCGCCGCCGTGCATCAGCGAGCTGATGGCCCTCGTCATCGCGCCACCGCCGCCGTAGAGTTGGCCGGGCAACAGCCCACCCAGGTCGAACCCGACCAGCTGCGTCGCCGTCTGCCCCAGCGCCGCCGGGACGATGTCGTCGTACGGCGCGAGATGATGGCCTATGGTGGGAAGCCGATCGAGCCCACCAGCAATTCCCATGGCGTGGAACGCCACGCCGCCGTAGCAGCTCGTCGACGTCGTGGCGCCCAGCTCCGCCGCCTTCTGCAGCAGCGCCGTGGCGGACATGATCGCCGCTGACCCAGGCGCCGGCGGCGGGAAGCCCATTGCGGCTTCACTCGGCGCGTCCATGCTCAGCTTGGTACCGTGGAAGAAGGGAGACGATGATGGCGCGGCCCTCGGGCTGTGGCTGGACAGCATGCATCCCGCCATGCTGAGCGCCGCCGGCAAGAGCGGGTTTCCCGCGGCGATGGTGTTGTCGACGTCGGGGAACATCTTGAGGTGCGGGCTCTTGACATCGGCGCGGAGGCCGAAGCCGGCGGCGTCGTCATCGTCGGCGACGGGGTCGTCCGGCTGCGACGGCAGGACGAGGTGGTGAGCCTGCTGCTGGCCCTGCAGAGCGGAGGTGACCGCGGCCATGTTCATCGGCTGCGCCAGCTTGTTGTTCTCCTGCGCCAGCGCGTCGCAGAACGCCCTGTGCGTCACGAAGCTGTCGCGCCTGCATGCCATGGCCACAGTACAACTCAAGCTCATGGACAAGGAGATGGATTTTTATCATCCGATCCCCTCGTTTTTTACATCTAACATAAATAGTCATCAAAAAAATTTAAAAAAATTAACATCATATATCAATATGAAATATACCATTTCACAAACATGCAAGATCAAATTCGACTTATATAAATTATAATAAAAAGAATAAATTAAACTGAAAATAATTAACGTACATTTACAGTTATATTTGTTATTTTTATTATAATTTGTAAAAATTAAATTTAAATTTGTATGTTTGTGAAGCGATATGTTTCATATTAATATATCCTTTTAATTTTTTTTAAATTTTTTATAACTATTTAAGTGACATATAAAAAACGAAGGGATATTTTTTCGAGGGATGAAAACACTTTTCTCATGACAAGCTAGCTCTCAACAATGGCAACCGCACCTGGAGAAGACGGTGCCGCAGTCGCACTTGTACTCGCGGGTGCCGCAGACCTTGGAGTGGGCCTTCCAGTCGGAGTGGACGGCATAGCGCTTGCCGCAGCGGTCGCACTTCCACTTCTTCTCGCCATGCTTGCGGCAGAAGTGCTTCTTGATACCGGTGAGGTCGCCCAGCGCGCGGCTCGGGCTGTGGTGCACGCACGACGTCTCCGGGCACACGTACACCCGCTTTCGCGGCGGCTCGCCGGCGCCGCCGCCGACGCCGCCGCCGCGCTGGCGCAGCTTCCACGGCAGGTTGTGCCCTCGCCGGTGCAGCTGCAGGTTCTGGTCGCGCTGGAATCCCTTGCCGCAGATCTCGCACACGAACCGGTTCGTCGCCAGCAGCGTCCGCGGCGACAGCGCCACCACCTCCGCGGTCGGGTCTGCATGGCATATGCGCCGCGTTCACACCAACGAAACGTGTTAAATTCGGTAGTACTAAAATTCGTTGACTTTTGAATACGTTTGAGCATCATATTATTCAAAAAATTGTGTATAAACATACAAAAATAAAAACAAATAAAAAATTAAGTAATAGTTAAATATTTTTAAAAATAAAATGGATGATCAAACATATATAAAAAATTAACAACGTCATACATTAAAATTGAAGTTAGTACTACAAATAACCTATTTTTAAAATTAAGTACTAAAAATGACATTTTTTGTGGGCATTGCTTAGTTGGTTGCGAGTGTTTTGCGGATGTACATGCCATTCCATGCAATCTACTCACTCTGTCTCACAAAAAATCAAACCTACTACATACACTGTGTCTAAATTTATTCCCAAAATTTATTTTTTGTGAGAAGAGAGAGTAAGGGCTAGTTACATTTCTATTGCACCAATAACTTGATAGCAATACTCCGGTGCTCTAGTATTATACTACCAGTAGAAATGATCCAAACCATTCGCTATTAAGGATAAATTAATAATTTACTAATACAATAATTAGGGGTAACTTTGTCATTTACATTTTTTACCCGTCTAAATCAATCTGTTGTTATCCATTCCACTGGCATCACTCATATTTCATCGAAAAAGCAAAAAAAAGGTTTATTCATTGCTAAATGATGATTATACCTCTTCACACCTATTTTTTGAACAATAATACCCCTTCATGTTTCTACCACCGTTAACTAGGATGATAGTACAAATAGATCTAAACCCTTCGATCAAATGAGATCAACGGTTCAGATTACTTTCTACTATCAGAAAAGCTAGCCTTGATTAGATCAGGTTACATTGAACTTGTATGTGCTATCATTATCTTTTAATCACTGCAATTATGTTTTGTCCAAGTGATAAAGATCTAATTTTCAATCACTCTTTTAAACCAAACCTCCTAATATATATAATTTCATATAGATATGATATTGCAGTTAACTGTCCTAACAGGCGATGGTACTTGATCTGTATGTATATACACCAAGCCAACAGAAAGAGGCAAATCTCTAAAAAATTAGCATGCTGGATAAAAAATGTATAGCTTGATCCTATGTGCACTTAATTAACCGAAAAAACTTTATGCTAATTACATACAACGAGCTTAGCTGAAATGATGAGATAACCATTATCCATCTATTGAGAGAATTCAGAACTTCAAATCACAAAGTATTCAGACAATTCAACTAAGAATGCTGGCCTTGTAAAAATGGTCGAATTTATCTATCTCAAGATTCTGAACGAAACTAAAATTCTGCGAAAAGACTAACACAAAAACTACAGTCATTATGGTCAAAATATTCCGTCATACAGTCTATGCGTTGTCATCTATCGTCCTAGTTTTCAGTGAAAGACTGAAAGAAGATTTAGACTGCTAAACAGTTACCACCATTACGGACTTTATCAATTATTGCAGTCACAAGATCATCAGGCAGGGTAACACAAGACCAGTTCATTCAATTTATGATCCATGCAAGAATTCAGACGAACTGAAGAAGTAATAGATTTTTGCATCTGCATGCAGATGGTCTTAACATACATGAACAATTAACTAAGGGGAGAACATATATATGCACCTGGTGTCCCTGGAAGGCTTCTCTTCTTCTTCTTCTTCACGGCCGGCGGCGGCGCAGGCGGCGGATCCGAGGAAACTCCGGCGACAAGCTGCAGATCACTGTCGTCGACACTGGCGATCTCCAGCGGACTACCCAGGAGCAGCTTGCTGTAATACGGCTGCTGCTGATGCTGCTGCATCTCGAACTCCTCCATCAATTGCTTCTTTCCACCTTCTTGTTGCTCAAAGAAGACAAGATCACGGTGCAATCCAATCCCTTTCAACACCGGTCGACATGGATTTTCATGCAGCTAACTCATTCAAGCTTGCATGCACATGCAGAGTTTCAGCAATTGGCAACACATATTCAGAGACTGCACTTCTCTTGTGTTTCTTGCTCTTTCTCTGGCTGAACTTGGTATGAGTGACAGCTAGCTAGAGGAAGAAGAGGGAGCTGGTCTTGTATTTATCATACCAAAATTTTCACCATGCTAGTGTAGCTATTTTCCCTTTCAGAGAGAATTGAACCGGTCTCTGTCTGTGCGTGTGTCAGTGATGACTTGAGTGTACCGGATGCTATATATATACAGTAGCTAACTGTTAGGAAAGATTAATCTAGAAGCTATAGTAACTATGAGCACCATAGATACACTCTAGCTAGTACTGTATAGAGCTAGCTAAGCCGCGTGGAGCTGAGAAGAGAGCGTGTTCTTGTAGCGAAGAATTTTTTTTTTAAAAAAAGTTTTAGTTTTATATAATGTGCATAGTTTGGATCTACCTTTGTTGTTTGCTCCCCTCGGGATCGGCCGGCAAGAGACAATGCTCAAGTTTTCCTGGCAGAGAGTATAATACTGGCTTGTCATGACAGCAACCTGTGAATGCATGGTCAAGTTGATCGGCTTCTTGTTGCCTTGTTTTCTTGCCTAGGTCTCGTTTTATAATCTGATCGCAATTAACACCGCCAATTTGAAATTAATGTGGTTTTCCAATCCCCAAAACCACTCTTCTTATGGAGTGCTAACTCTCAGCTTGAATCTCTGACAGAGAGTGACAGACTTCTCTCCTTAATTTGGCTGAATTCAATACGAATTACAGTAGTTTCACTGCAACAGAGCTACTGTAATTTTAAGCAGTTCTAGCAGCTTGATTTTATATTTATTTTGGTGCTCTTGAATTTACATATAGTTGACTACTTAAATTAACATAATAATATATGCCTCATGACTGATCAAGAGCTCTTACTAGGTACGTTACCGAATTGTTTAAGGACCTTGGGATTTGCAAGGGATGATAACGATGTTGATGCGTAAGATGGAGGATGAACACCCATGCAGAAGTGAGCTCAGCCTAGCTAAGTTGGATAGACGAATTAACAAAACAATTTTTTGAAACTAAATTTGCCCTATATTTTTTAGTAACTTTCAGAAACCACAAGTTCACAACTATATGCAACATGCCAAGTATTTGTCATGACATTTTCCTTCACTGCCTGATCTCCCAGGAACAATCAACTGTAACTGTAAGGTATAGTTTTTTTCAGAATGAAATTTCTAGAATAACTGAATATTATCAATTTTCTAGAATAACTGAATATTATCACTCCCTCATTTGCTTTCAGGAACACGGCATGTTTCTGTACATGCATGTAATACTGAGAATCTGAGATACTACCTAGCAGATATAGTACTACTGTTTACTCCTATTTGCTTAACACATCTGAAAACGACTGAGCCTGCATCAAGTACAGAATGACAAGAAACAATCCTGAAAGCAAGAGGAGGTGACACTGTTCAATTTCTTGAACCAAAAATAAATAAAGGAGCTTTTCCACCTTCTTGATTGACATGGATGGACCCCATATATGTTCCCAGACATTTAATTAGTGCTGTGTTAATTTGACATACATGTAACCTACAAATGCATTTACTTACTAGTACCTCAGTGACGCGGTTAACTTTATTAATTCATTTGAATATTCGTATTTTTAAAAATATGTGTGCAAATAGATAAACATACTAGGCATGTTAAAATTAAGTTTAATGACAGACCTAGTGTTACTCCTTTCACTTTAATTAACAAAATAATTGAATAAATATTATTGGTTGAAGTTCAAAATATGTCAACAACGTCATACATTAAAAAACCGAGGCATTATATTATCATTAAATTCCCTCCATATCATTGCCATGGATCATGAGCTAGGCAGATCAAAGCGTCAGCTAATTAACCAGAGCTGAGTGCACACGCTAACTAGCTACCATTTGATAACCTTTAAACTCTAGTTGATAGAGTGGACAAGCTGATCGATCGACAGGGAAGGGAAATTCAGATGCACTGAAACTACACCTCTTTGCTGCTTCGTTGCTTAGTTAATTTCTGAAGATACCAAGGTTGGTTGCATCCGGCCCTGATCTGCATACAGCGAAAATGTCGAGTCGATGATCAGCTCGTGAAGTGATCGATGGAGAGGGAAAGATCGAGAGCGAAAATGTCTTATTCCTTCGTGATTTCAATTCACTGAAATCGTTAAATATTGACAAATAGACAGAAAGAGCCCACAATGCATATCCCTGTCGATCTCTTGAGATCAGGCTAGCGATCGAGTTGTTGTTGTTGATGATGATCAACTGATGACTACTCGCTTAGTGAGATAATTAATTATTACTAATTGCATATTTGCATAGTTATTTTCGTATTGGATGCTTCTGAATATTACCATTGTCATTGCTGTGCTTAGTCTGTAGTAGCAGTGATGGTTACATTCTCACTTTGTCTTCTCTGCCCAACTGTTCTTTCGTCGTAACACTGAAGAAGTACATATTTTAGCTGAACATTTGGAAACCGTGCAGCATCTATTCTTGACGCGGAGACTAGAGGACGCGATTATTACATTGTAAAATTTGTAGCGTTCCTCGAAGTTAATCAGGCTCAGATCGTACATGATGACGAACAATAGCTACCACTATACCAGAGAGCGCTCGCTGATGAACAATAGCGAAGGAGGCATCCCGCCATCTCCTGCATGATATCTTTTCTTCATGACAGTATTAAGCATATATATTGGTAGATAGAATAAATCACAATTGCATAATTAATACAAGTGAGGATACAAGAACACCATTATGATTGATTATACATCTTGGCCTTAAGGATAGGTAGTAGATAGCAAAGAATCTTCGTAGGGCTGGAAAGCATTTCTACACGGGAAACACAAGAGAGAGAATAATATAGAAACAAGGTCTAGCTCTAGAACCCTAAAAGCCTAAAAAGTGGCGATATTTCAAAGAAACAGATTAGACAAGAGAGAGCTACACACAGCCTACGTCTAATTTACACCGCTAAACATTCCGCTATGGTCATACAGTAAATCATTGGTGTCTGAATTCATAAATGCCTTCCTGAATCTTCGCCGCTTCATCGATCATATGTCAACACCTAATCTCCCTGCTCATTATTAGTAGCTTACAGTGGCAAGAAAAAGTTTAAACAGGCCTATTAACTAGTAAGATGTCCAGCAAGTCTATCTATTGGTACTAATAAATTTTAAGGTTGGATCCTTCACTTGGGATAAGTATGTGACAGCGACTTGAGAATTGCTACCTGAACATCAGAGAGAGCGTTGAGTGATTCTTCAGATGAACAACCCCAGAACAGTGCTCAATTGTTCTGAAACTGATCAAGCTGCCCAATCGGACGCTAACGTACATGAACTTTCTTCCATTAATTCCGCATCGTCTGACAGCTCCGATTAGGATCCCTCAGCATCATGACCGATTCTGTCTGTCAGTGTGGCCACATTATTCCCAAGGAAACAGCAACCATTTTGTCAGCACACTGCTCATCACTTCAATAGTTCAGTTCTGAAAAAAAATAGAAATCTTTCTAGAATTTCATGTTCAGAAAATTCTCCCTGACTTGTTATGATCTTTAGTTTCTCCAGCAAGTAGTAGATTTGACAAGACAATCTTTCTGACGAGAGCAATTATCTTTGGAGGAGGGGCTATAAAGTCAAGGCTGCCTGCTACTGCTAACAGTAACAAGAACACAAGAGCCCTACCAGTGAGGTCAGATCTGGCGGGCAAAAAAAAAAAGCAGCTTTCTGCACAAGCACCGGCCCCCATCTCCAGCTGCTCTTCTGCTTCTGTTCAGCTCACCGGTGCACATCGCCGACGTGAACCGCTTGCCTGTTTCAGAAAAGCATCGGCGAATTGATCGAGTTGATCGCAAGAACATGGCCCGATCGACAGCTTGGCCATTTCCTCGCCTCCGCGTGTTGCCATTCCATTTGGTTGTTGCTTTTCGATTGACAGTGGAGTCTTGCGAGGGCATGATTGCGTTATCTTTTTCTTCCTCTGAATCCTGAAATTGATGCTAGCGTTGTGCAGACATATCAGGGGTTCATCCGATCCTATCCTGTTGTTGTTGTTGGTGCAAAGGCACATCGATTTTTTTTTTTGGGTCTGGAAACATGATGATGATTTATACAATGTCCTATCGTAATTGCATTATTAGGGTGACATTAATTTGACGCGAAATGGTAGCATCCAGTGTGCAGAGTTGCAGAGGCAAATCCACATGCAATGCAAGTATATACGACGAACACCCACGCTAGCACTGCAGGTTGGCCCATGGGGTGAACCGGTCTGTCCAGCCCGTGGAGTATATATGGGCGTTCGGCCCATCTAGCTACGTCCACTCCGACGGCCCGACCCGTAATTCAACATGCAACACCGTGTGGTCATGGGCCGGCCCAGCACGAGGGTCCTCTTCCCGACTCGCAGTTTCAGGGGAAAAATATCGCTGCTTGGAGCAGAGTTAAATATTCCAAGTGGGATACACTGGCAGAGGCGTGGAGCTTGAGTTAAGTTTCACCTCCACGAAACAGATTTTGCAGTGGGTGTGGGTACATCTATATAAGATTTTTACTCTCCTCATATGTTATACTTTTTTTATTTCAAAAATATTTGACTTATTTTTGAAGTAATTTTTTTGCGAAGGCGTTCTTTAAAAGTATTTTGTCTCTTGTTTGAAAATCAATTTCGTTATGGTTCTATTGTTTGTATTATATATATATATATATATATATATATATATATATATATATAGGGAAAGTACACCTTTTTAGACTTGCAATATATAATAAGTTTATTTATGTTTTTAATGTATACGGTAGAAAATCTGACACGAAATTAGCACATCTCAACCACATACCATGGGCTTCTTTTATCTAATAAAAAATATACGTGGCATTACATAGACCGAATGATCATAGTAATATTCAACTAAGTTTTGTGATCGGACCAATGCTTCTAATAATAGTATACCCTATACGACAGTAAGCCGACAACGTCTATAAAGTGAGAATTGCCGCATGCGAATCTTATCATTCTGCATTTTTCGAGACGATTTATCGGGTAGTGCGCTTCCACGGCAATCTTCACTTCGCAACTTGACACTTGTTGTCGGACAACATTATACTTAGAAAAACACCTTTCTGCACGACCAGGACATATTAGTCACGCGTGATGTACAAACACAAAAAGGCTTTTGTCATTAAAAAACCACGTTCAAACATCATGAAAAACCGCTAGACTATATATGCCTCTAGAACATTTCTTCATGGCATGCATGGTCCCCACAAAAACTTTATTGTGAAGTGCAAATTAGCCTGACTTACGGTGACTTTTTTGAGCTCTTCGATCCAACTTTCGTCATCTGCCATTGGAGCAACCTGAGTTTAATACAAAACCCCTCTTGGAACAGCGTACCAAAAAGCCTTCTGCACACCTGAGAGCAATCAAAAGACACAAAATGCTCAGAATGTGCTGGATTTCTTTACCCAAAATGATGCAGCAACTAGGAGCATCCCTTGCTTGTTTGGTCTTTAATTTTCCCCTCTTATTTTCTCTCCCAAAACTTTCACCAGATGTCCAGATGGCCGCCATTATTCCGCACGATAAACGAGGGAGAATTTGACGTGTCTGCAGTGTAAAAACCAACGAGATTTTTTTCACATAAAAATATATAGCACCTGCTTAGCAAGTGGTATATGTATGACCATACTGCCAACTACATGGATCATATCAATTTTACCTTTATCCTTTCAGTATAACAAATATGCATGGCCATGCTAGTAATGTACATGCTCATTAACATATATAAAAGGTCAGATCGAGAGAAGAAATGCCAGTACTATAGCTAGTACTACTACGAGTGTACCCTATATATATATATATATATATATGGTTGAATAGATGCATGTATATAGATATTCCAAGATCGAACCATATTCTACTAGGAAACTCTTCAAGAATTGTACACAAGTAGCGTCACGTTATCTGAACCCAACAATATACTATCAAACAGAGGTACACATTTGGTTGTTGGTGGAGTGCGCTATGCGGTAGACATAGTATTTGATTTTAAATTTCGATAGCTGGCTATACTCCAAAATTAACTGGATATGCACGTGCATTATATGTAACTTGAAATGAAAACTATATAAATCACTTGCAAAGAATTGAAGCTGCTTGATTGGGTGACAAAACAAACTGAAATTATTTAAACCTGAAATGTTACGTTTAAAAGTATGCACGCCAGTTACACGCAACAAACCATACATATATACTATCTCCATTTAAAAATAAATAAACCTAGTGTAGGATGTGAATATGAC
The DNA here is from genome assembly GCA_008326285.1 of Oryza officinalis. Lineage (NCBI taxonomy): Eukaryota > Viridiplantae > Streptophyta > Magnoliopsida > Poales > Poaceae > Oryza > Oryza officinalis. The sequence continues at coordinate 66,366,030 of BDMV01000001.1, forward strand.
ACATTCTAATACGAATATGAACATCCAAATTCGTAAATTTATAGTGCTAGAATATATCACATCCCGTATTAGGTTTGTTTATTTTAAGACAGAAAAAATATATTATATGAGTACAACTTTTTTTTTTTTCGAAACCAGAGCAGTACAACTTTGGTACAACACATCGTAGCACTCTTACCGGAAAACATACATATGGTGAGACAAGCCAGATTGCAACACACACACACACAGAACTCCATGACAGTGAGCTGCTCAGTTGCAACCTGATCTTGATCAAGAACAGCTATCAAGTAGGCATATTACCATGCATGCATCAATGCATGGTTAATTGTTTCGACTTTGGTTGTTGCCTCTGAAGATGGAGAGCTCAGCCCTCACGTCGATCTGTATGGCGCCGCCGCCGCCCCTGCTGCCGCCGGCGTTGTTGTTGTTGAGCGACGCGGCGAGCTCCTCGCCCTCGCGGTACCTCTGCAGGTACCTGTGCATGGCGTCGGCGTAGTGGTCGAGGCCGAGGCTCCTCATGGCGTGGCAAATGTCGTCGCCGTTCACCGTCTTCCGCCGCTCCCGCCGGCACCGCTCCGATGCCTCGCCGGTGACGAAGCTGATGAACTCCGTCGCGCACTCCTGGATCGTCTCCTTGGCCCGCTTCGATATCTTCGCCTGCGGCGGCAGCCCGTCCTTCATGATCCGACCCACGTTGGCGATCGGCAGCAGGTTGTCTTGCCCGTTCGTCATCACGCCGCCATCGCCATCTCCATCTCGATCTCTCGAGGCTGAGTTTGACGACGACGATGCCCTAGGAAGGCCTTGCATGGGTTGGAGGCGACCCAATTGGTTAAATCCAGAGAAATTGAGATCGCGGCTCATTTTCTGGGTGGAAAAGGGGTATGTATCTGATCTTCCTTATAAGAGAGTCGTATAGTATCAGTCGTACTGTCGTAGCAAACCTCGTGATATTGTTACCGACTGTGTTGAAGAGGACTGGTTATAGCTCTATTTATGTGTTAAGCGCCAGGGTTTTTTTTACTTGTTTATTGAATTTTCTCGATCTTGTTAAATAAATGTGGAATGTTATGTTGTAATGTAGGGCTCGCATTGTCCGCCAGCGTCACATGAGATAATGATTCTTTCTCTTTTCTTATAAAAATATGATGCGCCCGCAGTATTTATTCGTCTATTCAATTATTAATATCCAACTTGTTTGGAAAAGTTTTTTTTTTACAATTTTTAGCTCATGCATGCATCTAGATTTCTTTTGGGGAAAATATAATGGGCCGGTACTTGTGCTGAAATTACATGCATGCAAATTTGTTTAATGTATATGTGTACTGAGTTTTGACTAATTACAAGCGGTACCCGGCCAGTCTTTGACATAATATACAAATGTAACATAAGCCAACATTTTAATTTGTTTTACTTTTATAGGACAACAATTTGTATACTACTGTACGTATATGTAGAGTGATAATATTGCATCGATCGATGGCAATCAAGCGTTTACGCAGACTTGTGCCCTATATCGATTCCTCGCAAAAGAAGTTATCTGACAAAAGACTACGCGTACGTATCTTCAGTTGGCGTGTGTAGATATAATCAATCTTCGGGCGGCCGTTATGATTAAAAAATGTTAATCAACGGCAGTTTAATTTGGACACAACTAGCAGCTGCAGAAATTAAAGTCACAAGAGAGACCAGCTTAATTTTTTTATATACGATAAAATATGAAAAAAGTGATAGAGCACACACTAACACACATGAACTTTTGATGCTAGTACTAATTAAAGAAATGAAAATGCAGAGAAGAATAACTTTTTGGCCCAAGCTAATTAAGCTTAGCTAATTGCGGCCGTACTAATTAAGTTTAGCCAATCAGCCGGCGTCCTTTACACCGGCGATGATGTGTGGATTAGATGCCCTAGTCCTCTAGGCGGGCGACACCTGCCGGCCGACAAGCCGTGCGGCCCTCCCATGGCGGCGATGATGGCTTCCATTGCCGCGGCACGTGGCCATGGATCCTCCCGAATCAATGTCGATCGAGACGACCGCTCCAATCTCTCGGTCGCAAAGACGACGACGACGACGACGATCGAGGAGGACGACGAGGAGGAGGAGGAGGAGAAGGCAACTTGGTCATATAAAAGGCTACCGATTTGCAGCTTTCTCACGCCAAAAGGGGATAAGCAAATGGTACTACAGCATTTGCTATGGCCAATTTGGAGGAGTAGTACATATCAAGTTTGCGTCTTTTGATGCGCCCCTGCTAGCTCTTTCTGCTGCTGATTCCTAGCTCCCAATTGGATGGAACCATCCTTGAATTTTTTTTATTATATGGCTTCATTTTCCCATGAATATTGTGGGGAATTAACTAACATGTACTAGAGGTGCCGACGAAGAGGCTTTCGACACATATCATGTGCATGCATGCACAACATCTAATATTAGCTACTTCCTCCGTTTCATATTTATATTGTAAGTTGTTTTGATTTTTTTCTACTTAAATATTTTTTAAATTTAATTAAGTTTATAAAAAAATATAACAACAATTTTAATACAAAACAAACATACTATCAAAATATATTCAATGCTACATATAATAACACTAATTTAACATTGTGGATGTTGCTAGACTTTTCTATAAAATTAATCAAACCAAAAGAAGTTTGACTAAAAACAATCAAAAGGACTTATAATATGAAACAAAGTGAGTAGCTAGATATGTAGTACAACACTATATATATTGCTACAAATTGCATATATAAATTAATCATGCATGTATAATTGCATATAGCATTGGTGTAAATGACACAAATTGTGCTATTGTCTTGGTGATTCAATCATTGGGTTTTTGAACCCGCGAGGAAAATGGGCCTTTTCTGGTTTGGGGATAAATTCTTGCCAAAAAAAACTTTAAATACCCACTATCCTATATATAGGTCCTTCATAAAAATTCCCTATATATGTGTAAGGAATCCATTTTTTGGTAGTAGATATTGTATCAAAACAATTATTTATGACAAATAAGAAATTTTAGAAATTATTAAAAGCACCGGACAATCGATTTTTAACACCGGTTCGTAATCCTTTTTAATACCGGTTATAGAGTCGGGATTATCAAATCGAGACTAAAGATCTCGATCTTAACCGGTACTAAAGATGAAAAAAATATGTACAATATGCTGATATGGGATTCAAACTCAAGATCTCTCATCTCAGCCCTCACGTGCATTACCATCCCACCTACCACACCTTCTGACTTGGATAGAGATGTTTTCTTTTTAACTAACCCTGGAGACATCTTTAGTCCCGGTTGATAACACCAACCGGTACTAAAAATATCTTTAGTCCCGGTTGGTGAGATATTTCGAGGGACTTGGACTTTTAGAACCGGTACTAAAACATCTTTAGTATCGGTTCGTTAAACATTCAAGATATTTGTTGGTTTTACCGATCGAACAAAGATCGGTTTTGTACTAGTGGCATAAACAAGCCGAGACGGTATTTTTTTTTGACTTACTAGTACACTGACAATTGATCCTGGGGAGGGAGGGAAAACTTAATCTCAAAATTTCAAACTTGGTGAGGATGGGAGGCAAAAACTTCCGTGTTGCCATATATATTTGTATTTGGTTTTATAGGTACCTATATCACAAGAATTCTGATGAGAACATGAATGATGATATGACAATATCACTTAAACTTTTTGCTAAATAAGTATTACTCTTGTTGCCAGTACGTCGTTTTAAAAATAATTTTATCATTAATCAAAATTGTATGATAATATTTGTGTGTGTTCTACTACAAACATAACCGTGCAACTTTAGTAGTTTAGCCATTTATTTTAACTCTTACTGGTGGTCAAAGTTGAGATATAGTGATAGTTTACAGGTATGTACTAGCTAGCGGGTAGTTACTACCTCTATTCTAAAACATAAGAGGTGTTGGCTATGCATTTGTATTAATAAAATCTCTTATAACTTAATATGGCTTGACCGCTTTTATGGAATCATTGCACGTACAGCTGATTAATTCATGCAATTATTTCTAAGTCTTGACCATATCCGTTGTACACTCAAAGTCAAAGGGTCACCTAGCTAGCTAGCTAACAATCTAACACACTTGTCCCTCAATGATTTTCTAGATTAATTTTTCCTTTATTTTGCTATATAAGAAAACCGACAAAGTATTAAATGTAGCTGGTGTTTAGGGATTGGGATTGCATATTTTGCGTACAAAAAAATAGTATAATTTAATTAGTGACACACACACCATACTACTAATAATTCAGCGGTACTGAATTAATTATAACTAAGAAGAGAGTACCTCCTTTTCAAAATGCATGGCACCGTTGACTTTCCGTGCAACATTTAACCATTCGTCTTATTCAAAATTTTAATATAAATATGTAAAAGTATAAGTTACGATTATATTTTATTTGATGATAAAACAAGTTACAACAAAATAAATAATATTTATGTATTTTTTAATAAAACAAATGATTAAACATTATGCAAATCAACGACATCATACATTTTGAAATGATGGAAGTATATAACACTATGTGTAGTTGGAACAAGTTACCAAAAAAAAGTCAACCATGCATGTGATACCTATAGCTTTACATTACACTAAAGAATAATTAAACTTCACATCAATGATGAAGCACGGGCCAGATACATATATACACTACTACAAAAATGCTTATTGGTGCCGGTTCCAAAGGCCCTATAGGTGCCGGTTTTGGTCCCGGCACCAATTGGTCGGCACCTATGCCTCCTGGGCATAGGTGCCGGATCTAGAACCGGCACCTATTGTTTTGAACAAATCAAAAAAAAAGAAAAAAATCCTGAATTCTCACCGTTGGCCGGCCGCCACCTCGCCCGGTTCGCCGCCACCAGGTCTGCCTCTGCGCCGGCCATCTCCACCGCCGCCGCCGCCACCAGGTCCGCCTCTGCACCGGCCATCTCCACCACCGCCGCCGCCACTAGGTTCGCCGCCTCCACCGCCTCCTCCGGCGCCTCCTCCGCCGCTGAACTCTCTAGATCTGGAGAGAGACAACCGAGAGAGAGAGGGGGCTGGCCGGTGAGCCTCCTCCTCCGCCTCCGCCGCCGCCGCCTCCTCCTCTGCCTCCGTGCGCCGCCGCCTCCTCCTCCGCCACGCCGCGCCGTGCTTGTAACGCCCGTTTTGTCGCGACGTTAGCGGGAAAACTAATCTGCTAAAAACCCTAATTGCGAAAGTTTGCTCTTCGGTTGAGTCTTGTGGTGTGCCAAGGTCTCGTGTCTCCCCTCTCACTTCAATCCCGGAGAAAACCGCGAAATCGGATTTCAAATCCGAGCCCTAATCCTCCCAAATTCAAATCCTCAGAAAAAGTCCACTTTACCTCCCTCTGCCGTGGGTTGTCCCCCTTTCCCGGCCTACTTCCCTCTCCCTCTCCTCCTTGGGCCGCCGCCCGGCCCAGCCTCTCGGCCTCCTTCCTTCCCTGGGCCGTCGCCCGGCCCAGCTCCCTCCCGCGTGCCGCCTCGGCCCAGCGCCTGCCCGGCCGCCCTTTTCCTCCGCTGGCCGCGCCAGGCCGCTCGGCCCGCACGCGCCCGAGCCGGTCCGCCAGCTCTCTCTCTCTCTCCCTCTCTCTCTCTCCCGTTCCCCGTTTCTTCTCTCTCCCGGAGCTCTCTCCCGCCGGCGCCGTTCCGTCCCGCCACCGCCGCTGGTCCCCTCGGCCCCGCCGCTGCGCTGCGCGCGCGTGCCGCCAAGGCCCGAGCGCGCGCCTCCCTCTCTCTCCCCCCCCCGCGCGCGCGCCCTTACCCGAATGGCTAGGAGGCGAGCCCCCTTTTCCCCCTTTTTTCCCTTTTTCCCGACCGGCCGGCGTCACCCTGCCGCGCCGCTTTGGCCGCTTGCGCCGGTCCCCCGCTCCGCCTCTCGGCCGCACCGCCTCTCCCCGGCCCAAAATCGACTTTTCCCCCCCCCAAAACCGACCTAGCGCCCTATACAAATTTCCCCCCCTCGCACCCGGCCGCCATTGCCGCCTCCCGGAGCTCGTCCCCTTCCAACCCGTCGCGCCGCCGCTCTTGCCGTCCGCCGCCGCGAGAAGAGGAGCCCGGCGCCCTCATCCTCTTCCCCGGCCCGGGTTCGTGCCGCCTCGCCGCGCCCCGCGCCGCGCGTCGGCCTCCGGCTTGCCGCCCCGCCGCGGTAAATCTCCCTCTCCTCTCCACCCCTCCCCTTTCCCCTCGTGTTTTAGGCCGTTAGCCCCGTAGAAACCCCCCTCTGGGCGCGCCAAGGTCGCCGCCCCTCTTCTCCGTTCCATCCTCGCGCCGCTGCTACCGCCGCTGCCCCGCGCCGTCGCCAGCCGCCGTCGCTCCCCCGCGGCCCGATCCGAGCCGACGGCTCGATTCCTCTCTCTCCCCTCTTGCTCCGGCGCCACTCCCCGTCGCCGCCCTCGCACCGCGCCGCACGAAAACCCCCTCCGCCGTCGCCGCCGTCGCCCGGCGCCTTCTCCCTTTTTTTTTGCCCGGCCGGCCTACGTGGCCGCCACGCAGGCGCCACGCAAGCGCCAGCCGGCGCACTCCGTCTTATCCCCTCCGTGCGCTCGGTCTGCGTAGACCGCGCCGCTGCCAGGCGGGCCCCGCCCTAGCACCCGCGTGGTGGTCGCGGTCCACCGGATCGGCCGCCCGCGTAGGCCGCGGCCTGCACCGGCCCATCGGCCCCCTCCTCTCACCCGGCCCAGTCGGCCCCGTGCCCGCATCGGCCGCTCGGCCTCGCGCCCCCTCGGCCACTCGGCCTCCTCCCCCTTGGGCCATCGGCCCGAGTCCCTCGGTCCGGCCCGTCGGCCCCGAGTCACTCGGGGGAGACCGGACCAGGCCGCGCCACCAGGCCGCGCGCCGCTCGGCCTCCCTCCCGGACCAGGCCGTGTCACTCGGCTTGGGCCGCGCCCTTGAGCGCCGGCCCGCTCGCGCCATCGGCCGATTAGGCCCATCGGCCTACTTCTCTTCCGCGCCGATCGGCCTAGGGCCGATCCCTTCGGGCCGCCGGCCCAATTATTTCGGCCGCGCCCATTCTAATCTTTTGGGCTGCCCTTAGCCGCCCAAAATAAAGTCCAATTTCAGTCCCTCCTTCTTTTCTTTTTCCAGGGAATTAATAATTCCTTTTCTTTATTCCAGAAAATCCTTTAATCTTCGGAAATCCATATCTTTTCAACCGTTCGTCCGATTAACTCCGTTCCACTTCCAAAATTCCTCAAAAATCGAGATCTATCCAATGGCACGCTTAGTGGTCTTTAATAGGGCTTCTTTTTATCGCTTTGTTGAGTCGTCTCGTTTCGCGTGTAGTCTCGGAGCCCGAAGACCCGCAGTGCGCGGATTTCGAGGAAGAAGCTCAAGATCTCGAGCAAGGCAAGTCACCTTTGATCAATTGAACCTATAATTTAAATTAAGTATTTTAATTTCGCAAACTATGCATTACTTAGGTTACACTTGGCACTTGGCCTCGGTTTGCAATACAACCGGCAGGCCCTACCCATTTGCTGCATTCACCTTCCTTGATATTTGAATACCCTAACACCCTTGTCACCCCTCAGGTGATGCCTCGGTATCCGTACCTCGCGTACGAATATCGGGACTCCCCTCAAACTTTAAAATTGATCACCTGGGTAAAACTTGAGTTTACAAAATGCTTGGAAAACCCGACACTTGGGTCGGTGTCTTGAAAACTAAAGTGAGTTTCTAAAACTCGCGGTACGGGAGACGTACTGGAGGTACGGTCTGCCCGTTCTCGCTCTAAGGACCGATTCCTTGGGAATTACATCCAAGCATATGTCAAGTACGACCACATGGGTGATATGGGACGCCCCTGGCTGAGTAATTAGCTAGGCCAGGGAAATCTTGATGCCAAGGGACAAGTGGATTCGCCGGGGTGGTGTCGGGGAGGACCCCTGGGCTTCCTGGCACAGTATGGTCTGGGACCTAACCTGGTGTTGGTCCGTGGGACCCCTCCCGTTGGCATAAGATGACCCTGAGTCGGCTTTCGAAATGCCTTGTCGTGAAAGCCTCAAGGTCGCCAGACGTGACCGAGGGTCGCGGGCTGGGTGATTCGGGGTTAGTAACGTCGTGTGGGTAAAGTGTACCCCCTCTGCAGAGGTTAACAACTGTTCGAACAGCCGTGCCCACGGTCATGGGCGGATGTGAGGTGATTCCTTAGCGTAGTTTTATTTGAACACCTTGTGAACTGCTGTTGGTGTGAGGTTTTCCGTTCTGTGCTTGGTTTAAGGCTGTTGAAGCAGCCGGAGTCGGTGACGATTGGCAGGGAGCCTCTCGTACTGATGTGTTGACTTGTGGCTGTTGAAGCAGCCGGAGTCGGTGACGATTGGCAGGGAGCCTCTCGTACCGGCGTGTGTGAGTTGAGGCTGTTGGTGCAGCCGGGTCGGTAAACGATTGGCAGGGAGCCTCTCGTGCCGACGAGAATCAATCGATACATTTTCACTGCTCCGGCCGGATGAGACACACTTTCTCATCCGTATCGTTGAGAAGCACTTACTTAGATGTTTCTAAAGTCTTAAACTAAAACCAATTGTGAAAAATAACTGGCTCTCCCTTGAAGCTTGCATTAAACACTTAATTCTCCTGACTTGCTGAGTACTCCTGTACTCACCCTTGCTCTATATAATTAACCCCCCCCCAGTTCTCGAAGATGAAGAGGTGGACCCTGCTGATGAAGAGTTCTTCCAGGAGCAAGCCGACTTCGAGCAGTAGTAGGGTTTCGGCCTTCCCCAAGGCTTTGCTTGTGGCTTAGGGCTAGTCTCCGCTTTCCGCTTCCGCCTTTTTGTAATGCTGTTGTGAACTCGGGTTCTGTCCGCAGTTCCAACCTTGGTTGTAATCCTACTCTTAATAATAAAGAGACCGCTGTTGTTGTGATATTCTGTCTTCCTGTTGTACCAGCGCTATTTCCTGGGACTGGTACAGGCATACAGGTCAATCTGGACCGCCCTACCCTGGTCTCCGCCCGGGGCCAGTTTGGGGCGTGACAGTGCTCCTCCTCACCGTCCAGGGCCGCCGGGAGAGAGAGGGGGCTGGCTTCGCCGCCTCCACGCCACCATCATCGCCGCCGCCACCTCGCCCGGCTCCACGCCCAGACGGGCCGGCCGCCGCGCGCGTCCTCCGATCCGTCAGCCGCCGCCGCTCCTCCGCGCCAGATCTAAGAGGCAAAGGGAGAGGAGGGGCGAGAGAGAGAGGAGAGGCCGATCGACGCCAGATCGAGAGGATAAGAACGATCGAATGGACGCTGTGGAGCCGATCGACGCGGATAAGGAGAGGAGCCGACCGGCCCGGTTTTTCTAATAGGTGTCGGTTTTTTTATAGAACCGGCACCTATATTTATATTATAGGTGTCGATTCTATTAAAAACCGGCACCTATAGTATAGGTGCCGGTTTTTTAATAGAACCGACACCTATAATATAAATATAGGTGTCGGTTCTATTAAAAAAACCGACACCTATAGTATAGGTGCCGGTTTTTCTTTAGAACCGACACCTATATTGCTTAAAGGTACCGGTTTTATATTTTTTTATCGTGGAAAGATAAAAAAAGGCTCATAGGTGTCGGTTTTAAATAAACTGTAACGCCCGCGTTTTTCTAAAAACCGTAGTTTAACGTCGCTCTGTCTTTCCGTTCAAAATCCCCAAAAATTTCAAAATTAGTTTTAATTTTATTTTTGTTTATTTCCCAGGTTAGTTTTAATTTTGTTTTTATTTATTTTCCCCGGTCGTATCAAATCATTTTCTTTCCGTCCGAAATATTCCAAAATATTTTGGATTTCTACCGCCCGGTGTTTATCCGTTCTTTTCACCCGGAGGCCCTTTGCAGGAAAATCACTCAGGCTCATCCCTTAATCGTGCATGCATGTTCTGTCTCTGTCCCTATTTTTTTTCCCTAAACCCCCTGCAAATCGACGGTTAGGCACCGTCCTGCCAGCACAGTGAAGATTAGGCACCGCTCCGCGCCGCTCGCCGAGCAAGCCGGGCAGCGACAACAGCACCAGTGAAGGTAGGCACCGCTCCGCGCCGCTCGCCGAGCAAGCCAGGCAACGACAGCGGCTGGAGTCTGCAGACAGAGAAGCAGACACAGAGACTCAGTGAAAATTCTCATCGCCAAGTTTCTGCTCCCGAATCACTCCGGCAGTATAAATACCCAAGCAATCTTACCGTGGAGTTCCTCAGCCGATTCACCACTCCATTTTCACCACTCCGGAGCCGAATCGCCGAAGTCCCGGAGCTCGTCGCGTCGAGGTGGCCGATTCCCTTTTCCTTCTCTTCTTCTTCTTCTTTTTCTCCCTGCTCGGCCCTACTCCTCCTTCCTTCCCAGCCGAGCCCCTCCCCTCTGCCAGCACCAAACCGTCGCCCAGCCGCTGGCCCCGCTGCCCAGCCGCCGGCCGACGCCACTCCCGGCCGTGCTGCAGCCGGCGCCAAGCAGCCAGGGTACTGCGCCTGCCGAGCCGCTGGCCCCGCACTCCGGGCCGCCAGCCTGCGCCCCCGCAGCCGCCGCCGGCCCCACGCCGCGCAGCCGCCGGCCGACGCCGCCCCCGCCGCGCGCAGCCGCCCCGGCCGCCGCTGCCCCCACTGCGCCGGGCCGCCGCCCCCACCGCGCCAGGCCGCCGCCCCCTCCCCTCCCTGCCGCCGCCGCGCCGCACCCCCCCCTTTTGGCCGAGCCCGCCGCAGCTCGCCGCCCTCCCTCCCGGCCTCTCTCCCATGCGGCAGAGAGAAAACAAGAGAGAAGAAAGAGAGCAGAGAAAGAAAGAAAGAGAGAGAAGGAGATAAGAAGGAGAAGAAAGAAAAAAAAAAGAAAGAAAAGAAAGAAAAGGAGTGGGACCCACGGGCCCCACATCCCTCCCTCTCTCCCTTGACCCCCTTTGACCTGACAGCCGGGCCCCACTCGGAATATTCCCTGGAATATTCCTCTCTATTCATTTAATCCTCCAAAAATTCCCAAAACTTCAAAAATCCCTATCTTTTCATCCCGAACTCCGTTTGACTCCGTTCAAATTTCAAAATCTTTCAAAAATTCCCCTCTATTTATTAACGCTGTCTTTTTCGTGTTTTGTTTCGGTTTAGCAGTGGTTTTATGTATTGTTTGTTTTTTTTGTTTTGTTGTGTTTAGAACCCGAGTCGGACGGAGGATTCGCACAGGAGTTCGACGCTCCGCCCGTTGTCGCGGAACAAGGCAAGCCCCCTTGACCATTTATTGCCCCTATATTTTAAATTAAATATTTTGTTTGCCAAATTGCATGCTTTAGGTTACACTGTTTTTGGCCACGATTCAAATGTAAATCGTCGGACCTTCCCAGTAGTCGCACTTTTAATATTTAGAAATTGATGACCCCATTCCTTTGTAACTCCACTACATATTTTGCGTTGGTATTTAAAATGCCAAAGTAGATTACCTATAGGTTACGATTGTGCTGTCGTGTGGGAAAACAAAACTGGGAAATTTATATTTTGAAAACCCGGCGAGATGTCGGTATGGTTAAGAAGAGGAAAAGTGTTTTAAAAACCTGATGATGCGGGAGTCAGTACCTTGGTGGTTTGACTACGTATTGTCCATAAGGACCGTTTCCTTTGGGAAATTCATCTGAACATATGACAGTGCGACCACACGGGTAGAATGGGATGCCCCTGGCCGAGTAAATAGCTAAAACATAGATGTCTAGCAGGCTAGCAGTTGAGGAGCACTGTATGGTGGCGAGTATGGCAATCTCCTGCAGTGGGGATGTGTCGGAGTCCATACGGTGGGGCCTGAGTAGATGAGGGCTTGAAATTTGGCCTGATGCTTGGTGGAGAGATTCCACCCAACTGTGGGGCACGGGATATTTATGGTTTGGTTATGGAAAAGCCTTGTAGCGAGCTCTCCTTTGTCGGCCATGTCTGATCCACATGTGTTCGGTAATGCGAGAAGTCCGCGACGTGTGGGTAAAGCGTGCAACCTCTGCAGAGTTTAGTCAAACTGTTTAAACAGCCGTGCCCACGGTCATGGGCGGATGTGAAGTGTTTCTCATAGCGTAGTGTTTGTTTTATAAATAAATTCTTGGAATGGGTACCGTCACCAGAGTTTGCCTTTGTGGCGGACGGCCAGCCTTCGTGGTTGGGAACGAGTCTGTGTGACTCGGGGTGTCGAGTGGCACCAAGGTGTGGTTAGGGCTGAGATGGCCGAAGTAGTGTGGCTGAGATGGCCGAGCAGTGCTGAGATGGCACGGTGTTTGTGTTGAATTACTACAGTGACAGGTTGTTGCAAAGCAACCTGTGGAATGGAGTAAGGCGTGAGCCTTACTTCGAAACTAAAAACTATTACACTAGAGGTTTACCACTAAATGATTCATAAAACCTGGTTTTCCAAATAAAACCGTCCCACCCCTTGTTATTGGCCTTGCATGTCATATTTTCCCCGGGCTTGCTGAGTACAACGAGTACTCACCCTTGCTATTATTATTTATAGAGTTAGAAGAAGGATACCCTGACCCTTCCGCCGAGGCCTATTTTCAAGAGCAGGTCGAGTACGACTTCTCTGGGTTTCAAGCCTAGTTCCCAAGCATAGCCTGTGGAGTTATGGTTGTCCTTTTGCTTCATGTCACCCTCCACTGTTGTTATGTTTCCGCTTGCGTTGTTCTTTCAGTCTTTCTACCAGTCTGGGGTTTGTCCACGACGGTAGTAATTTGAGACCTCCAACAATGTTGTAATAAAAGCTTTGTATTTCTGGATTCCACTATTATCCTGTGAGTACCAGCTCGAGTATCCTGGGACTGGTACTGTATTCACAGATAAGATTGTGACCTCCAGTCTATGCCGGTTGATTTTCTAGACCAGCATAGTCAGGGGCGCCACATAAACCGGCACCTATAAGGTCGATCCCTATGAGGGTTTTTGTAGTAGTGATAGTCGATAGACAAAAGGTTAATTATATTTTTCACAAATTTAACACGAACGACTTTCTGTTCCATAAATACATAAAGAAATATCATATCGTGTGGATGATGCTTCTCTTTGGATCGAAAGGATGAACACGAGAGAGCGCAGAGTAGACATTTGAAAAACTTGTTTCTCTATCTCCCTCTAGCAAATCTGTAATCTAGCTAATAACTTTGTACCACGCCCTTTTCTTACTTCAATAAAAGTATTTCGGTGGGGAAACTCTCCCCCCGGCTGTTGACCATTCAAAAAAGGATTATCGGAATAAATGACAATACTGAGTACATAGCAAAGGATCGGACCAACTTCACCAGCTCCATTAAGGCTGTGTTCGGGAGGTGAGGTTGGGAACTCATCTTCCGCGCGCACAAAACGGAACGACGCATTTTCTTATGATTAATTAAGTATTTGTTTTTTTTAAATATGGATTAATTTGATTTTAAAAGCAACTTTTGTTTAAAAAATTTTTACAAAAAAATACATTGTTTAGCAGTTTGAAAAGCGTGTGCGTAAAAAAAAATAGATGAGTTGAAAAAATAGGACGAAGAACACAACCTAAGTCCACCATGCATGGACCATAGTATATACGTAACTACTAGTTGCTTCAATTGAATACTGAGTTGGCTCAATTAATTTATTTGTGAATTAACTTACTGCTCCCTCCGTCTCATAATAAGTTTATTTTTGACTTTTTTCATCCGTCCCAAAATAAATTCATTATGTAATAATAATTGTATCAGGGTTTATGAAAATAAAAAATAATTGCGTTGGGAATAGATAAAGTGAGAAAATATTTGTACTGAAATTTGATAAAGTAGGACTATTCTAATTTTTTTTTGGTTTTATATTGGTACACCATACACATGGGATGGATAAAATAACTGATGAGTAATTGCGAGAGAGAGCCAAAACGTGTTATAAAACCACACTAGTTACCAGGAAAAATGGCGAGAGGTAGTTGACACTCAGTACCTGATCGTGATCACCAAAAACAAACCACCTACTCCAGCTTATTTCGTAGGCACAGGCACACTAAGTACACCACACCATCGTCATCTAGCGGATATATCATATATATGTGAAGACTCGATTGATAAGGATAGTTGGATATGATATGGCACTACTGAAATTTCAAAAATACTGGAAGCTAGCTAGGGAGAGATCAAATACTGAATAGTAGATCACATATATATATATAGATCAATATATAGATGCCTTTTTGAACTTCGGCTAAGATTGGATACGATGAAATGGACTCTAATGACAAACAATAGTCTCTTTTGCATATAGTACATAAAGTATATATATAGATTCCATGTATTCAGCCTATTGTTGCGAAACCAAATAAAGCTGTGATGTGTCTCTTTAATTTGTACTAGCTGGTAAAGGACACACGCATGGATATACACATGTGCTTGATTTTTGTTGTTGTTTGCATTTACGTGTGAAAGAAATTAAGTTTTGGCTTTGAACGGTTGAGATGCGGTCGATATATATACCGTAGAAAAATGAAGAAACAATTAAAAATAATTCATAGCTAAGGCCATTATATCTGTATTATTCACGGTTTAAAAAAAAGGGCTATAAAATAAGTTACGATGGAAAAAATCAACTCTAAATTACTAAGTTTCAAAATTGATATTCAGGTTACGGCTGATAAACGAATAAACTGTCGAGATGAAAGCCGGAAATTACCACAATTAATGAATACAAAGTTCTAATCGAGTCCGAACCCCTCTCCTCCCAGCGCGCGCGCACATATATATACATATATATATCTTTTCATGGTACTAATTATATATTAGAGATGATGGATGCATGTACGTACAGACCAGAAGCAGCTTGACAAGAAATCCAAGTGAAATAAATTTCTAAAGTTATATTTAGATTAACTGCAATAACAAAAAAAGAATCAGTTTTATTTACTCTTTTGAGTAAATTGCATTGCTAGGTAGGTATAATTTAGTACATGTACTTGTAAAATGTTTGTTTTGGTGCACAGATTTGTCTATATCGTGCAAATCAAGACCAAAATGACTTGGCAAGGTTAATTTTACCAAGCTGATGTTGATTAGGACAGGACGTGCGTAAGTGTATTGAGTATCCATAAGACAAGTTATATTTGTAAATTTGGTTTTTTGATTTATCCTTCATCATTGAAATATAGAATCTATTATATTATTAAGACAGCCTTGAAAAGATACACCACGTTTGTTTTGGGGCTAGAAATTATCACATTAATCGAAGAAAATTAAAAGAAGAGTCCAAGTAGAAATGTAATTTAAAAATAACTAAAATTCGAAATTAAAAATAAGCAATATTGAAAGAAGAGTCCATATAAAACCCAATACAAGATTAACTAAAATTCAAAATAAAAATGAAATAATTCTGAAATTAGAAAAATAGAGTTCATGTAGAAATACAATTTTGAAACAACTGAAATTAATTAAAATAAGGAATATTGAAAGAATAGTCCATATATAACACAATATGAGATTAATTAAAATAAAAAATAAAAAATAAATAAAATCCAAAATTATATATAAAAAAGAAGAGTCCAAGTAGAAATACAATTTAAAAATAACTAAAATTTGAAAGTAAAAATAAGAAATATTAAAAGAAGAGTCCACATAAAAACCCAATACAAGATTAATTAATATTTGGAATAAAAAATAAAATAATTCTGAAATAAAAAAAGAGTTCAAGTAGATATACAATTTTGAAACAACTGAAATTGGAAATAAAAATAAAAAGTATTGAAAAAGATAGACCATATATAACACAATACGAGATTAATTAAAATTAAAAATTAAAAATAAAATAAAATCCAAAATTAGAAAAAGATAAGAGTTCAACTAGGAATACAGTTTATAAATAACTAAAATTCGTAATAAAAAACAATGACTATTGAAAGAAGAGACCGTCCAGAACCTAGCACGAGATTAATTAAATTTCAAAAGAAAAAATAAAAATAAATTCAGAAAATAAAAAAATAACTATAAGAGTTCATGTAGGAATACAATTCATAAATAAAAAAATATCAGAATAAAAAATATGAAATTTTCAATAAAAATAGTTCATCTAGAACATAATGATGAGAACCGACAATAAAGAGTGAAGAAGTAACATACCCATAAAGAAGTATGGTGATGGCCGTTGATGTGACATCTAAAAACTATAAACAAAACTCCAAATAGAATCCCAATGACGATTAAGAGGAGGGACAATAAACAAATTGTTACGTAAAAAATAAAAAATAAACCCCAATGATAATCATATTTGATTTTTAAAATCTTAATGACAATAAAAAGGAGAGACAGCAGGCGGGCCTAGAGGAATACAGTGGCTTCATCACTGATGGTTTGACGGGACTTCTAAAAAATAAAAAATAAACCTAAATAATAATTATGTTCAATTTTTAAAATCCTAATAACAATAAAGAGAGGAGGCAGCGAATGGGTCATATAGGAGTACAGTGACGGTGTTTGACGAGACTTTTAAAAATTATGAAAATAAAACTCAATAGGACAATAAACTCTAAAAACTAAAAAGATCAATTTATAAAGGTTCTAAGGAGGATGAATAGAAGTCGTGATAAATCGAGCAAGCAAATAAAAGGGTGACAAAGGAGTAAGAGGTAGCGATTGGTGTGATTTTTAAAAACTATAAAATTAGAAAAAGAAGATTATAAGATTCGGTCTTTCAAAGTCCTAAGACAACGAGATAACTATTTAACAAAATTTAAGTAAAATCATATGTAAAAAATATATAATTTTATATAGGTGCTAGCCACGTAATTGTGCGGGTCGCCCAACTAGTTTCATTTATTTCTAACCCTAGTATCCTTTGCTCGGTTTTTCATATTTTTCTCTACAATCATTATGCCCGATTCTGTCTTTTTATTGAACAAATGTATGTCTAAATAGCAACATTCTCATATATGTTAACGTAGTATCCTAATTAGCACCTAAATCAACAAGATTAGCCATGTAGTGTTCTTTTTTTTTTCTTAGTTTGCATGCACCAAACAAGTTCATGCATCAAAATGAGCATTTTACAAGTTTGTGCAGTAGATTATACTCATCTGATAAGTTCGTGTACCGTCGATGCAATTTACTCTTTTCTTAAATAAAACTTATGAATATTATAAATAAAAAATACAAAAGAAGTGTATAATTGAAACCAAAATCACTGTATATAAATTCAGTTTAGAATTCTACGGACTATGACGCCGTGAAGACTATACTAGTAAGTGTATAATTGAATAAGGGTATTTGTTAATTTGGATTTTACCACGTGGGTGGTTATACTACCACAATAATACTCAAATCTAAGAGTGCACTAGCTAATGAGACAATATTGCACAACCGATTGGGTGCTGACCTCTCTAGCTAGCTTAATTGAAAAGTACAGATCTCTAGTACATTATTTTCTTGAATACTCGTATATAGTACATATATAGTACTTTTTTTAAAAGACATATATAAGTACATTGGTGGGTATATGTATATAGGATGCATTGTGAGTCGTATATAATAAGTACATTAATTGGTGGGTATATGTATAGTACATTGAACAAAAAGTACAATCTTTGGGTGGTCAATTCCTGCTTGAAGGGTCCCTTTGGAAATCGTTATTAGATGAAGTGCTATTAATTTATATTAGCATATATTGTCCAGGTGTATAACTAGAAATTAAGTCTTTTAATTTGCAGATGGATCGAGGGGGTATATATGAATTAATTTGAATGAGTATATAGTCTATATATACATGATGACAGTCAATATGCATGACTAAAATAACAGATCATCCTACTGACCAAAAAAAACAGGTAAATAACTATTTTACGCTGAAGCAAAAAAAAAAACCCAAAAAAGCCCTGCGCATATCAGAGAGCTAGCCATCTAGCGCAACTACTCCAGGGCTAAAAACAAAACAGTTAATGTTGATCTGCAAAGAACAGCAAAGAACTAGGCTGGGCTAGCGCTGTGGCCAACTCGATCCAAGAATTAAAAACAAATCCAAACCAAACTTGCATTGAACTTTCAGTTCGTCTCTCCTTCCAACACTGCAGATATATGATCCATATGCATGGCTTTAGCACATGAAGCATAAATGACAAGTATTTGTAATTAATGAATGGGTGTATACTGTATATGAATATAAGCTGCGTGTATAGGGACACATGTATTTACATATCGAACACTGTTTGTCGTGCAGACATGCATTGTGCGTGATGCATGCCAGCATATCCACCTAAATTATTGGGAGACACTCACTCTCTGCAACCACTTCATAGAACATGCCATTTATTATGTCAGCAATTAAAGATAAACCATCAATTTCTGCGTCCTATGAACATTTAAGACAGCATACATAAACGACGAGCGAATATGACCATATATTTATATCTATGCCATCGTACTATATATGTAAGACGACAGCTCTCTAGAAAACAAAAATGAAAAAAATGATCTACAATCAATATAATTCACCATATATATAGATTCGTTTCTACGTGTACTGATGACTGGTTCCACAAGATAATGCAGAACATGCATATTTTTTTGACAAAGAAAATACAACTTCTGACACCAACTAAGAATATACACAACTGTATGTTAATTTGTAGACATTAGGATTTGAACCCGATGATCTGTAATGAATTGATATAAATAAGAACAACTAGCATAATTCAAACATTCAATTCTTGTAGGCATAGAAACACTCTCGATAACACAATTACAACAATGCACTCTCTATGTAAAAAAAATCAACTTTTATATAGGAATATAGACATAATATGTAGAAAAGTTGATTTATTTTGGAATGGACGGAGTAAATAAAAACTATACGATGCCTTTTGCTAGCAACATATATACCTAGGTGTGTATCAATCAACCATACAAGCATATTATGTAATTTAATTTAAATCTGATAAGACATACTATTATTTATATATAATAGTAATGAAGAGGGTCAAGACATAATGCAAGAATGCACAATATACAGGGTGCAAAAGTTATATATGTGCTCAAGAATAAGAGACAGCGACCAGCTAATTTCTCAAGATCAGTCAAAACTTATCAAACTTTCCGCAGCATAACCCATATATGCATGATGAAACAGCTAGCTAGGAATATCAATCAGCATAATCCCTAGGCATATGCAGGAACCTAGAAATCAACTTTTGATCAAATCTAGAATTAAATTTACTCAGATTCAAAAATACCCAACTCCAACTATGTCAATCGTCTTAACGTGCAGATAAAAATAATCACTAGAAAAATTAACTTGGACGTACAATAATTATTCATATAAAATCGATCATTTGCGTACTCCGGTTAATTACTCCATCATGTCGCCGGGCCATCTTAGCTAGCTTCTTCATCCTAACCTCACTTCCAGGTCCTTCAATCTCAGCATGAACCACCCGCCATCCCCACCTAGCTTCTCACCATATCATATCATGCACACAGATTAATTAGCTAATTAATCTAGCTAGTAGCTAAGCACTGGCTATATATTCTTACTAATTATTAGCCACTGCAATAGCTGTTCATATATATGGAGTAGGAGTAAGATGGGTTTAGTGTAGTAGTAGACGATACAGCTTAGCTTAATTAAATTACTGACCTCTCAAGATTAGGAGGAAAGGTTGGGTGTTGGGTGAGAAGACGACGCAAAGACGGGTAGCTAGAACTGCCTGGAGTGGTGGTTGGTGTTGCTGTTATCCGTCCTGTCCATGGCGTTGAACATGAAATGACCGGTGGTGGCGGCGGCGGCGGCGGAGGTGGAGGAAGGGTGGTCGGGGCCGGCGGCGGCGCGGGAGGACGCGGCGGCGGCGGCGCGGTCGCCCTCGAGCTCGCGGTACTTGTTGAGGTACCTGCGCATGGGGTCGACGTAGTCGTCGAAGCCGAGGGCGCCGAAGGCCCAGCAGACGTCGTCGCCGTTGACTGTCTTGCGCTTCTCCTTGTGGCACTTGTCGGAGGCCTCGCCGGTGACGAAGCTGATGAACTCGGAGACGCACTCCTGCATCGTCTCCTTCGCCTCCTTGGAGATCTTGGCGTTGGGGGGAAGGATCTGCTTCATGATTCGCCCCACGTTCGCGATTGGTAGCAATCTGTCCTGCTCCTTGATGATCTCGGCCTGATCCCCCGTCGCCGCCGCCGCCCCCTCCCCCTGCAGCAGCTGCCGCCTCCCGTCCGGCTCGCCGCCGCCGCCGCCATGCGTATGCTGGTCGGCCATGGCGTCTAAGCTAGCTCTCTTCTTCAGTGGTGGTGGTGGTGGTGGTTTCTTGGCTAGTGGAAGCTACAGTATAGTATAGCTCGGGGTCGGGGTGTATGACGATTTAGCGGGCAGCACGCGCGCGGCTGCCGTTGGTTGCTTCGCTTTGTCTTTTATATGCGGTTGGGTAATCCGATTGGCGATCGATTCACCTATTGTTGTTGGGAATAATGGACTTTTCTTCATCTGCTTTCGCTAGCTAATATATCCATCCTAGCTACTCTGTTTTATATTATAAGTCGTTTTGATTTTTTTTAAGTCAAATATTTTTAGATAGTTTATAGAAAAAATTAGTAACATTTATGATATGAAATTAATTTTATTAAATTTAACATTGAATATATTTTAATACAATGTTTGTTTTTTATTAAAAATATTACTATATTTTACTACAAATTTAATTAATTTTTTTAAAAAAATTACTAAAAAAATCAAACAATTTATAATATAAAATGGAGGGATAAGCTGGCGGTGTGCGTGTGCGCGCGAGAGAGACACAGACAAAAACAAATCAGAGTGACAGACATATATATGTGCTGGGAGTTTGTGACATGAGGCCGGGTTGAAATGTCACCGGCCGGTCGGTCGGTCATTCATCACGCCGACTAATCGATCGGTCGGTCGCCGATGAGCTTGACCGGCCGGGTTCCGGCGATCAAGCTAGCCGTGATCGATCGGTGACGATGAAACAGTACAAGGTACGTGTCGTATACCCCACTATATATTGATGCCCATGTACATCCGGATCTGATCGAGTTACTGCGCTCTCCAAGATAGTCGCATGCATGCGTACACCGGCATCATGCTTCGATGCATGAGACTATGACCGAGTTCGATCGACTACTGCATCGCTCCTGCACCCTACGTATGTATATATAGTTATATACCTCAATTATTTCTTATTTTCTGTTTAAACACTTACTCGTATATATATATAAATGTCCATACTAGTACATACGTGAGGCCATGCCAACAAAAAGCTCAACCAACGACCGTTACTATTTATTCTTGCATACTACATCCTTCATCTAAAAAAATTTAATTTCAACTATAAATCTGAACATGTACGTTTCTAGATTTATGGTTATGATTGAATTTTTTATGAAACGAAGGGGTACCTATTATTACATATTGTGACTAACATATCAGACTTAAGAGCAAGTCTATAAACCGATATATTTTCTATCGGTAGCATACATAATTAACCTATGGAAAAATATTTTTTTGTGACGGGTGTACTAATAATTGTCTCAAATTGTTGATTTGGCTTCATACTACCTTCGTTTCATATTATAAGTCGTTTTGACTTTTTTTAGTTAAATTTTTTAAGTTTAACAAAATTTATAAAAAATATAGTAATATTTTTAACATAAACCAACATATTATCAAAAATATGTTTAATAAAATTTATTTGGTGTTGTAAATATTGCTAAATCTTTTTATAAATTCAGTCAAACATAAAAAAAACTTTGACTAAAAAACAATCAAAACTTTTTATAATATAAAACGAAGAAAGTATATAATTTCCCGTCACAATACATGAGGTGTCAATCACAAGATTAGCTGGTTTGTGACTACAGAGTACCACATATATTAGATTATATGGGGTTAATGTAATGATTTGGTTGATGGCCGTACAGATGCTAGCTAGCGAGCGGTGGGGGCGCGTGCGGGGCGCACGTGACTATGGCACTGTTGCTAGCCGGGGAGAGGCAGACAGGATAGCAAGCATCGATCGGCTCAACAGGCCCTGATCTGATGGATGGATCCCCCGAGATACAGCTAACCACATGCTTAATTTCTCCATCAACAGAAACTTTCCCTGTTCCAATAGTACGTGCCAGATCCACCACACACACACACATTGATCGATTTGCATATTACTATTAGTAGCTAGCTAGTACATATTGATTATTGCTAGTTATAGAATGCTACCCCCCAGCTAGCTAGATGATTAAACAACTAATCAATGTCAGTAATAGTGCACTTATCAATCAATCAATCAATTAGTGGATCAATGTGTCATAAAATGCATGAAAGATTGATTATAATCAATCAATCATACTTAATATTATACGGTTTCATAAATTATCTTTACTACTATAAAAACGTAATTCTACTGTTCCCAAAACCAAAAAACACTACGGGCAACCATTGTCTCATTTTCTCTATTGTAACGTACCGGCATATCCCTAGCTGTATTAATTGAAAATTTGAAATAAATTTTGCAACTATAAATGCTTGGACTCAACTATCGTAAAACTAGATATTAAGGCATCGTATCACAAAACTATAGATTTGACATCAAATTTACTATGAAACTAAAGATTTAAGGTGAAGTATCATATATATCAAAACTATAGATTTAGTAATGAATTTACCACAACGCTATAAATTTTAGATTTTAATTCCCTAACACTATAGTTATGCATGCAGGAATTATTAATGTTATAACTTTGCGATAAAAAAACAACATTAATAAATTTACAGTTTTATGATATTATTTTTTAGTTTTGTGATAAAATAATGTTAAATTTGTCGTTTCGTGCATTAAATATATAGTTATGTAATAATAAATTTAAGTCAAAGTATATGTATTAATTTCATAAAATTTGCGATAATCAATCGCATATCTTTGGCAACGACATTTTTTCCTTTTTAATAACAGGAGGGAGTATCATTGTATGCGTGTGCGTATCCTGTTGGTATATTCTTTGAGCTCCAAGGGCCGAGGAGATGATCGAGCAAGCCAACTGTCTCTCCCCTGTTTCCTTCGTCTCCATCGATCTCAACACGAGGCAGCAGCACGTACGTAGCCATCAGCTAGCAGCCATTGCATTCTTTGTTTCTTTCCAGGGAAAATATTAAACTAGGTAGCACGCGTGCCTTTTAAAAAAACAAGTAATTAAGTAATAATTAATTAATCAACTTAAGTGTGGTACAAATCGTATGTCACTACCACAGAAAGGGCCTTTGGTGCCGGTTGGGAAACCCTCTTAGGTGTCGGTTTTTCCAACCGGCACCTCGTTGGCGGCACTAATTGGAAAACCTCAAAGGTGCCGGTTTAGGAACCGGCACCTTTGAGACATACGATTTGCAAAAAAAAAATCTGGCTTGAATGCTTCACAGCACCCGAAATAAATCCAAACAAAAAAGAAATCAATCAACAATCAGTTCATGGATCAAATGTTCATCAAACAATCAACAACAAGGATTGCTCCCCGGCGGAACAGACGACGAGAATGCCGTGGTCATCAGTCTCACATTACCGCCGCCAACCCACATTCAAGCTAGAACATTCGAGCCGATAGATCGAGCGATTTCACATGAAACATGAACATCAAGAACACATCGAGAACATGAGATGAACACACAAGTCAATGAGTCATACACAAGAACACATGAGCACACAAGAATACATGAGCCGTCGCCGTCGCCGAGTCCCCTCTCGCCGGGCCGTCGCCTTCCCTCCCGCCACCGCCCGCCATCGTCATGACCAACACATGAGAAGTTGGTCGCTATCCACTCCATCCTCCCCCACAGCACGATCTGCACCACCACGCCGCTGCCGCCAGCCTCGGAGACCACCACCTCGAACTCGAGCTCCCTCGCCATGGCAGCCACCTGGCAGAGGTTCAGCAGCTTCCTCGTCCGCCGCCACCCTGGTAGCCCGCCCGCCGTCGCCGCCGCCCTCGCCTCTCCCCCTGCCAGGCCGCCACTCCCGGCCAGATCTGGCGGAGGGGAGGCGCCGCCGCCGCCGTCCCTCTCGCCACTCCAGGCCGGATGGCGCCGCCTGCACCGCCGGGCCGCCGCCGACGCTCGAGAGAGCTGAGGGGATCGGAGGAGAAGAGGAGAAGAAAGAGAGAAGAAAGAAAGAGAGAGAGAAGGATGTGTGGTGGTGTGGATAAGAACGATGGCGTGGATAGCGCTCGACGACTTTATCCGCTCGGTTCACGGCTCGGTTTGTAAAGGTGTCGGTTTTTTAAAAAACCGACACTTTTAATTTATTATAGGTGTCGGTTTTTTAATAAAACCGGCACCTATATTTATATTATAGGTGTCGGTTCTATTAAAAAAACAGACACCTATAGTATTGGTATCGGTTTTTTCTTAAAACCGATACATATATTGTTTAAAGGTACCGGTTTTAAATGAACCGGTACCTATAAGGCTATAGTATTGGTATCGGTTTTTTCTTAAAACCGATACATATATTGTTTAAAGGTACCGGTTTTAAATGAACCGGTACCTATAAGGTCGATACCTATGAGGGTTTTTGTAGTAGTGTGTCCGAACCTTAATTGCATTGACTGAGAGCCAATGTGCATTGGGGGGTGAAAGCTAGCTAGCTAAGCCAGACTGAGACATAAACCGTGTTTCCAGGAAGTGAACCGCAAGCTAAGTGTAATTAAACAATGTATTGCTGTGACACATAACGCCATATATAAAATGGCAAATTGCCGCTTCGGCTGTATTGATTTGGATGATACTCAATGACAAAGTATGGCGTGTGTACTGCTTGACTCTAGGTGCATGAAATGACTGCCCAGCGTATGTATTATATAAGCATTTTGCCTACCTTGGCAATTAATTAAGTAGTCCTAATTCAGTATGAAGTGTACATGTTTAATAACATAATATGTTGATGTACTCTTGCTGATTTACCAAAATAATTAATGGCCGGGTCTCTATCAACATTGGAAAGGCAGCTCCAACTCTATCAAAGATCTATAGAGGCTATGGTATACGTATTGTGTACGCCTTTTCTACTTTTCTAGCTTGTGTCAGCAATGCCTATATATAGATTTGTTTCTGTGGTTCGGTCTGTCAGTAAAACTAGGTGAGCTGCAGGAATTGTAGGAATTACAGGAATTACTAAGTAATTTGTAGTATATCATTCAATAATCAAGCTAAGAGTAAAAAAAATATTAGTTATTAACAACAAATAAAACTGATTTGTCAAACTATGTTCAAAGAGAAATAAATTTAGTGGATTTTATAGGAAATTATAGATAAAATACGATATCCCACGTTTTGATTATATGAATGAATATGTGTTAAGTATTATAAAAATGTTTTTATAGATATGTATGTTGAAAATATTGTGAAAATAATGTGAAAGGTTAACTGGATATGCTTGCATGTTGATTTGTAAATTTTTAATGAATTATAGATGATGTTGCATATTTACATGAGTTTTGTATGTAATTATTGGTAATAGGTGATGAGATTATTGCTAGTGAATGATGAGGTGATATGTTTGTATGTTTAACTTTAAATTTTTTATCTTTAAATTTAGTGGATTGTATAATATATATAGATGTATACGCAAGGGAGGGGGCATTCATGAAAATGAAGATCAGTTGAAGCCTAGCTAACTATCTGGTGATTGGAGTGGAAATTAATTAGTGGGTTTTATATTTTAATAATTTGGCTGCAGCTAGCTAACTGCATGCCACGGACATTTTGCTACTTTAGTACTTCCCATACATATATAAAACATAATTATCCTCCTTTTCAAGATACGGATCGGAAGATTCTCTAGAAGCTGCTAATTAGAACTTATGTTCAAACAAGAGTCTCACTAAGTTTTTGCCTCTTATATCATGATCCGTACCTCTAAAAGCAAATGCTAAGAAGCATATTAATTTAAGAGTAAAATACATTATCGGTCTTTAAACTTGAGCGAAGATGTTACTTAGGTTCATAAACTTGAAAATTATACATTGAGATCCATGATTTTATTTTAATGAACCATAGCTAGTCAAAAACACGTTTGACCAGAGCTGACCATCTATGTGGCGCTCCACATAGGTGGCATTTTGCATCTGGCCCTCTCTACCTCTCGACGTGACGGTAATTTTGTACTTACCCTCCTGTTGTCGTAGTAATCATCAAAATCCCCAAAAATATCCCAAATCCCTTCGTCCCTTTGCATTTCCCCCTCGACGATTCCAAGGGTGAGGCTTGAGTAGGGCGATGCTGGCGATCATCGGCGGTGCAAGGTGATTGAAGCGTCGATTTGGGCTACGCGACTAGCAGCGCTCAATAGGCGACACATGGCGCGGCTTCCTCATCGACGTAACGGTTGCGATGGACCTCAACTTCAGGGGAGAAGATGAACCGGCGCACATGTATCGTTGCCCCTACCGTTGTTACCTCGTTGTCTCCTGCTGCCTCCAAACGCCGTCCTCGTTATCGCAACCCTAGCCGTTGGGGTGAATGCAAAGGGACAAAGGGATTTGGGATATATGGGAGGATTTTGGCTACTGCTGCAGCAACAGGGTCGTAAGTGCAAAATTACCGCCACGTCGAGATGCGGAGAGGGTTGGATGCAAAATACTGCTTATGTGGAGCGCCACGTAGATGGTCAGCTCTAGTCAAATGCGGTTTGGGGTGGCTATGGTTCATTAAAACAAGATCATGGATCTCAATGCGTAATTTTCAAGTTTACAGACTTAAATGACACCTCCGCTCAAGTTTAAGGATCGGTCATGTATTTTACTTTTAATTTAAGTAGGAATTGAAAGGACATATAGAATAGTAATATATTTATCCATCCAATATAGCTAGAGCCAAAAATTTAAGTATGTCAAAGTTATTTGTCAAAGCATATTAATTTTGTCCTTGTCATGTATCCACTCGCGACGAGAGAGATCATACCTGTAGCTAGATTAATGTTGCTTGGCAATTGTGGCATGCACAGCCGTGATATGTGTACGCGTACATTAATTAACTAAACTAGCTAATTTGTTTAATTTGTCAACATTTGCAAGCCAGCATATCCCTCCATTGTGCTAACAAAATAGTTATAAAAATTCTGAATAAAATCAAGTAACATAGATCACAATGTCACATGTCATTTACAAACATGCAATATTAAATTCAATCTACATATATTCTACATTAAAAACAAGTACATATATGAACATTGTTAGTACCATTCATGACAAAATTTATTTATTTTGTTTCTCTCCATGCAGATCAAATCTGGACTTGAAATTTTGCAAGATTATGCTATATCGACGTTCTCATATTTTTTTCAGATTTTTAAATAATTATTTAGTTTGTATTTAAGAAATGAGACGCAAATAAATTTACAACTGAGCAGTAGTAAAACTCCATCTCCCATTGTTGGCAATATCAATGTCCTAATTAACAACAAACAAAAGAAACTATAATACTATTGCAATAGTACTGTTTTTAGCATAAATGGATCGGAGATCGAGGGTGCGTCTGCAAGACTGCAAGTTGGGCAGATTGATGAGAAAAAGAACGTATGGTATTCGCCGAATTAGCTAGTGCCTAGTAGAGCACACTAACTAGTAGTTTATACGCACTTGTTTCATGTACGCGTATACTAGCTAGCATCTCTCTTACACACACCCATGACGTTGTAGTGTACACAATATGTCTTATATTTTGAAATGAAAGAAATACACAACTATAATTAATAAAAACATGTGTAATAATTATATTAACAATGTTGATTAAATACTAATCCTCGATCTAGGTGCCAATGGATTGATGGATTGGACAAATAAATTAAATTAAAAAAATTATAGCTAGACTCTGTTTTAAAATAAGATCATCTTTGCTCCCTCTCGTTTATCCTAAAATAAATTAATCTTTAAACAACCATTGTATTAGAGTTTAAAAGTAAAAGATAAGTAAAAGATAATTTATTGAAACTAAATAAAATAGAAGATAATTATATTACGATTTAATAAAATAAAGGTTATTATAGTTGTTTTGAATTTGTATTTTTATAAATGGGTAAATGGGTAAAAGTAAAGATATTTTAGTACGGAGGGAGCAATACAGACAAGCATGCAGCGCGTGGTCTCCGATGCATGCAGAAGCAGACCAATCGGGAAGGCCGGGGACAGGCCAAGTGCACATGTGTCGGTCCGTATGTGGTCCTTCCATGCAGCCAGCTGCATGCCCGTACCTTATGTATGCTGGTGACAGTGTGTGCGACACGCGCTCACTGCTGCTGCCTTCCTATTTGCCCACATAGATCCAGAGTAAGGCTTTGTTCTTCACCTTATCCTCCTAATTTATCTTTCTTTTTTCGTATACATATTTTTCAAACTATTAAACAATGTACTTTTTTCAAAAAGTTTTTATATGAAAGTTGTTTTAAAAAATCATATTAATTTATTTTTTAAAAAAAAGCAAATACTTAATTAATAATACGTTAATGAGTCATTTCATTTTACGTGCGGGAAGGGTTAGTTTCCAACCCCATCTAAAGAACACACCCTTGCCCCTAGCAAAATTTCATCCACTAGTTAGCACCATGGGATTAAGGCTATATTTGAAAGTTTTTGACAGATACAGTTTTTCTCTAAAATATTCAGTTCAGCTTCCCGTTCACATTCAAACTAGGAAAGCTAGTTTTTCCTATACTTTTATCAGTTGATAACTCACTAGTTGATTTTCAGATTCTCAAATTCTTTTATACAGGGTTTTACCTATATAGTGTGTGTTTGGCATTCGTCCCGTGCATTCTACTAATAATGATCATGTGTTAATTTGGAATGTGTTTTTTGTGATTGAAACTGTTGATGGCGACATAGGTACTCCATATAGCTAGGCATATGCCTTCTTCTTTTCTAGCCAGTGTGACAGTGACTAATCTTAGGGTGTGTTTCTTTGGCTGTGTTGCCAACACGCACAGTGCGCATGAAAAACGGAACGATCCATTAGCACGTGATTAATTAAGTATTAGCTAAATTTTTTTGAAAAATGGATTAATTTGATTTTTTAAGCAACTTTTGTATAGAAACTTTTTACCAAAAAACACACCGTTTAACTGTTTGAAAAGCGTGCGCACGAAAAACGAGTGGGATGAGTTGGTAATTCAGTGAAAAGAACTCAGCCTAAGGCTCCAGTAACTTAGTACAGGAGAAGCAGGGAAGGCTAGCTTTTGTTGTTGTGGCTGCTTTTCTATCCATTCATGGACCATAGGAAGTGCAACAAGTGGCATATGGAGTTAGCACTTTGCATATATATGCTTCATGCCAAAGGGGAAAGGGAAAAGGACCTACTATACATAAAGTTGGGGATGATGCCTCTCCGACATCTTTGAGGTTGGTCCACTCTTGTTGTGGATTCCTATGCACATAAGAGTGCTATAGCTAGCTACTACTTGCTAGATTTGCTTGACAGTGGAAAAGGGCCCCCCTTAATTTCTTCTTTTCCTTTTGCTTGCTGGGATAGGGATGTTTCTGAGAGATTAATCCTCTTTGTTTCAAGCAAAGCTAGAGCATAAGCAAATTTCCTGCTTCAATCATCTGCATTATCTGATTTAGATTCTAGCTTAAAAAAACTCTATGCACTAATGTACATTGAACTAATTATATGCCCCACTCAAAATTCTAGAGCATAAGCTTAAGTTGACGAGGAAGGTATACATGTAGATGTAGTTCGCTTAAGCAGCCTGTTTTTCTTTGCATGAAACTAAGTTGTAGCTTGTTGTTTCAAATTGATTACTGTTTGCAAACAATACACATAAATATAAAATGGTTTGACAATAAAGAAGGGACTATTGGCTTAGTGAGGGTAAAGTTATGGGTGCATGGCTTTATCTATTATTAGAACTTAAATTCATGTGTCCTTAATATTATACGAGTGAACTTTCAATAGATATTTAACGAGGTTAGGATTTACCATTGACATCCATCTCTATCCTCGAGCATGTGTTACGGAGCGTATATGTGAAATCATAAGGACACGCATTGGAGGAGTGCCTTTCATGTAATAAAAATAAAGTAGAGGGGATAGATTTGTAATTTCCATGTTGGTGAAGTAAAAAAAAAAGAGATAGAAGGTCCAATCAAAGGGGAGATTCCTGACATATATATATTGGTTTTGGTCAGAACTGAATGCTCCAAGAATCAACACTTAAAAATATATATACAGACAACATGCAAGGAAGCAGATTCCTTGTTGATTTGATTATTCATCTGTTTTCATTGACGCGTCCATGCTGGATTATTACTCTAAACATTTCAACAAATAGGGCCAGTAAGTACTTTCTCTATCCTATAATATAATAAATTTTAAATGGATATGACACATGCAGATTCGTAGTATTAGGATGTGTCATATTCATCTAAAATTCTTTATATTTGTTCAAATTTATAGTACTAGACTATATCACATTTATCCAAAATCTTTTATATTATGAGACGGAGGGAGTATAATTCAACTCTTTGGATTCTAGCGACCAATATACAACCTTGAACTCAAAGGAATCTCCATGACGACCTGCAGGATGCATGAATCCATTAACTGAACTGCAATATGGAGCCTCTTAATGCCGGCACGATGACTAATTAAGACCCAAGCAGGCTCATTTTCTTATCAGATCCACCACTAAAACCTGAGAAATTTCTCAGAATGGAATTAAATACCCAGTTAGTTAGCCTAACTACCTCGACTGCACATGCCAACGAGCGCCTCACGCATTCATGTTCTCTTCAGACATCGGTTGATTATTGAATAGTTGGGAAAAAAGTATGGAATTTTGCAGCAAATTAAAGATAACCAAAACGACAGCAGCAACGAGATGAACCTCTGAAGAATTCAGCAAAGAGATGACAGAGCACGCGTGCAGGACCACGCACTGAGGCGATTTCTGTGGCGCATGGCTAGCAGCACAAAATTAAATCGAATATCCATCAGGTCATCTAACTGTCTCACTGCAAGCAGATCTGGATTAAAGAAACGGAGAAGCATGCAGTTGCAAGTTCATGCAGGTATAAGATTCTGCAAACCGAGCGCTGGATTCCAAATGATCCATGCATGGACCAGCGAGAGAAAGGAATTTAAAAGATGTAGACGACGACGAAACCAAGCCGGCCAATGTGCGAGAAATAATAATGCCTGAGGAATTAAGTCGATGGTTTGTTGGTGTCAGGTGTGTGCGTATACCTTGCTTGCTGCTTGCGTGAAAACTACGGATCGGCGCCCGATTCCTAAAAAAAATTGAACAATTAATTTTGCAGTTGCCTAACAAATAAAACAATTAAGTTATGTATGATAAAATAAAAAAATAGCAACTGAAACATTTAAATTTTTGTGAAACATGGTGAAGATACAAGTTAAAACATGTCATTATCACGTATGAAACAACGAGTGTTAACGGATTGAAACATATGTTTTTCTTCATCAAAATATATTCATGTGATATTTTGTTATAAAAATTTAATTACAACGAATACAACGGTGTGATCAAATCGTAGATTGGATAAGTAGTTTAGGAGAAAAATTATTTTAAAGATCGCTAAAATGCATGCATTGATGGAGTGGAGAGAGTAGTGGCAGGTAGTTTCGTGAATTTTGTGAAACACATTGAAGACACACATTAAAACATATCATTATCACGTATAAAACATTGAGTTTTAACGATTTGAAACACATGTTTTTATTTTATCACAATAAAATCATATGATATTTTGTTGTAAAGATTTAATTACGACGAATATAATGATGTAATCGAATCGTAGATCGAATAAGTAGTTTAGGAGAAAAATATTTAAAGAGAGAAGAAAGAAAGAAGAAGAAACTAGCCAGTAGCATACTTGCATGCATGCGGGAGTGTAGGGTCCGATTTTTGGTCACTCAATCGGACGCTCGAGCCTGAGCAATGGCAGTGGCCGATTGAGCTCTCGGACAAGTCAGGTGATGACAATGAAAAATGTTAATAAAAAGTGTTATTAGTCGTCCGGGTTCAATGGTATTAGAGTGCACAACCTAGCTCATCAACCATGGGTCATCCAAATTATATTGGGCCTCCTTCTCTACAGGCCCAACCAGAGTCACAATTTTAGATTGATGGGTGAGAATCGTTCTCATATTTTAAATCATGCTTCTTTTTCATCAATTATCGATATGAGACTAAACTCATCACATGATGCCACTAGCTAGCTTCACTATACTGCTGACCTCGGCACCACGATCCTCCTCCGTCTCCGATGGCACACATTGTGGATCCGCCACCGTCTCTCACCTCCTAGCGCCTCCAACGAGTTACTAGCTCTTGTGACTCACCTCGCACTACTACAGAAACGATTTTTCCGTGCGGGCCGAAAGACATCTTCCCGTGCGGAAGGCCTGCCCGCACGCGCGAGAAGGTCTAGGAAAAGACCATTTTCGCGTGCGGGCGGCCCAACCGCACGGGAAGATCGATTATCCCGTGCGGTCAGCTTAAGCGGCCCGCACAAGAAGATTTATTATCCCGTGCGGTCGAGTTAAGTTGACCGCACGGGATAATAGATCTTCCCGTGCGGTCGCGTTAAGTCGACCGCACGGAAAAACAAAAATTCAAAAAAAAATAAAAATTCAAAAAAAAATAAAAACCCTAGCTATCCTAGCGGCAGCGGCAGTGCGGATCCGGCCGTCGCGAGTGCACGATGGAGGAGGTGGCGGATCCATCCGTCGCGGTGGCAGGAGCAGCGTAGATCCGACCGTCTCCTCCTCCTCGTCGTCATGGGGCCAGCGGCGCCGTTTCCGGCGGCCTCGTCCTCTTGTCGTTGGCGGCGACGTCGGCGGGGACGGAGATGGCGCCGCTCCCAAGCGGCCCGCTGCCTGCCCGCTGCCACCTCCCGCCGCCACGTTGCCGCTCCTGGCCGCCGCCGGGGAAGCGCGGGGCCGCGCCGCTGCTCGCCCGCTCCCGACCGCCGCCTCGTCGGTGGCGGCGCCGAGCCGGCCGCCTCTGGTGCCCAGTGCCCCACGTGCTCAGAGGAAAGGAGAAGAGAGGAGAGGAAGAGAGAAGAGAGAAGTGAAGAGAAAAAGAGAGAAGAGTGAGAATAAAAAGGAAAGGAAGAAAGAGTAGGTGAAAAATTTGAAGTGAGTGATAGGGAAAAGGGGAGTTATTTTTTCGTGTAGGTCACTT
Organism: Oryza officinalis; assembly: GCA_008326285.1. Lineage (NCBI taxonomy): Eukaryota > Viridiplantae > Streptophyta > Magnoliopsida > Poales > Poaceae > Oryza > Oryza officinalis. The sequence goes on from BDMV01000001.1 coordinate 66,399,160, forward strand.
AAGTGGCTTGCACGGAAAAATCGATTTTCGCGTGCGGACCACTTAAGAGGCTCGCACGGAAAAATCGATTTTTTCGTACGGGCCACTTAAGTGTCCGCACGGAAAAATGGGAGGACGATTTTTACAGACGCACCTAGTTACGGTCCGTCTGCAACCTATAAAGGTACTCGTATAGAAAAATCGTTTTTGGAGTAGTGTCGGCTACCGCTCTAAGTCAGGAAACATTAGAAAACCTTACCACTCGCGAGCTCAGCGGAGTAAGAGAATGCGTGAAGCACAAATATTGAAGCCGGATCGATCTGAACGCGCGTCAGGAACTTCACGTACGTACGTGATTTCTCCCATAAAAAAAATCACGCTCATATTGTATAGCATTTTCGATTCGCATATATATATGTATCATATATGCTTATGGATATTAATCGCTGCAAAACACTTACTATATAGTACTATTTTCGTTCGAATGTGATGAAAATTAAGTGCGCACGTAAAACGAGACAAATTATTAGCATGAGATTAATTGAATTTTAATTATTAAAAACTTGAAAAATAAATTTATTTGATTTTTTATAGCAACTTTTATGTAGAAAATTTTCGTACGAAACGTACCATTTAGTAGTTTGAAAAATATGCTAATAGAAACCGAGAAATAATTTAAATTTTGTTGGAGTTTAAGAACGGAAGCATGTGAGATTATATTTGCTGTTCGTTCTGGCGTGTGGCGTGATGCGTGCATGCATGCGGTGATGCAGAACTGGAACACATGGGCATGCATACGTTAATTCGATGTCCTGTTTGGACTGAAGTAACACTGCATTTTTGCATGCACGTTTTCGATGGGAAATCTTACGAGATAATCGATGCAGCCTGTTCATGCATGCATGTACTGTTCGATCTCGTCTCTGCATATATGCATGCAAGATATAGCCGATGAGATGATTATAAGCTAAGGCGACGACATGATGTGACATACAATCGGCCGTATCTTCAAAGAGCAAACAACAACAGCTAGCTGGTGAGTGATCGATCGATAGGGAGTACTCCATGTATTGATCGATTTCAGCTCTGGCACAACTTCAACATGCTGCATGCACATGGTACGTAATTAATCAGACTCGTTTAATTAGTTTCTGACCAGGTTAATTTCTCTGCTAGCTCTTGATTATCATCACTTCTGCTACTGTAGATAGCTAGCAGCTACTACTATTCTCGTGTTTGAAGAAGAACACTTTTGTCCGTACCCTGATGGCCTGATTAGGATGTACGGAGTACGTCCATCCTACCGTCGTAGGTACGTACGTACTGTACGTACAATGGATCGACGTAAATGCCTACTCCCAGGTCCAATGTAAATGCATGCCTCATGCATCCATCCACCACTCCTGCAGTTTCAAATACTAATCGGTATGAGTTAGTATTAATGCTAGCTCACCTATCATCTAATCTTAACCAATCACATAACCATCTCTGATTTAATTTTATATTTTTTATGTCCGTGGAAAAAACTTTAAAAACACTTATATTTTAGGACATACTTCCTGTCTGTTCCAAAAAAAATACAAACCTGATTTATTCAATGGATTAGAATTTTTTGAAACAGAAGAAGTAGCGTATTGGATTACTGCAAGAACTAACAAACGGTATAGCTAGCACGTTTTCGATCTGACAGGACTGCGGCTGCATGCAATGCAATGCAATCCATGGCACCGACTAGAGAGAGACGACGCGGATCGAGCTGGTCCCTAGCTGCCGGCGGCATGCGTTTCTCCGGCCGGCCTCCTGCTGGTTTCTGAAACTTTTGCTGCATTCGCATGCCGGAGGAGAGGAGAGGGACCGCGCGCCAGCGTTTGCTGGCGACGACGAAGAACGACAGAGGCGTCAGAGGCAGAGTAAATGTAGGAGTAATTTAAACATTGACCAGGTGAATGATCGATCATTCGTGGCACCTCTGGCAACAACGAAAGACGACGACGTCACTTTTGCGCCTTGAATGATCCATTTAATCGGCAGTTATACATCACCAGAAGAGAAGTTAATTCTGCACTAAACATTCAGAATGATGTTTTTTTTTCTCCCTGCATTTCTTCCCCTCAAGAGAATATCCCCTTGTGATGCAGAGAAAGAATAGAGAGTTTCAGAGATAAGAAACTTATCGAGTTTGTTGTTTTTATACACTCGGTTTTGATTTCTCGAGTGAAGACTGCACTGATGCGAGAATTAATGTGGGTGCCCGTGAGTGATAGAGATCCCTGCAACTGCAAATGAATTAAGCTTGATGATTCGATGGCCTTAAATCTGTCAACTGTCGCAGTGCTGAAGAAGATGCTGGACAAAGGCAGCAGCGGCAGAGCACGTTTTCGTCACTCGCCACCAGCACCAGCACCAGCAGCAGAAGCAGACGTCGGGTAATGGTTACAGTTACTGTTCAGAACAGGTTCAGAGAAAAAGCTTTGGCGAAATTAATGTGAGATTTCCAACGCAATAATACACGTACAGTATAGTACGTAGGTACGGCCCTGCAATGCATATGCCGCTCTTTCTGAGAGCATGTAAGAAAACATGCTTAGCCCAGTGTTTAAAACTTTAATACATGTGTCATATAAACAGTAGAACACGCATGGGTTTTCAGAGTTTCAGACTTGTTCAGAACTCTCTACTGCAACTAGTTATCTGAACATGCTATGGCAGTTTCAGATTTAAGCCCACAGATTTGGCAGATCAAAACAACCCATGGAGAAAATGAGATGAATTTGGGCTGAAAGTGTGTCCAAGAGATATGGGCCTCCTAATCCTCAGAAAAATATGTGGGCCTAATCATGAATTCGGTCTGCTTAAGCTTTTCTCATCTATGGGCTTCAGGGATTTCTCAGTCATTGTTTTCTTAGGAATAAGTCTATATTACCTCCCTCAACTCATGCTCCTATTTGAATTGCATCGCTCAACCGTAAAACCGGGTATAACCCATCCACTAACTCCCAAAACTGTTGCAAATTGACTTTCCAGGTGGTTTCGTCCGACGTGACATCTTTGACCCCGTTAACTGACTGAATCAGTTTGTGGGACCCACATGTTAGTGACAAGGATAAAAATGAAAACGGTGAGGCCCACTTATCAGCTTCACCGCGGGGGATGGGATACGGGTGGCGTTGCTCCTCCTTTGTTTCTTACTGCCTTCGAGGACAGGCTGAGGCGGGAAGGGACGACGGTCTTACCGCCTCCGACTCCGGTGCCGCCACTGAGGATAAAGGCTGAGGCGGGGAGGGATGACGGAAGGGGGACGTGGAGAAGAGCAACGGTCATCGAGGTGCTTCACCATCTGATGACGGAGGAGATCAACGAGGGTGTCGGTGCCCACCATGCGCTGCACGGCTAGATTCGGCAGCCTACTCGAGCTGGGAAGAGGAAAAAAGAGGGATAAGGACGGCGTCACCACAGCACCACCATCTTGACATCCGTCACCGCCGCAAGTCTGCAGAACTCCTCCGTCAGCCGGGAGCTCCTCCCCACGCACGATTGGCTGGTGAGCTCCTCCTCCTACGCACGGCCGACCGATGATCTCCTCCCCACGTGCATTGTGGCTGACAAGCTCCTCCCCACGTGCGCCACGGCCGATGAGCTCTTCCCCTTGCGAGCGGCCGGCTAACGATCTCCTCCCCGCGCGCGCCACAGTCGTTGAGCTCCTCCTTCCAAGCGCGCCCGGGCGGCTTGCAAGCTTCTTCCCCGTGTGTCGCCGCCCTGCCTCTGTATTGATGGAAGATGAGATAAGAGGAAGAGATGAAAAAGAGAGAAGAGGTGAGGGAGAAGATTGAATGAGGTGGAGGGCACTGACAAGTGGGTTCCACCTAATGACTCAGCGAGTCAACTCCCACGTCGGACGAAATAACTCGGGATGTCGATTTGCAACGGTTTTGGGAGTTGGGGGATGGGTTCTACCCAGTTTTACGATTGAGGGATACGATTCAACCAAGTGCATGAGTTGAGAAAGACAAAATAGACTTATTTTTTTTTCTTAAGAACATGTCAATACAGAAGTCACTAAAATTTATCTCGAATATTTCTCGATGAGATTAATCCATTTCTTATACATAGTAGATAACCCATCTAAAGCGAAAATATGTTCATATCAAAGAGAAATAAAAGCATTTTAACAAAATTTATTTAAGTAGTAGTACTCCGTAGTAAACAAATGAGGGGAAAGTGGTAGAGCACTACATAAAGCGATCTTTTTAGAAAAGAATTTATCCCCAAAAATACGGATTGTGGTGATAATATAGTAATATAGTACGTTAGGTCACTGCCTTCCGGGGCCTACCTTTTTATCTGCATTCCCACCTGCGACGGAGGGGAAGAGAGAGAAACCCCTCAAAACCCTCCTCACCCGCTTGCCCTCGCCAATCGCCGGCGAGCGAGAGCGACAGCGAGACGAGAGCCCGCGGCGGCGGCGGCGGCAGCGATCAGGGCACGATCTTCACCGGCGTCCCACTCCTGGTTATAAGCTCCTTCTCCTCCTCTTGCTCCCGGTTGATTGGATTGATGGTTGGTTGGTTCGCTTTCCCCCTGATCTGGTTGAATCGGGTTGTGTTCCGAGCAATCGGACTCAATCCGATGGCGTTCTCCGGCGAGATGGATGCCATCATGCCGCCCCTAGGTTATGTGAGATTTTCTAGGAAGTAGCCCTCGCCCTGCGCCTTCTTCGGTGTTCCACACGTCGGGACGATTGCGGCTATGGGCTTCCCCGTTAGTATGACCGATCCCTCACCGGCAAGGTTTTCGAGTAGGCCTCCCCGTGCGCACTACTGCTCCGTCGCTGAGGGGATGGATTTGGATTGGTTACATTTGTTGGTGGTGAACTCTAACTTGCCTGGATTTTCGTCTGAGTTTTGCTATGGGCTATCTAATCGAAATATTAGTCTCTCTAGTCGTCCAGTTTGTTGAGGATTCGTTTGATGCGTGGTGGTTTTGTTCATTTTGGAAGTTTTTTGGAGTTCGGATTAATCCCCATGCCCTGCGTAAGGTTTTCCTCTGTCTGCCGTAACGATTGACATGGATGCTAAATTGTTGTTAAGTCCTTAATATGTATCTATCTTGATAGTATGACATCATTTTTCTAGCTCCTTGATTTGGATGGAAATAGGTTTTGTGGTACATGGCCGGTTGATTGTTATGTGTCGCATACCGCACATGGATGAAATTTGTAGTTGGAGATGCACACAGCTGGAGCATAAATGATTTTCTACGCAGGAGTGCTATTGTCCATTGAATTAAGAAAAACAGTACTATTTTCATGTCATCATGCAACATTATTGAATTTTAAATAAGGAACTACTTTGTGTGATTTTGTCAATATGTATAAAACTTCTACATTCTCTGAATCCCCTTGCATAACAAACATTGCTGGATACATAGAAATCGATTCCTCTTATTGATATTTCCATTGCTTCAGTTCATTGCAGGAGCAAAGCAGTAAAAATGAACGAGCACCTTTGCTTTGAGGATGGCTGGAAGATCCTGGAACAGGGGATTGTGAAATGCTCAAAGCTTTTGGAGGATTGCCCTGGTGGAAGGCCAACTGTGAATGAGTACATGAATTACTATGAGTATGCTTCTATCTTTCCACTGCGCATTATGCATGTTCTCAGTTATCCACGTGGTATTAAAAACTTGCTGCTCATCATACATTCCTCTACATTTTCCAGTTGTGCTTACCGGATGGCTGTGCAGAAAGACCAGTATTGTCAAGAGATGTACAATTCTTACAAAGCAACACTTGAAAGTTGTGTCTGTGCAATGGTACTACAGTACTAGACTGTTGCTAGTTTTTAAATCCACAATGTCATATTTATAGACATAGCCAAGTAAGTTTATTGTGTTGCATTTAAAGAGATAACGATGACTGAAATCCTCATTTTGAATTTAATGAAATGTCAACTTCATTTACCTCCATAGATCATCTGTTGTAAAATCTGTTGTTACAGCTCACTGTCTTGACGCTCACATACAAAATCTTATTAACATGTTGTTTGATGTACTGCTGTTAGGCCTAGGGAACTTAGGTCTTGTACACCGTGTCTCCCATGAAAATGAAGCTCACATGCACATATGATTGTATTGGTACCCATGGAAAAAAAAAGCACCTTAGTGGTCCTTCTGCTGTTGTGAAAAAGGCAAGTTTGATTTGACTAATATGTGTTATTAATTTGATATGCTTATTATCATTTCACTCATCTGTTTGCATCTTGTGTGTTACAAGTTCCTTTAGTTAGAGAAGAGAGTTCGGTCCTTCTATCCCTTGGTTCACTTATTTTATGTATTTAGGTTTTACCCCATCTGATGCATAAGCGAGGTGACTTATTTTGGAGAGAGCTTGTGAAAATGTGGTCAAACTATTGTGCCATGATTAGATTCACAACTGGCTTCTTGGCCTATTTGGACCGCTGCTTTGTTGCACATAAGAAACTACCTTCGCTTGAAGACGCTGCTGCTACTTCTTTCTTTTCTCCAGTGAGTGTCACGCAATAATTCTATTAGTTAATATTCCATGTGCATTTGTGATAATAATCTGCTTACCTATCTATTTCTGTAAAGACAACTGATCATGTCCTTCTGCTAGGTCTTTTCCTACTTCAATAATGAAATATCAGACATTCTACTGACTCTGGTAATTCTCACATGGTATACATTTTATTACCCTTTTATCTGCATTCCTTCTGAGCATAACAACTAATTTATCCCAGATTCGCCAAGAGCGTGATGGATGCAATGTTGATATGGACCTTTTGATGGGTATTATGCGTGGCATATGTCGTTCTGAAGTCAAAACCAAGCTGAAAAGTGCTGTTATTCAAGACACATACTTGTACTACTCCAGGAAAAGTTATGAATGGATTGTGCAATACCCTTTGCAAGATTACCTTGCTAAGGTAACTTACTTCAATAGAACTACGTAGTGAGGCAGTGTTACTTCCTTTGTAGTTTCTGGCCACTGTTTATATGTGTTATCTTGTAGGTCCAGGAAACTGTGCAGAAGGAAACCAAGAGACTGATTCACTATCTGTGTATTTCTGAGGAAGAGAGTTCAGCCCTCTGTTTGAAGGTAAGCTAGGATCATTACAAGTACAATTTTATTACCTCGAGTTCATGTGCACCCATCATACTTTGTACACTTTAAAAGATTCTAAAAAAGAATATATATACATTGACAATATGTAATGACATGTTGACCTGCAAAAAGAAAATGGGTGTTACAAAAGTCATATGTATAGCTTGTATTGCATATGAGACCATATTTTTACATAAATTTGGTGCAGTTGCTAGTGCATAGATGGATGAACTATAACTTGGGTGCATATGAGCTCAAGTTCTTTTCTGCATTTCATGAGTGTACTGTGGCCAGTAGTAGACAACCAGTCCTTATCTATCCCATGTTTTTGATGTTTCACGTTCAATTTTCAATTTGCCCACTGCACCTGATAAGGTTATGATTGCTTAAACTTGGACCACTGCACTGCATCAACTACCATTCTTGTTTTCTTTAAAATATCTTTAATTAAATTCAGTTGCTTTAGACTTCGATAAATCATGGCAAAAAGAAAAAATAAAAATAAAGAAGAAAAAGAAAGAAAACTGAGATACTATTGTTTCTTATACTCTGTCTTCTTGTAACAGGTTGTTGGTGCTCCATTGATGCAAGCTTATGAAAACTATACGAAAGAGAAACATATTGGTGGTCAAGTTTTGCTTCAAACATACAGGGTAAACTCAGCTGCACTCCCCGTATCGTTGGATAGCTCATTTCCTTTTAATAGATTGCAACTAACCATTCATTAACTCATAGCAGACTGTAGAGGATGATCTTCTGGACAGATGCAGTCGCTTGACAATTGACAATGGCTCGGACAACAATTCTTTCAGTCACATGGAGTAGTAAGGTAGCATTAGCTAACATCTGCCTATAAGCCAGGTTACATATAGAAGGGTTTTAGAACATGGTCTACATGAACAAGAACCTTTTGTGCAGCTAGTTTTTGCGATAGCTTGAAGCTGCCACGTATAGAGCTTGTTGACCTATCACTGATCTCATTGGCAAGATTCAGTTAGAGTTCTATGTGCACGCTATACTGAATCCATACTTCTTTTTTGCATGGACACAAGAGATTACTTTTTAGTCCACCTAAGCATAATGATTCCGGCTCCTTTGCCTAATGGTGCATAGTGTTCCGCAGAATCAGAGGCGCTCCAGATGTACAGGATGTTAGACAGCATTGTGTTTCCTGTTAATGCCATCTAGCATATGTTAGGGTTAGGGTCAGTGCATATGCCTGTCCACATCAAAAGTTTGTGGCATGACATCATGATGAATGGGTACGCGTAATCTGTATGCCTTGCCTGCTTCTGATGCTGTTCGTTGTTAAGTCTGCTCATCTAGTTTTCTGTGACTTGATGCTACTCTGCTTTGATTGCCTGTCTTGACGGAATGACTGTTAGAAGATGTCACAGCTCGAGGCCTGTGAGTTCCTGTGGTTCATTCTGGCCAATTGATTGCAACTGATTGTTCTTCTATTTTGGAGTACCATGGTGAATGATGCTTGAAACTTATTGGACTGATTTTATGATGCTTGAAACTTATTAGACGACTTTGAATGATTCTCGCAGCATTTCAATGCCGTACTTTGAAATGTTTATCAGGGAAAATGGGACCTAATGGCAACCAAACTTCTGAAGAAGTGCTATCTGGACATATCTTGGCCTCCGTTAATGTTCCCAGTATGATTCGTGCCTTACATTCAAGGTATCTAAAAGTGTGATAAGCTCGACTCGATCAATCATCATCCATGTAGGGTCATCTCGTCTTCTTTTTGCCGAAACCATTTAAAGCGTGCTAGTCAAATACTTTTGCTTTTCCGTTGTCTATGGGTTTAAAGAATGATCGTAGTTTAAAGCACCTTTACCTGTACTTTTGACGCACAAATGAAAAGCTATTCAGCTAACTTCAACACGAGGTAGTGCTGATCATCTTATCCAGCACTGTAGATGAAATATTGAATACCAAATGATTATGAAAATCGTTCAAATTATGCATGTCCGTTTTTGTACTATATTAGTACATACACCACACATAGTACAATACTACTTCAGACTGTAGTAATATTAGTACTTCAGATTATCATAAACAGTAACTCAAACGGAAGTATTGTGTGAATATAATTGATATTTTAAGTTGATTAATTATTGAATTACTCGGTGAACAATCTACTTAAATCTTTGCAAATTCAAGCGTCTTCTTGCCCTGGAGCCGGCTGGTGACGTAGTGCCGGCTGTACTCGCCGTGGTTGTACGTCCGGTACCTGCACGGCTCCCCGTCGGCGACGAACTCCGGCAGCGGGCCAAGCTCGACGTCGTACGCCGGCGCGTAGAACGTGACGACGGACAGGCGGTCGTGCTCGCCGCTGGCCACCGCCCGGTGCTCGACGCTCTTGTACCTGCCATTGGTGAGCACCTCGAGCGTATCGCCGATGTTGACGACGAGGGCGCCCGGGACGGGCTGGACGGCCACCCAGCCGCCGTCCCGGAGCACCTGCAGTCCGGCGAACGCCGCGTCCTGCTGGAGCACGGTCACCGCGCTCCCGTCGGAGTGCGGGCTCAGCCCCAGCACCAGCTCCGGCCGCGGGCACGGCCTCCCCGCCTGCACCGCCTCGCCGAACATCCCGTTGAACCTCGCCGGCGGAAGCCCCAGCGCCGCCGCGATGTGCTCCAGCAGCCGCAGGCACAGCTCCCTGATCTCCACCGAGTACTTCTCCAGCATCTCACTGGTGCAGAACACGTACACGGCGTTGGTCGATCGATCGATCGATCGCCATTGACGACGAGCTCTATGACATGTTGTTACGTACGTACCTGAAGTTGGCCGGAGTTGTCGGCCAGAGATTGGGGCGGCGGATGAAGGCGGGCTCGACGCCGAGGGCGAGCATGTTGCACCAGTCCAGCTTCTGGTCGTCGGAGAAGACGAAGGCGTGGCCGTAGCCCTGGATGCCGCCGGGCTCCATGGGGTACTTCTCCTTCTCCTCCAGCGGCAGCATGAAGAACTCCCTCGCCGCCTTCTCCATCTCCTCCATTGTCTCCTCCTCCACGCCATGGTTCACAACCTGCAACCAATTAATCATTCGCAAGCACAAGCTAATTAATCAATGGATCAATAACCTTATACTTAATTACCTGGAAGAAGCCCCACTGCTCGCAGGCGAGCCTGAGCTTGTCGAGCTGCTCCTCGCCGCCGCGCTGCAGCTCGCCGACGTCGATCACCGGAATCCGTTCCTGCGCGCGCTCGTCGACGACGACGACGCCGGCGTGATCCGGCCGGTCGTCGCCGTCCCTGATGTACCGCTCCGGCACGGTGGCGGAGCACAGTCGCTGCAGCTCCTGCACGTCATCAACCTGACCGATCTTGATGATCTCACTCGCCTTCTCCGCGCAGACGGCAGCAGCACCAGAATCCATGTCAAATTGCCCAATTCTCCAAGAATCTATGCCTACTCCAAACTCACCAGTTGATCAGAGTATCTTGGTGAGTGTGGTTATATATAGGGCTGCCAGGTTCATCACCGCCGTCCATTCCGATTTGGTAATTGTACTAAATTAGCGACAATTCAAAACACTTGCATAATTTCTGTCTTGTTTAGGTGATCAACTTGCGTTAATCGATTGTTCCACTAGCTTGGTGAAAGGGAGGAGATAAAGAATGCATGGTTGCACTTGCATTGAGGGCGGCCTATCATGCATTTGGAGATCACTTGCTTGCAGTTGCAGAGAGCATAGTGCATAGCTTAGCTGCAAGCTACTGACACTGTAGCAGTTTTTAGTGCAGTGCAGTGTTGCGTCACTTGTGAGCTCACCGGTCAGCCTTCTGTCCGCGATGTGTCGGCGACACGTCAGGTGGATGACGTGTGGGCCCCGGGGGGCACGATTATTGAGGTCTAGAAACATCACTGAAGATTCAGGAATCAGAGGAAACTGTTGTTGCTGAAACAGCTGCAGCAGCCTCCTAGGATCAGGAATTCGTCAGAATCCAGCCGGCAACTGTGAGATTCCTTGATGATCATGCAGAGATATGAGAATCATCAATTGTGTTTTGCACTTTTTTTGCTTGTCACCCTGACCAGATTCACTGACCGATTAATGCAAAACATTAGTGCGCTCTAGGCTTTTAATTTAGTCTTTGTAAAGCCTTTTACTTTCGCCTGGTTGCTGCTTTGCCAACGCTGCTGCGCCATGAATCGTGGCTTTGTGACGCAACCGCAATTATCTCCGATCTCCGTCGAGTGACGAGTTGGTTCAGAATCTTCAGATCTTCGCCAACTTTGTCAAACTCTGACCGATCGCACATCTCACTCTTCTCTTTCTACCCCTTTTTAGAGATTGAGATTTAGTTTATGTTATCGCCTGATGATCATGGCTAGTCAGCCTAGATGATGGTCGTGCACCTTTGAACTTTTTTTTTTGAACAATTTACATTGAACAAAGTAACTATAACTCATATCTATACCTTCTATAAAGTTGTAACCCATTAAGTCTAAAGCTTAGCATGCAACTATATCACATCATTATTCACTAGAAATAATTATATCTCAAATCTCATACAAGTATGCAATATCATTTACAATCTATTGAATTTTACAAATCAACATAAAAACATATTCAATCATTATCAATCACATCATTTTTATAATATTTTAACATATCTATCTATTATATTTATAATACTTAACATATACTTTCGTATCAAAGTGCGGGTATTATTTGTTTGTTTCATGATTAGTGTTGATAAACCCTGACGTTTTATTAGTTTTTTTCCTTTTTACTCCTAGCTCAATTGTTGCAAAAAAACATATTGAAAATTGCTTAGTAATCACCTAGCGATTCAAAAGATTTTGTTCTGCTAGCTTTGTTGCAACTTATCTTTAGAAGAAGTGTGTCACATTTGGGCTTCATGGGGCCAGCAAATCGAGGTTGCTCGGCCCATTCACGTCAGTCTGTTTCATCTTCTTGTGGGCTTTTATATGGCCCAGTTTGGTTACAAGCTTACAACAGGCCAAATTTCGGCATCAGCGAACAATTACTTTTTATTTTGTCTTCTTCCTCGTTATCATGATTTGTCTCTGCACGCGGCGAGTGCCGAGTGGCCACTGCTCGTCAGTCGTCAGTCATCATACAGCTACCATAATTCATCCATTTTTTCGGTTTTGAAAAAAAATGCAATAATTCATCTTTTTTTAGCAGCTACACCTTCATAGATTCATCAAAAGTTAAATTTCAAAAGACCCACAGATTCACATGCATCTCTTCCTGATCTCAGATTTGTTCGAGATATGCAAAAACACCCTAAAAATGTAGGGGCAAAAATGGCATAATGGTAATCTGGTAATTAATGGGAGCCCTACGATAGTGATAGTACGAACGACATCTATGATCCATCCACAAGCCGCTCCGTTCCATTCCCGTCTCGTCGTCGTCTCCCCGTGATCTCGGTGGTGCGCTCCAGGCGACGCCGCCGCCCGATCGATGGACGCCGAGGCCGGCGTCGGCGGCGCCGACCAGCTGCCGGTAAGCGCCCGCCTCCGGCTGCCCCCCTCATTGCCCTGTCTCTCTTCTCCTCTACGTTCTCTCTCTCTCTCTCTCTCTCTCTCTCTGTGTGTGTGTGTGTGTGTGTGTGTGCGCGCGCGCGTGCTGCGCGGGTTGCGCCGGGGGATATTGTTCTCTCCCTTCTCTGATGGCTGGATCCTAGGTTGGTAGGTCAAGTGGGTCACGAGGGATGGTTTTGGGGTGGGATTTTGTGGATTTGAGTTGTGTTTTGGATGGGATCGGGGGTTTCGTTGCGAGGCATGTAAGCGATTTCACCCCCGCGATTTGATTTTTCTTTTTTTATCGGCGTTCTATCGCGAGGGTTTCGCTTGGAGGAACCGGTCGTCATTGGGATTGGGTTGGTTTGTTTTGCTTGGTGGTGAAATCCTAGGTCGTCATTTTGTTCTGGTCGTATAGAGTGGTTTGATCGTGTAGGGGGTCCAGGGATTCGTTTATGATTCCAAAAATTGATTCAGAGGACGTATGATCACACCTGCTAAGCTGATAGATTAATCATTCGTAACGGAAGATCCCCATTCCTGCTTAATGCTGCTACTTTGCTGCAGTCCACATGCTACTATAGTCACATGGTACAAGCCTGCAATTCATTGTAAATGGAAAGGATTATAAATTGTCAGGATGAAGTTGTCGAAATAAATTGTAGTTTTGTTTGGTTAGGTTAATTTGCAGATATAAGTTACCATATTACCATCTGTTATCAGCAAATTCAGAAACATCAGTATATCAGTGCCTGTCCCTTTCCTTAATGCTATCTACTAAACAGTAATTCTGCTTGAGTTTGTAAAAATACAAGTGTTGGTAATTTTCACTTGTTATATGATGCTTGCAAGTTTTATGCATATCAGCCTGTTATATGTAAACCTTACTACTTGCATATTCATGGTATTGGTACCTTCTCTTTGATGAGTTTTTTGGTTATTTGATGATTGATCATTATGGTACTTAAGAGTAACTAGCATAAACTCATACTTCCTGAAGAGACATGGAGCACTATTTTGCTTCAGCAAGGAAACATTTCCTAATGGTAGTTTTTTGTCACATATTTTCAGTGGAGGCAACACTACAGGAATTTACTGCTTTTAGCATACCAGAGTTTTGGTGTTGTTTATGGGGACCTAAGCACGTCACCTCTTTATGTTTATAAAAGTACATTCTCAGGAAGACTACGTCGATATCAAGATGAGCAGACAGTCTTTGGTGTTCTTTCCTTGATATTTTGGACCTTCACACTTGTTCCTTTGCTGAAGTATGTCACTATTGTATTAAGTGCTGATGACAATGGTGAAGGTACACAGTCAGTACACACTATTTCTTGGAAATTTGATGTAAACACACCTGACCTTACATTATCTATTATCTTGATGAATCAGCTTATAGTGAATATATTGTCAACCTATTTGCTGAAGTACCACACTACCAGGCTTTTTTTTATACAAATGTACTCTGTATCTTTGTTCAACATGGAGAAAAATAAGTAATTCCTGTCACTTTTGTAGGTGGGCCATTTGCTCTTTATTCGCTGCTTTGCAGGCATGCAAAACTTAGTTTTCTTCCAAATCAACAATCAGCAGATGAGGAGCTATCGACATACTACAGAAACGGTTTTACACCACGTCATGGATCTTTATCTTGGCTAAGAAGGTTTATGGAGAAGCACAAGAAGGCCAGAACCGTGCTTCTCCTTATAGTTCTGTGCGGTGCTAGCATGATGATTGGTGATGGTATCCTTACTCCAGCAATCTCAGGTGGATAGTGCCATTTCTCTCTGTTAGTTCATGTAATTCAACATTGTTACATATCAACCTCTTTGTATGTTTATGTGCTTTGTTCTGCTTGTTTTTTCCCCCTCCAGTTCTGTCATCTATGTCTGGATTGAAAGTTCGAGCTACTGGTTTACAGGATCGTAAGTACAATAGACCTCTAACTCATAACTCCTTAGTGCAACAATTTTAGAACACATCTAGCTGTTGAGTGAGTATTGTCAATTTCAAATTTACAGCCCTCTGTAATTACGTTCATAAATGTTTATCATTAGAATTATTCTTTTTCTGAATGCATTCAAAAGTAGGCACCTCTGTTTCGGCTGTAATTTCATATTATTGTGGATTTTTACTTATGTGAACATCTGAATGCACTTGATTTACTTCTCTGAGAATATTAGTTTGTCATGTCAAGATGCACCTGCACAGTATCTTGCAAAATTTAAGGTCTGTAGTGTCTGTTATATTGCTTTTCAACACTTAGTATTTGTATTTACCATGTCAAAGGTTTTACATTTTCGAAGGTTGGCCAGTATAAGTTTCTGGCTACTATACTTTTTTCTGGTGACTATTTCTATACAGTGAGACTTCCATCCTATTTGCGTAAAAACCATTTTCCTTCAGGAATTATTGCTATTCTATTTTTGGGCTTGAGTGTAATAACTTTATTTTCTGTACAGGTTCTGTTGTACTCCTTTCATGCATTCTGTTGGTTGGTCTATTTGCATTGCAACACCGAGGTACTCAGAAGGTGGCGTTCATGTTTGCACCAATTGTCGTCACCTGGCTCTTTTGCATTGGTGGAATTGGTTTATACAACATAATACATTGGAACCCAAGGATATACCAAGCTCTCTCTCCATATTATATTGTTAAGTTCTTTAGGACAACAGGTAAAGATGGTTGGATTGCTCTAGGAGGGATATTTCTTTCTATGACAGGTTAGTTACTATATACCCCTACTCTTGGGGTATAATATGTATTCTTGTTGTACTTCACTTTGGTAAGTAAAATGCTTGTTGGGATTTAAGGTTCATTTTCTGTTTCAATTTTACAGGCTGTGAAGCTATGTTTGCTGACCTTGGTCACTTCACCAGTGCATCTGTCAGGGTGAGTTAAGTTATCTGTCTTTAGCTGCTCACTTTCTGGAGAGATACTTCTAGGTTTGTTAATATATGTTATGGTGTGATATTGTGTTGCCTAGTAAAGCAACCATGAAAACTTAACTTAGAGAAAGCAATTTGAGGGAAAATATAACAGAAGCAAAAAAGTTAATGTACCAAACAGCCTTTATCTGAAAATAAATTTAGTTGGCTTGTGAGTTGTGACTGCATATTTGAAACCAACCAGAGGCTCAAAAGGAATGGAGGAACCTAGCCATTTTCTTTGTTGTGGACTAATGTTGCTCATACCTGAAGTTCTCTTATGTGACCTATCTGGTTCATTATTATTTTGAAACCTCCTCCTGGATTCCATATAGTACTCTTTGCTAGTAATTATAATTTATGTTTACTAGACTTTGCCTGCTTCTGTCACTTTTGTTCATTATTTTTTTCTGCTGCTGAAATATATCCATGTTTTGTCCTTGTTACAGTTAGCTTTTATCAGCATCATATACCCATGTCTTATATTACAATATATGGGTCAAGCGGCATTTCTATCAAAAAATATCCTTGACATGCCCACAGGTTTTTATGATTCTATCCCAGGTTTGCACTGTCACCCCTCTCTCTCACATGCATGCATATGCACACAGATGTGTAAGTGTAATATGAATTTCAATTGTCATCCAGGACCTATATTTTGGCCTGTGTTTGTGGTGGCCACTCTCGCTGCTGTTGTTGGTAGCCAAGCTGTCATTTCAGCAACATTCTCTATTGTGAAGCAGTGCCATTCTTTGGGATGTTTCCCTCGAGTGAAGGTTGTCCACACATCAAGGTGGATCTATGGGCAGATATACATTCCTGAAATAAATTGGATCCTTATGGTGCTCTGTGTAGCTGTCACAGTTGCATTCCGTGATATTACTCTTATTGGTAACGCCTATGGTAAGCCCGTAACCATGGTTTTTCACGTGATCAAGATCTTCCTTGCATATAGCCTTTTGTATATTTCTGGTATACTTAAGTGCTAAGAGTCTAAGCACTGCCATTGCCATGGTTTGTCATTGCAGGTGTTGCATGCATGACTGTTATGTTTGTCACTACATTCTTGATGGCATTGATCATGATCTTTGTTTGGCAAAAGAACATAATATTTGCTCTATCTTTCTTTTTATTATTCGGATCTGTTGAAGTTGTTTATCTCTCCTCATCCCTCATGAAGGTTACTCAGGGAGGATGGGTGCCGCTTGTGCTTGCTTTAATATTCATGTCTGTCATGTACATTTGGCACTATGGGACAAGGAAGAAGTACCAGTATGATCTTCAGAACAAAGTATCAATGAGATATATCTTGTCCCTGGGTCCAAGCCTTGACGTAGTTCGTGTTCCTGGAATTGGTCTGATTTACACAGAGCTGGTGACCGGTGTACCCAACATCTTCACACATTTTACCACTAATCTCCCTGCCTTTCATGAAGTCCTAGTCTTTCTTTGTGTCAAGTCAGTACCAGTACCATATGTGTCACCAGATGAGCGATACCTTGTGGGCAGGATTGGACCTAGAGCATATCGGATGTACCGCTGCATTGTTAGGTATGGTTACAAAGATGTTCAGAGAGATGATGACAATTTTGAGAACATGTTAGTCATGAACATTGGGAAGTTCATTATGATGGAAGCTGAGGATGCATCTTCTTCAGCAAGTTATGATATTGCCAATGAAGGACGAATGGCCGTCATAACAACAACTGATGACTATGACTCTCCACTGGCTGTGAGAGATTCCAATGGCCTAGCTGACTCCATGACGACGAGGAGCACTAAATCAGAGAGTCTTCGAAGCTTGCAATCCTCTTATGAGCAGGAATCACCTAATGTAAGCCAGAGGCGACGTGTTCGCTTTGAGCTGCCAGAGGAGGATGACATGGATCCACAGGTTAAAGATGAGCTGTCAGCACTTGTGGAGGCAAAACATACAGGGGTAACCTATGTCATGGGGCATTGCTATATCAAAGCTAGGAAGAACTCTAGTTTTATGAAGAGATTTGCAATTGATGTTGGCTACTCTTTCCTCCGGAAGAACTGCAGAGGTCCATCGGTCACACTTCATATTCCACATATTAGTCTGATAGAAGTTGGTATGGCGTACCAAGTGTAGCGCAATGCTCATCGCAAGTCACGACGTCACGTGGATACCCGGTAGCAACAAATCATGGTGAGTACTAGCCATTAAACCATATGAACTTACAATTGTTCCAGTTTTTTCATTCTGGTAATTGTCATTTGGATATGCGCTACAGCTATATCCCTGGAATTGGAAGATATTCCAGAGAGAACTTGATGAACGAAAGAATTTTTTTCGTATATGCTGTTCTTTAGAGGAACCAATTAACTTTGGCAACATTGGATCTATAGCAACAGAAGTTCTCGTTTTTTATTTTATATCATTTGATAATTGACTCAGTTCAATTTCTCGATTTCTAATGTTACTTCACAGAATCATCATTTCTCCCTCTCCAAGTGCTACATGTGGCCGCCTTTTTGGAGTCGAGGCTTTGATTCCTATGCTTTATCCATGCGTTTTCAGTTTCAGTTGGTACAGATGAAGAGGCTCTCTCTATGTTAATATGATCATTTAGCTCAAATAAAGCATCAGATCTAATGATCGTAGTTTGCTCACCTTCTCTTTTTGGTATATTTACATGCATGCTCTGTAATTTTTATGCGAGCTATGTAATGGAAATATACGTCTCCGTTTTTATTGCAGCTATGTAATGGAAATATGCATTCTCGTAGCTGATATCCCAATTTTTGTTACGAAGCGATTACCACATATATTCTTTCATGTATGAATTACTTATGGAATAGAACATCTGTAGATATACAGTGCCTCGTGAAATTTCTATGCAAATGAACCAGATAATAGGTAACATCCGTATGATTTTCTTTTTCATTTGGAACTCCACTTTTCCTGAGATCTCTTGGGCCGTGATCTTTGTAACGCAAATTGAACTGTTTCTTGTGTCTCGTGTGAAATGTGAAATTCATACATCCCAAACGCAAACAGTCGGCAACTTGAGAAGTAAGACGAAAACAGTGTTTTTTTTATTAAATAGATATCTACATACAACCGAGGCGGCTCAAAGAGCTTTGGGAACCCGAAAGCTAAACCTTCTGCAGGCTAAAAGCTCTGCCGATTTGTTACTTACGTACTACCTCTTTTCAGAGGAGCTCCATAGCCGTAGCAGGAGGGAAGGACGCCTCAGGCAGCAGCAGACGAAGTAGCTGCTGCCACTGTCTTGTTGAGCAGCTCGCGGAGCGCGTCTGCAGAGGTCACCGGAGGGCTGCACTTGAAGTCCTGACAGACGTGCGCCACCGCCGGCTTCTCCGGTGGGCTGCTCCGTGCCATCTGCACGATGTTGGCGTTGTTACTCTCCCAGAATCCCATTTCCTCCGTGTTCCTGGGGTCTATTTGGATCACCTAGATCAGCAAACAAGGCGGCAGGTCAGTACAGGTGCTACGTCAAACGTAGAATATATGATCGACTAGTTCATCGCTCACAGTTCTATTTGGATCATATGTCGAAAATGCGGCCGCAACCATGTCATGGAATTCAGTCGATTCTTTGTTCCCCACCAGAACCACCTGCTTCCTGGATGGGACAGATAGCATGTCTGCCGCACAACACATCAACGGCAATGCTGTACCTAGTTCCCTCAGCCTCGTCTGGAAGACGGCCTACGAAACCAAAAATGCATAACACACGCATGAGCAAATCTCTTGTTCCCAGATGCTTAGCTGAAAACGTTACTTCTTGTTCGCCAATTGACATCAGAGGCTAACCTTGAGCCTCATGTTGGAACTAACTATTTTTTTTATACTTAAATCAGTCTCGATAATAGCATTGAATGTGTTTACATGAAACAACACCATCTGGCGAAAATTCCCGAACCTACCACAGTTGTGTTGATGATACCACAGAAGGCACTACCGTTACTTTCTATGAAAGATCAATTCAATCTTCAGAAATCAAAAGACACAACTTCTTTTTTATATTAATACGAAGTGTAGACCATTATGATATTAAAGCACACTACAGATGGATAGAGAAACATGAAATAACCACATACCAGGAGATGCTCAACATTACGTTTGTAACCATCAGATTTTGCACCATCAAATATACTGGACAATCTGATCAAGTTGATAGCAGCAACTGAGTTACCAGAAGGCTCTGCACCATCATAATCTTCTTTAACACGCAGAAGAACAGAAGGGTCTTCTCCAGGAGTATTGAAATAGCCACCACCTTGTTTGTCTAAGAACAGTTCATCCTGCATATATCCACAGTTATGGTGAATAGCAAAGCAAATGATGCAAGATATAAAACGGAAGTGATAAACAAGTACAAATTCCCTGCCTGAATTACTTGAAGCTGAGCAGCCCACATAAGCCACTCTATCTTACCACCATACTCATAGAGATCCAGCAACCCATTGATTAGGAAAGCATAATCATCCAAAAAACCAGGTGCTTTTGCTGGCCCATTTCGGTAACTATGATTCAGCCTATTTGAGTTTGTATCATATAGTTTTTCCTTTATAAAACGTGCTGCCTTTTCTGCAACTCCAAGATATTCCTCTGGCTGCAAAATATCCACATACACAAGTGGTCAAGACTCAAGAAATAATTTCAGAGCAATGGGCAGTGGATAAATATGATGATTTTTTTCTCGAATACGGGATAAATATGATGATGCAGACCAGATGAGGAAAAATATCTATCGCACTTAATGAGATAGCTAAGATCTGCATATGAAGCCATATGAAGCAACAAAGAGGACCACATGTGCAGAAAAGAATGTTCAAATACAACATTATGGTACTTCCATCGTCACCCAAGTAACATCATAGCCACCATTTCCATTTAACATTATTAAACAGACCATGTACGTGCATGCACATCCAAGAGCCTGTATGACCAAGGAAAACTACCGCAGCAATTCATGGAAAAGATTACAAGAGAACAAAGTGAATGACATATACCACAAAAATTAATCAATCACGTGCTTAAGACAACTAGAGGAGTGGTGTCTACAATGAGATGCAATATCTAGAGAGGGTGGAGCAGAAAACTTTACATTGCACCCAGTAATTGGGAAACAGAATCTGGTTCCAATTGGTTCTGATTTCAGAATTTGGGAAGCTCTTGCAAAAGCAGATATAGCTAGTCCATTCCATGAGACAATAACCTAAAATAGACTGTAGTTAGTACACTACTTGTATGTGACAATAAAATTTGGATGTGCCAGACATTTAAGCAATAACCTTATCATCCAAATGTGGCCTTGGCCTTTTGGACCGGACGTCAAACAAGTTATGCCGACAATCCCCCAGGATTTGAGCATATTCATCAACAGACTTGCCACACTTCGTTGCCATCAAAGCAGCTTGTTTTCTTTCTATTAGCGCATTTTTGCCCTTGAACTCATTGTGAGGATCACTCATCCGCGAAAGGTCACAATTGCCAGATGATTTGACATAGTAATGATTCTTGAATAGCTCTGCATTCTCCCCAAGTGTGTCTTCAATCTGTGTGAAAAGGAACATAATGTACCTATTCAATGAAAGGATGCATATCTCTAGTTCTCAGACACTATAATGTAAGTGTGTAACTATTCAATGAAATCCTTTCTATAAAGTTATTACAACTCACTACATCCTAAAACTCAATATGTAAAGATGTCACATCATCACCCACTAACAATTATTATATCTTAAACCTCATGTAAGCATGCTATATTATCTATATCTCTACTATTATAAAAATTAAAGATGTTTTTGTCACAATTTTCGTACGTCTTCGGTTGTCGCATGGCTCCTGATCCGATTTTGTTTTTGTTTGGCTGTTTCGTTTATTAGCGAAAAGGAAAAAACAGGTATTGCAGGCAAGACGGACAGCAAGGGGCTGACATCCTCAAGGCCTGGCTAGGCCTCAGCCCAAGTAACGTATAATGATCAGCCCATAATCTTCCAAATGTGATAGGTCATAGAGTATGTTATTAGGTACTCCCTCTGTCCCAAAATTTAACAACTTTTAATCTTTAGAATGTGTCCCCATTCAATTCCACCTACTTTCTTAATACCTGTGTCCAACTCTAAAACTTCTTATATTTTGAAAAAAGGTAGTAATAAATAGATATAGTTATTACGTACAATTAAATTGAATTTAAATTTGACAACGTATTGAACGTCAATCTATATGAAACCATCAATATTTTTTCCTAAACACCATAATTAAAGGTACTTAGAATTGTAAACAAGACATATATGATCTTCATAGTACTGTAGGACATTATTATTCTGTATATGCCGATGGAGTTCCTAAAGTTAAACGAATTCTAGAATTGCTTGCAATAGCCTTTTCCTTTCTGACAACCGAGTCATATACGAGATAGATCGGGTCAACACGTAACAGATCATAAATCACCAAGGATCGGTGACTTGCAAATTCCTGTCACCGTTGTGTCAACGAACATAGATAGTTCAGTAACGATACTAATTTACTTGCATAGTTATTTTGGTCTTGGTTCACATGAATTAAGCAAATTTGTTGCACCGCAACAATTGTTTTATAAATTGTTGTACCTATATGAATTTATGGATTGTTAGTGTAATTTACTCTTCAATTTAATTATCCGTGTAGGTGAATGTAATACATATACAGTCAAATTTGTTTCCACCTGTTGCAACGCACAGGCATTTTGCTAGTATTAAATTTTAGAGCAATAAAATGCAAGCATTTAAATCATCATCCCACATAATTCATATATAGTTCATCCTCACTTAGTTAATGTTATTCTCTCTTCTCTCATTAAGCCATATCACCTAATTGTTTCTAGCCCTTAGATGGTTAATCTATGGTCCAAATTATCTCCCTCTTTTTCTTCTCTCATAAAGCCATCATTCTATATACTATTTAAATTATCATAAACGACCTCAACTTATACAACTTATGTCGTTTAGCTATCTTACACATTATTTCTACGTATTATCATACTAAACTCCCGCAGCATTGCGCGGGGTTTCACCTAGTTATTAATATAACTACTATAACTACTATAACTACTACCAAGCAGATGTTATTTATTTTTAGGAGGTATTGCATAAAACTTAGTATTTACAAATTTCGTTTCCTTCAATCCTTACATTTGTTATGGAACAAAAGAATTCTTCAGGCTATAATTGTACTATAAATGAAGTGGAACTGGGACTGAAGTGTTTAATATCTATATTAGCAGGATGTGATGGCAGTAAAACTCAAATCAACTGAACATAGGGTTAATCCTCACAAGTTAGACCAAGAGGTTTAAAACATGAAGCTCACTTCCTACCGACTATGAAGAGGTATTTGTCACAGAATGTTCACATGCACTAGTAAGAATAATACATGGATGATGGATGTACCTCCTTACTAGTCCACACATAGAAAGCTCCCTCCCTTTTTCTTGGAGCACCATCATATTCTGCACTATCAGCATCTTCTGCTGAGTAAATTTCACCTTCTTTTCCGATCATGTCTCTCCTCAAGTAATCAAGTATATCACGTGCAACTGAAGAATAATACTTGTCTCCCGTGATCAGAAACGTATCTAGATATACATTAGCTATCTGTCCTTGGTCGTACAACATCTTCTCAAAATGTGGGACTAAATACAGAGAGGAGATATGTGAGGAGAATTCCACAAAGGTGTATGACGGAAAATTTAGCCTTGAGTTCAAAGTGAACTTACCATGCCAGCACTCATCCACACTATATCTATGAAAGCCACCTCCAATGTGGTCATGAACTCCACCCCTTGCCATACATTGCAATGTATGAGTTACCATCTTCATTATGTTTTGGGATTCACTCACCTGTCCAGATTCCAAATGCTTCCGAAATTTATATAACATTACACAATTCTCAACAGGTCTTGGAAACTTTGGAGCAGAGCCATATCCACCGAATTTTGGATCATAACTGCCTGATAACTGCATAGATATGAGGTGAGAATCTGTAAGCGCATATATGTCTGACGAGTAACGATGCTAGTAAGAAAATAATGAAAAGTAAATTGTGCAACCCAAGGTTTTCAGGCTCTCTATAAGCTTCATTCTATAAGCAGTGTTCTTCACAAAAAAAATGGTCACAACTACAACATAGTTGGCTGCTAACATGTACTAATTGACCAGAACAAAATCCTTGTATGCTGATATTTAATTCTAATTCTAAAGTGTATCAATGCAATATGTCAAAAAAGAGTGTATCATTGCAGGACAAAACAAACCATGTTGATAGACTAATCAAAAATAACATAAGAATAAAGACATACAAATATGTACTATCGCATGTTCAAACATAAACACCTGCAATTGAAGACCTTACATTATTTTTTATTCCGATTTTTGAATCTCGTCTTCATCAGGAACTTTTATAGAGGTTCAGACAACAGAGCAAAGTCCATTTTATGACAGCACTTTTGAAAAGTTCATCTTGCTTAATCACATATGAACCTAAGATACTGATTCGATCTAAACAAGCTTCTGGTGCATATATAGGATATTTGTATCACTAAATTGTGACGCAAATCTTACTAGACTAGGATTCATCATCCTGAAAAAAATAAATACATTTTTTTGCCAGGTCGGCCGAAGGATTGGCCAACCAAATTTTATTAAGTTGTCGCACTGCCTCAACAACTTAATGTTGATCTTGTAAAATAAATAATCTAGATACTGCAATACTGTTACACCATTAAAGAAATCAATTTGGTCAGTCAGTTTCAAGTAGACCATGCCAAAGTTTATCATTATGATAGTGTGAATATATATGGAGTACTTTTCGAACCTTTTCAACACAATTATCCATGGAAACAATAGCCAGATCATTTGGCATATCTTGAGAGCTAGCTTTAGCAGATAATGCATCTCGCAGTTGTTCGATGACCACATTTCCTGTCTTCTCAAGCGCATCGCGTTTAGTTTCCCATGCCTCCTTAACCTTCCTAAAGAAGGCATGTGCAGGCGTGTCAAATTACACAGAAGTTAAGCACTTCCAGTAACCAAGTCCATAATTAGTAAACTTCAGCCAATACCTTAAAACAGTCTTGAATCCCGGTCTTCCGTACTTATCATCTGGAGGAAAGTATGTACCACCCATCAATGGTTTCAAATTAGGAGACAAAAAGACACTCAAAGGCCAACCACCACCGCCATACAGTGCTGACACATATGTCATGTACACCTAAAAGATGATATACTATCATTAATAAAGAACCAAGTATAACACTTGAGAAAACACAAGGGGCCTTTTTAATCCAAAGATACAAAATAAGAAAAAGAAACAACTCAGCTTGGTGACACTCAGGAAGATTACCTTGTCAACATCTGGTCGCTCTTCACGGTCCACCTGTCAAAACTAATAATCAGAAGGAAAGCAGTATAGTTACATTGATTCTTTTTGAAGCACCATTACATTGCATTTGCATATATTTCCGCATAAGGCATGTAACGATATAAATATAAAAATGCTAATGGAACACTTTAATTAATATCAGAATAACTGTACCTTGATGCTAACAAAACCATCATTTAGGATCTTTGCGATTTCATCATTCTCAAAAGACTCCACCTCCATCACATGGCACCTTTGAAATTCAACCAAAAATAATAGCAACCAACATTTATGTTAAACAAGAAGTGTAAGATGCAGAGGAGAGTCACAGATCACACATAATACAAATATACATGATATTAATAAAAGCAAAAGGAGATGATAAAGGCAACTCACCAATGGCATGTGCTATAGCCAACTTCACGGGCACATCAACATTTGCCACAAAGCAAAATAAGCGGTTAGAATACAAAAAGGAAGGTAGAAAATAAACATATTATGAGAGCCGTATTTGTGTTTGACTGATATAAAACTGGTGAATTTGAATGCATTTTTAGCTTAGTTTCCACATGAAAACAGTCCTCATTACAAGTTTATTAACCTTATTTTAGTGCACACTATTGCACTAATACTATATTTGGGAGAATGTTGTTCCTATTGTTGTTCTTAGACACTTCATACTTGATAGAAAGATGGGAACGTCCTTTCTGCGAGCCTTCTCGAAAGCCTCTTCTCCCCAAGGATACCAATCGACCTGCACTAAGTAAACAAGTATGTCGTTAATCTAATTTGTTGTAGCCAATCAAAAAATAACAATCAAAAGCTTCTCTCTGAGTAGGGTTTTTTTAAAAAAAAACACTAAGTAAACATGTATGTCGTTAATCTAATTTGTTGTAGCCAATCAAAAAATAACAATCAAAAGCTTCTCTTTGAGTAGGGTTTTTTTTTTAAAAAAAACTACTAGTAGCGTAGTAGCGTACAGGGTTGGAAAAACCGGCGGTAACCGTGCGGTTACCGCCCGTACCACGGGGGTACGGTTACCCGTACCGCGCGGTACGGTTTAATGAAATTCGCCCAAATTCAAAAAAATTTTTAAAAAAGAAAAAAATCAAAAAAAATGGTGAAAGTAGTGCTTGATTTGTAGTGTTTTATGGTGAAAAAATTTCTCAAAAAAGAGTAATATTTATTCAAATTTGAGAGCAAAACGGAGAATAAATTTGAAAATTGAAAAAAGAAAAAAATGGGCCGACCCGTTACTGTGCGGCCCGTCACACATCGCGCGGTTACCGCGACAAACCGCGCGGTTTGCCTGAATTTTTTAATTCAAATTTTGATTTGTAAATTTGTCGCGGTTTTGCGCGGTTACCGCCGGTAACCGCCGTACCGCCGGGTGGCGATAACCGGGCCCCGCGCGGTAAGTCCAACCCTGGTAGCGTATAGCCTCACAAGGTCATCGACTACGTGGAACTCAAATTAAATCAAGCACAAGCTCACACGGTCAAACACTCACACCTAAGTGCTCAGTGGTGCTCCGCGAATTACGAGATAACTCCCTAAGTGGCGGAGCCGATCAGGTGCTCGACAAAATCCCGCAGAGAGGAAGCGAAGCCAGCATAAACAGAATCCCCTCCGCGGAGACATCACTCAACTCACCGGGTTGTACGCGTGCTGCAGCAGGTAGGGGCTGTGCTCGGCGGCGAGGCGGTTCGGCTTCCTCCCCCCGTGCCCTGACGAGGGGGACGCGCCGCCCGACGACGACATGGCTGCGGCGAGGACGCGGAGCGGCGAGCGGGCCGCCGTCGAGGAGGAGAAGGAGGGGGCGAGGCGGTGGCGAAGGAGAAGCGCGGAGAGCATAGGAGGAGGACGGCGACGAAGCGGTTGTGGAAGGTTGGAGAAGACCAGGGCAAAAGCGGCGGAGGCCGCCATGTGTCTTCGGCTTCTCGACGACACCTGCCTCCACTGCGCCTAAGGCTACAAACGGGTCGGCCCACAAACCCACCCACTTATTTTTGACATAGGAATAAGTTCACATTACGTCCCTTAACTTTACTCAAGTCTGTCTGAGATCCTCTGTTTATAATACTAGAAATCTCTACATCTCAACTATCACAAACCGTAAAAAAAAAAGTCCCATAGCAGTATAGATCTCTCATTTTGCTAATGTGGCATCCTAGTCAGCAAAAAAAATTAAAAAAAAAGGACCCACATGTAAGTGAGAAGAAAAAATTATGGGACTCACATCTCTTCTTTCTTCTCTTTTCTTTCTTCTCTTCTCCTCTCTGGAAGAGCAGCGGCGCGCGAAGTGGTGGCGGCGGGCGAGCCTAGGAGGAGCGACGGGTGGCAGGTGAGCGCAACGGGCGACGGGAGAGGGGGGAGAGGCGGGCAGCGAGCCTGGGAGGACAGTCGCTGCCTCCAACCAGTCGGAGTCGACGCGACCCATGGAAAAGAGCTCGTCGCTGTCGTCGAAGTCGAGCCCTAGCGAGCCGCCGCTCCCACCGTCCTTCCCCATTGACGTGGCGCGAGGTTGACCGGCACCATCGCAAGGTCCTCGTCATCATCGCCGGCGAGGTGAGGGGAGGCAGAGAAGGGGGAAGGGAAGGGGAAGGATGGTGGCAGCGCTCGGGACAGAGGGAAAGGAGGTGCTCGCGTTGATGCGGTCATTGTCATCATCGCCGCGAGGTGGGGGGAGGCAGAGGAGGGGAAGGGAAAGGGTGGCGGTGGCCATCCCGTAGTTCAGCGCGACTCCTCCACTAACTGCTGCTGATATGCTCAATGTTTCCTCGCTGACATGTGGGGTCCACTGTATGCCACGTCAGCGAAATGTGGGGTCCATCGTATGCCACATCAGCGAAACCGGGGAAAAATTGGGTCGATACTGCCTCGGGACCTTTTTTGCACGGTTTGTTATAGTTGAGGGTAGAGATTTCTGGTATTGGGGATAGAGGACCTCAAACAGACTCGACGTAAAGTTGAGGTATGTCAGGTGAACTTATTCCTTTTGACCGATAAGTATTCACGAATCAGCCCACGAACCCGCCCATTTATTTTTGATCGGGATAAGTTCATTTTACACCCCTCAACTCTTCGCTCCGTCTAAAAACGCACCCTTCAACTTTAAAACCGGTTATTTGACACCCTAAACTTTTAATACCATTCAATTTACCCTCTTGAATGATTTGTATGGCTGGTTTTGATAGACCAGGATGCCACGTTGGATACCATATGTATAAAGATGCCATGTCCGAAGAAAAGAGAAAGGGTCCCACTTGTCAGTGCCCCTCTCTCTTCTTCTTCCTCCTCTTCCTCTCATTCCTCTACCAGACTGCCCACACAACGAGGCGGCCGATCTGTCCTCAGCCTCATTTTCCGTCGCGCCACCCTTCTCCTTCTTCCTCCCTATGCTGACGCGGTCAGCATAATGACCATGCATCCATAGGAGGAAGTGGAACTTGGAGCAGCGTGATTAGGCTATGGCTGGCGGAAGCAGAGATGGTCAGCACAGTAGCCGTGGATGGGGGATCCGAATCACACTTCTTTTTGATGGATCTAGACGAGACGACAAGAAGGACAAGGCGGCCACCTGCAGACCTGAGATGTGTATGTCTCCATTATTTTCATCAAATTGATTTGTGAACTACCAAACATTAAATTGATATCAATTTTCCTTTGCAGGGCCTCAAATTGATTCCTATATACGAGGGCACGAGGCTGTTACAGGATGACCTGCGATGTAGGCTCGAATTAGTGAGGAGGACAGTAGAAGAAGATGTGGTCTGTCGCTGGCAGATGGATCCCACCACTTTTAAATAATTTTATTAGCTGATTGGATCACCACATGTGCCAAAAAAACAGCCTAGTTTAGAAAAAGGGGTAAAGTAAACAGTTTTAAGAGTTAAGGGGTGAAGTTTACCCGGTTTGAAGTTTAAGGATGTATTTTAGACCAACATGATAGTTCAGGGGTATAAAATGGACTTATCTCTTTTTGATCTATAAGTATATGGTTTCGCGGGTCGACTCACCGGTGCCTGGGTCGCTGTCTCCTGGGGACCCACTTCGAGATTGATAATTATGAATAGTTTGCAATAGGGAATAATTTCTCCGGATTGATAACTATGAATAATTTTTAAAGTATTTATTTTAAAAATATGAAGACCAGATGAGTAGTAAAATATACATAAATAAAATCACATATATTTATTTATGGATATTTCTATATTTCTTTCTGCTCAAAGTTATTGCTTGGAAACCAAATCCTTGTAAAAAATGATAATTATTAATCAACCCAAAGGAAGTAATTCTTTTTCAAAGTTTGATGTTAGCAAAGGGACTGATTCTAACCACTAATATATTGAGGGTCTTTATAATCCACGTATATACCTGAATCAATATTCTTTTAAAAAATAGTTTAAAAACATGCTAACAAAATCAAGATAGAATCTGAATCAGAAAAAAAAACGTGGTCTTAGATCTCGTGTTATAAACATGTCTAAAAAATTTCATTTTTTTAAAAGAAGGGCCTTAAAAGCACTGTAGAAACCTTTCCAAGAACGCGGGCCGACGTGTCCACGCATTCGCTCGTGCATCTCAAGCGGCCGTCGAAGCGCCACAAAGTCCATCGTAAATGGAGAATTACCGAAATGCCCCCTGCGTCTTCTCCCATCTCTCGATTCTCCCGCACCTCTGCTCCTCTCTCTCTCTCTCTCTCTCTCTCTCTCTCCTTCCGTTTGACTGCTTCCGATCGATCTGCCGGCGAGCGGGTTTGGAGGGGCGGCCGGCCTCCTTCCACCTCGTGAAGGTATTCGTCCATTTCATCCTTCTGCCGTAGCAGTTCCGCTCCTCTTCCCGGCGCCACTTCGTGAGCCGGCGACTTGGACTGTTGGTTGGTTTGTTTCCCTCGGGTTAAAACCATACAGTTTGCTCCGTATTTGTTTGGTGCGCGAATGGAAATTCAGTCCACAAGTAGCACTTTCTTTTTCAAAATAAGAGGAATTCGGGGTTCAGTTCAATCCCCACGACCTTTGTTTCGCCCCTGGTGGTGAGGTGGTAGGCGACAGTGTAACATGAGTACTATCTTTTTTGTGAGGATTTCAGGAATTATCAAATATTATTCCTAGTGTTTCTGTGAGATTGTAGCTCTGTTTATTTCTCCTCCATTCGACACATCTTCTGATTGGATGTTAAATATATTTGAGCTGCACGTCTGCAATCCTGATATTTTTATCCCTCCTTTTGTGATAATCGATACAGAATTATAAATGGCTGCTGGGAGGGGCATCAGCCAGCTTTTGAAGAAAGCATTTCGTCCATCTGTAAGTATTTCGAGAACTTCGGTGCCCCTTTTTCTTGTACCTGTTTTTTTTTGTTACAAATTAGAAAATATTCCACACCCTTTCTATTATTATATTTGTGCTATTATCATGAGCCTCCATCCTACTCGTCCAGACATTTAGATTACTATTATCTTAGTTTAGTTTTCTAGAGTTTTTTCTTGTAGTTACTCTGTTTGTGAGGAAACAGCGCCATCTGTTTTAGCCTGGTTGTGTTGTATAGACTGTAATGTCGGTTCACCAGGGGATGAGAAAGTTGGCATCAGCAGGGTTAGGGATACTGTGTAGTTTTCAGGAACTGCTTAATAACAGTCAGGCAAGAGGGTAATGCTGGTCTGAAAGTATGGTTAGAGTTGGATACAAATGTTGCGTAAACACCTCAGAGTTTGAGGGTGTGGACCACTCCCATTGGGCAGTGAAGGGAAAGGTCCCACTGGTAGAAAAAAGTTTGTTTTAAAAAAAACCACAACATCTGGAGTTATCCCTGCTCTTGGAAGTAGAACAAGGAAATAAAATAGTGGTAGAAAACAAAAGGGGGTAGAAATAGCAACTGTCGGGCTCTAACTTAACATAAAACTCCTAAATTTGTCTCCTATAAAAACTCTCTTATATCATTTGTTTTGCTTTGTGCCGGTTCCTCTGATAGGAATCCACAACACCTGCTGTAATTGTTGAATGAATGGCTGACTAATACTGCGGCAATTGTTGAATGAAGGGTTTAACCTGATTGACTATTTATTTAAGTTAATTCGCTATTGTTATTTGAAACCATAAATTTCCTTTTGCAGAGCTCATCTCCGCTCTCTTCATCCTGGATAAATCATGAAGAGGCCTCTGGCTTCAATGGATTGAGAGCATTGGCTATTCTGGGAGTTGGTGCTTCTGGCCTTTTAAGTTTTGCGACAATAGCATCTGCTGATGAAGCGGAGCATGGGTTGGAAGCCCCACACTATCCCTGGCCACATGCTGGCATCCTTAGCTCATATGATCATGCATCGTGAGTTTATCGAATAGACTTCTTTTTAAATAGCTCGTTCTGACTAGAGATTACTTGATTCCATTTCAAGAAGCAAGCGTGCATCTAATATATAATGATTAGCTCGAAAAACATATTCCCCCCATCACGTGGCACAACGTAAAACAAACATCACTGTACTATGCTGTTTGTTATTTTAGAAATAATGCAAATATTGCAGTGTCAATGTTATTCTTTGTATGCCCGTGCTGCTGAGGTAGTCTTTTGAAAGCTTTTTTCATATCTTATCTTTTTCCATCTCATTATTTATTTATTTATTTTTAAAACATATGAGCAGAATAAGGCGTGGCCATCAAGTTTATCAACAAGTGTGTGCCTCTTGTCACTCAATGTCCTTGATTTCATACCGAGATTTGGTTGGTGTGGCCTATACAGAAGAGGAAACAAAGGCAATGGCTGCTGAGATTGAAGTGGTTGATGGTCCTAATGATGAAGGTGAAATGTTCACACGTCCAGGTAAGCTGAGTGACCGCTTCCCACAACCCTATGTAAATGAGCAAGCAGCTCGATTTTCAAATGGCGGGGCATACCCCCCGGATCTCAGTCTAATCACAAAGGTGAGACTCACAAATTTCTTTCGGTTACATATGGCGCCATAACTCATCTCTAGGTTGTTTCTAACTCTTTGTTTTTACATATTTTCAGGCCAGGCACAATGGCCAGAACTATGTTTTTGCTCTTCTCACTGGTTATCGTGATCCACCTGCTGGTGTTTCGGTAAACCTCTCTCATACATATCATTTTGTTATTTTAGTGTTGGTAGCTACTTGTAGGTTTCATATATGATTCTCCGAGTATCTGCTTTGTTAGAGTGTAGGGAGTGGAGATAATTTGGTGTGTGCTCTATGGTTTTGTAAAATTTATATCAAGGATGCATAGGGCACACCATGCCACACATTTTTTACTGGACTATGAATCCTTGACAGTGCAATATGCGTATTCATTATTTAAGATACATCTCTATCCATCATGCACTATCTTTTTCCATGGTGATGAATACGGTGTTTTCCTGTTCTAGCTTAGCATTCATGTTTTTCAAGGTTTCTGGACTTTCTTGAATTAACGCAACATGTTATACTTTTTTCTTTGTTGATGCTGCTAAAAATTCCCTCTAGGCATAGTTACCAGCTTTTCAGATCCTTTCAGAGCTTTGTTTTTTCCTTTTAGTTCTTTCTCTTTTATGAGGTGTAAGTTGTAATGATGGACACTGCATAGATAGGCATCATACCAGCATCTAATATACGAAATACCTTTTCCTAATTGGTTACATCCTGTATGTGCAAAAGCTTGTATTCTTTGTTTATTTTTTTTAACAATGTTTTCACTAATTTTGTTCTACTCCGCTTGAAATTTTGGTCGGTAATCCAAAGAATGTTAAGAGTGTGCTGTGCCACTTTGTGGTCAGTAAACCTGGATTCTTATATAGAACTTGAAAGGATTTAGCAGCTTGCAAATAGTGCTGCTGAATATTCTAATACTGAATTAAGGATTTACCAGCTTGCAAACATTTCCAGTGAAATGCATTTTTTCCACTTGGTTGAGATTGCCTACCAAGTGCTTCTGTTTCTGTTACTCCCTTGTTGCACTCTCAAAATTTGCTTCATTCAGTGTCCTAACCTTCTGGTGTTGATTTAAATGTTAGATTCGTGAAGGCCTACATTACAATCCCTACTTCCCTGGTGGTGCCATAGCCATGCCCAAGATGCTTATTGATGGAGCCGTTGAGTATGAAGATGGCACTCCTGCTACAGAAGCCCAGGTAACTCCTGTTTTTCAGCTGTTACCATGGAGTTAAGTTGTGGGTTATCACTGAAGTATAGGCTTTCATATGTAAATTCTAGATGGGAAAAGATGTTGTCTCATTCTTGTCATGGGCCGCGGAGCCTGAGATGGAAGAGAGAAAACTGGTAACCCTGTTGGAACCTCCCTCCAGAATTGTATTCTTTGTCTACTGTCGGTTATCTAATTTCTTCATACTGGAATTGTGCTAGATGGGAGTGAAATGGATTTTTCTACTCTCCCTCGCACTTCTGCAAGCTGCATATTACCGGCGCATGAAGTGGTCCGTCTACAAGTCGCGCAAGCTGGTCCTTGATGTGGTTAATTGAGGACTAGTTCTTCATTTTCTTCAAAGCATCGGCTGATATTTTTAAGTATTGGAATAATGCGTACATGAATCATGATGTACATTTTGCCGTTGGCATGGTTAACATGCACACTACCCTTTTTATATTGTTACATTTACTCCTAGCTGTGTTGGGCATTGTTTTAGAATTTTGGCCTGACAAAGGTACCAGCAAATCATCTAACAGTATAGTCAAATAAATCTCATAAGCATATTTATACTCCGAACCAGTATAATGTTAATTTTATTCATCAGTTTGAGATGATGGAGACAAAAAATGAAGTGTCACTAACACTCCTGTATTTCTGCCTCCCTGCTCCATTTTGTTGTTATGGATTGGCACTTTGTGGATGCATGTCGCATGCTGATGGAAAAAAAAAGAACCAAGCTTTAATCATCTTGTGCTCAGATCAAATTGCACATCCAAACACAGTTTACTTACACACATCGTTCTTGTCATTTTGCCATGCATGGCTACAAATATCAGGCATGCATGCAGATTAAATCTTGCCAAGTTCTCTGTCGTTTTCATTACGAGTTCAGGTCGTGAAGAGCTGGCTCCCGAGCGTGACAATGGCGGTGCCGTCGCCCATGACGGTGGTGAGGCTCATCTCCTTCTCCAGAATCCGGTCGAGCTCCGCCGCGATCAGCCGCATCTTCGGCCGCCGTCTCGCCGACGTGCTGACGCACTGCAACGTCAGCCCGACCAGCTCCTTCATCCCCTCCGATGTGAAGCTGCCTCCCAGCCTTGGATCCGTCACCTCGTTCGAACTGAAATGTGCCTCCATCTGACAAATTCCACAAGGAAAAAATGAACTCTGTTTCTGAATGAAATCTACTTGGGAGAGTGTACATGTATTAATATTTGGACAAATCATACTGAATAAATGAATTGCTAAGAGAAATGCTGAATATATGCATTACCCAATGAGCCAGAGGTTCTCTTGGTTCTGAAGAAACAAGGCTCGCTGCTTCTTTGCCAGTGATGAGCTCCAAAAGAAAAACTCCAAAGCTGTACACGTCGCTGCTTTCAGAAAGCTGTGCCAAGGAATGCACCCTGAGAGAAAAAAACACATCAAAATGTAAATGATGGTCAGACAAAAATATTGGTGAATTACAGAATGCAGTACTAACATTTTTACAGCTCATACTTCTCTGGTAATTTCAGAGGTAAAAATGCAGTTAAAACGGCCCAATGTTCAGACATACTCTGGGTCTTGGTAGATGCTGCTGCAAGACGACGGATGATGCGACGGCGCGGCGCCGTCGAATCCTCTGAGGAGCCTGTCGATTCCGGCGTCAGCCACCTTCGCGATGAAGTTCTCATCGACCAAAACATTGCTCGTCTTGAAGCCCTTGTGGATCAGAGGCGGCACGAGGCTGTGCAGATGATTCAGACCTGGAAAAGTTCAGAGTTTCAGACACTGTTCTACACTTGATTTGATGAGAAAACACTGCACATGAATATTGAAATGTTTTGTCACCTTTGGCCGCTCCAATTGCTATTGAGAGCCTCTGCTTGAACTCGAGTCTCGTCATCGACTCTTTGCCGGTATCTGCTAAACAGTGTAAGAACATTATTGCTTGCAACAGATTACAAGCAAATTGGGCTTCGAATTTGGCAAGAATCATCAACTTTTGTACATTACCGTACAGATGGCCACAGACACTGCCATTGGGCAGGTACTCGAACACCAGCATTTGTAGACCTCCTTCTTGGCAGTAGCCGATGAGAGTGACAACGTTTCTGTGCCAGATCTCTGATAGCCGCTTGACCTGAATTCAGAGCGAATTCATTTTTTTGGTCAAAATACGAGAGCGAATTCAGTCAGTTACAGATTTACAATTATCATATAATCAGAGGGGCTATATCTCAAAAAAAAAGTAACAGAGGCATTCACTGTCTTGTCTGTGATCAACGACTCAATGCAACTAATAAAATGGAATGTGACATTGAGTCATTGACAACATTTAAGGAGGAGCAGGACAACGATTTTCAGGAACAAGTGTACTGATCACTAGCTGAAAATGTCAATGAGATTATGACTTACGAGAGTATATAGTACATATGACGCAATGCAGTGATGGCGTGACGTCAGCACAAGTATATGATGCTGCCGACTGCTACTAGTATACGAGGCATAGTTTGTGTCTGTGTACCTCGTCGACGAAGTCCTGGCGCGGCGAGGCGACGCGGCGCTTGACGGCGACGACGGTACCGTCGAGCAGAAGGCCCTTGTAGACCGCGCCGAAGCTGCCGGCGCCGACGAGGTTGGCGTCGCTGAAGTTCTTGGTGGCGTGCGCGAGCTCCTCCAGCGAGAATTGCCTCGCCCCCTGGTACTCCGGCGCCGACAACGTCCGCCCACACCTGCCCCACTCCACTGCCCAATCACCAATAATCACCACGCTAATTAGCTAGAGAAATAATGCTGCATATTAATTTGGAGACAACTTGATAATAATGTGATCGAGTAGTACATACCTAGTGTAGGAGGAGTCTCCGACGAGCCGGTGTCGGAGTTCCGGCGGCTACGACGCGCCATGCGCCACCACCACGCCGCGGCCACGGCGGCGGCAACCAGCAGCGTGGCGACGGCGGCGACAATGCCGGCTACCACCGCGGTTGGCAATGCCATAATCCGGGCGACCGGGGCATCGACCACCCTCGATGATACGATCAAGAACCGCTATAGCTTCGGCATTCATCAATGCAGAAGCAAACTTTGCTTAGCTCTGCCAATGAAGAAGACAACTGACTGATGACGACGAGAGCCAGCAGTAGCAGCAGCAGCAGCAGTGTCGTAGGATTCTTTAGCTAGGTAGCTAGCTCAGCTCGTCGTCGCGAGCCTGCAGAATTGGCCGGCGATGCTGGCTGGGCTCTTTAAAGAATCAGTCAACCACCATGAACGAGCAGCAGCAGCAGCAGCAGCGCAGGTGGGTGTATGAATGAATGCGACGCGATGTGCAAGCCCCCAACCCCACATGGCAATTGGGCGCCTTCTTGCGCCATGCGCCCCATGTGTCCATGCGTCTGCAAATCACCACGGCCACAACGGTAAAATCAAATCAATGGTAGTTTTCTGCATTTGCCTGAAGATTACTTAAACCAAATGCAACTATGCAAGTGTCAGTGTGACAGTGTCATTGAAGAATGAAAGGAAAGACCATCAGTTCTCCAAGCTAGCTTAGCTCAATCCCGTTTGAAACTTAGGATGAACTGAATTCCATGAAAATTTTGCATGAAAAGGTTCAGAGCTTACCAAAATGTGTCAAATGGCAGGAGAGCATCGGACAGGTAGGACCTAGTGGGGGTGTCCTGAGCTAGCTGTTAAGCAGGGGACCACTAGGTTTCCTTTGACTGACTGTGATAGGCTGGAAAGCCGGGCAGTATGATGCACTTGTCATCTTGTGTACAGGAGTGCGTGCCATCCTCACCAATGCATGGCATGGCTACCTGCATCAGAAAGGGAGGAGAAGCATTCTCTTTTCGGCCTCCTCAAAGTTTCCTGTCACCAGAAAGTGAAAACCTGTCTCCAGTCCCCCTGTTAGAGAAGAAAAATAAATAACAACACAGAAAGATTTTCTTGGAGGATGAAAAACTGAAGACTGAAGAATACAATGTTGAAACTTGGGAACTTTGAAGGTTGAAATTTGCAGCAGTAGCTGCTCTGATTTTTTTTTCTTCTTCTATAGTAATAATGATTGTGGTTCAGTTTCTAGTTTTCAGAATAATTGTCTGTCAGTACATATCATCTTGAGGTTAGTTCAGTTTCATTTTATGCTGGCAAGCGGTAGCAAGTTGTTATTCCCAAATATTTCTCCTAGCTTAAACTACTGCAATTTGGTCATGTCATAACAAGAAACAAGTATGTTCAGTTGATCGAGCAGGTTAGAAAACTGTATGCATGAAAACGTTTGATACAAAGGCACATGCCGACCTCAATCAAAGAGGTCTTGAGGAAAAATGATGTAACCGATACGACATCAAAAACATTGGGTTCATTTAGGGTCTTAAATAATTGAGCAGGCATAATGTGGTGGCTAGTGGCTACAACTGGGAATGAAGATTGAAGATCGTGTCTAAAATGAGGACGACCTTTACAGGCATTTCAGCTGGGATTTGGTAGGTTTGAAACTACAGAGTTCTGATATTCGACCAAAAGTATTGCCATCAAGCTGAACTCTGAACAGTTCATGCTAATCTTGATAGGTCAGAATTTAGTAACTTTTTTTCTGCAGCAAATTCTCATGCTGTTTCGAGTTCAGATTTTTCAGAAAGCACTTTATTTTCAGAGTACATTAAAGCAAGACTTACCTAACAGACACTTGCTACGTTTAGTTGATGGAAGAATCTAAATGATTTAGGCGACAATGTGCAATACAACTCTTTGCAGGCTAGCAGAATGCAAGTTGTTTATATATTTTAGACCAATGCGAGTTGTAACAAGTAATAGAGGGTCCAGTCAGATACTCCCTGAGATCCAAATCTGAATCCAATATATTATCAGATTTGCTTGCTCGTACGTACGCATTACAGATAGAAAATTGCAGGACATCTGAACATTGTTTAGTTCCAAATCTATCTATAGTAAATTAAGATTTCATTCTGCAGGCGTACGTTTATCTGAATGCAATTACAAAATAATCCGGTTACCTGGATCATCAGACTGACTAATTCTCAGAGTTGATTTACACATACCTCGTTTATTTCGGTTCTTCCACTGTCGACTGAAGAAAACTATAAATCAAACAGCAAGCTGACATGTGTGTTGTTAATTCTAGTCTAAGTGGCCCAGTACAGACATTCAGGTGATCAGGTCCATCCATGGATTAAAGTCAATTTTGAGTTTTCCAACACCAACTAGACGTTAACTAGTCTTAAGTAGCATATAATATTAGTACCATATAATTATATGCTTACATGAACACTGCCGCTGCAATGAACCTGGACTGTTCTTGGAAATTATCTCAGATGCAAAGTTGAATTGATTTCCAGATACTAACATATATCGATATAAACATCTTCAGTGTGCCTAAGTGACCAGCCAAAAGCCAAAGAAAACAAAAGATTAAAGAAGAAGAGAGCACATGCACCATGTCCTTCTGCAGATGAGAATCCAATGACTGCCACAAAAAAGAAATACTCATTGCAACAGGCCAACTTCCAGCCTGTCTTGTGCAGAATTCTAGATAACTTCTTACCAGATCCATATAAACTATATAGTCCGCAAAGTATTGCCATCTATATCAAGTATCATATTACCTAAACTACAAGTATGTAGGAATCCAAAACTAGATAACTGAAAGCCTGCGTAAGGAGCTTTAATGGCAGGTGTACTTCATTACAAGTGTTAAAACTGTAGTGTATGTTACCATCGGATTCTACTAATGATTCTTTCATGTTGAAGTCAGCTTCCTGTATAATATGGTGAACCCAGAGACTGTAAAAGGATCAGTAGGCTGACTTACTCCTGCTGTACTGCTGGATCTAGTGAAAAAAGATTAAACATCAAGATGAAAACTGTAATTCTTGAAAGTTGCATCTGCAATAGTATGCCGGTAAGCTGGTTTTCTAACCTAGAAAAGCACCAGTGAAGTTAGCCAGGTTATCAAACGGACTGGAGCAATAAAACTGAAAAGTATCTATAGTCCTATAGGGCTGTAATGCATTTATTGCACAAATTTCCTGAACACCAAATGTTGCCATGGATTCAGGACCAAACAACATTAATGCAGCAGCTCCCCTTGTCAAGCAGGAGAAGAGAGAAAAGGACAGATAGACAGACCACCCAGCATGCCAGCAAAGGTGAGCAGTCAAGAAAACCAAAGCCGTGTTGCCTACTCCTTCAGTACAAAATATAGCAACTAGTAATCGATTAGACATCACCTAGTACTATGAATCTGGATATGCCCCTAATTCATAGTGCTAGATGCTAGGTGGTGTCTAATCGAGTACTAGATCACTATATTTTGGGACGGGTGGAGTACATTTCTTTTGCAGGCGCCAGCCCATTCACCACATGGTTTGCACTGCAGCAGGCCAATGGTCCATAGATATGCACCCTGAATTCCTCATCCCTGCAGCTCACAAGATCTGAAAAACAAACAAGAAGAAAAAAGAATAAAAAATCAGAACTGTAATAGTAAGTATACCAAAATCTCCAGTCTGATTCCTGTTCTTCAGTTAGTGCCTCATCTGAACTTACAGTATTCCAACAGCCATTGATATGCAATCTGGTACCCCAGACAGACACACATGCCTTGCTTCATCCCAAGTTGCCGGAGAGGTTTAAATTACGGGACACTATGATCATAGAGTATACTGCTGACCACAGCTTTGCTGGAACACTAGCATCTGCTGTCTACATCCATGTCTGAACATTGTATATGCATACGCCTGAACCTAGTCAGCTGCTGGTCGTCGAAACTGTCTCAGCTGGGGCCTGGGAGATCAGCATGAGATTTTGTGTTGCAGAGGACAGTACTGGATCTACAATGTACGTGTACAGTACGATTGTATAATGGTCAGTACATTGGCCTAACTCAGCAGCATGAACTGGTCTGTGCTATATGAATACTGGATCAATGCGGTCTAGTTACATGGATTTCATAACAGATAGTATCATTTTTAGGATGAAGGCAGTTGATGCTTTCAACCGTCAAAACAGTGCAACACCCAACTTCGATAGTGTTTAATCAGGTCAGTGGTACACAAGAGCAGAAAATTGCAACTGGAATGATTTCACAAGGCAAGAGCAATTAACGCCCTAGTGGTGGAACAGACTAACAATTGCTCATATGTTACTGCAAAACATGACAAATGGGAACGATTTCACAAGACGAGCAATTAACAGAACTCAAGGTTGAAATATACCATTATTACAAAATCTGGACAGACTTTTTCAATCTAAGGTTTTAGGGACGACTGATCATTGCTTGAAGAAACACATTGCTCGGTGCCTTAGTTGGCCTTTAATCAGTTCAGCCAGGATCAGAAAAAGATAGCAAGTTGGAACTGCAGAACAGAGGAAACCAGCAGCAGGCATTTGTCCATCTTGATTATTTTCAGTGTACAGATGGGTGCCTAACACGACTCTCAAGAAACTACCATGAACTTAAAATAAATCGAAGTAGACACCTGTTTCCTTGGCCATGATTATCAGGAGAATCTTGAAGTATATCAAAACCCACTTCCTGGTGATATCGTGATGGACATAGTCCAGAAGGATCTCCTTGTAGAACATGTAGACTTGATGGAATACTGATGCGACCAGAAGAGACGTACTGATGCTGTTCTTTGACACAAGAAGCAGAGTTGGGATCATGTAATATGTAGCTCGTGTTAGTAGCTCTGTCTGCTTCACTTTCCAGCTTTCAGATGTCAATGGACCTTTTCTGGGTTTGGCGATGCTTGCTTCTAATGGGCTGAATGCCGTTACCTTTGTGGTGGCTCCCTCCTGTGTATTCAGCACATCAGATTGTGTCACCCAGTAATTGTCTTATGTGATGTCAGTGAGATAATAAGAAATATCTAGCATTGACGGGTGGGGAGTGAAAACAATCTAATAAATGCAGAAGCCTATATAATATGCACTCGGGATAGATATGCACCTGCTGAGCAGAAGATCCATTGGATGTTCCAGTAGAAAACCAACGAGGCAATACTTGTGTACCACTGAGTCGAGATGTATGTTCATACCCTGGAATCTGTTTGCATATGATATCATTAGAAAACTGCCTTACAAGTTCTTAGGAGCACAATAAACTCATGCATTGAACGAGGGAAAAATGAGAACAGAAGAATTCAAGTTACATATGAACAGCAATTTTCATTACAAATTCACAATGTGATTCTCTTAAAAATGTTACTCACCAAATATCAGAAGACAATATGAACTGAATGGATGGCACCAAATAAAATTAGCTATTCCCACAAGGAAAGATCATCTTGCATAATCACCAGTACTAAATTATCAGCATGTGCTACCCACCACACTGAACCACATAAGCATGGTATCAAATTACAAATATCTTCAGATACCAGTGAGAGGACATAGCATTTTTCAACAACAACTAGTGCAGATTGAGATGAGATTAACTAAGGGATTTTTTTTATGTCAAGGAGCTATTCTATTTTCAGATTTATTAGCTATATCTCCAAGTCATTGGCTCATCAACAGCAAATTGAAGCCAAAAAAACAATCATGAAGGCCAAGAAAAGAACTAACAAACTAACTGCAGTGATATGCAAAGATTAAAAACAAAGATTTAGGTGAGCACAAGAGGTGAGCACATCTTATCCACATGCCTCCACCCTTCCCTCACTCGAATATTTTACTGCAGAAAACACAATCTCATTGAGTATTTCATAATCGTACTAATAGTTTCTCCAATTTTTCATCCCAAAATTCAACGAGCTTGGCAACACAATGAATCAGAACAAAGGTAAATACCATTTTACCATATGTTTGCTATGGACTTAGCGGGTGGTGAAGCCTACTTGCTGTTACAATCCCAAGTTCCCAACTGATTCCCTTCACCATTTTCCCATGATATCCTATCCCCCGAACCCAGATTGTAACTAAAAGCATGACTATAACTACTAGACTATCAATCTAAGCACGACACAACAGCACCACACAATACAATTGTAAAAAAAAAAATACAGATCGCGCAGTAGACTAGGGCATCTCGCTTACAAACCCATCACCCAAACAAACCACATACTGATCCGATCCAAACAGCTACTCCAGTTCGCATAATCCATACGCCTAGAGAGAGAGACGAAGGAAGGGAGGGAGGGAGGGAGAGGTCAACCTTGGAGAGGCCGAGAGGAGAACCGACGGCCGGTTGGCGTGGCGCCGGGACGGGGGCGGAGGCGGTGGCGGCCGGATCGCGGGGGAGGGAGGACATCGCGCGGAGCCACTGCGCTCCGGCGGCCGGCCCCGCCGGCGGCGCCGCCGCGTCGGCGCGGGACAGGGCGAGCGCTAGGGCTTTGGATCGGGTCAGGAGCCGCGACGCCATTCTCCCCCCCTCTCTCTCTCTCCCCCCCCCTACTTTCTCTCTCCACGGGCAGAGGAAGGAAGGTAGTAGGGGGAGAGAGCTAGCAGAAGACAAATAGGGTACACGTCATCGTACATGGGCCGCATTAGTA
Source organism: Oryza officinalis (assembly GCA_008326285.1). Lineage (NCBI taxonomy): Eukaryota > Viridiplantae > Streptophyta > Magnoliopsida > Poales > Poaceae > Oryza > Oryza officinalis. Next base: position 66,441,737 of record BDMV01000001.1, read on the forward strand.
GCCATAAGCGTGGCCCATATTAAAGGCCCATATAGGAAGCCCGCTATTTGGGACTGGACCAAAAGGCACATGGTAATCCGGCCCAATAAACAGATGAGCTATTCTGGAATCTGGAATAACCAAATTTCTTCTCTTTAATTTCTTCATTTAGAAGTAGGGATCGAATAATATCAATCAATTGTTTACCTTCATAAATTTATCAAGGGTCAATTAAACACGATCATCACATAGTACCTGATTAATTATTGGAAGATAATTAGAAAGGCAGGTAGGGAGGTTACAACCTGCTTAATTAATTAATTACTACTACTTCCTTAGTAGAGTTATATATTCTCCCGACATGTAAAGGGTACCAGAGGATTCGTTTATTCTTTGAGTGGATGCTTGGCGTTTGAAATTCATTGCTTAACACTAACCCTGCTGATTTATTCGGGCCTTGACGTGGAAATTCCTGGTGCTGTTATGCGGACACGTTGAAATATAAAGTAGGATATTAAACAAAAGGATTTTGGTTCAATGTCATCCAAAAATGAAAAATGTGCTTCATGATATGTCTACCCCAGAGGGCATTATTCGTCATGTTGAAATGGTAAAAACAAGCAATTAGGGTGGATCCAAACCTTATCGGCATCTCTAGGTTTAGTACATTATGATAAAGTTCCCCTCAAATGGCAGGCAAACTAATTGTCCGATAGAGAGTCGATTAATTAAGCTCAAATGTGTTGTAAATTAATTGCTAGATAATCTAACCTCAGTAGTATTGTCCAGCAAACGTTAGTGTTTAATTTGGTTCACGCATCTGCTATTAGCTAGTTGTGGATTCTCACAAAAGATTAGCATTTGCTACTACTCTAGATCAATTTGACTCATTTTTTCCAGTTTAAAGACCTATTCAATTCGTTTAGGAGCTTCCCTAGTTCCTGAACGATCTATTTTTTGCAAAAATTTTCTTATGATACTGTTTTAAATTTATTTTTCAATTTTATAATACTTAATTTATTTGTTTGTACCCTTGAATAATTATCACAAGTCATTTTCCATTCAGCCCAAAAAACATATACATATATATACATATATATAGAGAGATATCATAGTAAAACCTCAATTCGCATGGCATACCTCCATTTCAAACAAATAAATAATTCAACTTTTAGAATGCTGTCCCCTCCGGCCAAAAGCAAAGCTAGGTAGAGAAAAAAAAATCAAGTACTACGACCTCCAAATCTCCAATTAGCACACAACATTCCCAATCAGTGCCTCCATTAATTAGTTATCTCCTCTTCTTCCTTGGCTCAGTTTCCCGTCACCTATAAATAAGCATCGCTCCTTTGCTCATCATCACCATCACAACCAAATTAAAACTCCAAGAATTTTCCAAATTAAGTCTCCATCTAGCTAGCTACTCGATCGAGCAAGCGAGCTAGAGTGAAGCAAAGTGAGAGAGGTTGAGAGGTAGGTAAAATTGACGGCAATGGCGGAGAGGGTGGCTCGGCTGTCGTCGCAGCGGGCGGTGGTGATCTTCGGGGCGAGCAACTGCTTCATGTGCCACGCCTTGAAGACGCTCTTCTCCGACCTCGGCGTGAGCTGGGCGGTGCACGAGGTGGACAAGGACCCCAACGGCAAGGACGTCGAGAGGGCGCTCGCCGGCATGGTCGGCCGGACGCCGCCGGTGCCGGCCGTCTTCATCGGCGGCAAGCTCGTCGGACCCACCGACCAGGTCATGTCGCTCCACCTCGCCGGCAAGCTCGTCCCGCTCCTCCGCGAAGCCGGCGCCCTCTGGCTCTGAGATAGTACGTACAAGCTAATTAACTAGCGATCAATGGCGATAACTAGCTAGTACTACTGTTAATTCTGCCACATGCATGTGATCAATCTATCACGTTAACCTTGGATGTAGTGATATGATGCTGATGGTCGTATACACAATGCATCAGTGCAGATAATTAACTAATTTTGGGGAGATCATCTGTCAAATTAATTAGCTATAGATGATCTTCAGATGTACCTCTACGTACATATGTATGGAAGAGAATGCTTTGCAAGTGATGAGTGTTCAGCTGGTCAGAAAGATCAGATTAGTTAATTATAGCTAGTAGTACTAATTAATTATCATGAAGAGCTGAAGACATTAGCTTTGATCCTTTGCTTCAGGCTTTAATTAGGTGCCATTAATTCAAAGTAGTCTGATGAGAGAAAGGGTTAACTTAAACTATATGTCAGCTAGCTGCAAAAGTGCAAATATGTCGGCTAATGCCTTTCAGTTTTCAAAAGTAGCCGCTAGATTTAATGAAGGGTTTAGTAGCTCAATGTTCAATGTGTGTCCCATGAAGCCATGATGCAACGCAGTGCACACCATACGGATCCAGTGATCCTATGCCCTGCTTTTACAAAGGCAAAGTCCTGAAAACAACAGTGTCAAAAATTTCAGAAAGCTTAGATTTGTTATCGGAGTCGATCCAAGATGTTTGAAACAAATTCTCACGACATGATATAGACCAAAAGTTAATTCATTCTCAGAGTCATGTTGGGCCAAATTAGCTGTCTATTTTGCCATACTTTATAGTGTATCTTTGTTTATTTCATGTGTCTGATATTGAATATATACCTGATGATATGTAGTGCAAGTCATAGCTAGCCTTATACTCTCTCTGGTTTCCTTTTAATTGACTTTTTGGCCTCCGCACGTTTCAGTTTAGACTGGTTTACCTCTACATGCATTCAAATCACATTAACTTTTGTTGGCACATCATCTTCTGCCCAACCACACTTGAGCGAAAAAAATTACATGTAGCCTGGTCTTAACGCGCGCACTGGCAAAAATATTGTTACTTCCCGTCAACACTCGATGAAGAAGAAAAAAAGGTGGAACCAAACGAGAACAAGCCGCCGCTCGCGCTATGCTACATGGCTGGCATTGTGGTGTCGCGCAGGAGGTCGACGACGCCGTCACCATGGAGCAGCTCATGCACGAGGTCGACGACGCTACTGTGGAAAAGCAAAAGGGTCAATTTGTCAGTTTTGACTACAACTACTTGAAATTCGTTTGGATAACATCCTTTTTTTGATTGGGTATCACTATAAAAAATAATTTTTCTAAACGAGGGTCTCGATAGTTTCTAAGTGGGTCATAAGTGGCCGTGCCTGAAAAAACCGGTCCCGAGGGGGCCGGTAGTTGGACCGCACGGAAAGATACATTATCCCGTGCGGTTCACTTAAGCGGCCCACACGGGAAGATCCATTATCCCATGCAGGCCGCTTAAGCCGACCGTACGGGATAATCGATCTTCCCGTGCGGTTGGGCCGCCCGCACGCGAAAATGGTCTTTTCCCAGACGTTTTCGCGCGTGCGAGCAGGCCTTCCGCACGGGAAGATGTCTTTCGGCCCACACGAAAAAACCGTTTCTATAGTAATGTATGGCTTCGTCCGTTCCCGTGGTGTAGGTGAAGCTTACACATGAAGTCGTCAACGTTGCCATTGCCGTTGTCCCATGCAAAAATCCTGTCCCAAGCTTTGAACCCGTGATCAAAAGCTTAGAGAATTATGATCATAACCATGCATCTGGACTATTGAAGTACTGACCAAGAGTGATGCGAATGTATTTAATATGGGTAAAACAAAAAATAAATATTCTAATTAATCACTCCATAATATATGAAATCATGTCCAAAACGTCAACTAAAAAAACACCGGAGGGAGTAAGATATTATATCGGTCTCACTTTTCGTTTGCATGCAGCTAGCGGGGTAGAACATATTCGCGTGAGACGGTGAGAGTAATCCTTTGTTCATAAATCGTGGCGCATCGACTTAGGTGAAAGATATACATGGCGATCGAGATTCGAGAGTTATATAATATTCTTGGAATCCAACGTACAGTAGTAGATGCAAGTTGATTTGTGACTCGATCCTTGGTGTTACAGACACATAGAATCCTATATAGTAGTGTAGTATAGTAATTTTTGGTACTAGCTTTGTTGGTAGCGATTCCAATTAGCACTCGGCGTATCGTGTTGCACGTGTGTGTTTATACCCGCGTGCTGCACGTACGTACACCTTCGGTTCAAAAATTTCAAATCCTACCTATATATAAACATGAATAGTACTACTACAACAGCTTGTTTATATTCATAGCCATGAATTGATTTTTCTGAGATAAAGAGAGCATGTATGCGTTTGAAACTAAGAGTTGAGAACAATTTTTCCTGACATGAAAAATAAAACATCGTATTATCACACGATTAATTAAATATTATAGAAATTTTAAAATAAATTAATATATGGTTTTTAATATAAAGTAACTTGACTATGAATTTATTTTAGAAAATAAAGCGTTTTGCAATTGAAAAAACATACACACGAAAAATAATGGAGCAGAAATTGAAAAGAGGGAGGTATAACAATTACTCGATGCTTGTGTTGTGTTGTCGGGTTGCCTATGGATGACAACACTGACACGCCGAATTTTTTATTAAAAAATTTTAATTTTTTTATTTTGAAAATTTAGCCTTACATCTTTAGAAGGACGATTTTAAAAAAAGCTCTTTCAGAGAACGTTAAGAGGCCTAAATGTACATTTTTAATTTGTATTCAAACCATTTTCATCGGTTTTAATTGCTTAGAAACTAATAATATTTATTTGACACTATAAATGATTTTAAATGAAAAAGTAATAAACTACAAAGTTGTAGATCCCATCGAGATTTACAACTTTTATATAAAGTTTTTCTCCATTCGATGTCGTTTGAAATGTATATTTAAGATTTTGTTAAAATAAGTTTTAGGTTTTTGTAATGAATATTTCGACATCTAAATGATCTTAAATTTAAAAGTTATCAATTATAAAGTTGTAGATCTCCTCGAGCTCCATAATTTTGATATAAAGTTTAATTTCTTCTGACTTTATATGGTATATTTTTAAATCACAAAATCACAAAGTTAATAGTTTATACTGAAAAATTTACATTTAGATCCCTTAACGCCTTTTGGAATGGCGAGTTTTAAAAAAAGCCCTCGTAGAGAACGTGGGACGTCTAGTTTGTAAATTTTCAAAACAAAAAATTAATTTTAAAAATATTTTAATAAAAAATGTAAAAATAAAAAAAATTCCCGAGACGCCGATCGGTGGCCACGTGAGAGTGAGAGAGCCTGCCCGTTTATCAGGCCCAGAATATCTCGTCCTGTCACGTTCGTAGATGGGCCAAGATTTGCCATGGACTGGGCCATACGAGATCGGGCGCCGCACCGCACGGGCCAACCCAAAGAGGCCCAGTGCAGTGCCACGCAAAACCTTATTACTATGCCCGTGTTTAGTTTCAAAGTTTTTTTTTCAAAAAACATCACATCAAATCACATCAGATATACGGACACACATTTGAAGTATTAAACATAGTCTAATAACAAAACAAATTACAGATTCCGCCTGTAAACTGCGAGACGAATCTTTTGAGCCTAATTAACCCGTCATTAGCAAATGTTTACTGTAGCACCACATTGTCAAATCATGGCGCAATTAGGCTCAAAAGATTCGTCTCGCAATTTACACGCAAACTGTGTAATTGGTTTTTTTTTCGTCCACATTTAATACTTCATGCATGTGTCCAAACATTCGATGTGATTGGTTTGAAGTTTGAAGTTTGAAGTTTGAAGGGAACTAAACAGGGCCATATATCTCTCCACGTGAGGCATCACTAACCGCCTGACCAATCACAATCACAATCGGCATAATATACTCGTGGTGATAACTGATAGTTGTCGATTTGCGTTGCATAATATTACCTTCTTTTTAAAATATATAACGTTGTTGATTTTTCGCACAACGTTTGATTATTCGTTTTATTCAAAAATTTAGTGTGTGTATATATATATATATATGTAAAATTATAAGTTAAGGCTATATTTTATTTATGATAAAACAAGTCGTAACAAAATAAATAATATTTATATAATTTTTTAATAAAACGAATAATCAAACGTTATATAAAAAATTCGTCATGTATATTTTGAAATAGAGATAATATCTCTGATACGCCGATGCAGACATAGCATAAGGTTTGTGCTTGTTTTTCAAATTTCAACACGTAGTCCCAGTACCAAACTGCAGCAGAGGCAGAAGCAGTTGCTGACCTGTCCTGGACGGTTTGCCGGCCGGATCAATTCTAGAAATTCTCGCGCCTGCCACGACACGATCAAATCTCGGCAGCCTAAGCACATGTAGTACGTATACAGACAGGCACGCAGTCAAAACCAAACCACTATACTACTAACAACTAAACACACGATCCGAGTCCGACCGGTCGAGAGGTGGAGATAGACGCCGACCCGACCGGTGGTGGGCGTGGCACGTCACGAACGTTTGGTACGTGGCGGCGAGGAGGAGCGCCGTTTCCGTCGTGACAGGGCGGAGGCAGAACGGAACGGAACGGCATCCGTGGGGCGTGGCGCCACTTTGCACCACCCCCCCCCCCCCCCCCCCCTCCTTCCTCGGCGGGCAGCAAAACGACGCCACCCAACCGAGCCGAGCCAACCGCGACCTCCTCCTGCCACGATTCTCCACGACTTGTTACCGTAGGATCTGGCTATCTGCTTGGTAACTTATCAAACGTAATTAATTTAAGTCTGAACTTAAAATCTACTTTCTCTAGTTTTCTTTTAGTGTATGTTGTTATTGACGCTGTTCGGGAACACTGGCTGATGCAACAATATGAAACGTGGCTGTCTTCAAGGCAGCTGGTTCGCAAGCTACAACAGTTAGCATTACCGAATAGCCCCATCAATTTTTCAACGTACGTTTAACTATATATTTTATTAAAATATTATGTACATATGTAAAATACAAGTCCAGCTTAAAGTACCTTTAATAACAAACAAATCATAACAAAATAGTGATAAAAGTTGACAATATTGTACATTAACATTGAAGCGATTGATTTTTTTATTTGATGTAATACAAATATAAAATTTTACCTATAAATTATTTTTTATGTCTATTTTTCTATTATTATTAGCTGTACAAATCGTAACAAAACAGTGATAAAAGTTAACAATATTGTACATTAACATTGGAGCGATTGATTTTTTTATTTGATGTAATACAAATATAAAATTTTATCTATAAATTATTTTTTATGTTTATTTCTATTATTATTAGCTGTAGCTCAACCCATAAGTTATTACCACCGTAACTCCAGCCTATTTAGTGAATTACATAGCCCTGTTATACCATGAATTTGCTTTTTGAAATGCTTTCTGAATTATTTCTAAATTTTTTTTGTTTGTTCTATTTATTTTTCTACGACTTTACCAGTTACAGCTCAATCTATCACATCTTAACTGTATTTTTTTTGAAACCGAAATACTAATACTCGTTTGCTGAAATTACCACTGTAATTCCAAGATCTTTTGCTGAAATTACCAACCACTCTATTTCTTGTATGACTTTGCCTTCTGAAACGTTGCATCCATGTGGATTTTTTTACTGGAGAGGTCAGGGTCAATATGACATGGTGAAGCTTGAAAAGAAAAAAAAAAGAGAGAGCTTGACTTGCTCAGGGCCTGCCAAGTGAATGGGGGCGATGCAAACATGGGCCAGAATTAAGAGGAGGCTCTGTCTCGGTCTCTTTCTCTCTCTTGCCATTTAAAAGAGGAGGTGGCAGGCAGGAGAGGAAAGTGGATGTGCCCCCAAAGATCCCCTCCTCTCCTCTTCTTCACTCTGCCCCAGAGCTGACTTTTGCTTCTTACTCCTACTACTACTTGTCTTTTCTCTTTGCACCCCAGCCTCATGTTCTTCCTTCTCTTCCTCTCCTCCCCCTCCTTCTTGTAGCTTCCACCCCACTCCCTCTCCCCCGATTCCAACCCCGCCGCCCGCTTAAAAATCCGATTTTTGGGAGGTTCGTGCGCTCAGATCGGGGAGGGGTCCAACCCCCATTTCGTCTTGCTGCGGCGGGGCGGTGGTGAAGCGAAAGTTTGGATTTTTTTTTTGGAGGTTCTGCTTGGATGAGCTGCTTCCTGTGCTTCGGATCGGCCCAGGAGGGGGAGGCCAAGAAGCCGGGCGCCGACGCCAAGGACGCGCGCAAGGACGGCTCCGCGGATCGCGGGGTGTCCAGGGTCGGATCAGGTGCGTGGGGAAGGGGAGGACAACTGGATCTTGGAATTAGTTTTGCGGCGTTGCTGCGGCTTTCAGATGTTTTTTTTTTTGCTGCTCGCGGCGCTGTGGTTTCCTGTTCATGTTGGTTTTGTCCTGCTTGCTGTGCGCGAACGATGATTTGGTGATTTGAATTAGACAAATGTGCAGGGTTGCTTTCGTTCTAACAAGCTTGGAGGCTATATTTAGGTTCAGGCACGCTTTCTTCTGCATTGGGAGTGGAAAAGCATGGGAGACTAGTGTTTACCATAGTTTGTGGCTACGGTAGCTAAGTTTTGTTAAGGAAATCTGTATCGTCCTGGCGATTTTAGGAGATTCATGCATAGATAGTGTTGATTTTAATGGTTTGTCCTGTTTAGATGCGTCGGTAAAGGCTCAAGAGCATTTTGAAGCTGTCTTCCGATGGATAGTATATTTATCTAGGAACGATGGGTAGAAAGTGATGGATGTGAGTCCTTGAACTCGATACAGTAGATGAACATACAAATATGTAGATTTCATTTCAATATTGTTTTGAGTATACACATTGTGGTTATGTTGGGCCATCGTACTTTGGCAGCTGGTTCATCTTGGCATGTTGCAAATTATCTGTAAGGACCTGGGGTTGACATGATAAAATAAGGATTGATTTTAGTGGCCTAGGACAGTTCATTGTGGATTTTTTTCTGCATGAAATTGGGGGAGTGATTATTGGAAGTACATGCTCAGTCTTTACGGTTTTCTGTTTATGCTTTGAGTATTGCTTCACAAATGGATCGCTGAAGTCTGCTCACTCGGCCTCTATCAAGTAACAAAGTCTAAATGTTGTATCGCGGAACTTGTTTTTATGTTTCTGCTTATAAGAGTATTAGTGCTCAGGATTGCACACTACCATTACATTATTTCAAAGATTACTTTGCCTTTCAAAAAGGAAAAAAAAACTGATTCCTATACAACATTTTCTGCTTAGATAAATCGAGATCACATGGTGGATTAGACTCTAAGAAGGATGTTGTTATCCATAGAGATGGGAACAACCAAAATATTGCTGCACAGACGTTCACCTTTCGTGAGCTTGCTGCTGCCACCAAGAACTTCAGACAAGATTGCCTATTGGGCGAGGGAGGTTTTGGTCGTGTATATAAAGGACGCCTGGAGACTGGGCAGGTCAGTCTTTCTTAACCTGTCCAGATCTATTGAGATTTTACTAAATACTTTGAATTTTAGGTTTTCAGTGATTTAGTTAATATTCAGTTAAGTGTTGGCAGAACAGAATTGCTGATGAAATATACCACTTCCCAGGCTGTTGCTGTGAAGCAACTTGATCGCAATGGTCTTCAAGGAAACAGAGAATTCCTGGTTGAGGTCCTCATGCTCAGTCTTCTGCATCACACTAACTTGGTCAATCTAATTGGCTATTGTGCTGATGGTGACCAACGCCTTCTTGTCTATGAGTTTATGCCATTGGGTTCACTGGAAGATCATTTGCATGGTTTGTTTATCTTCTCCTTGCCTTTCTAGTCTTGCAAGGGTCCATGGGCGCTTGAAGCAATGTACATAAAGTAGTATTGCATTATTGTGAAGTACACTTAATTGTTATGTTTAAAGTTCAATGGCAGCTTCAAATGAAGATAAAAGTTTTCCCATTTTTATTTTGCAGATTTGCCACCTGATAAAGAACCGCTTGACTGGAACACACGGATGAAGATAGCTGCAGGTGCAGCTAAGGGCTTAGAATACCTACATGACAAGGCGAGCCCGCCAGTTATTTATCGTGACTTCAAATCATCAAACATTCTTCTTGGTGAAGGATTTCACCCCAAGCTGTCTGATTTTGGTCTTGCAAAACTTGGTCCAGTTGGTGACAAGACCCATGTTTCAACACGTGTAATGGGAACTTATGGCTACTGTGCCCCAGAATATGCAATGACTGGGCAGCTCACAGTCAAATCTGATGTCTATAGCTTTGGTGTTGTTTTCCTCGAACTGATTACAGGGCGCAAAGCAATTGACAACACAAAGCCCCAGGGGGAGCAAAACCTAGTGGCATGGGTATGTTTTTTATACTATACTTGCATCATAATAAATATATGCCAGTGACACGCATTGTATGCATTGTTCTTTTGAAAATAGAAGCACTACATGTATCTCATTGTTTTATTTTAGTACTGTTAGTGAAATTACATCCCCCCAATCAAACTGATGCTGCCCACTTGTTCCTTTACAATCACAAAACAAACAGTAGTAATGTTTATGCTAGCTCATGAACAAACAGTAGTAGTGTCCTCATTGTTTCCTCGTGGCCATGAAAGTTGTTTTGATACTGATATTTGTCATCCACCTTGGTAATTTTGCTGATGGCTGCAAACATTTACAAATTCGAAGAGTTTGGGGGCATTTTAGTTCAGCTGTCCCATTCTCTTAAAAATGGAAATTTATTTTCTGTTGCTCTCTAAAAATTTCTTCCTGAAATCAGTTTCTACTGCAACCTTAATGGAAGCAAAACTTTATTGACATTGTTATTTTGGATGACCCATACATCTCATCTGATTTGCAGGCTCGTCCACTGTTCAAGGACCGCAGGAAGTTTCCTAAAATGGCCGATCCAATGCTCCAAGGTCGCTTCCCTATGAGGGGTCTGTATCAGGCTCTAGCTGTTGCTGCCATGTGTTTACAAGAGCAAGCTACCACTCGCCCTCATATAGGAGATGTTGTCACTGCACTCTCATATCTAGCTTCTCAGACATATGATCCAAATGCCCCTGTTCAACATAGCAGGAGCAATTCGTCAACTCCTCGGGCCAGAAATCTAGCTGGGTGGAATGATGATCGACGCAGTGTGCGCTCGCCGAATCATCATTCTCCAGATCTGAGGAGGGAAGCTGCCAGGTCATCAAGAGCAGAGGTTAGCAGGACTAGTTCTACCGGTGATTCTGGCCGGAGATCAGGATTGGATGATTTAGACATGACAGGGTCGCAGATGGGTAGTCCTGCTCAAACAGGAAGAAAAAGAGAGACCCCAAGGACTGCTGATAGACAGCGTGCTATTGCAGAGGCCAAAATGTGGGGGGAGAATTCTCGAGAACGGAAGCAGCCGAATGGTCATGGCAGCTTTGATAGTACAAATGAGTAAATCGGACGGTTTTTGTTTCAGAAATCAGTCTACGGAGGATGAGTCTGCTCATCAGCACGAAACGGATCCAATCAAGTAACATTGCATTGGTTCCACACGGTTCGTTATCTGTGAATAAGACCCTTGTTCTTCCCCGGCCATCAGTGCCACTCCATGGTCACTATGTCATTGCTATTTGACATGTCTTAAATCTCCTGGCGTCCATTCCTTGTGAATGTGATTGTGTCATGTGTCTTTAGAGTTCGGCTCCATTCGGGAGCCGATAAAATTCAGCTGGAAAGGTAGGCAACAGAAGAGAGGAACCTGATGAATGCCTTTTCCTCGGTTACCTGATTGCCATGCTCATGCTCAGCACCACCTGTGTTACGAATGTTACAACTTTTCAGGTTTGGCTACCTGAGGACGTGAAGTTTCTTCCGATGAGAATTCAGGTTTGGAGATAGGACACATTACCTGTGTTTCGTACAGCTTTTCTTTTCTTTTCTTTTCTTTTCTTTTGAGTTGCCTGAGCACTTATTTATTTGTATTAGCTTACTGTACCTCTCATGTGCCTTAGCGTGAACGTTGTTCGACATGCAGCAAGAGGTTTTTATCTGTATCAAGTAATTTCAGAGCCAATGTGTTGTACATGTATATTTTGCAGTAGTAGTCAATCAGGTGTTCATCTTGCAAAGCCAAAGGAGCTGTATCAAACCAATCTGATTGGTGTGTCAGTGGCAGTGCTCTTTGCATTGTTGCTATCTGCAGAAGCTTTCTGATGCTTAGCTGCTACTTTCTTCGTCTATATTATAAGATGTTTTGGGTCTGTCCTTAGTCATGACTAAGTTTATAGAAAAATGTAGCAACCCAAAACGTTTTGTAATATGAATGGAGGGACTGGAGTTATGCAACTTGCAAGTGCCAACCTGCATTTACCAGGTGTATTTGACATGTAGTACTTGTGAACTGAACAATGCTTCGCATTACCAAACCAAATTTACAGCAAGCATCTCCCAATCCTCTGACGCATGAACAATTCTGACTGATGAGCATCAGAGAGAGAGAGAGAGAGAGAGAGGAACACACGTGTAGTAGTAATGTACAACACCACATCTAAGCTACCATTATAAATTTGTTCGATTTTGAATCAGTGGTCACTGTGTTCTAGGCCACCTGACAAACCCAGCTGCTTTGACAAGACGATGTTGCCATTGATGTCCATCCGGTAACGCAGCTTGCTGTAGTCCATGACGATCCTGCAGGAGCTCCATGCCTCGGCGTGCATGCTGACGCCGAGATAGTATATGTGGTCTTCCACACTGCTCCCACTCACAGACCTGAAAGGTGAAAGTGGCGTCAAAGAAAGAAGAGCTCAGGGTCACCAAAAGGAGAGGAGATGATGAGGTGTGGTTCATCCCCCATCTGCTTGTGTTTGTGCATATGAAGAACAAGAGAAGAGGGGTAGTACCTGCAGCATGATGGGTCTTCACCAGAATCATCACAGATCTGCTCTACTGAGTACACCAGGCTTCCTAGTCCGACGTTATGAACCCATACCTGAAGAAAAAGAGCATCTTTTTTAGATAAAAGGGGGATTTTTATTGAACTCGGACGATTATGTCAAGGTGATAGAACCATACTGAAAAGGAGCACTCAGCACTGCATCATGGATTGGAAATTATGAAAATGCAAGATGGGTAAGATTGTGTGCGCGCCCGCGCGCTTACTGTAAGCAATTGGTCTCGTTTGAAAATGCATATATGGTTCAAGGTATTGAGTTCAGGTAAGCATATTAGACAGGTAGAGTGTATCATACCTCTCTTGGGAAATGATGGTAGGTCTTCTGTGGGAAGAATGAGAAGTATGGTGGCAGGTGAGGCACGATATCATGACCATGAGTAACTCGGATTGCGTGAGGCAAGTATTTCTTGAAAAAGGAAGCAAAAGCAGCATTGCCAATCCGAGGCTGCCCAAACGTCATTAGCTTCACACCATCTAGTCCATAGTTCACCTAAAAGAAAACAGAATTAGTACTAGGCTGAAGGTAAGTAAGTAATGGGAACCTACAAACTGGCCATAAATGTAGATGGCTACATAACTAAAAATTAGTACTAGGCTGGCAAAGGGAAGACGACAGAAATATCAGCTCCAAGAAGATAAAAAGGCTAACAGCTCGGCAAACTATTTGTCCATTTGACCAGAATATAAAGTACAGGATCATGGAAGGTGCTTCCAAATTCCATCAAAATAAAGCTCTTTTCTCTTTTATGTGAAGATAGAAGTGAAGAATAGAATGTTTGTATAATTTATTGCACAAAACTAAGCAGAAAAAAAATGTAGTGTAATTTTCTAAACAGAAGTAAGTGATATAGGAGCTAAAAGTGAACACTCTTGAATTCAGGTAAGATGCAGTACTCACAGCAAGATCAAGTGCACAAAATGAAGCCATAGCTCCACCCATTGAATGCCCTGTTACCATGATCGGAACATCTCCAAACAATTTTCGAGTCTTCTGAATACCGCTGACAACTCCATCACGTATTGTTGTGTTATGATAAGCAGAATAAAATCCTCGATGTACCTATAATGGGGTGGAGCACAAAATGAATTTGGTCTGCTAGCATAGCTACTCATAATGCTGAAGCTATCGATGCTCACCATTGCTTCAGGCATGCCAGGGTAGTCAAGATCAAGTTGTTTCCATAGCAAGTCCTCTATCCAGTTCTGAATGCTGCAAAATTGAAGGATCGGTACAGATTACAGTAAGTACTTCATTGCATTAAAAGAGTACGTAGAATAGAGGTCAAGTACTTTTAAATGCTACGTATGCACACATGAAATCAAAATACATAACAGATTCCCTTATAAGTAATAGAACAATCAAAATCAAAAAGAAATTTTAGTAAGCAAGCAAAACGAAACAGACGATAATTACCTGTTCTCTTGAGTTCCTCTAAATACAACTACTACAGCATTGATATCACTTGCAAAACCTACATATGCCTGCACATTTGTTAAAATATTATCAACATACAACATGCTACTAGAGACATGAAGATAAGTGTTATGATGTACACAGGCAGAAACGAACCTGCAAGCAGTTCTCCACATCTACGATGATATCCATCATTTCAAACCCCTGGCATCCAACAAATTTACTTCAATCATCCGTACCAAGAATTGCAGGAAGTTGCCCAAACGTCAAACAAAATCATGTCAGTAAACAGAAAGTACACCAGTGATAAAGGATTACCTCAATCAGGTCACCACATCTAGCGCATGTCCATGTAAACAATTGTGTCAGATCAGCAGTATAGATCTGCAGGACATCCTCTATGTTAAAACTCCAAAATATTAGAAAAAGTGTCACAAACGGTTGATCCATATTGAAGGATGATCTAACATTCAGGAATAACTTAGATAAAGAAAAAGGTGAACGAACTTACAGCTGAAGCATATTCCACAAGTGTCTTGGCAAGCTTTGGGTTATATATGGTAGTAGGGGGGTGGCGTTGAATGACTTGAATTTCTTTATCACCAAATGTAAAAGAACCAGCATCAGTCTTTTAAAAAAGAGCTGGATACATGGAGAAAAGACATAACTATGACGGAAAATGATTATGTAACGACAAAAAAGAAAAAAAAACACATCATTGTAACAGCTAAACTTTTGGATTTTGGATGTAAAGTCAAAGAGGATATGTAACAGCTTTGAATAAAAGCTGCATGAAAGAACCCTTATAGTTCTGTAATAGCCTTTTGATATGCCAGAAGGAATTTGAAATTTCGCACTATATATCATAGTACCAATGCCAACTAGATACAGCTACAACCAGCCATTTTAATCAGAAAGATTTAATTGAAAGAAGGTAATTATATACTAGTAAAAAATGGAAAAAGAAACTCTCATACTATTTCAATATACTACTAGTATCTAGACAGGAACTACAAAGAGGAAAAACATTGAGGTATGCAAATATTGTGGTTAACTGCTAGTAGTTTCCTTGCCCAATGTGAACAATTCTCCCGTTAATCATTACTTCGACAAAAAGCTGTCAAAGTTAGTTCTATGCAACTTATTTGTTTGAAGATTTCCCAATATATTTCCATCTAGCAGCAAGCTAAAACGTGATTAAGCAAAAGACCAGCTCTAAATGCAAGCAGGAAGGAATCCACTACAACATTTTGAAAGGCAGGAGTAAAAAAGAGAGCTGATTACTCACCTCTCCCGGAGCAAAGCACGAGCAAGCACAGCAAAAGCGCCGCCTTTAGTAACCCGCCGCGCTCCATGCCCTGCAAACACAGCCACACAGGAGAGAGAAATAAACCCAAGCGAACCCAAATTCGCAACAAATTCCAGCGCACGGGCACACAACCTTGGCAAATTTTGGGGAAAACAGCCGCGGAATCGCCTTACCTGATGCCCCAAATCGGCCAAATCCACCCCGAAATTCCGCCGCCGCGCGATCGAGGAACCAACAGGTTGGGGGAAATGGAGTCCGGCGAGGCGGCGACCGATCGGTAAATCCAAACTTGCGCGAGAATTTATTGCCGTATATTGCGGAGAGATTATTACTTAACAATCCGAGTTCGTAAGTGTTTGGGCTAGTCAAGAAAGGGAGGAGCAAAATAAGTTAAAAGAGAGACGAGAAATAAATTAAAGATTAAATTAAGAAGCGAAGAGGGAACACGAAATGAGGATTAGAGAAGGTATATATATAACCGGGGTTGTCGATGAAATTACCAGTTCGCCCCCTGAGGCTTATCTGGATTACTGATTAATTGATTATGACGGCGGTTCGCCATCATTAGGGAGGAGGCTGTTCGCCATCCCAGAAGGTTAATTGTAGAGCATCTCTCTTTTTCCTCACTCTCTGAGCCACGCGCTTCATTCCGAAATAAATACTAGTGTACACGAATATACATGTTATTTCCCCTCTTTCAAATTAGAGCACTGATTATTCTAGATTTGCCATAAGTTAAATATGTCTATCTCTAACAATTAATTTTTAAAATCCATATAATTTAACAACATGTGAATTATATATATCATGAAAGTATTTCTCATGATGAATTAAAAATATAAATTTTATGATTTTAAACTATATAAGTTTATAGAAATTAATGATCAAGAACTAAAATGTTTAAGACAAAACTTGAACGTACCATAAATAATTTGAAATAGAGGAAGTAGTATAAGATATCTAATTTATTTATAAAAGTTGATTTATTTTGAGACAGAACGGATACTTGCTTTTTCTTAACACAGCTCAAGACCTCAAGCATCCATTTACTGGCCACACTAATTGGATTACTCTGTATATTTTTTTTCTTGTCTTACATTGGATATATTTTTTAACGAACATACGTTGGATAACTTGATGATAATGCTTTTATGAAGATCATTCTCGCTATTAATTGTGTGGTTCACTGGAAATTAAATACTGTCATTTGCACCTAATATAGAGAGGTAAATTTAAACATTGCGCCTCTCTATGAGTAGTGTAATTTGCACCTAACATAGTGAGGTAGAAGTACTAACGTACTATTTTTTTCAAAATATAAAAACCTAGCATCGAATGAAATCTTTTTTAATACTACGAATTTGAACAGATATAAATAGTTTTACCTGATTTTATATTTTATATTTTATGACGGAGGAGGAAGTAAATTTAACACCTGTACTATATGAGCAAAATGTACGTACGGGGTTTTGTCAGCGATCGGCGGTCTGACCTACAGCCGACAGTGTACGGCACCAACAAATCCGAGAACTGATTACAATCTGTACGAGTTTTAGTTGCTAGTGGTGATTAAAGAATGGGTGCGTTGCACCAAACCGATGGTGTCGTCACTGCCGGGGACATTGCATCTAGAGCTAGCTTTGGCTAGCTCTTTAATCTTCACGAGTATCCATCAGTTTGTTGAGTTGGTTATGCATGAATTCGACGTAACTTCTTCATGTGGCAATAACGATATATCGAGATATATATATGTGTGTGTGAGTGATATTATGATGTGTACTGTGCCATGGAGAGGATCGATCAAGAAGCTTTTTAAGGAGTACTACATAATTGTTGCTGATTTGCTTCTTCATTCTGATATGATTTTTTTCCCCTTTTCATTTGATTGACAACTGACAACCTCTGGAACTTGCTACCTTAAAGACGAGCGAGTCAGCATTATGCATGCATCGACGTCGCGTGAAATGGCAGCGAATCTAGCGTGAAAGGCGAGGAGAAAATTCATCATCTTGCTCGAATTAATTCAGACGTGCGGGAAACAGAAAGAAGGCGCGTTGAATCGCCGCAAGATGGCAGGTTAGCATCATCAGGATGACACAGGATGCATGGAAAAGCTGCACTGTTACTATCGCAATGTTAACGGATCAGATGCATTCACCAAGCTCAAGATATTCGGATTTGATGATCACCAAATTAGAATATTTTGGGCTTGGTGAATGCAGCTAGCTAGGATGGTACCTGCAGTGAAAGGTGAGTGATCACGTCAGATTGCTTTATTAATGATTCTACATTTATCTTAAATCAAACATGCCTACAGTTGATCATTAGTTTTTAAAAATCTGTATAGTTTAACACTATTTAAATTATATATTATAAAAATATTTCTCATAGTGAATCTAAAATATAAATCTCATAATATTAAACTATATAAAGTTTATAGAAATTAATGATCAAGTATTAAAAAGTTTCACTTAGGACAAAAGAATAACAAGTAATCCTATTTTACTACACTAAATCCTAAAACTCGACATACAAAGATGTCACATCATCTACTAACAATTATTACATCTTAAACATCATGCAAATATGCTATATTATCTATAATTTTATAATTTATTATATTTTAGAGCTTTAAAATATAAGCATGATAAATCATCATCCGACATAATTCATATAATATTTTAATATATCTCTTTATTATTATTTTTATAATATCCTATATACTTATATAGTTCATTCTCACTTAATTAATGGTATTTCTCTTTTCTCTTATTAAGTCATATCACATCAATTGTTGTTAGCCCTTAGATGATTAATCTATGGTCCAAATTATTTTTCTCATTTTTTTCTTCCATTAAACCATATCACATCAATTGTTTTAACCCTTAGATGATTAATCTATGATCCAAATTAACTTTCTTATTTTTTTCTCTCATAAAGCTACATTATCTTACTTTTACCTTACTTTTACATTTGAATCATTATTCTTTATACTACTTAAATTATCATAAACCATATCAACTTATGTAAGTTTATATCATCTAGCTATCTTACACATTATTTTTACTTATTACTATTATACTAAACTCTTGCAGCAACGCGCGGGATTTCATATAGTTTGAAATAGAGCAAAGTCCTGCGTAGTGTAGAATCGTTCTGAAATAGAGTAATGAGATTAGGCTCCAAATGTATTGTAAACTACATAAAACCCCATGCGTTTGCTATGGGAGTTTAGTATGATAATAATAGAGATAATGTGTAATATAGCTAGATGACGTAAGCTTATTGAATTTGTATTTTTTTTATCGATCATTGAAAAAGGCTATAAACCACTTAAGTTGATGTGGTTTGTGATAATTTAAATAGTATATAGATTGATAATCCAAAAGTAAGAGTAAAGCGATGTGGCTTCATGAGAGAAAAATGAGAAAAATAATTTGGATTATAGATTAATCATCTAAAGGCTAGAAACAATTGAGATGATCTGGTTTAATGAGAGAAGATAGAAAACATTAACTAAGTGGAAATGAAGTATATTGGAAATGATGGAGAGATGATGGAGAGATATATGTTGAAATATTGTGTAAATTATGCGGGATGATGATTTAACATGCTTGTATTTTAAAGCTTTAAAATATAATAAAATATAGATGATATAACATGTTTGCATGAGGATTAACATGTAATAATTGCTAATAGATGATGATGTGACATCTTTGCAATTTGAGTTTTAGGATACAGTGGGTTGTAACTTTATATGGAATAAGTTCACTCTAGATCCCTCAATTTGTCGCCCAGTCTGATTTTCACCCTCAGTCTGGAAAACCGGATACAACCCGTCCTCTAACTTACAAAACCAGTGCAAAGGAGGCCCCTGAGCAGTATTGTCCCCGCTATGACTGACGTGGCGCATACGTGCCTCCTTTGACTAGGTCTTCGTTCCACGTGGCATTGACGTGGCGCTTACGTAGCAGTTGAATCCTGAAAAAAAATAATAGAGTAAAATTGAACACTAAAAAAATTAAACAAAATATGCGGGACCCATATGTCAGTCAAACAAAAAAATTTAAATAGTGGGACCCACATGTTAGTGGGTCCCACTTTCTCTCTACCTTATCTTCTCATCTTTCACCGGATGGCAGAGAGGGAGAGGCGGGGAGGCCGGCGAGGCAGCAGCAGGTCGAGAGGGGCGGAGAGGCCGGGGAGCCTCCTCCCTCTTTGTCGCGCTGTGTGGAGGACGACCACCTCGAGCGGCTCGCCACCGGAGTCGAGGAAGTTGAACTCGAGCGCCTCGTTCCACGCCGGGTTGAGCTCGCGTAGCACCTAGCAAGAAAGTCTTGATGGCAGCCAGCAAGAAAGGCACCAATGCCCCACTCCCTGCCACTGACCTTCTTCCCACGCTCTCAACGCCGATGACGATGAATCCGAGATCTGGCAGCTCGCCAGCGGTGGCGGCGCAAATCGGCGGTGCCGGAGGAGCCGATGGAGGAAGACGAGTGGAGTCTGCTCCCTTCTGCTCGCCGGCCACCAGCCATGGCTCCTCCTCCTCCTCCCCCCTTACTCTTCGTCTCCTCCTTGCTCACGCCCGCCGCCACGGCAGCTGTATTCATTGGCCTCGAGTCCAACCTGGCGATGGTGGCTGCCCGTGACCCCTCTGCCGGCAACGAAATCTTCGCTGCCCTTCTCGCCCCGACCCTCCACCAGCTCTCGGCCTCGACCTAGCTCCTCCCCACTCGACATCTGCCTCCTCTCCCTTTTTGCCCAGGTGCCTGTCACCGTCCGCCTCGTTGGCGCCTCCTCGCCCACCGTCGAGGCATCGACCCACAGACGGACCGGCCAGTCAGCGCCGAGAGCAGCACCGCGGCAACGAGCAGGCTGACCACGACGGCCAGCACCGGCGGCTTCCCATCCCTAGCACCAACGCGACTGCGGGAAGGCAACCTTCTCTCCCTCTCCCTCTTCGCCAGCGCGGTGCTCCCGTCGGCTAGCCTTCTCTTCGCCGCCCGCGGCCGGCCATCGGATGCCATCGGGAAGAAGAAGCAAGAAAAGACAAAAAAGAAAGAAAGAAAAAGAGTAGGATAGAGATAAGAGGGGAGTAGTGAGGATGACATGTGGGGCCACATGGGCCCCACCATTTTTTTATTATTTTGTGTGTGCAACTGATATGTGGGCATTACGGGTTTTATTATTTTTCCGGATCGAATTATCACGTAAGCGCCACGTTAATGCCATGTGGGATAAAGATCTAGTCAAAGGATCCATGTAGATGCCACTTCAATCAAAACCAGGGTCAATACTATCGAGGGATCTCATTTGCATGGTTTTGTAAATTGTGGGATGCATTGTATCCGATTTTCCGGACTGAGGACGAAAATCAGACTGGCGACAAATTAAGGGACCTAGAGTGAACTTATTCCACTTTATATAGATTAGGCCCATCCCTTGTGCAGCAATCTATCGGGCCTATATAACGGCCCATCTCCCCCCTCCGGGTCGGTCCACGTTACTGCTTCTGCGGAGTACGGAGCGATCGCGATGGAACGCTAGCGCGGCGTTCGCTGGCCGCACGCCCGTCACCAACTCGCTCATTAATTTTTTTTTCACGAACGTCTAAAAAGATTACACGTCGATATATTAAAAGAACGTCCATATATTAAAAGAAAATAGAGTTTAAGTTACAGAAGATAACTCGCTGGTTAATTCGCCGTGCCGTGCCCACCGAAACGGCCGAAACTGCTGCTCGCTCTCGCATCTGGACTGGATCAACCCAACGCTGACCCTGACCAGTGACCACGCCGGTTTGGGCTGCTGCGGCGGCGGCGGCGGCGGCGGAGGTGGCGGCGCGCCGGCGTGTGCTCTGCTTCTGCACAAGTGCGCAGGGACCGGTTGATTGATCGATTGACGGATGAATCTTCCTCCTGATGCATCGATCTCATCTCAAATCATCATCATCATGATCCAACTACTACTAGTACAGGTTCCTACTGCTGCATTCCCTGCCCCAGATCGATCAGGTCCCAACGATGACCCATCTGCTGAACCTGCTTAGGCCTTTTTCGTTTAATCTTTCTCATAGGGAGATTGAGAGGGATTTAAAGAGGATTTGTTTCTAGAATTATTCCCTCTCAATCTCCTTCAATTCTTTTTTATTTGAGGATTAAACGCACAAGCCCTTGCTGAATCACACACCTCCTAGGTTCGTTATCCTTCTCCTCTCACCTCTCACCTCTCACCTCTAATTCTCTTCACATCGTATACTATGTTACATGCACCATTACATCAGGTATAACAGATCGCACACGCCACACGGATTACTCGGTATTCACACAACATCTCCGACTATTTCGATTCCACGTCACTGCATTCTCTTTGTTTTGACAGATTTAAACGGAGAGATGTTCAGGTTCGGCGATCCTCCAAATCAAAGTTGCAGAAGCCCAATCCTCCCAATCATTTCATATATTCGGGCCGCAAAATCAACAATAATGCTACTTGCAACAGAACGAGTCTTACAATTCGAATTCAGCATAAATTATTTTCGAAACTGAGCATGCAAATCGGTCAGAAAGATCGAAACCTATGCCTGGCTTAAGCTTGACGACGCCTTTGCTGCTTCTCGTCGCCTCTCCTCGATCCCCTCTGCTCATCTGAGAGGATTGGAGCTCCTCCCTCCCCTCCCCAACCACCACCACCATTAGTAGCAGGGGTACACCACGCAGCGCCTGCGCCGCGGCGGCGTGCACAGCATCAGCAGCAGCAACGCGAGGACGACGGCGACGAGCAGCCCCAGCAGGTTGAACTCCGGCTCGTCGTCCGTCTGACTGCAACACAGCTTCCCCATATCACCCGCTTCAGAAGGAGAGACGAGAGTTCTTGGCAAGAACAGCTTCTCGATCTCTTCGTGAAGAAGAGAGAAAAGCAGGGTGAAGAGGCTTCTTGGCAGTGGGTTTTCTGAATCTGAAAGACTCTGGATGGAGGTCGTCTCGTCTCTGTATTCTATGACACTTTGGCTATGAATCTTGGGGTGCTTTCAAGCATCATGTGGGCTGGCTGGTTGTTGAGGCATCACTGTCTAGCCCTTCCATGATGCAACTTCTTTTCCATGGCTATGTCCTTTAGGTTGGATATCAGACAAATCGACCAACCGATTCCGCACCAACCATGGCCACTACCACCGCATCACGATAGAGTTCTTGTAAGTTATAACTATGTAGATTGAAGTGCATTTCGCGATTTAACGGGTGTTGATTAATCTTGAAATGTCTGGTTTTTAATTTCTTTCAGATTTCAGTATGGTGGACCTGATCAATTCTCTTTTAGCCAAGACCTGATCAATGCAAACTTATATATTCAGTTAATTGGCACTGTCATTGACATATTAATTTGGATATAGGATCATCGCTGATGCCCTGAAAATCAAGTTGGATCCACCCTTTGATGATACTGAACTGCCAAGTGGTGAAAGACCAGGTTACATTAATTTGAGAACCTGTCCTTTTATTCTTCTCTAACACGGTTCTTGAAAACAACAGTTCCTCTTTTTTTTACAGGACACTGTTGAATATTCTGGTGAGTAGCAATTATGGGCGTCCGCTGCTTCACATGATAATCGCATCACTTTGAGTTATGCTACGCACGTCATCAGCTTTCATTAATAACCACTTGCTGTCTGATCCTGACTGCAATTAGGCTTCCTAATGTGGATAAAGACTTGCAAAGATGGCTACCAACTGCTGCTACTTAATCTGAACAAAGAACATTCTTACCTGAACTAACACAAGGGCTGCAGGCTGACCTAGACTGCACTGCATTTTTTTTCTGACGGCGACAGATTCAGCACTAATGAGAGATCAATTTACTGATCCCCTCATGGCTGTATTAGAAGCCAAGCAAGCCCTAATCTACATGCTTTTAAATAATACAGCACATGCTAATCAACGTTAAATACTCGAAATTGCACAAAATAGCAGTCATCATCACAGTTGAAGTATGTAACCAATACGAACAGATATGCATCATGTACAATTCCTTGCTAATAAAATGAACGAAAAAAATTGGATTTTCATGGACGCATGTGTCTATGCATTTTGTTTGGTACGATGCGTCTCATTTTCAATTCAGCGGTGCTTCAATTGGAGCGGCGGTGGCTTGTTGCTCTTGTTCGTCATCCTTTTTCTCTGTAGCGACCTGCTCCTCTCCTTTTTCCTTCGTTGTTGTTGTTGTTGTTGTCATGGCCTGCTTCATCAATTCAATGGTTTGTTTCCCATCTGATTGCCCTGCACATGGGAATGTGTAGGAGTATTATGTGAGCAGTTGAAATCGGCAGCTGATAAAGTTCACCTCTTTTTTATTTTTAAAGGATAACAGATCAGAAGAATTTTAGATTGCAATTTATGCAAGCATGCCTAGATCACTAGATGTATGGAATTATGTTGTTAGAGACAAAATGATTAGAAAAGATGCAAAAGAAGAATAATGATCGTTGGGTCCCCTGATTTTGATAAACACAATAGAGGAGATAATAGCACGTGCCCTTCTTTTTTTTTTTTGAGCTGCTACCTTGGTATTTAGATATATATGATACTATTGATTTTATTCGGTCTTTGATGCGCAACTTTGACTACTATTTTCTATTAGAATATAATGATAATATCTAATAAAATTATAATATTTAAGAAGTAATTCTAAATAAAAATTTACCTATATGATCCTGATTTTCAAACTAAATATTTTGAGAGTCTGTATGGTCAAAATTTTAAAAGTTTAACCAAATATAGTTAATAGTGTCATATTTAACGTGAAGTTGGGAATTTCAGATTTTTTTTTTAGAAAAACAGTCCTTGTGCGTGTAATGTTCAGCAATCGAGGAAATTGAACCTACCATCCTCATCTCTCGAAACGGCAATGGATTTCTCCTCCTGTGTCTCCTGGGAGACGATGATCTCCTCGTGTTCGACCTTGATCTCATCTCTCGAAATGGCAGTGGATTTCTCGTCTGTCTCCTGGGAGACGATGATCTCCTCCTCGACCTTGATCTCCTCGTGTTCGACCTTGGTCTCATCTCTCGAAATGGCAGTGGATTTCTCCTCTGTCTCCTGTGAGACGATGATCACCTCCTCCTTCTCCTTCTCGACCTTGATCTCCTCCTGGTCGACATTGATCTCCTCAATGTTGCTTGTCGCCTCCTTGGCTTCTTCTGCCTGATCAACTCCGGCCACCACCTCCTCGACGGCAGCAACCTCCGGCAGCTCGGCCTCAGTTTTCACCTCCATTTCGTCATTGTTAGAAGAGCTAGGTTGCTCTAGTTTTGCCACCTCCTCGTCGGCCACCGGGACAGCGACGGCCGGGAAGGCGGCGGCGGCGCTACTACTTGTGTCATTCTCCTGGGTGGCCGGGGCAGCTGGTGAGGTGACACTAGTGATGTCATCCTCCTGACGAACCTCGTCGGCGTTGGCGACGACCGGCCGGGCACGGGCACCGGGGAAGGTGACACTGCCTTCGTCGTCCTCGGTGACGGGGGCAACCGCGAAGGTGATGCTTTCATCGTCGTTGGCCTGCTCGTCGTCATCTACCTCGGTTAATGCCGCCTCGTCGTCGTTCGCCTCGGTTGCCATTTCTTCCTCGCTCTCGTCGTCTTTCTCCTCAACGGCGGCTGCCTCCTCGACGGCTGCCTCAGGTGATACCATGACAACCTCGTCGCCGTTCTTGGTCTCCTCCTCTGCTTTCTCGTCGACGGTGACCTTCTTGGTTGATGCAACATCGTTCTTGGCATCGGTGATTGCTTCCTTCTCCTTGACGAACTCCTCCTTCATTGGCACTACTACATCCTCTTTCTTCTCATCAATGGCGACCTTGGTCGGAATCACCTTCTCCTTCTTCTCGGTGACAGCTTCTTGATTGGTCTCCTCCTTCTTGGCCTCCTCCTCTTTCTTCTCCTCGACGATCTTCTTCACGGCCGGCGGCGTCGCCTTGGACGTCGCCGTCGTCGTCGTCTCGACGATCACTACGCTGGTGTCCTTGACGACGACCACATCCGCGGCGGCCTTGTTGTTGTTGCTCTCCTCGACATCCTTCTCCTCTTCAATGGCCTTGTCTTTCACCGTCGCCTTGCCCTTGCTCTTGGTGACCACCACCTCTTCGTTGACACAACTTTCCTTGACGACGACGGCGGCCGAGCCCTCGTCGGACGGCGGCGGCGCGTGAGACGGGACGGTGGCGGTGGCGGCGACGCTGGACTTCCGCCGGAAGAGGCGGCGGCTGGATCTGCCGCTGGAGCTGACGGCGTTGCCTGTGGTGTTGCCGGTGGCCACAGCTTCTTTGGAGCCACCGCAACCCATGGCGGCGGCCGGCCGGCGATGTCGAGGAGGAGACGACGGCGAGGAGAGAATGAAGGAGACACAAGAACGCAGAGATCGAGAGGATGGGGAAAATATATGCTGCATGCACGCATGCACGAAATGTTCAGTCTCGTGGCAAAATGCATGCATGCATTGGCGTTGCAAATTTAGGGAAACCATAAACAAACAAGAGGTTTGTGGCATGTGTTTAGTGCTCTAATTGCAGCTCATTGTTGAGCATATTCGTAGAAAAAAAATCTTTAGCAAGGTTGTAGCTGATTCCAGGTGGTTTTTTCAGCTTCAGATGGAGGTTTAACTTTGCAGTACTAAATTTGATGAGTTGTTTTGCCTGAGAAGGATATGCTGTTATTCCGTTTAGTGGTGTACCCTCTGTTCCATTAAAAACCGAATCGTTAGCTACAAACTTGGACACGCATTAACCTGGATATATACGTGTCTAGGTTCATAGCTATGATTGATTTTTTTTTTTAGGAACCGAGTAGTACATGTTGATTAATTGAGATGAAGCAGTTGGAAATGACATGTACTCAACTAACTGGAGTAAACTGGGAGCTGTCTGAATTTTGCCCCTGAATATCTGAAATGCTAGTTGCTAAGGAGAGAACAGTAGTTGAAATGCTAGTTGGTAAGTATGAGAGTTGCATCCTTGCATGCAACCCATTGAATGTTAGTTACATGCACTGATGCACAACTACTGTTCTCACCGCAAGCCTATAAATCGTCCACTTGGAACTGCAGCATCAAATCAAACCGTACGATTGAAATTTGCAAGGATGTATGGCCTTTGCTCCTAAAAATTCTGTTCTTGGGTTGAGTTCTTTGTGAAGCTGTAGCTAGCATTTTCTCTTGGTGAAATGGATCCACCTGGGCCTGGAGGACCGGGAGGAGGCCCTGGGGGATGGGGCCCTCCTGGAGGTGGCCCTGGAGGATGGGCCCCACTACCTCCTGCTGGACCTGGCTTTCTGGGTGGTCCAGGCCCTGGCCCTGGTTCCTGGGGGCCTGGACTTGGAGGCTTCCTGGGATCATGGTAAGCTCTATACAGTACACTGCCCTAAACTTTCTGGAAATTTTAACCTCGTGTTGCAATTGCAAACAAAGTTTTCAGTTCAGCTGCCTAGGGATTCATAAACGAGTTTCAAGGTCTACGTTATGTGCAAGTTCAACCAATCAAAGCACACACCACAAAAAATTCACAGATCAACTCATCAAAGTCTGAATCTCTGAAACTCTTGTGCAGCTTTTATGTCCTCTGCTGCTGCTGCTTGCTCCAGGATTGCTGTGGGCCGTTTCTGGGGCGTCCAGGCCCGGGTGGCCCGCCGCCTCCCTTCTGAATTCTGATACACCCACCTTGTGAAATAATGCAATGTGTTTACCATTACACATCCTCTGATGAAGAACAAGTACCTGACAGCAGCTTGCAGAGTCTTACATATGCTCTTTACTTTGTCACTGTCTCTAGGAGTGTTATTGCATGATGTTACCTGTTTGCATTGTAGCAACTCGATGATATAATGAGGGTTCTGCTTTGGTACCTTGTTGATGCCTTTCAAATGACAAATCAAATACAACCTTATAGTTTGCAAACTGACACCAGCCCAGGTGAAGAGAAAAACAACGAAGAAAACTACACCGATTCTAAGAAAGAACCGAATCCAACACACTATAAAAACTCCAGCAAGGGGATTGAAAAGAAATCCGGGGTTAGTCTACTGGGCCAGCAGCATCTATTGGACGGTTCTGTACAGATGTAAAAGCTGTTCTATACACGCAGGCAATTGGCACCTTTGTTATATGCAAAACCATAATGGCTAGTGAATACGATGCTAAGGAATGCTCCTCTTTCAAGATTGATGTGTAGCTGCCCTTCGATTCTTGTGACAAGCTCAAGTGTCCAGCTGATGGGTTTTTGGAAGAACTTGAGCTCATAGGCGCAGGAGGTAACCCAGAGAAGTACCAAGAAGCGCCACATAAACCACAAACAGCAAGGGGAAACCAACTTGACTCCTTGGGGTTCCCTTCTTTCGTAAAAATACCTAGCCAAGCCATGCATAATATCAGAATTAGTAGACATGTGACATGCCCTACATGAAACACGGTATATGACCAGTGCTTCCAGGATGGAATTTGAGCCATACCATTTCTTGCTGTAACTTATCTCGCTCCTGGGTGGTAGTTCTGCTCTCTTCTCTCAGCTTTATTATCATCTTTTCAGCCTGCAAAACAGAAGTTAATATTTCACTTCAGGAAGTATTCTCTGGAATATAAGAGTGAAATCTGAGTTTATCAAACGTTATAAGCTCCATGCTTCAGGAGGAACTGATTCTGAATTGCTGATACTTGCTCATGTCCAAAATAGTGAATGGTATTTAATATTACCTCATCCAATTTTAGTTCGAGATTATTGAGCTTTGACTTCAGGTTCTGAACATCTTCTGTTACCTGGTAAATACAGATACAGAAAAATTTCAATAAAACTAGTGGGAAGGTTGTTTAAGAAACAGATCAAAAATGTATCGTGGAAAAAAAATGTAGTTTGAAGATCTCTATAAGTGCAGCATAGTTTTAGTGCATTGCATATTTACTTCATTAAGTTTAACGGAAGATAGAAATCAACAAAATATATACTCTATACTTATTTCCAGAAAGGTCACACCTATCATATATGGTCAATTACAGGAAGTTGGACGTAATGGCCGATTGGCAAATTGTGGCAAAAATTCAAATCCATAGTCAGAGCAAGTTAGCAGACTTATGATCACAGTTCAAA
The DNA here is from genome assembly GCA_008326285.1 of Oryza officinalis. Lineage (NCBI taxonomy): Eukaryota > Viridiplantae > Streptophyta > Magnoliopsida > Poales > Poaceae > Oryza > Oryza officinalis. The sequence goes on from BDMV01000001.1 coordinate 66,470,336, forward strand.
TTGACTCCAAAAGAAAAATCTTTACACTGTATTGAAAAATAGGTGCTGACATTTTCACTAGGAACAGGTGGAATTTTGCCAAAAGATAGCCACTAATCAGACTTTCCAGTCAGATGCTGCATAAGAATTGCGACAGGCTAAAATTCAGCCTAAGACTAGCACCGCAGGCATGCAGGAACTCAACTCACTGTTGCCTTAGATTCCACCAAACAGGCGTATAAAAATAACAGAGAATGAAAGCTTACATGGGATAGTTGATGACTTTGCACATTGACAGCCCCTTGCTCACTTAACATGACAGCTGCTTTTGGAAGAGTTTCTTCTAGAGGAGGCTCCTTTAAACTTGCTAGGTTTTGTTCCAAAGGATGGAGAAATTCGACAGTAATGGAAGGCGTGTCTCTCGGAGGGAGTGGAGATTCTGTCAATATAACAGGTGTCTCCTTAAATGGCATAGGAACTTCTCTCAGGATTGGAGTCTCCTTGACTGGGGAAACGGGTGCAGGAACTTCTCTCGGGATTGGAGTCTCCCTGACAGGGGAAATGTGCACAGGAACTTCTCTCAGAATTGGAGCCTCCTTGAGAGGGTAAGGGGGTGCAGGAACAATAACTGGGTCTTCTTCTAGAGGAGGATGAACCTCTTTCTCTGTCACTGGTATTTCATTCTTAACATTCAACGTGTCCTTTAATGAAGGAACCTCAACGGCTGCCTCAGTGTTTGGAATTCCATTAATTGGCTGCTCCCCAAAAGGATGAGATGCACTAACAAGAACAACCCTCAATTTACTTTCCTCAATATATCTGCCAGTTTCTTTAGAAAACTGTAAAAAAAGGATGGTAACATTTAAAACATGAGCAATTAAAAGAACACCATGTGTACAGCTCTTTAAAAAAAATGTCACATGCTTATGTGCTTACAAAAGAAGGAACGAGATCCTCATCTGAGGTTCCATAAGGGACAACTGTCGTCTGCACCAAAAACTTGTCTTTTAATTGCATGTCTGGTGGAGCAGTACGTTGTGCTTGCATAGTAACTGCATTCAAGTGAGTAAAGAAAAGAGTCAATAAGAGAAAAGAGCGATTTAACTTATTAGTAAAAATTATAACAGAATCAATAAACAATAAGAAACATCTGTCTAATAATTACTCTCCCCCCAAAAGAAAGCACACTGTGCTTCTTTACCACACAGTTCAATTAGGAATGAGTTCGTTCCTAGAAAGCTTTATATAGTTTCCATAGAAAATGAAAATAGTTATCTTACATGACCTTCCAAAATGAGCAGATATAATGTACTTTAATGTATATGCTGATATAGATCAACAAGGTAAGTAAATATATACCCGATGCAATAATCCCTGCATACACAAAGCAATATTACCAGTGGGTAAATGCAGTAGTGAGCTAATGAACAATAGAACATACCTGTGAAATCACATGTTGACCTTGGAAGGATAACTCCAGTATTTGGTCGAACACAATACCTTTTAGGAGATGTTGTTTTGACCTAACAAATTTGAAAAGTCAATATCAGATATAGTCCTATAGATGTTCAAATGGCAGTAATTATGATCCTTTGATTGAATATGAAAGTGATTAAAGAATGCATAATATTCAGAAAACAAATATTCTAAGTTTAGTGTCATCAGACATTAGGGTGTGTTCTTTTGTTGGTGTTGGGAAGAAATTCCCTCCACACGAAAAACGGAACGACTCATTAGCACATGATTAATTAAGTATGTACTAATTTTTTTTGAAAAATGGATTAATATGATTTTTTAAAGCAACTTTCGTATAGAAACTTTTTGCAAAAAACACACTGTTTAGCAGTTTGAAAAGCGTGCGCGCGGAAAAAGAGATATGTGAGTTAGGAAAGTAGGGTGAAGAACTCACCCTAAATAACAATAGGAAACACTCGCTGCATGAAAAATACATCTTTCCAGTTGTCTCATTAGGTTACCATATAAATATGTCTCTATCATTTCAGTATTTATTTATTGTACCATATCATTAAAAGATATTTAACTTTAGAAAAAAAGAATAATTGTATGTAGTAGCAGACAAATTAGTCTGTATTCTTTGATATGCCCATTTGGTATTCAAGAATGAAGGCCATAGCCACAGTCATAATAATAGTACTGATGGACAACTTCATGGTTACAGTTGCCTAGGAAAGGATACGCAATGTTTAGATAGCACAATGTACACCATCAGGAGCTATACTTAACATAAAAACAAGTGGCATTTGAATTTGTAGTTGAGAGCACAGACAAACCTTGAATGCGACATATTCATTGGATTTGTTGACAAGATGGACTGTACATGAACTTTGCTTCTTCACCTCAACTGCCAATAATAAATGAGATACCAAGTCAGATTATCATTCAAAACTTTGACAGAGAATGTACAGCAGTTAAACCCGTTTCAATTATATGACTGAATGTTGAAGTTTTGAACACAGGCATTGTAGGAACCAGTGCAACTTACAAGACGTCTTGTTCATCCAGTGAAAACTCAAAATTGCAAAGATCAATTTAATCGTGCACAAATTTGACAAGTGCATTGCACACAGTTCATAAGAAAACCAACTGCATAACTAGGATACGATAATTTTCAGTTTCACTGCCTCCCTCTTTTATCAGGCACATGAGGATCTTTTGAGTGATGCATGACTAAAAAGTAAAAACTCCCTAATACCACCACTCGCTCCTTTTATTATTGTTAGCTTGTGCATCGCTGTATCAGTCCATTTGTCAGTAGTTACTACAACCGCATCCAATCCAGGTAAGCCAATTAGACAAGCAATCAGATCCCTCTCTCACACACAGACGTCGGACTTTACAACCACTCGCACCACAAAATCGACCTGTCAGTAACCAAACGAACAGAAAAAGGAGCAGCCCACTAAAAAAGCAGCCTTTAAAAAACTCCAAAACAAAGTTCACAGAAAATTCCAAACTCCGGAGCAATGTTTATGGAATGTTATCTAAGTAACCTAAAAAAGGTTAACAGTAAAAACAAAACTACTCATTGCTTCTTCACTTAACACACAGTATAATCTACGAATTGCTAGTAGTACCTAGACATCTAAAATCACAGTGGAACCAAACTTCCCAATCTTATGACAGTCACATACCGTACAATTTGGCTACTAATTTCAAAATCATTGAGATCCTAACCCTGTTGATCAGTTCAATTGTTCAAACAAGGGGAAACGAAATGGGTTTTGAAACACTAACAAAACTGATCTCCAATCAAATGGACTCTACAAATTCCACAGCAGGGACAAAAAACAAATAACCGCACGAAGCAGGAACGGAAGCCGCAAATCACAACGCGCGTAGTACACCCGTAGAATCGACTCGATTTACCCGTTACGCGCAGCGAGACGGATCGGAGCTCTCTCTCTCTAGCTAAGGGGGTGAGGTGAGGTGAGGCGTGGCGGCAGCGGGGCTTACAGGTGAACTGGAGCTCGCGCGGGTGGATCTCGGCGAGGTCCTGGCCCATCTCCGCCGCACCACGACGAGACGCCGCCGGCCTTCACACCACCAGCACCGCCTCCACCGACGTTGGTCGCCGCGCGCAGGAGCTACCAGTCAATCGAATCCCCGTCTCCTCCAAGCCTCGAAGCCCGCGTGGCTCAGGAGAGACAGGCGGCGATGGCTTCGAGAGAGAGGTGGAGGAGGAGTTGGAGTGAAGTTGAAGACGACGGGAAGGCGACCACCACCACCACCACTCTCTCTCTCTCTCTCTCTCTCTCCCTCTCGAGAAGCCGTTTTGAGGAGGCGACTTGGGGGGTTGCGACTCTCGGGGACGCGGAGCAAGGATGCGAGCTTTTCCAGGGTCGGGAGGATGGGATGGGCCCGCCTTTTTATTGGTGCGGGCCAACCCGGCAGATGTCTAGCCGTTTTTCCACATTACTCCCCTACAAAATCTAATTTTATACCTTTGATATTAATAGAGTCTAATCGTTGTTCCCAAAATATAAGAAAATAAAATTAGATGGAACATATTCTGTAAATTTGAATAGGTCTAAACATGTTTAGATTATAGTATTAGAATAGTTCATCCGTCTTATAAGGACAAGAAGTATGTTTCATTTGGTTTCAGGTTTTTATATTTTTGACAGATATATTAATTGATAAACAGCGGGTGAGAGCCTGTCAAATAAGCAGGTTTCCAGGTTGCTATGCCTACTATAGTTATAGTTCATTTCTGGATCTCTTCTTTTAGGTATTCATTTGTAGATTTTACGCCTACTTAATCTCAAAATCCGAAGTGAGAATCTTTAATTATTTGGAGAAACGGAATAGTATTATCGAAGTAGCTGCATTAGGCGAGAATTTAGGCCCTTGGGTGCAAACGTCCAGTTGGTTTGTGAAGCATATGACAGGTGGGCCCGCAGCTTTAGTCGCCGTGTCGGCAAGTGACGTGGCAGGTGCAGGTCCGCTGCCACACGGCACATGCCCGGAAATATACGGCGTGATTCATTCCGCTCAAGTCATTCATACCAGTAGTCCAGTACCCGCGCAAGTATCAACAGAATCGTCAAATGGTCCAATGGCCCACCGCCACGTGGGCCGGCCTGGTTGGGTTTACTGCTACCGAGAGAGAGATCCAGGGGACATTGACTGTGGATTTCCACGTGGATTGCAGTCTTGCAGAGGGTGTGGCATCATGGTCATCCATCAATACTGTAGCAGTGTAGTTGCACACCCAACAGAGCAGCCATTGATGCTCTACTGTTCTTTCACCCCCTTCAGCTGAGGCTTGAGAGTGAAGTTAATTGGTGAGGTTATCTGTTGCTTGCAAGGTACAGATTAACTAACTAATTAAGCACTTGCTCTAGAATCCTTTTATTCTATTCTTCGTTTTGTTTTGCTTTACATTTGTTTGCTTAGGAACTAACAAACAAAGCACATGCATGCTCTAGAATCCTTTTGTTTTGTTTTTGTTTTACTTTTACCTTTGCCTAGTAGGTGGAAAGTATGAACTAACAAGTGTTGGTCTAGTACCTAGCTGGTGTAATACGATGAAGAAAGGTGGTAGTACAATTAAGTGGAGTATGTGCATATCTCTACTCTTCATGTCAATGATTTAAAGTTTTGATAAAGAAAATGGTTGTTGAAGTCTTAAATATAAGATAATGGCTCTGTACCATGTTTAACAAATTGGAAGTACGCTAGGATAGACAACTTTGGGGGTGTGCTGTTTCACAATTTAAAAGAAAAAGAAAGTAGGGGGGCGGGAAGGAGTCTTAACAAAACAGAGTTAGATGGGGAACTTTGTTAATGTTTTATTATATACACAATGAAAAAGAAGTAAAGAGTCTTCATAAAGAAAATCCTTTTCATACAATGATTCACATGGCATGAGAATCATGATTTTAAAGTTGTCTGATTTATATAACAAAACTTTTCCTCAAAGTTAGCTATATGATCTTCTTTTTAATCATATTGTGATCAAGTAGTACATTTATAACTATTATGTAGGTTTCTAAGGCTTTGTTCGTGTCATAGCTTTCCCAACGCATACCGCGCGCATGAAAAACGGAACAGTTCATTAGCGCGTGATTAATTAAGTATTAGCTAATTTTTTTTCAAAAATGAATTAATTTGATTTTTTAAGCAACTTTTATATAGAAACTTTTTTCAAAAAAATACACCGTTTAGTAGTTTGAAAAGCGTGCGCGCGGAAAAAAAGAGACATGAGTTGGGAAAAGAGGGGGAAGAACTCACCCTAATAAGTATGGAGCATACTACATGCTTTTTATTACATTAAAATAATTACTTTTTCTTTGGGAATATCTATTCAGGGGTTATATTGATGGTCTAGTAATGATATATTTCTCCTTAAAAAAAGGCAGTGCTACCTTTTCTCGTGAGGGGATTTAATCTGCTTTGCACAATTGCAACATTATTAATATCATGGCATAGAAATTGAAATGTGCATGATGCAATATTTACAATTGTGTACACTTAAAGAGGATTATCAAAGCTAAATATACTAGTAGAAGATAACAAACAACCAATCCCACCAATGTTTCACTGCTACTCCTATGTCACTACCAAAAATATATTCTTAGTAATCAAATAGGAGTACTCACTGAGGAAAAAAAATCTACATAATTGTGTAATCGTCTTGTCCTCTGTGGGACTTGATTTTCTTCAAAGGTACTCAGGTTTTCTTCTACGGTGGTTGAGGTCTCACTCTCCAACCGACCACCGGCCATTCCAATTTCCTAGCTAGCACAGTAGCTTCAAGTCCTTTTCCAGCCAAACCGCTCCGAGAAAACGAGAGATTTCCGGACGCTCTCACCGCCGGTGGCCCCATCACACACTCGCTGACAAAACCGAGGATTGGTACAGTGGCCGTAACGCTCTCGCTAATCACCATCCACTGCTCATGCTCTGCTCTTTTCCCAGCATCAGCTTGGGTGTTAGTGCTGAATTATTTTTTCAGTGATGGTGAGAAAGAAGAGAGAAAAGAAAGAGGTCGCTTTAGCAATTTTGGCTGTTTTTTACTACTCTTAACTTTTCCTTGGATCTATCCATGGATCGATGGATGACTGGATGAGAGGAAAGGAAAGGTCTGAAGAAACTCTGAATTCTGATCATGAGATGAGATGGCAGCAGAGGAGAGGCAGACGCTGACATGGTGACGTGCATAGCTCAGGCTCAGATTCTGGGATCTTTGAGTGGACCCACGAGGCCATAATATGGCAATGCCGGCCCAAGTTAGAAGGTGGTCATCGGCTAAATGGGCCGAAACTGGCTAGTACAGTAGTACATGAAGACTGCATCAATTCATTTCAGAATAAGTTCATTGTAAGTCCCTTAACTTGACAGCGCATTCAATTTTTGTCCTTGAAGCACAATACCAGATACAACGGGTCCCTCAACTGTTAAAACCGGTGCAATATAGGTCCCAAGATGGTTTGGACAGTAGTTTCAGCTGATGTAACGCCTACGTGGCTAATTTGACTCGGTCTTCATCTCATATAAAATTAACGTGGCACATGAAGTAAAATTTAACAATTTAAAAATTAAAACAAAATATGTGGGCCCATATGTCAGTCAAACAATAAGATTAAAAAACATAGTGGGACCCACATGTCAGTGGGCCCACTTCCTCCACCTCATCCTCTCCCTTCTCTATCTCCTCCCCTTCTCTCTTGCTTTCTTCCTCCTCTCCCTCCCTCTTTCTTGCTTTTCTCCTCCTCTCTTCTTCTCGATTCCTCCTCCCGTCCTTCGCTCCTATTTCCCCCTTCCCATACGTGCGCACCCCGAGAGGGAGTGAGGCACGGTGACGACAACCGGCTGGGAGAGGTGGCGACGGAGGCGGAGAGGGTAGAGGGAGAGGGGTCAGCGTCAGCGTTGGCTTCCGCGAGCGGTGGCCGAGAGAGAGATGTGCACGCGAGCGGAGCTCGACCTAGCGCAATAGCGGCCTGGGTCAAGGCAAAGACGGCAACGGCGCCTCAGATGACCTCCAGGCCAAGTGTCTGCCCCCGCGAACCGCTGGCGACGAGGGCAGCGTGGAGAGGCGCGACGGACGATGAGGAGAGGGACGGAGCAACGTGTGGTGACCACAATTGGACCTCAACGTGCCGGTGCTCACCCCGTACCTGGATGAGCACGTGGAGTCCGACGAGCCCCTGGCTTGGCACCCTGGCATGCGACCTGTGCTCAGCCCTGTACCGGCCGCATATGGCATTATGGCACCTCCAATCTCTCCTCCGTTGCTCTGGGGAAGGAGAGGAAAGAGGGGGAAAAGGGAGAAGGAGTAGGAGAGGAGATAAAGAAGAGAGAGGATGAGGTGGAGAAAGTGGGCCCATTGATATGTGGGTCTCACTATTTTTTAATCTTATTGTTTGACTGACATATGAGCCCACATATTATGCTTTAATTTTTAAATTGTTAAATTTTGCTTCATGTGCCACGTCAATGCCACGTTAAATGAAGACCGAGTCAAATTAATCACGTAGGCACCACGTCAGTTGAAACCACTGTCCAAACCGCCTTGAGACTTATATATTGTACCGGTTTTGACAGTTGAGGGACTCGTTGTAATTGACATTGTGGTTAAGGATGAAAATCGAACTCGCTGTTAAGGGACCCAAAATGAACTTATTTCATTTATTTCTGCGCAAGAAGTCCTTTTTTTTTCCTGAAAAGATGGAACTTCTGGTTACTACCAAGCAGCGAAGAGATGTCGAGATTATTGTCATTCTAGCGGACAATTGCTGGAACTGACGAAACCTGGAAGTACATGTAAATTCAAATCAAGCTGACAAATTGAGGACACTTTTATTCTTCGATTTGAAATAGGGAAGACGGAGGGCCGACGACGCTAGAGAAAAAGACAGTGAGATTTATCACCATCTCACCAGAGTACATCTGAACTAGTTGACTGACACGTGTCGAAATGGCAACAACACATAACCCTGAACGTGCCGTGTCTGATTATTTTGTGCGTGCCTGCATGCTCTGCTCGTACGCTCCACTCACTTTGTCACTGGCTGCCGATGCTGAAGTCGAAGTTGCCGCACCTGGTCATGATGCCGAGCAGCAAACCGCTGAACCCGAACTGCCACTTCTCCAGGTCGAACACCACCAGGTTGTCCTCCATCTGATGCCCCCCGATGATCACCGCCGGCGAGTGGTCCACCGCTGGCGTGGCCGTGGCTCCCATGTCGACGAACGCGAAGCACGCCGCCTCCTGGCTCACCTCCACCACGGCGCTGGAGCCGACGATCGTCCAGTTCTGGCCGCCGGCCAGCATCAGGTCGATGCTCGCCGTGTACAGGCCGATCCGCGTCGACGGCAGCGCCGACTTCTGGTAGCACAGGTCGAACGGCCCCGTCGCCGGCGCGCGAGCGAACCCGGCCGTGGCCGCCGCGAACGCGTCGCGCACCGGGCGGTAGATGTCGGAGCGCAGCGCGGTGTATGGCGTCGCCGTGCTCACCGCGACGCCGCCCGTGCCTTGGCGAGCGCTGAGCGACAGGGCGCCGGGCGGGAGGGGGACTTGGACGTTGTTGACGGCGACGCCGGTGACACCGATGTAGTAGGCGCTGCTCTTGGGGTTCTTCAGCAAGGCGGTGTACCTGAGACGGTCGCTGACCTGCTGCGGTGGCGCGGCTTGGAGCCAGAACGGGCCGCCGCCGAAGATGGCCGCGCCGACTTCACCGGCGGTAGGGAGGCACAGCGCGAACTTCTTCTCCACTTTCAGCTGCCCGGCGACCTGCAGCGGCAGTGACAATGGCGCGCGGGACAAGCCAGCGACGCCGGTGACACCGGAGGGGAGCGACCCCAGCAGCGGCTGCGGCGCGCACGACGCGACGGCGGAGAACCACACCTGGAACAGCGGGTTCTTGCCGTCGGTGGCGTTCGCCGACAGCTGCACCGTGGTAAGGTCGCCGTACACGCACTGGCCACTCGCCGGGTTGTACGAGGTGGCGGAACACGCGCAGCGCCCGCCCTCGTCGCCGTTGCTGCCGGCGGTGTACTGGCAGTTGGGGCGGTGGTTCCGGTTGGCGACGGTGCACACGCCGGCGCCGCACGGGACCGTCCGGTGCTGCCCCGGGCACGTCGACCAGACGAGCGGGCCGGCGAGGTCGAGGACGAGCTGCCCGCCGCCGTTCTTGACGGAGGCGGTGTAGAGCGACGTGGCGGGGTCCTTGGCGAGGCGGGTCAGTATGGGCTTGGAAGGCGGCCGGTGCTGGCCATCGCCGGCGGCGAGCGCGCACAGCAGCGGCGCCGCTAGCAGCGAGAGCACGAGCGCGATCTTGAAGCTGGACGACATGGCCGAGTAAGTTTAATTTGTGGGTGACTCCGCATGCGTCTGTATGCGTATTTATAGTGGTGTGTCTACGTGGACAGTTGACCAGTGGACTGGATTTTTTGTTTTGCTTTTATTTTTCGAGGATATTGGAACTTCAACTTGGCGTGTATATGAAGTCTCCGAAGTACATCTGCACGTGCTGTTTGTGCTAATTAGCTCAGACAAGTACCTCGTGGCTAGTATTATATGGATTTCATAATGCTAACCTTGAGGTTTGCGTACGCCACTTGAACGAATTCACCGATATCTGGGAAGGATATGATATTATTCTTGTGAGTTGTGACACTCACCAGCTTCGATTCTCGGCACCTCTCGCTAGTCACGTTTGTCACGAACTCGCAATTCAGTATTATCCATGGACCATGGGCCGTTGGATCAAGCTTCTACGCTCCAGATCGTCTGTGAACGGGTGGCGGGGTGCGGGTGCTGGGCTGATTAACGTAATTTGGGCATGTTCTGACCGTTCGATCAAATTTCAGCGGTCCAGATTGCTTCGCGCGGAGGAAAACAGACATCCTGATGAAGTGCTGATGGAACGAGAGATGGGGAAAAAAATTTTAACGAAGAGAGATGGAAAAATGAAAAGGACAAAAAGAAAAATACCGCCCATGGGGGTCGGAGAGTAAAACTCCGAACCCTACTTTTCGGTGGGGAAAACGGCGATCCTCTCATTCGGTGCTCGTCTGATCTCAATGCAGGATGCGTGTGAGTGTCATATGGCGATCACAGGCTTGATGCTCAAGTATATATGGATTTTGTATTGTTGTTCAGAGAGATATATGTTTTTAGTTAGCTAAGGTACATCGTCAGATAAGATTATACTCTCTCCGTCTCAAAATAAAAGAAAATTTTAATTGGATGTGATATATTCTAGTACTATGAATCTGGACAAAACATATGTCCAGATTCGTAGTACTAAAATATGTCACATCCGACCAAAATCCTTTATATTTTAAAACGGGGGAGTATCAGATTATTCGAGCATTAATTGCTCGCAGAAGAAAATTTGCATACGCACTACTAGAAAAACGATTTTCGTAGGCGACACCCATTTCACTATGCAGGCGGACCAAATTTTCGTATTCAAAACGTCGCCTGCATTGTCATGGACGGGGATACGGTGGCCGTCCGCTTGCAAAAATACATCTTCGCAGGCCTGCAAAGATATATATTTTTTCGCAGTTAGACCTCCTAAGGCAACGTCTGCAAAACTTGATTTTCGCAGGCGGACCTCATAAGGCTACGCCTGCAAAAATCAATTTTAAAATCAATTTTTGCAGGCGTAGCCTTACAAGGTCCGCCTGCGAAAATCAGTTCGCAGTATTAAAAATCAGTCAATACTCCTTCCTCAGATCCGGCCTCCCCCTCCTCCCCTACTCAGATCCGGCCTTCCTCTCTTCCTCCCCTCCTCCTCTCCCATCCCTCTCCCTCTCTCTCTCCTTAGACCTGGCCGGAGGGGAAAGGTCGGCGGCGGCCACAGCAACCGACGGCGCGGCCCTTCCCTTCCCTCCCTCCCTCCCTCCAAGATCTGATCGGAGGGGGGAGGGTAGCGGCAGAAGAAGCGAGGTGTGGTGGTACGACTCACCCCTCCCTCTCCCTCTCCCTTTCCCTCCTAGATCCGGCCAGAGGGAGGGCACCAGCAACAGCGTGGCTCCCCTTGCGCGGCGGCCACAGGCGACGGCGGCGGAGGAGGCGATGAGGCTGCTCCCCTCCCCCTCCCTCCCAGATCCAGCGCAGGGGGAAGGGCGTCGGCAGCGATGAAGGCGGCACGGCCTCCCTCCCAGATCTGACAGAGGGAGGGCACCGACAGCGGCGGAGAGGAAGGGCACTAGCAGCGGCGGAGGCGGCGTGGCCTCCCATATCTCCCTCCCTCCCTCTCTCCCAGATCCGACCGGAGGGCAGCGCTGGCGCGGCCCTCCCCTCGGGCGGCGGCAACGATGCGGCTCCCTTCCTCTCCCTCTTTCCCAGATCCAGTTCCTCTTCCCTCCCTCTCCCTCCTAGATCCGACGGAGGGGCGATGGCGGTGGCGCCAGCCACAACAGACGACAGCGGCGGCTCAACCAGATGGGGGATGGCGACGATGGGGTGGGTGGTGGGGGGATTTTTTTTTGTTCACGGAGAATATTTTTACAGGCGGGTGTTTGTAGCGCCTGCGAAAATGATTTTTGTAGACGGGGCTGATGGCCACCTGTAAAAATAATGTATTTTCGCAGGCCTTTAAGTGCATACAGGGTGGATGGCCACTTGGAAAAATCTATTCTGCCCGTCTGCAAAAATCTGTTTTCTAGCAGTGACGGTTGTGACATGAACATCATGTTTCAGGCCGAACAATATATTACTACACTTTCATATGACAAAATTACTGGAAAAAATATTCAGGGGGTTAAAAAACTGTCTCAACGATGCATCAAAGTATGAAACATGCAAAAGACTAAAGGAATCTGCCATCGCAAGAAGCCGATCGCAAGATGCCATCGGTTCAACTCCGACCCCATGACTTCGTTTGGCAAGAAGCTGTAGATCTCCATGGGTCGTTGGGGGTTGGAGATTATTGGTTGATTTATCGGCTAATGTCGGTTAGTTAGAAAGATTGAAATCTCACCGGTTTGCTATCCTAACATGAAAGAAATAAAATAAGAGATAATTTGTTTTTGTGTGATCGGTACAAAAACGAATTTATTTTCTAATCTAAAGATCCACCCCCGAGCCCCACCAGTGTCACATATAAAAGAAAGCGGAGGAGAGGCAAAGGGGACGCCCATGCTATCTCTTTCTAATCTCTAACCCTAAAATCAATCGTCCGATTGATCTAGACACTGGAAAAGGTTCGTGGAAGGGGTTCGTGAGGTTTTCTATGTGTGTGTTTTCATTCATAACTGTAACGCCCGCGTTTTTCTAAAAACCGCAGTTTAACGTCGCTCTGTCTTTCCGTTCAAAATCCCCAAAAATTTCAAAATTAGTTTTAATTTTATTTTTGTTTATTTCCCAAGTTAGTTTTAATTTTGTTTTTATTTATTTTCCCCGGTCGTATCAAATCATTTTCTTTCCGTCCGAAATATTCCAAAATATTTTGGATTTCTACCGCCCGGTGTTTATCCGTTTTTTTTTCACCCGGAGGTCCTTTGCACTTCATTAAGCCAGGAAAATTACTCAGGCTCATCCAGTAATCGTGCATCCATGTTTCTTTCTCTGTCTCTGTTTTTCCCTAAACTCCTCTACAACGAGCGACGGTTAGGCACCGTCCTGCCAGCACAGTGAAGATTAGGCACCGCTCCGCGCCGCTCGCCGAGCACGCCGGGCAGCGACAACAGCACCAGTGAAGGTAGGCACCGCTCCGCGCCGCTCGCCGAGCAAGCCAGGCAACGACAACGACTGGAGTCTGCAGACAGAGAAGCAAACACAGAGGCATCAATGGACGTTCTCGTCGCCAAGTTTCTACTCCCGAATCACCCTGGCAGTATAAATACCCTAGGAGACTTACCGTGGAGTTCCTCAGTCGATTCACCACTCCATTTTCACCACTCCGGAGCCGAATCGCCGAAGTCCCGGAGTTCGTCGCGTCGAGGTGGCCGATTCCCTTTTTCTTCTCTTCTTCTTCTTCTTCTTCTCCCTGCTCGGCCCTACTCCTCCTTCCTTCCCAGCCGAGCCCCTCCCCTCCTACCAGCACCAAACCGTCGCCCAGCCGCTGGCCCCGCTGCCTAGCCGCCGGCCGACGCCACTCCCGGCCGTGCTGCAGCCGGCGCCAAGCAGCCAGGGTACTGCGCCTGCCGAGCCGCTGGCCCCGCACTCCTGGCCGCCGGCCCCGCGCTGCCGAGCCGCCGGCCTGCGCCCCCAGCAGCCGCCGCCGGCCTGCGCCTCCTAGCCGCCCAGCCGCCGGCCCTGCGCCGTGCCGCGCCGCCGCCGAGCCCGGCTGCAGCTGCCGCGCCGCGCCCCGGCCAAGCCCGGCCAGCGCGCCGCCCTCTCCCCTCCCTGCCGCCCAACCGCCGGCCGACGCCGCCCCGCCGCGCGCAGCCGCCGCCCGGCCGCCGCCCCCCCCCCATCGCGCCTCCTCTCTCTCGGCATGAGAAGAAAGAGAACAGAGAAAACAAAGAAAGAGAGAGAAGGAGATAAGAAGGAGAAGAAAGAAAAAAAAAAGAAAAGAAAGAAAAGGAGTGGGACCCACGGGCCCACATCTCTCTCCCTCCTTTGACCCCTTTGACCTTACAGCCGGGCCCCACTCGGAATATTCCCTGGAATATTCCTCTCTATTCATTTAATCCTCCAAAAATTCCCAAAACTTCAAAAATCCATATCTTTTCATCCCGAACTCCGTTTGACTCCGTTCAAATTCTCAAAATCTTTCAAAAATTCCCCTCTATTTATTAACGCTGTCTTTTTCGTGTTTTGTTTTGGTTTAGCAGTGGTTTTATGTATTGTTTGTTTTTTGTGTTTAGAACCCGAGTCGGACGGAGGATTCGCACAGGAGTTCGACGCTCCGCCCGTTGTCGCGGAACAAGGCAAGCCCCCTTGACCATTTATTGCCCCTATATTTTTAAATTAAATATTTTGTTTGCCAAATTGCATGCTTTAGGTTACACTGTTTTTGGCCACGATTCAAGTATGAATCGTCGGACCTTCCCAGTAGTCGCACTTTTACTATATAGGAATTGATGACCCCATTCCTTTGTAACTCCACTACATATTTTGCGTTGGTATTTAAAATGCCAAAGTAGATTACCTATAGGTCACGATTGTGCTGTCGTGTGGGAAAACAAAACTGGGAAATTTATATTTTGAAAACCCGGCGAGATGTCGGTATGGTTAAGAAGAGGAAAAGTGTTTTAAAAACCTGATGATGCGGGAGTCAGTACCTTGGTGGTTTGACTACGTATTGTCCATAAGGACCGTTTCCTTTGGGAAATTCATCTGAACATATGACAGTGCGACCACACGGGTAGAATGGGATGCCCCTGGCCGAGTAAATAGCTAAAACATAGATGTCCAGCAGGTTAGCAGTTGAGGAGCACTGGTATGGTGGCGGGTATGGCAATCTCCTGCAGTGGGGATGTGTCGGAGTCCATACGGTGGGGCCTGAGTAGATGAGGGCTTGAAATTTGGCCTGATGCTTGGTGGAGAGATTCCACCCAACTGTGGGACACGGGATATTTATGGGTTGGTTATGGAAAAGCCTTGTAGCGAGCTCTCCTTTGTCGGCCATGTCTGATCCACATGTGTTCGGTAATGCGAGAAGTCCGCGACGTGTGGGTAAAGCGTGCAACCTCTGCAGAGTTTAGTCAAACTGTTTAAACAGCCGTGCCCACGGTCATGGGCGGATGTGAAGTGTTTCTCATAGCGTAGTGTTTGTTTTATAAATTAATTCTTGGAATGGGTACTGTCACCAGAGTTTGCCTTTGTGGCGGACGGCCAGCCTTCGTGGTTGGGAACGAGTCTGTGTGACTCGGGGTGTCGATTGGCACCAAGGTGTGGTTAGGACTGAGATGGCCGAGGTAGAGTGGCTGAGATGGCCGAGCAGTGCTGAGATGGCACGGTGTTTTGATTTGAGGATTACTACAGTGACAGGTTGTTGCGAAGCAATCTGTGGAATGGAGTAAGGCGTGAGCCTTACTTCGAAACTAACAACCGATACACTAGAGGTTTTCAACTAAATTATTTATAAAATCTGGTTTTCCAAATAAAACCGTTCCACCCCTTGTTATTGGCCTTGCATGTCATATTTTTCCCGGGCTTGCTGAGTACAACGAGTACTCACCCTTGCTATTATTATTTATAGAGTTAGAAGAAGGATACCATGACCCTTCCGCCAAGGCCTACTTTCAAGAGCAGGTCGAGTACGACTTCTCTGGGTTTCAAGCCTAGTTCCCAAGCATAGCCTGTGGAGTTATGGTTGTCTTATTGCTTCATGCCACCCTCCACTGTTGTTATGTTTCCGCTTGCGTTTACTTTGTTCTTTCAGTCTTTCTACCAGTCTGGGGTTTGTCCACGACGGTAGTAGTTTGAGACCTCCAACAATGTTGTAATAAAAGCTTTGTATTTCTGGATTCCACTATTATCCTGTGAGTACCAGCTCGTGTATCCTGGGACTGGTACTGTAATCACAGATAAGATTGTGACCTCCAGTCTATGCCGGTTGATTTTCTAGACCAGCATAGTCAGGGGCTTCACAATAACAGAGAAGAAGAAAATCAGAAGAAGAATCAAAAGAAGAAAGAAGGAAGGAATCAACAAGATTGGTTCCAATGGCTTCACACCAAGGTCGGTAGATCAATTTTAATTCCGCATAAGTAAGAAGTAATCATGTTTAGGCTAAGACTCAAAATTTTTAATTGCATTGCCCTTCGACGATCCTGATGACATGTCAGTGATAGTGTTGATGGAATGAGAGATGGATCGAGAAGCTGAACGAGTGAATCTTTTTGGAACCTCGTCGGAGTGTACTTGTATTAAGAACAAGAGAACACTGTACAATAGCCGTTGGAGCTAGAAATTACATATAAGAAAAAAAAAGAGAAGAATAAGGGAAATGGAAACAACCGCAGGATGTCCAGCATGTTCAAGTTTACACTGAATCATATAGATTTATTTTTATTGAACTAACAGTGAATCATATAGAATCATTACAAAGCATTGAGAAGTGTCGATCTCCATGAAGAGTTGTGCGGTCTCCGACCTCCCAGTGCCCTCATCGATTAATCTAATCCAAGCCCTTCAAATCATTTAGAAAAGAAAGCAAATTCTGGCGAAGATCAAAATCTTAACCTTATTTGAGAAAAAAATTAAAAAAATCACGACTACAGCGAGAGTGATAGGACTTTGCATTACTTGCCAAAAATAAAAACACCACGTCTTTCTCCCAGACGTAGCTTTGTTGAAAAAAAAAAGACGTGTCACAGTACATTTTCATCTTTAGTACCATGCAGTCACATGCTAACAGAGGCTAGCACCATTGCAGAGGCCAGCACCATTGCACTAGTACTTTTAAAATTTTTAGTGGCTTATATCTTTTAAATCATATACTGTTTTTAAGATTTGATTGAACCATCGTACTCTATTAAAAATATATGACAAAACAAGTCCAATATTGAATATATTCAGATTATTTACTTCTGTAGTAGTATTGTTACTTCGAATACTATGAAAAATTACTTTCCTATAGCAATACAGTTACTTTGAATATCATGAAGAGTTACTTCCTTCTAGCAATACAGTTATTTCTAATAACATAAAAAGTTATTTCTATTTCAGTGACTTTCCTCTAAAAGTATAGTAACTTCTAATATTATGAAGAGTTACTTCCTATATTGAATAAATTGCTTTTATCGAAAACAATTATGTATATATATACATATACATATGTATACACATATATATGTGTGTCTCTCTCTGTATATATACACACACTACTACCTAGCACGTAGGGTGCTATGTATCTTCGTAGCACACCCTCGTAGCCCTAGCCCACCACCACCTCCACCTCTACTGTCTACTTACACGATAGTAATTTTTTACTCCGTCATGCTACCACGCCCTTTCATAGCCTCAAGAGTAATTTTTTTACTAGCAAACTCCACGTACCAATAGTAGTAATTTTTTTAGTTAGTCATTATCTACTATAGAGTATTTATATTTAGGCAGCCATTTCCTCGCTTTTATTTTATATTTTGATTTATGTGGGTCTGGTGATGATGACGGGAGAAAACTTTGATGTTCGAATGTATGATAACATATGCATCGATTTTTCCGTGGCACTAGTTTTTCCTCCACTGATGATAAAAATTGTACTACAGTTTTTAATTAGTTAATCGGAATAAAAATATTACTAACAACAAATAATAATACTAGTACCTATTAGTAAAAAATACTACAATTATACGTGTTCAAAAATACTACAATTATATTTTTTTCAAAAATAATCACAAACGGTAGTTCCTAGAGTTTAAATCTAAAACCTAGCATCGGTAAAATTTTTACTAAAGGATTGATGTGAGAGTTTAGACAGAGACATAGCATTTGTAGAATAATTATGACGTCGGTAAAAAATGAGTTACGTGGTTAGGAACGTGAATTACTACATGGATAGAAACGGAGAAGGAGATAGCAAATTTCTGTGGTATTTACAGTCATCTTTGTTTTCATATCTGCTGATATAAATTTAGACTATTTGGACCTCAATAACGTTGTCTTCTAACATTGCAGTTTCAGGAGTTCCCATTGAAGTCATTGTACTATGAAAGCAATCTGTAGTAACTCATAATCTACACATCCATAGAAGCCATCCAATGATATAATAACTTGTGAGATATGTAGATTATCTGGTTATATTAGTTAAATTGCTGAAATTGAAGCTGTGACGTGCCACTGTCATCGCCGGCTCCTAGCTTGACTGGGTCACGCCGCTATCTGCATCTGTCTCGGAGACCTACGGCGATGGATGTAGAAGACTGCTGCCTGTCCTGGTGAGCGAGTGTCCTCCCCTTCCCGACATGTCCTGGACATTTTGTTCCTCGTCTAGGCGGTCGTCCTCAATTTTTCCTCCGTCAGCATCATCTGATCTTCAAGATTCTTTTTTAATAATGGATTATAAAAACCCAGCCTCTATATCTTTAAGGATGTACACAGCCATACATCTTTAAGGATGTACACAGCCATAAAATAGTACAGGAGTACATAGACTCTTCAAGATTACGGATGGGTGGTCCGGCAGACTATGATGGTGTAAAAAAATTACTACCATTTATATATTGGTTAAACAGAATAATTTTTTATTGAAGCAGAAACATCGATTTATTTTTTTGGGAAGATGACAGTAATTACTTTGTCATCCAAGTAAACAAAAACCTCACATAAAGATGAGATCGTAAAAAGATTACTAATGCATCAGCAAATTAAAACTACACACAAGTACACAAGTACGTGGTAGTAAAACTTTTATCCAACCAAATTGGAACGTTTAGTATATAAATATGTGTTAGTAATTTTTTTACTTGATATGTGATATGCTAGTTGGTCTAATTTGGTCCAAAACAGAATCAACAGGAAAATAGGAGATGCATTAGGCTAGTAAATTTTTTACCAAGGTGAAAGTGATGCAGGCTAAAAGACACGTGTGGGGTAAATTTGTTATTGAGTGGAGATCAGAGTATCGCTCCTAAAAAGAAAAAAACCGGACAAGGGTGGAGGAGCACTAAGATTTTCCTAACGTGCAGTGCTCTCTCTCTCTATATATAGACACACACGCAAATATACATATATATACACATACACATATACATACATACATACATATATATATATAGAGAGAGAAAATTACTTTCATGGTAGAGTTTAGTTACTTCTACCATTTAACTAAATTACTTTTAAATATTATAATATATTTAATATTATACTTAATTTATCATATATTTTGAGTGGAGTTCAATGGTTAAAACGGATCTTAAAAATAAAAATAATACATTGTTTGAAATATATATCACCAGAAATTTATAATAGACAAGTAATATATAGTACGTTATGAAGACTCACATTTGACTGTCAGAACAAAAGCGTGGAGATAAATTTTCAAAGTATATACATCGGACAGCTTTAGCAGGTGCCACGTCGTAAGACGAATCCGAGAGTGCTCTTGATTTCGATTTAGCGAAAAAAAAGTAGCATTCGATGGGGGTTGAAGATTAAAACTCCGAACCCTTGACCTCCTCCGAAAATGAAAAGAAGGTCAATCCAATGGGGCCAAGCGGGTCGGAAACTAAAACTCCGAACCCCACCTTTTGCGACGTTTTTTTAAAAATAATATTGTTTAAATGGAAAATTGCAAAACTAGTGGGCCTTTGCAGATAATCGCGGAAATGTGGGCCTGTCGAACCACGGCGATTCGACAGGGCCCAATCGAACGTCCGACCGATAACAGGCCGGACCGATCGAACGGCCGCGTTTCGACTGGGCCCTGTCGGCACGCGGCATGTCGACAGGCCGGGGCGCCGGCCCAGTCGAACTCCGGCCGTTCGACAGGCCAGCCCAGTCGAACTCCGGCCGTTCGACAGGCCGGGCCGCCGAACCAGTCGAACATCGGCCGTTCGACAGGCCGGGCCGGCCGGCCTTTTTTTTTATTTGTTACGTGTATTTTTTTTTGTTATAAATACAAATTAAATTGTTAAGAGTTGTTTTTAACTTGTTAAAAATTAATTGATGACATATATTTTATAATTGATTAATTATAATTTGTATGTTGTTTTCATAATTAAGTTTGTAAGTAGTTTTTGTAAATATAATTTTGTTATAATTGATTAATACCCATTTTGAATTGAATGTTTGGAGAAACACATCGGATTTTTAATTTATTAATTTTAGATATATCCATTTTTAATTTAGTAATGTACAAAACTTTTTTTTTAATTTGGTAAGAATTGTTTTTAAGTTGTTAGTAAATAAATAATGAGAGAAATTTTTATAATTGATTAATTATAATTTATAAGTTGTTATTATAATTGTAATTTATTATAATTGACATACACATTTGTAACTGCATATTTGGATAAACATATCGGAGTTGTAATTTAATAATTTTAGATATATCCATTTGTAATTTATTAATTTACATAACCTTATTTTGTTTATCGGTTATTTTCGAAAATTCTAAAAATCACTTTTGGATAGGGCCAAAAATTTGCAGAAGCGAAAATTGGTTCTGTCTATTTTCGAAAATTCCGAAAATCGTTTTCGAAGGACTCAAAAAATTTTGAATTCACATAACATGTTTGTAGAAACCGAGAAGAAACTTTTTTTAAGAATTGATGTTGAGCACATCCATGACCATACCGAAACAAGGAGAAGTTGTAGTACAATTTAAACATGATACACCTGATTCCATTGCGGTTACATAGATAAGATTAGATTAGAACTAGAAGGAAGGTAGTGCAAGAGTTGAACACGACGAGGATACAACTACCAACTCGTGCATACTACTGAGTGCAACGAGGCCACTTTCCCTTCCTCTGCGCATCGGGATTCTCCTCCATTGCTGCCTTCGCTCGCCGCGCACGCTCAAGCTTCCGCTCCTGCTCCTCCCTGTACGCAGCAACACTCCTCATTTCCGCCTCAGCCTTGTGCTCTTTTTCTGCGGCCTCCTCCTTGCGTCTCTGCTCTATCTTCTCCTTGCGCTCTGCATCCCATCGTCGCATGTACTCCAACCGCTCCTTGTTTTGCGGCTTGATCTCGGTGTCGATCCACTGCTCAAAATCACATAGCGGTGGAGGGGTCTACAACAAATGCAATGTTTACTAACCAAATAAGTTGTTCAAGACTACTTAATACACCAAATAATTATTACAAAACATCATTTCCTCACCATTAAGTTAATGCGGCGGATCTGAGGTGTTGGCTCAAACTCAAAATTGGCACACATCCAGTATCTCTGCATGTACGTCTCCTCTTCATCAGACTTGGCTACCTTGCAAGGATCACCGCACCAGCACATGGGCACTGGAACACCGCTAGGCAAAGGCAATGGGTTGAAGGCATTTCCAGTCTTCGGGCGATAACTACAAGTCAACAATAAATGAAACGTCCTAACCCGTTAATCTAGGATTCCTCATTTCATGCACAACGAATAACACATAATATCACAGAAACGATTTATGTTACCTTGAGTTGGTAGCTTTTCCACGCCTTGGCATCCTACAGTTTTAAAAAAGAACTATCAAATATTGTACACACCCTTAATACTTCTCATTGTACGGTCAAATATAGTACTACTACAAACCAAACGTGTGCACAACAAATGTAGTCTAAAATTATTCACACTTCTAAGTGCTACATATGTACTCACAAATTTCAACATATCTACTCACAGTGCTATAGATCTACTCGCAAAAAATCAAGGATCCGCATCTAAGTGCTACAGATCTACTCAGAAATTTCAAATACATGGTAATCACAGTAGTATGCGACACAAAATATAACCATACGTCGGGATATTGTACTAACCTGCGATTGAATAAGCACAGCAACACAGCAACAACGCTTCGCGGCTCTTCTCCTTCTTCCTCACCTCTCTCTTTTTTTTCCTTCAATTGTGACCGGTTGAAATGAGCACTTCCTCAGGCCATTGGATGAAGAGCGCGTATTCGGACCTATGTAATATATAGTGGAGGAAGGAGAGGTACATATCGGTCTAACGTGAGTTCACCAGTAGCGTGGATTTGACAACACGTTCACGCGGCAGCGCAAATTGAATGATTGTGTCGAACAAAGCATCGGCAAAAGTTGAGTCTGGACGCCTTGACGCGCCGAAAGATGATAGCGACGTATCGTAAACGTCTGTCACGGGCCAAAAACTGGTAGGGACCAATCGTAGCCCTCTGTTACGCGCCGAAAGTTTTTTGTCGTTTCGTTGAGTAGATGTAGCGAATGACATGAAATGTTTTCGTGACATATGAGTGCGGCGACCGAATAGAGTTACATACGAAGAGGTAACACTACAAGTCAAGAATGCCCCCCTCTCGCACGCTTGCTAGGCCCTCCCTTCTTACGTTGTCTGATTTGCGCTGTGGGATATGTCAAATTATCAGGTGGGTGCCTATGTCGTGCCGGCTGCTGTGGAGTAGCATCCTCTGGCTGCATGGACTCCCCCTGCTGCGTAGGCTGCGTGACCGGAGGAGCACCGTACCAGTAGTCTATGCCAGCCTGCGCATCGGGTGCATCCGTCGCAAAGAAATCGTCCACGAACTGTGTTCGAGGAGAGACAGCAGGAAATGCAGAATGCCCCTGCGAAACCCCGTAGTCGTGACCTGTTGCAAATTAGAGGCGATGCCACATGTTCATAGTTAGTAACCATGCATAAAAATTAAGCGAACGATGATGGTAACTACGATCTAAACAATACTTACTTGTGTGCTGTGTGTACCCTGACTCCGGTGCGCGCGGAGTAACGTAGAGTCCCCAACCCGGTGTGGGCGCCAGGTAGTCCCCTGTCGGCAGGTAGGGAAAGTCTGGCTCCGCATAGGCTCCCTGGGTATCGTACACCTGCTGTGGTTGTTCACGTAGCGTAGGTTAAGATATGGTATAAAACGGAGGTTGAGTACGATATGAACTGCGTGGTAAGCAAGGCAAACGTGTCGTACCTGAGGCCGCGGTGGTGGCATACTCGATGTCGGAACGCCAAAGTCAGACGATCTCCCTGGGCGGACGGGGGGAGGCGTCTCCTGAAGTGAAGGCCGAGCGTGCGAAGGACCGGCGTCGTCGTAGTGGCGACGTGAAGTAGAGGAGCGGAACTGATCCACACTGGAGCGTCGTGGTAGTGGTGGCGATCCTGCCCGCCTGGAAGGCTGCACAACATCAGCCGCGCTCCGACAGGAGACACGACGAAGTAGTGCCGCAACCCATGAACGGAAACTGCGAAGGACGGACGCCACGTCGTCCTGCCTGACGTGCTGAGGCCTCGTCTCCAATCTCTGTAGCATCGTGTTGGACTCAGCGTGAACCTGTTCCACAAACTCGGCCTATTGAACGAATAGGCAAGGGCGTTAGAACCATTGAACGTGTTCCACATGTAACGATAATGATCGAAAGCAACGACATACCATTGAGTTGTACGCAGCTCGAGGTTGTGGGGCAAACGTGTCCGTGATCGACGCCTGGTGAGGGTCAGACGTTTACCCTTGTGGCGGAAAACACCTCCAGCGCGTAACACTACGGTACCAACGAAGGTACTGTCCGTACGAAGCTCCGTCGTCTGGAGGTGTTTGGAGAACCAAGTGCTCCGCCGCATGTTCCCACTCCGCAACCGTTGGCGCGATCGTCTGAACAATGGTCCCCTCGTGGGACAGACCGAGTCCCTTCCGTGTGTACCTGCGTACGATGTAATGAGTACGTAAGAAACGTATACGATGGGGTAAAACACACTACTTGCCTATAACATTGTCGGACAAGTACTTACTTGTGGAGGCTAACAGCTAGAGAGCGTCCACCTCTCGGAGGGTAGTCTTGGTACATGCCGAGCTGTTTAAGTACCCTTTGCACGTGGTACGGCTCGACGTGCACGTCCAGCACTAGGTGACAAGTGGTCCTCCAGAGCTCTGCGTCGCGCGTGCAGAGCTCTGCAAGACCGTGCGGTGCCCGCTCGACGACATCCCGATGCGTGTACGGGGTCCATCGAACCCGGTCGGGCGTAAGCTGATCGAAGTCCGCCACGAACTGTGTGTACACGCGACGTGTCGTTCCGCTCACCCACCTCGGCTGCAAAAACATGAAATATGTGATTAGTGCCCGTAAATCGAGATAAAGCGTAGAATAAGAAAGTGTTAGGAAAAATGCATTGCAATGTACAATTTACCTCGCGGTGTATCCACAGCGATCCCATGGTGGGACGATCGTCTATGTCTTCAAGTCCAGACTTGTACATCTCATCGACGCCGTAACTTGCGTACGACTCCAGGTGTGGCCTTCCAATGTCAAAGCGCTCATGCGCCCATAACATTAGAAGCAGAGGGCATCCTGTCAGAGAACTGGCCTTGCCGTTCCTGTTGCAAGCATCGCATAGACCAGCGTACGTCGCCGCAAGAACAGCCGACCCCCAACTGTACTGCGGAATCTCCTCTACAGGTAGCTCGGCGATCTGCTCCGCGTAGTGGATGAAGTGCTTGTCCACGGAATCAGCGTGAGTCCCTGTGAACATCACCCACCCAAACAACCACAGTAGATATGCGAGTAAGTGTCGGCGCACTACCCAGTCTTCCTGATCCTCTGGGAACACCTCCTGGTGGAACTGGTGCAACCAACTCCTCGTGGGCCCATGCCCATCTGTGAGATCCTCCAGCGGAGCAGGCACCACTCCACCAAAACTGGCCAACAGATCATCCGCCCATCCAGCGTGGACCTGTGTCGGGCCAACCGCTGCACCCGCTATCGGTAGACCCAACAAAAAAGACACATCCTGCAGAGTGGGTACCATCTCTCCAACTGTCAGGTGAAAGGTGTGTGTCTCGGGCCTCCATCTATCCACCAAAGCACTCAGCAAGGCCGCATCGATGTTGATACGGGGTGACCTTCCACGTGAAGGCTCAACCAAGCGTGCGAAGGTCAACAACCCAGCGGCTCTCAACCTGTTACATGTTACAAAGGAATAATTAGCAATGCGAGAAAATTTAAATGACAGCACGAGGTGACAAATGGTTTTGCACATACCTTGGAACCCAACGAGGATCGATACGCCAATACTGATCCGGTCCCCGCATCTTCAGCACGTTGCAGAACGTCCCCTGACTCAATCGTCTCGAACGGTGATGTTTATCGACCACCTCGTCGATCAGCGATACGTCATCCCTGGCAGCCATATCTGCAAAATGCATGATTATCAGTGTCGTGAGCAGCATAAATGAATTAAAAAATGACAAAATGCGCGTGCAAATTTATGCGAAGCGAAATTTTAATAGCATAGCAGAAGTCAAATACTGATAAAATGATGTGGACACACTGCAAAACTTTAAATGAATACAATGTTATGCAACGCGATAGTATCATCGTACAGGTTACATACTAACAAGTTCAAGTGAACACACTGTAGAACTGGTAAATACAAAAATTACAAGACGAATAACTAAGGATTATTTCTCGAAGTCGACCTCCGCCCTGCAACACGCCGAGTATCGCCACCTTCTGCATCTTTGGCTACGTCGTACATGCTGCAATCTTTACGACTATGGTCTCCGCCGCATACAATGCAAGCCTTTCGACGTCGCGAACGGGTGTTCGTTTCAGCTTCATCCATGTGGTTCTTGATTCGTCGGGTCTTGCGACGCCCCTTCGTGGCAACTAGCAAATTTGAGTCAGGCACCCACTTGGCTTCCCCTGGGGGTGGGCGAGTGAAATCACATACCGCACGCCAACCACGCAATTCACCGCGCCAGGTCTTCTCCCATGCTTCCTTACTAAAGTAAGGCGAGACGAATATGTTAGCATCGACACCACCTTTTGCGGAAGCGGCAAGAACATGAGAGCATGGCAGATGTCGAAGAAAATGCTTGTTGCAGTTGCATTTGCAAGCATGATAGTCTGGCCACAAGGTGCACTCCAATGTGATGTCCGTACTCCCAATACCGACACCACTCTTGTCACGCAGGCGTACCTCAAACAGCAACTCCCTATTCCCAGCAGGCCAGACCCTGTGCATTCCGCCCTTCTTGCTTTTCTCCTCCATGTACAGTGTGATAGCGGGGCTATACCTTACATGAGGATTGGCAAGGTTAAGACTAGCCATGGCGTATCTTTTACAAAGATACTTCTGTGTACCCCTTGTGATACCCTCCAGGATAGCAACAAGTGGTAAAGGACGTGTATTTTTCATCACCCAGTTGTACACTTCAGCAAGATTTGTTGTCATCACACCATACCGTGAACCATTGGTGTCATACAACAATGACCACTTTTCCCTTGGCTCATGCTCTATCCAGTCAGTGAAGCACTTTGTAGCCCTCCCCCGCTTCCTACATCGAGTGACAGATGGTGATTCGTTTGGAACGGGATCCAGGCCTTCCAGCTCGTCTTGTCGGGCAACAACTGGTTTTTTTCGAACCTCTTGCATGTGAGTAGTGGTCAGCCGATCCAGCTGTTCCCATATGGCGTCGAACTTTCTTTGCTGATTCTGCTTGCACAACTTTTTGAACAGGTCCATTAACCTCTTGCTCCTGAATTGTCTGTAAAAATTTGCACCGAGATGTCGCATACACCATCTGCTATGCAAATCTGGCCAGGAAACCTCATCAGTTACATCTTCCTTTAGCTGCTGCACCGCTGATAGAATGCCGGCATGTCGGTCATGCAGAACACACACATTTGGTCTGTTTTGAACAACACACCTTTTAATGTGACGCAGGAACCATAGCCAGCTCGATGTGTTCTCGCTTTCAACAAAAGCGAAGGCAACAGGGACGACATGGCTATCAGCGTCGACTCCGATTGCGGTTAAAATAGTTCCCCTATACTTGCCTGTCATAAAAGTACCATCAACACATAGCAACGGAATGCAATTTCGGAAGGCCTCTATCATGCACCCAAATGACCAAAATGCACGACGAAGGACGTTTTTCCCATTGTCAGCAACCTCATCAAGAATAGCCATATGTGTGCCCGGGTTTCTGGCCTGCAACACCTCCAAAACTGGGGGAAGGTTGTGGTATGAATCTTCGTAACTTCCAAATCTCATCTCCAGTGCTTTCTGCTTACCCCTCCAAGCCTTGTCGTACGATATCTCATACCCGTACTCTTTCTCCACGTCATGCATTATTGTGAACGGCGACAAGGAGGTTTTTTTAACAACCTTCGAATAAACTATTTGTGCCACGAATGCAGCCGTCATGTTCCTGTGTACCAAAGGGGTCTTGTCCAACAAACATGTATGCTCCTCAACCCTTGAAGCTACCCATAAGTTGTCATGTTGTGGCTTGTAACCATGCACTCTCCAAGGGCATCCGGGCTTCGTGCACTTCACGTCATACGTCGTCCGATTTGAAACCTTCACCCTGAACTCCCGCTTCTGCAGAAAAGCCCACCTCTTCACCGCGTCTTGTAGGTGCCCTTTGTCGTGAAACATCTGTCCAACTTGCACTTTCTTACAATCATATCGCCAGTGGGCATCTAAACCATCGTTAACCCCCAGACGGCTCATCGATATGGTCGTCCAATCTTCAGGTACGTTGGCTTCCTCGTCCCACTGTGCTGTATCTTGCCCTTCCATCACGAACGAAATATATTCCTCGTTCTCCAGTTCCATTTCTTCCACTACCGCATCGTTCTCCTCCGCAGCATCAACAGCCAAAGGTGAGTCCGGCTCATCATCATCCAACTCGTTAGGCGGACGATTGCCACCAGGCACAACTAAATCTACCGGTGCAGTAACCTCCTCCACTGCATCCTCTTGCCCACTCCTGTAAATATTAATCTCTTCCACGATATGAGTTTGATCCACCTCCGTGCGGCTGGTCTCGCCGGTTCCAACAACATCTGTTTTCTTTTGCACCAATATTGCCAGGCTATAACTTTTCTCTCTTACTTTAGCCACAAATTTTCTCCAACTCCCGGTAGATGCAAGGTCTACTACCCTCCACTGCCATCCGTATTCACCCCTTACTGGCCACACGGCTTTTATGATTAATTTCTCCATCAAAGGATCTATCCCGAACATATTATGCAGCCACCCTAGCACATCGTTCAAAACCAACTGGCCTGGTGTATTTAGGGTAGTATCAACGAATGCATATACGGTCAAATCGACCCCGCTATCACAAAGTTGTATTGGAGCGTCGCCATAATACACCCGAACGGGCATATCACCTGACATCCTGAAATAGCATGCCAATTGCTATTAATACGCTTACCCGAACGGCAACATCACCTGACTACCCATAAAGTGTCGCATGCTCTATGCTTACATTATTGCTGTAACGTATTTTCAACTATATCTCGTTACTTCAATATAAGTTCCATTCGATTTTAACTAATAATAAAAGTATAATACCTCCATTCGATTTTAACTAATAATAAACGTATAATACCTGTACTAACATCCAACAATAATTAACCAAAAAAATTACCGTCGTCTAAGGGATTACAAATTTATACCTTCGCTGTCGTTCCTCTTTCCTGTGTACTTGCGCACGTCTTCTTTCAAACCGCGTAATTATTCCCTTCGGCCGAATGGCACAGCTCTGCACTAATTTTGACTACTTAAATATAACATCAAATTGCTTAACATTACAAAATTGCTAATCACCTCAGCAAACATATACTAACTTTAAATTATTTGCAACATACAACTAAATAACTATATATACTAACATTAAACAATGACAAATGCTTCACACATTATATATACTAACATTCAACAATGTCTAACGATTTACACATTATACGTACTAGCATCGAAATAACAAATAACAAGTCTCGTAATAGCATTGATATTTACAACTTAACATAGGGATTAATTATACCTTAATCACCGCAGCTGCTTTTGGGCGTCACCTTCTCTTTCCTTCTAGTGCTGCTACCTTCGCGACGATGACACACCACGGCAGCAAGCACCAGCGGTGGACGCGACAACAACCTTCGCACTCGAGAGAAAACAACTGCTCCCAGCAGCAGCAAGCAGCAGCGAGTGAGGAAGGAGAAGGCAGCAGCACGCAGCAGGCAGCAGCAGCAGCAAGCAGCACTCGCAGCAGCAGCAGCACTCGCAAGCAGCGGCACTCACAGCAGCAGCAGCAGCAGCAAGCAGCAAAGCAGCGAAGTGAGGAAGGAAAGCAGCAGCAGCGAAGTGGTCCAGAGGAAGAAAGGAGGCAGCAAGCAGCAAAGGACCTGTCGAACGGCCGTATGCCGATAGGGGCAACGTGTCGACCTGCCGCTGGTCGACAGGCGCGGCGCGGGTCGCTGTCGGCCGCCCGTTGTTCGACAGATCTGGGCCGCGCGCGGTTGGTGGGCCCTGTCGAACTGCGGGAGTTCGACAGGCCCCCTATCGATCTGCCGCAAGCCGACAGGCCCCTGTCGATGGGCCCCTATTCGACACGTCGGGCTATCGTTTCCCCCCCATTCGACAGGCCCATATTTTCGCAAATTTCTGCAAAGGCCCACTAATTTTGCGATTTTCCATTTAAACAATATTATTTCTAAAAAAAACTCACCTTTTGCCACGGCGCGCTCGTCATGGTCGCATACTTTGGCGAGGTGACTGAGCTCAAGCAGCGAATGGCCTTGTGGTCACGGAAACCACATGCTGAACGAGTGAATCACATGGAATCAGTAATTACAAAACTGGGTGCTCAAGTATGGATGCTGAATGGTTTAAACTCCAAACCCCCAATCGCCCTCGTTGATTAATCTAATTTAAGCACCTTGATACCGTTTAAAAAAGAAAACAAGTGCTGTCCAAGATTAAAAATTGCAAGCCTCCCCATGCAACAAATATCGTTCCATGTGGATCGGAGATTAAAACTCTGACTCCCCATGCCTCCTCCGAAAGTGAAAAAAAAATGATGATCCAAAGGTTGAATCTCGTATACCATCACAAAACTGGCTTCTCGAGTATACATGCTGAACTGCTCTTCAGATGGACGATGAAACTGTTGGCAATTTGCTACTAGTGCATGGTGAGATAAGATTATATCCATCATTATATTCCCTCAAACATTTCTTGCAGACAAAACTTTGCACATCGTGCGAGTTGTGACAAGAACATTATGATACACGTACAGTATACACATGTTACTTCTCTGATGCTGCAACATTAACATCTCCCTGCAAGAAAATTCTCCGTGGGTACATCATGTTAGAAGTATAGATATGTACGATTAGAGATAAGAGTCAAATATGAGATGAGATAGAGTCTTAGAGATAGAATCCTAGATATAAGATAGTCCTAGAGATATAATCCTAGAGATAAATCCATTATAACTTGTCTTGTACTCCAAGCTCTACCTCATATATACTCCTATATATACCTCATTAAAGGGTCAATACAATACATCAGAATACAACAGAATAGATTTTTTCATACATCAAACATCAGCCACTAGGCTGAATGAATCTGCCATTTCGTGTCGCTCCGCTCCAGGGCGACACGGGCGACGACTTGCAACTCCGCCGCCACCCTTCCCTCCCTCCTCTCCTCTGCCTCACTGCCGCCCGAGCAGTCGTCGGCAAAGCCAGGCGGTGGCAAGGAAAGCGACGGCGAGGCCTTCTACCTTCGCTCCAAGACTCGGTGGCTGGGGCGTCGACGAGAAACGGACAAAGGGGCGGCGTAGTGTCGACGGCGGGTTCTAGCGCCCTCGGGGCTGGCACGGTGGATCTGGCGCCGACAGAGATGGATCTAGGCCCCTCATGACCAGATCAGGAGGGAGCGGCGCCGGTCGCACCGCATCGAGGACGAGGAGGTTGTGGCGCCAGCGGAAGAGGTCGCGGCGTCGGTGGAAGAGACCACGACGTGCTCGCGCGAAGAAGGCGCGGGATGGCCAGATCCGACGCCTCCGAGGAGGGCGAGGCAGTGAGGAGGTCATGGAGGTGGGGGCGGTCGGGGAGAGGCAAGGCGGCGATAGACAACGACATGCTGTGGAGCAACAGGAAGGTTGACAACGGCGGTAGGCTGGCGCGGCACGAGGAGGTGCGACCGGCGGCAACGGTATGCCGGCATGGCGCGAGATGCATAGCCGACGGCAGTGTGAGGCCGGCACGGCACGAGATGCATGGTCGGCGGTGACGTGGAGGCTGTGCAGCGCGAGGATGCACGTACGAGGCCGGCGTGGCGCGGAGGCGCAGCCGGCTTTGATGGGAGGGTGGCGCGAGATGTCAATGCCGCCAGGGAGGCCGACCCGGTCGACAACGCGGGAGGATCCAACGACGGCAGGGAGGCCGGCGTGGTGGGTATGCCACAGAGACATGTGGTGGCTGTTTGGCAGGGGGCGTCAGGTCAGCAGTGTCCTCGCGCTGATGGTGGTTGGTCGGTGATGGAGCAATGGAGCAACTAGCTATAGATCGGCAGGGGGCTGGCGGCAGGTGCAAAACCTAACTCGGCATTTGCCGGGCTGATATCGACGACGCTTCGGGCGTCATTTTCCCTTTTGGGGGCGACGTCGAGTCGTCCCTCCCCCTCTCGTGGGGCTACCGGGTGAAAACCCAGTCTTGGTTCTCCTCGAGATCTCGACGGACGACGACGACGGTGCTCATCGTCACTCATTTCTATGGAGACGTCGTCTAGGAAGTCTCCTTGTCAAAGCTTCCCTCAGACAGCTTGCACGTGCTCTCCCTAGACGGTTGTCCTCTTACGACGGTGCCCTAGCTGATGCAAGTTGGCTATGTTGGTGGGCCTTGAGGGGAAGAGTGGTTTCATCCTTCTCTCTCACCCTCTCCCCTTTCAATCCCAAAGGCGTGGATAGAGCTTAATGCGGTGTTAGACCGTTTGGGTTTGGTTTTGGACGGTTCGGCTGTAGTTTCTTTGTTGGTCTTGCAACGGACGGTACGGTGCTAGCCTTCTCGGGGACTTGTGTAGGTGTTGTCGGTGTGAGGTGGTGGTTTTTTTCTTTTCCCTGGCTACTGCCTTTCAAAATGTTAGCCTTGTAATTTGTTTTTACTCTATTCAATAAATCATCGCACAATTTGGTATTCGTCGCATTTTAAAAAAAGAACGAATCTTCCATTGCAAGGAACTCTTTCCGAACCGCCTTCCACGCTGACTCCTGAGCCGTTTAAGGTTACAATCCTTCATGCAGCACACGGCAACATTGCGTTCTGCTTGGAAAAAATGGAGTTTTCATATGAACTTTGCAAAAACTTCAAATAGAACAGTTTAAATCCTAAACGAATTGAGAACAACTCGTGTCCCAAACAAAGTTCCGGGTACGTACCGTGTGTAGTCGTGAATAATATTTGGCTCATCTGGCCCGCAGACTCCTGATCGAACGGTTGCATATACTCCAAAGGGGTCGGAGTTTTAAACTCCGAACCCCCACGTTGATCCCAGGAACGTCACGAGCGGCCTCTGGCCGTGCGGCCGTGCCATGCCAGAGCGCCGCCGCATCTTGCACCCCTCATCCTCGTCGCCGGCCGGCGCCGCCCTCGCCGAGATCGTGTCTCCTTCCTTAGCGGTCGCCGGCGACGATCGAGAGGATGCGCCCGTGGTCCATGGAGTAGGTGATGATTAACAGTTTTACACTACACACCACACATGGATTTCTTCTACATCATGTAATTTGGGTAGCATGCAGCAACATCGGAACTTGTTTGGGTATCAATCATGTAGACTGCATTTACTTTCTTGAATTTCCTAGTTCTGCGAAGGATGATGGATTGAGCATTGACATGTATGGATCTCCATGAAGAGCTCTGTGATCTCCGACCTCCCACTGCCCTCGTTGATTAATCTAATAATCTAAGCCCCTCAAATCGTTTGGGAAAGAAAGAAAATTCTAGCCAAGATTAAAATTCCCTACTTAACCTTATTTGGCAAAAAAAAATAAAAAAAGTTGCATTCGATGTGGGTCAGAGATTAAAACTCCGAACCTCTTAACCCGGCCTCCTTTGAAAATGGAAAAAAAAAGGCCGATCTGGGGCAAGGGGGTTCGGAGACTAAAACTCCGACCCACCTTTTGCTACTTCGGCGAGGTAACTGGGCTCAAGCAGCGAATGGCCTTGTGGTCACGGAAACTACATGCTGAACGAGTTAATCATATGGAATCAGTCAGTAATCACAAAACTGGGTGCTCAAGTATATATGGATGCTGATCGAATGTGTTCTTCAGAGGAA
This sequence comes from Oryza officinalis, assembly GCA_008326285.1. Classification (NCBI taxonomy): domain Eukaryota; kingdom Viridiplantae; phylum Streptophyta; class Magnoliopsida; order Poales; family Poaceae; genus Oryza; species Oryza officinalis. Next base: position 66,503,446 of record BDMV01000001.1, read on the forward strand.
TCTGCGAGATCAGATCGCTCGGGAACTTGGGCCGTTGGGCGAGCAGATGGCGCCAGCGTCTTCAACGGCGGCAAGATCGCTGTTGTTCACGACCGCCGCCCTCTCGTGATGAACTGATGATGATGTGCTGATGGAACGAGAGAAAAAGAAAGAAAGAGAAAAAAAATCTACCGCGCGCCCATTGGGTTCGGAGATCAGAACTCCGACCCCTTTCCGACTGGGAAAACGGGCATCTTCATTCGGTGCTCGTCTGCTCTCCAAGCAGAATGTGTGAGAATGTCATATCGCAATCACAAGATTGGTGCTCGAGTATGTAAGGATTCTGAATTGTTCTTCAGAGAGATGTTTATAGTTAGAAGCTACATCGTCAGATAAGATTAGATCCTCCGGGCATCGTCTGCATAGGAAAATTTGCACGCGGTTGTTTGCATGAACATCATGATACGGAAACAATATATTACATTTTCATTTCATATGACATGATGCAGATGAAGTTGAGTATACAGTTTGACTAGAATAACATTTAATTGTTAGACAAAGATTACTTTTAACAGATGTTAACATTTGTCTAACAGTTAAATGTTACCCTCATCAAAGGGTAGATGTTTTGAGATGTATTTGATAGTTTGATAGTACAGTGACAAAGGATGTGTAATTTTAATCTCGAGGTCCCGTGTTCAATTCTCGTTTGTAAGTGTAGGCGTTTTGCTTGGAACAATGGAGTTGTCATATAAGTTTTGCACAAAAAAAAATCAAATAGAACAATATAAGTCTCGTACGAATCGATAAAAAAAAACTCGCGTCCAAACGAGTGGAAATCAAGATAGGCCAAAACTTACCATGTCCACAGTATATAGGCTACGTTGTTCGGCCCATTTTATGTTATCTGGCCAGCAGGTAGACTAGCGCAAAAGAACCAACGCAAATTGAATAGAGGGACCAAACGAATATGCAGATGCAGTGCCACAGAGAGAAAATATGCAATGCAAATTATATATGTAATGTAAACTTGATGGAAACTATTATAGAATTCAAAAATCGACGTTTATTTTTTAATTCATAGGTAGTTTACAAGTTTGTATAATGTATGCAATTTGCACTACATATATTTTCCGTGATGCATGTATCCGTAGGCCAGTAGGCTCTAGTAACTAAACTAGTATGGTTGATCCCTTTTTTTTTAAAAAAAAAGAAAAACTAGTATGGGGCAAAATCTATACCTCTGTTCCAAAATATAATATTTTTATGTGTGTCTTCAAAGTATATCTAGATCTAGAATATTTTACAAAACGAACATATATATTTATATTTTGAAACTAGGGGAGTAGTTTCTATGCAGTGCACTTTTAAAAAAAAACCCTGAGTGGATATGAAGTTTACTAAACTGCGTGCGCGCGCTCACCTTGCTACTAATTTACCTTAGACAATTTCCTCGAGCCTAATATTTTTTGGGCTTTTCTTGGCCAGGGATTCAAGCTAACTTTGAAATTTGAGTAGACAACATGGCACGTGATTAAATGTAGGGATGAAAACGGCAGCAGAAATTCCCGAGCGACTGACCATGAGAATCGTTTTCGTAAAAGAAGTACAGTTTGCGTTCGTTTTAGTTTCTATATATAAATAAAATATTTTTTCTAATTTCTATTACCATTGTGTTGTAGTCATCGCTAAATCGTTTTAAAGTTTCAAAAATAAGAAGTTTTAAAATTAAACACGAGTATTAAAAAGTTGATGAAATTAAATAAAAAAGATTATGATTGGTTGAAAAGAAAAGAAAAATAGAAAATATGAATGGTAGATGATTGTGATTAGTTGAGAAAAGAATGTATGTGAAATTTTTTTTTAGAGTGCGTAACCGGATCCATCAAGTCACCTAAATCACATTGAACCTGCTCCACTATAGGCTCAACCGGAGCCACAACTTTAGATCTTGGACCTACACAAACCAAAAGATTAGTTCGATGGGTGATGACTGTCTCCACCTTTTAAGTTAGGCTTCTTCATCATTAATTACTGATGTGGGACTAAACCCAATATTTTTTTATATTGTTGGATAAATTTTAAAGATCATAAGTTGTTATATTTTAAGACTAATTATTGAATTACATAGTTAATGTTCCAGAAATAATAGCAGCAAACTATTGCTAGTCTGAACTGAGAACGAATATATGAGTCACCGTTTGGCCGTTTATTTCCATCGCTAACCCACTAACAGTACGTGAGTTACACATCTGAACTTCTGAAGCACTACTAAAATGGAAGTACAAAATCCGTGCGTCTTAAGAATTTCCCATGGTGAAGTTGAAGGCGCCGCAACCAGTGCGGAGTCCGGACAGCAGCGAGCTGATCCCCAGCGTCCCCTTCTCCAGATCAAACAGCAGCACGTTGTTCTCCATCTGGAAACCTCCGATCACAATCGCCGGCGAGTCCGCCACCGCCGGCGAGGGCCCCATCTCGAGGAACGCGAAGCACACCATCTGTTCGTTCACCTGCACCAGCGAGCTGCCACCGGGGAGCGTCCAGTTCCGGCCGCGGCCCAGCATCAGGTCGATGTTCGCCACGGCGAAGCCGAGCCGCGTCGTGCCGAGCGCGGACGCCTGGTAGCACATCTCGAACGGTTTTACCGGCGGCGCGCGCGGGATGCCCGACGTGGCCGCGTCGAACCCCCTGAGCAGCGCGCGGTAGACGTCGGGGCGGAGCGTGGTGTACGGCGTGACGGTGCTGAGAGTGACGCCGCCCGTGCCGCGGCGGACGTCGAGGTCGAGCGCGCGGGACGGGATGGGCATCGCCTCGAGGTTGACGGCGATGCCGGTGACGCGGAGGTAGTAGGCGCCGTTCTTGGGGTTCTTGAGGAGCGGGACGGGGTTGCGGCGGAGACCTTCGGCGATCTCCACGGGCGGCGCCGCTAGGAGCTGGAATGGCCCGCCGCCGAAGATGGCCGCGCCGTCGCCGCCGCCGCTGGCCGGTAGGCACAGCGCGAACTGCTTCTCCACCTTCAGCGACGACGCCACCTGGGACGGCAGCGACAGCGGCAGCCTCGACAGCCCCGCGACACCGGCGACACCCAACGGAAGCGACGTCAGGAGCTCGCCGGGCGCGCACGACGCGATCGCCGAGAGCGACACCGGGAACAGCGGGTTCTTGCCGTCGGTGGCGTTCGCGGCGAGCTGCACGGCGGTGACGTCCCCGCGGCCGCACTGCCCACTCACCGGGTTGTACGGGTACGCGGCGCAGGCGCACGTCCTGTCGCCGGAGCCCGGCCGGCCGCCGTCGGAGTACGGGCAGCTGGCCGGATGGTTCCTGTTCGCGACCTTACACACGCTGGAGCTGCAGGGGATCGTGCGGTGCGCAGGCGGGCACGTCGACCAGAGCAGCGGGCCGGCGAGGTCGACGACGAGCGGCGCGCCGCCGCCGCTTACCGAGACGGTGTACAGCGAGGTGGCGGGGTCCTTGCCGAGGCGCGTCACGATGGGCTTGGACGGCGGCGGGTGGCGATCGGTGGCCGCCGTTGCGCTCGGAGGTGACAGGGACGCGAGCAGAAGCGAGAGCGCGAGCCATGGGAGCACACGTGCGCTGCTGCAGCGTAACGACGTCATTCTCGCTGGACTCGGAGACGATTCGGTGGTGGCTTGAATGGCTTTGATCAACGTCGGCAATGTCCTTGCTACATATAGATGTGCGTACTGGGACCGGAAGGGAAGTGGGAAGTGTGTGTTTTTTTTTTCAGTTTGGTCAATTACCTCGTGCTGGATTAGCGTGCTCAGGTCAGCTCAGGCCTCAGGCTCTTCTGACAATGAAGTAGTAGCATTGATCAGGCCATGTGGTTTTTTGGATGGATCCTCGTTTCGATGCTTTGCGTAGCAACGCCAGTACACGTGGTTCCTTTATTCAAATTACTACATCTGTTTCAGAATAAATTAATTTAGTATTAAATGTTATACATGTTTAGATTTATAATAATAAAATATGCTATATTTAATGTTAAATTAATTTATTTTGATGTGAAGATAGTGGTCGAAGTTCTGAAAGAAAAAGGATGTACTAGTACTATCAGGTTGGCGAGCGTTGAGATTTGAGAAAGAGATCAGTCAACAGCCTCGTGAGTCGTGACAAGCAGCAGCGAGTCGGCGACGTGAAGATGTGATCCCCAAACTGAATAGAAATGGCAAAGCCGTGTGTGGCGCGTGAGCACGTTTTACAGACGCGGCCCGGCCCAATAGGCCGATAAAGAGCCATTTAAGCTGTTGAATTGGATTTCTTGCCGCCCACCTGTGAACCAGAGAAGCCGAGCATGGAAGTCCATCGATTTCAGCGAAACAAAGTGCATGCAGTTTTCACATTAACACAAAGGAAATGAAATTAGGCAAATTACGCAAGACACACTAAATTTAAGCTGCAAGACTCAAGTTGGTGTGGCTAAACTTTTTTAAACCATATCGAAAGTGTCAGTCCCTCGCGCCATCGCGCCTACGGAGTCCCCCAGGTGAAGTTGAAGTTGCTGCACGTAGTCCGGATCCAGTAAAGCAGGCCGGTTGATCCCAGCCTCCCTTTCTCCAGATCGAACACCAGCAGGTTGTCTTCAAGCTGAAACCCACCGATGATCACCGCCGGCGACTCGTCCATCGCCGGCGTCGGCCCCATCTCGACGAACGCGAAGCACAGCGTCTCCTCGTTCACCTGCACCATCGTGTTGGCGCCAAACAAGGTGAAGTTGCCGCCGTCGCGCAGCGTCAGGTCGACGTTGGAGAGCGGAGGCCCGACGCGCGTCCAGCCCAGCACCGACGCGTCGAAGCACCGCTCGAACGGCCACGACGACGGCATCCGCGGGATGAGGCGTAGCTCCACGTCGATCGCGTCGATCACGGCGCGGTAGATGTCCGGCCGGAGCGCGGTGTACGGCGTCACCGTGCTCAGCATCACGCCGCCGCGGCCGGTGCCGGCGTCGAGGGCGAGGGAGTCCGGGGATATGTCTGCTCCGCGATGGTTCACGGCGATGCCGACGACGTCGAGGTAGAACCCGCCGTTCTTGGGGTTCATGGTGAAGTTGTAGTAGTTGAGCCTGTCCGTGAGCATGCCGAAATCTGGCACCGACATGAGGTGGAACGGCCCGCCGCCGAAGATGGCCGCGCCGGTGCCGCCGCCGGGGAGGCACAGCGCGAATTTCTTCTCCACCCTGAGCGACGCCGCCACCTGCGACGGCAGCGACAGGGGAGCACCGGACAGCCCGGCGACGCCGACGGCGCCCGACGGGAGCGACGCCAGGAGCGCGCCCGGCGCGCACGCCGCGTGTACCGGGAACGCCACCGGGTACAGCGGGTTCACGCCGTCCGTGACGTTCGCCAGCATCGGCGTCGTCGTGACGTCCCCCCGCGCGCACTGGCCGTTGAGCGGGTTGTACGGGTAGGCGGAGCACGCGCAGAGGCTCCTTCCGCCGCCGCCGCCGCCGACGGTGCTCAAGCTGCAGTTCCACCGGTTCTCCTGGACCGCGGCGGCGGCGCACACGTCGGAGCGGCAGGGAACGGTGCTGTGCGCGGCGAGGCACGTCGACCAGAGGAGCGGGCCGCCGAGATCGAGGACGAGGCGCGCGCCCGTCTTGACGGACATGGTATAGAGCGAGGTGGACGTATCCTTGGTGATACGGACCAGTATAGGCTTTGGTTCTTGGTACGCATCACTGGCTAGCGTCCATGGCAACGCCAATAGGATTAGCGAGAGGATGAACGAGAAGTAGCAGTGTAACGTCGACATGACACTGTACTTTTGCTTGGTTTTTACTCTGATTACACCTTGATTTCGAGAGTGTTCGATCACTATATATAGAGAGAGAGTTTGGTCAATTACAGTGTGCAAGATTTCGATGGATTGCACGTACGTAAGTCGGTAAATGTACTGTAGTTGACTCTGATTAATTTAATTTGAAGCTCGCAGCCATATATGGTAATTGCATTGCTCGCAGAGTCAAGACGTGGTAAGTCAGCCTGAAGTGGCATGCTGCAGCCTGCAGGGTATATATACAGCACTTCTCCCTACGGTTGATTAATGTGACTTGCGATAACATTGACTGACTTGGATAATCACATGAGGTGAAAAGGTCAAATTTTGCAATAAAAACTAGGTGAACTAGCTGCCGGTTTAGGCAAATCCCCATTAGATTCTTCGAAAGATTGCACGTGTCTGCAGCAAGCATGTATTGCAAAGCCGTTGACCGTCATAAGCTTCCATAGAGTGATAGTGTGATACTACTAGTAGTACTATGTTTTTTTGGGGGTGAGTTCCAACTCACCCCACTCGTTTTTCGCGCGCACGTTTTTTAAATTGCTAAACGATGTGTCTTTTGTAAAAAGTTTTTATATGAAAGTTGCTTTAAAAAATCATATTAATCTATTTTTTAAAAAAAATTAATAAATACTTAATTAATCATGTGTTAATGAGTCGCTCCGTTTTCCGTGCGGAGATATTTTCTTCCCAACTCATTTAAACAAACACAGCCTATGTGCAGTTGTGCACTGGCCGCACACATGCTCTTGTGTTGATCTGACGGTAACACAGATAGATGGATCGATCTAAAGTATTAGCAAAATACGAGATCACAATGAATTTTATTTGAAAGGAAAAATCGCAATAAATCTTGATCCAAGCCAACCAGGAATACCTCTACTAAGAGCATCATCAACAACAGACTGTCAAAATTCAATCCTCTATTTTTTTTATGTGAATCTCTAGTAGAATATAAGAATAAAAATATCCTCCCAAGAGATAGCCTAATTTAACTTTTTAAAAATGGGTCACATAAAAAATTCTAAATAAAATAGGTCTGCGTGCTGACTTCTCCTAATGCGGATGTACTTGGCTATCGGGAGTGAGAACTACTCCCAACTTATGAAGACTGAAATTAAAGGAGAAGAGAATAAGGATTTTTGACAATGAGTTTAAGGTTACAGTTGGAGATTGATTTTTAAAAAAAATACAAAATTACTCCCTCCATCTTAAAAAATCTTTTAAAGATAAACCTGGACAAATGCTTGTCCAGCTTCATCCTCAGAAGTTGATTTTTTTAGGACGGAACGTGATTGAGAGTAGTAGGACAACTACTGGCCATGCTCTACTGAAGTAAACGGCTCATGAGCAATTTTTTTTTAATTTTAGACCTTTTTATTAAATAATTTTAATAATAGATCTTTTCAAAACTTATTTTCAAAAATAAGCCTTTTCGCCACGCCATTGCAACCAGCATGACCAAACAACTCAGCCACACCCCTGGTCTTGACATGGCACCATGTGCCCCATGGTAGTCGTTCGTGTTGACAAGGTCAAGCGGGCGCCGACGTGGCATGCATGGAGAGCGGAAGTGGCTTGCCACGCCAGGCTCGGTGGCGTGGCTGTCGCCGTGGCCGCCCCTTTCTTCCTCCTTCCTCTCATCTCTTCTCCTATTTGTTCTTCCTCTCTCTCTCTCTGAGCACTCAAAGAAACCAGCGCCCCCTCATCAAATCCTTCCAAATTCATTCAAATTGAGGTTGTTTTGGTCTGATTTGAAGCTCTTTTGAGTGAGAGTCCATCCCAAAAGGTATTTGTCTTTTTTTTAGGTTTTTCTCTCGATTTTGCATCTCAAGGGTTGAATATAATTTTGTTGGAATATGTGGTAATGAGGTCCATGTGGATGGATCAGAGTAGATTGGGGTGTATTATGGGGTAGTTCTCGGTTGTGGTAGCGATATTTACGTGGAAAATACCTTCTTTGGTTCGAATGATATGGTTAAAACCGAGGTTAGACATGGGAGAGCACGAACAATCTTGTTCATTTTTTTGTTAAAAAAGAAAATAGTTAATCTAGATTAACGCCTTCTTTGGTCCGTGGGGTCATTTTTGTTAAAAAAAGAAAGTAGTTAATCTAGATAAAAAATGGTACTATCTTCTGGGTTGTATGAATGTGTTAATCTGGCTAGCAAGATTTAAAATATGTAAGGGCTTTCACGCACATATGTTATGGTACAACTTATATTATTTGATCAATAATTGATCACTTGTAACCAAAGTGTGTAAGTTTTTAATAATAATTAGAATTGATCAGGAATCGTGCCACTGTGATATGTGTCACCGTCTCTCGCAAGCGGACAAATGAGATCCAGCAGAGGCGTCAGCAGCCCGGCGGGCATTAACGTGTCCCAATTGAACCGGATTAACTCTCAACCACGAAATTAATCGAAAGTCCTTTTTAGTTTTCTATAAAATTTCTAATTTAACCCTCTATATACTACCAGTATATATTAAGAGTGTATTGTACCGTAAAAATTTTCAGTTGCATTGCTCGCACAGTCATAGACGTGGTAAGTCAGCCTGAAATGGCATTGCTGCAGGTTATATAAGCACTTCTCCTGAGTCCAGCATTGACCGACTTGAATAATCACATGAGGTGAAAAGGTCAAATTTTGCAATAAAAGGTAAAGCTAGCTGCTGGTTTAGGCAAATCCAGGCAGCAAAGCCCATTAGATTATGCGCAAGATTGCACGTGTCTGCAGCAAGCATCTATTCCAAAGCCTTTGATCGTGATAAGGTTCACTCTTAGATATATTCCATAGGAGTGATATAGTGTGATACACTGGCAGCACACATGCTCTTGTGTTGATCTGAAGGTAACACAGATACATGGATGATGGGTCTATCTAAAGTGGATTTTTTTAAAAAAAAAATGAATTTTATTTGAAAGGAAAAATCGAAATGAATCTTGATCCAAGCAAACCAGTACCACCTCTATAACTCAAGTAAATGGTTCAGAGCAATCTATTAGCACTCCAATTTTATTCTTCTCTTATTCAATTTAAGTTCTTAATAGACGGCTGATCACAGTGGACACAGGGCTCTCTTGTTCAATTTAAGAAAAACCACAGCAGTGCACACGTACTAGCATTAGGTAGCACCACTATACTGAAGTGTACTGACTGTAAACCATCAGGCAGCCATAGTGAAGTTGAAGTTGTTGCAGGTGGTCTGCAGCCCAAAGAGAAGGCCACTGAAGCCACTGAAGCCGAGCTGCTGCTTCTCCTCGTCGAACAACACCAGGTTGTGCTCCATCTGGTAACCGCCGATCACCACCGCCGGCGCGTCGCCGCCGTAGTACCCAACCTTCTCCGTCTTCATCTCGACGAACGCGAAGCACGCCGTGTTGTCGTCCACCTGCACCAGCGAGTTGCCGCCGAATATCATCCACGTCTCGCCGTCCTCGAGCTCGATGTCGATGCTCGGCACGTACGGCGTAGCCGAGCCGGTTCGAGCTGATCGTCAGGCTCTCGTAGCACAGCTCGAACGGCGCCACCGGCGGCGTCACCTTCTTCGGCCATGCCACGATCTCGTCCCACGCCTTCACGAACGGGCCGTACACGTCGGGGCGGAGCTCCGTGTATGGAACCATGGAGCTCAGCTGGACGACGAGTGGCCCGTGGTTGGGGAGTGGCACCTGCTGCTGGTTCACTTTGATGTCCTTGGCCGTGATGTAGTACCCGCCGGCGCCGAGCTCCGGGCTGCGGCGGAGCGCGGTGTAGGACAGCCTCGCCGTGATGTCCGGCCGCGAGTAGGGGAAGATCAGGACGAACGGGCCGCCGCCGAACACGGCGACGCTCGGCAGGCAGAGCGCGAACTTCTTGGCGACGTTCTGCGTCGCCGCGACCTGCGCGTGCAGCGCGAGCTCGGAGCGGCCTAGCCCGGCGACACCAACGGCGCCGGCGGGGAGCGACGCGAGGAGGGAGTCCGGCGCGCAGGAAGCGACGGCCGGGAAGGAGACAGGGTAGAGCGGGTTGCTGCCGTTGGTGGCGTCCGCGGCGAGCGTCGTCCGCGTCAGGTCCCCCGGCGCGCACCTCCCGGTGAGGGTGTTGTACGGGTGCGCCGTGCACTTGTTGCCGTAGCGGTAGTCGCTGCCGGCGCCGCCACCGTACTGCATCCAGCAGCTTGGCAGCGTGTAGCGGTTGGCCTCCATGCACTCGCGCTCGTAGGGCATCACCGTCGAGTGGGAGGCGTCGCAGGTCGACCAGACGAGCGGACCGGAGAGGTCGAGGGCGAGAGGGTGGCCGTCCTTGACGGCGATGGTGTAGAGCTTGGTGGAGCCGTCCTTTGAGACGGCCGTGACGAGGGGCTTGCCGCCGCCGCCGCCGCCGCCGTCATTTGCTAACGTGTACCACGGCAACACGGCGAGGAGGGAGATGGCCACCTGCAGGAGGAGGTGTTTGGCTTTGGCCTGCTGCGACATGGTGTATGTACGTAAGTTATGTTAGGCTAATCGTGATTAGTGTGGTAATCTGATGTGATTTGATGAATTGATGCATGGTTTGGCTCTTTATATAGATCGAGCTAGTGGCTGTGACCTTGAGTTACCCTTGGTTATTTTTCTTGACTTCACGTGTCATTGGTCGAACAGAGTCTGTCAGGCGGGTAGTACGTACTCCTAGTAATTTTTTTTCTTCAGTTTTTGTATCATTCATTTGGAAGCTTCGCCATGCAAATATGCAATCACCAGATGCTTACACGTGCTTTAATGCGTGCATCATGTATGCATGCACGGCGAATAAATTACAAAAATGCTAGATGATGATATCCCGTTCGAACATATGGTACCGGTTAGGTATTAAGATATCACGTGATATCTCATAAGTATCATCTGATGTGTGGTGAAAATTACAACATGATACCTGATCAATATAATTTCGTTTAAACGGGATTATGTTATATAACAGCCCTCATGAATTAGCCCTGAAGGAGGAGCGACGGTGGCATACACGTGAACGTGACCGATGGCAAATAAGTACTCCAGAGAGGAAATGCACCACTGCATAGGAAAGAAGAAACGAGCCATGCCGTTGTTGCACGGTGCTTTACATCGGAGTCGGCAAACGAAGTTGACTCGTGGCAGTTGGCACGTGGATGGGCTCGATTGAGATTCGAGACTCCTAGTACCATGTGAAAATAGCGAATATAAATATAGTACTATAGAACTAAACGCGAATTTATTTTATTTGTTCCAAATATAGATGAAATGAATCAAGCATGTGAATCACACACCTGAGCCATCTTGTCAGGTGTACACACAAAATAATGACTCCACTTCTTCTTTTTGGCCCCCGAGGGAGTATAACTCAAGGAAACAGGTTGATTACTTAGATTCTTGAAGCTCTCATAATCCCTACAATACTCTCTCCATTTTAAGATGTACGGCACAGTTTATTTTCATGTAACGTTTGATGATTTGTTTTATTTTATATATATATATATATATATATATATATATATATATATATTATTTGACTTGTTTTATCATCAAATAAAATATAGTATTAACTTATATTTTTACATATTTTATATCAATTTTTAATAAGATAAATAATTAAATATTATATAAAAATGATTAAATATTATATGAAAAATTAATGTATGATACAATGAAAAGCAGCCCCGCTGAGCTGGTGGCCAAGCCAACAAAAGGCCCTTCCACCCATACATTACGGCCCAACTTCAAGCTCATGCCATGGCTTCGATTTTTTACTCGCCGCGTTCTTTAGTACCGCACCGCTTAATCACATCATGCACAACCACTTTATATAGTCCTCCAATGTAACCAATGGCGAGCAGTGACGAAAAGAACCAGCACTGGTGGGTCCAGTGCAGTCATCCTGTCGATCAAGGACTTGTGGTTGTTGCTACTGAGCTTTCATTTTCGTAAGTTTTATCCCCTTATGCATTCTTATTTTTTGAAATCATTCGTCGAAAAATAGTAACAGATCACAACTCATAAAATACAAATTGCACTTTTAATTTTTTGAAACCATTCGTCGAAAAAACTGTAACAAATCACAACTCATAAAATGCAAAGCGCACCTACGATATACAGCCTTTTGGAGTACCTTCCTCCAGTAAAAGACCCCATGGCCTATTTACACGCGTGCACTTCTGTAAAGTGAGCTGGAAATGCGTGCACTTCTCTTTTCTGTGAGGTTTGAGAAGAGAAGCCCGGTCCATCACTGCCTCAACACGGTCAAACTAAGCCAAGCCCAATACGGCCTCACAACAGTCGGACTAAGCTATCCCTACTAAAGCCTAGATCAGACTTGGGCTATTGGGTGTTGCCCCACTAGGGACCTTGCCGTCGCTTTGTTTCGTTTTTAGTACCGTACTGCTTAATCACATTATATCCGACCTGTTTAAATAGTCCGGCATGGAGCAAGTTCATCGCCAAGCCATGACGAAATGCACCAACGCTGGCGGGTCCGGCGTATTCACCTGATGATCATTTAGGACAGACATGGTGCGCCTCTGAGCTTTGACAATTTTTTTACCTTCAATTTCAGTATGCATTGACAACGACTTCAGTATCCATCTGACGTAATCTAGGATTTTTTTTTCTTCAATTCCAGGATGATTTGACAACGACTTTTAACTTTAGCGTCTGATGCTTTCCTCTTCAATTTCAATTTCAGGATGCATTGATAATGACTTTTAAATTAACTCTAGCATCTGACGCAATCTAGGCGGCGAGAGAGAAGTTAAATTTGTTGTGGGTTTAGGGTACATCTTCCTCCCACAGAGCAGGCCGCTGAATGAATCCGAACCATGCCTTCTCCTCGTCGGACATCAGTACACCACTATGGCAGTACGTATAATACATGGACCTCTACTACTCCCTCTATATTTTGGAGGTAGTAGTATACATAGCAAGTTTACGGGTCATAATAAATTTGATTATTCGTGGATGCTGTAGTGTGACGTAGCCACGGAGGGAGTACAGGGCAACACACATCCACCACTTCTCTCAATTGGGCTGGAAATGGTTAAATCTCTTATTTGTTTTATAAGGAATAAATTCACTTTGACTCTCTAACCGAATTTGATTTATATCCTTGAATCATAGTTATAGATATCTCGATCCCTCAACTAATATAATTTGACTCCCTTGACAGTTTCGAAGAGTAGTTTCGCTGACATGACGCCTACGTGACGGTGTTGATCTAGTCTTTGTCCCACGTGACATTGGCATGACACTTGTGTGGCATTAAAATTAAAAAGTATATATGAAACTCATTTATCATTCACAAAAGAAATATTATGAGACCATGTGAGACCCACATGTCATTCTCTCTTTCTCCTTTCCTTCTTCCTCCTCCCTCTCTCCCTTCTCTTTCTTTCTCTCCTCTTTCTCTCCCCTTGCAGTAGCTTCGATTTGACGCGCCAGACTTTTTTAATACTCCCTCTGTTTCATATTATAAGTCGCTTTGATTTTTTTCATAATCAATTTGACCAAATTTATAAAAAAAATTAATAACATTTTTAACACAAAATAAACATATTATCAAAATATGTTTAATGTTATATTTAATAAAACTAATTTAGTATCATAAATGTTATTAAACTTTTTTAAAAACTTAGTCAGACGTAAAGAAACGGAGGACCTTTGCCGTCGCTTTGTTTCGTTTTTAGTACCGTATTGCTTAATCACATTACGGCCGACCTATTTAAATACTCCCGCACGTAGCAATTGCCACCAAGCTATGACGAAAAGCACCAACGCCGGCGGGTCCGGTGTGTCTTCCTCATTTGACCATTCAGGACAGACGGTGTGCCTTCTGAGCTTTAACGATTTTTTTTCTTGTTTTCCCCTTCGGTTTCAAGCTTTCAGCTTTGACCATTTTTCTTTCCTGTTTTCCTTTTCGGTTTCAGGCTATCAGCGATGCATTGATCACATCTCAGAAATTTCTGAGTCAGTAACAAATCTGTGGCCTTCTCCATTATTCATCGAAATATACTTGTAACAAATCACAACTCATAATAATAATAATGCAACAAAATATGCATGCACATCTGATGCATATATATGTGTGAAAAAAAGAAAGATCACTAACGTACACACTATATAGTCGATCGACTATAACCTTCCTCTCTTCCTCTTTACTCAATGTCTTAGACCAATGAGCAGTGGTGTTAACTGCACAGGCTACTTATCCAATTCATGGTCAGATCGACTTTCTAGTTGAATGCAGTGCATAAGAGAAAGCTGAAGGGTATAAGGTTTAGAAAATTAGTAAATGATGTCTACAACAAATTGAATCCTGACGACATATGTCTTTCTTATCTGTTGGGTTGCCTGTTTAACCGTTTAGGTGTTGAACCCGGACATCGAGCAGAATCGTCTTGGCGAAAAGCAGTTCTCATTCCCACCGCCGGATGTCCTCACCAAGTCAGGAATTTGAAGGTGTGATGCAAAGTACAGCAGATGATGCTAAATTCTTGCTTCCTCTTGAAGTTTTCACCACATATATGGGGTGCTAAAAACGGAAAGCTATTTTCAACTGAAAGGTCAATAGGTCATGCAGGACTTTGTTTCCACAAAAAATGCAGGACTTGATGGGGTTCATGTAGCATGTGTACCAGACGAACACCGCTGTAAATTGCTGCATCTCAGCTTGAATTGCTTGCTGTGTTTGTGGGACTGGCATTCAACAATCCAGGGTTTGTCATGTTGTCAGAATTCATCAGCGGTTACATTTATTTTGGAACTGAGGGAGTAATGTTGAACGTGATCTTTGCCCTTTTTTAAGGAAAAAAATATAGTGCTAGTTCAAATTAACCAAGCATGTGAATCACAAATCTCAATCATCTGTCAGGCGTATCATCATTTCTGCCTTTTTCCCCCAAGTGGTAGATGTAGTGCTGTAGTGTGACGGAGGGAGTAGTACCACTACTTCCTTCAGGAGTACAGGGCAATTCCACCGCGTTCTGTCAATTGGGCTGGAAAGAGAGGCCCGGCCCATCGTTGCCTCAGAACTGCAGGACTAAACCAAGCCCAACATGACCCATCACTGCCTCACGTCGGAGTTTAATTTAGTACCGTACTGCTTAATCACATTACGGCCGACCATTTTAAATAGTTCCGCACGTAGCAATTGCATCGTCAAGCAATGACGAAAAGCACCAGCACCGGCGGGTCCGGTGCGTCTTCCTGATCTTATCATTCAGGACAGATGGTGCGCCTTCTGAGCTTTGACGACAATTTTTTTCCTGTTTTCCCCTTCGCTTTTAGCTTTGACATTTTTTTTCCTGTTTTCCTCTTCGATTTCAGGCTTTCAGCGACGCATTGATCACATCTCAGAACTTTCTGAGTCAGTAACAGATCTGTGGTTTTCTCCATTATTCATCGAAATATACTTGTAACAAATCACAACTCATAATAATAATGCAAAAAAATGCATGCACATCTGATGCAAAGCTATGAGCTCGAGGAGTCGATTTTTCGATCTAGGCGGCGAGAGTGAAGTTGAAGTTGCTGCAGGTGGTCTGCCTTCCCCAGAGCAGGCCACTGAATCCGAGCCGCTGTTTCTCCTCGTCGAACACCACCAGGTTGTTCTCCATCTGGAACCCTCCGATCACCGCCGCCGGCGGCGGCGGGTTCCCCTTCTCCCCCTTCGTCTTCACCACCGCCAGGCACGCCGTGTCGTCGCTCACCTGCGCCATCGAGTTGCCGCCGAACACCGTCCAGTTCTTGCCGCCCTCCAGCACCAGGTCGATCTGCGGCACGGCGTAGCCCAGCCGCGTCGACCCCAGCTGACGCGAGTCGTAACACAGCTCGAACGGCGCCACCGCCGGCGTGACGCGCTTCCGGCCGGCGGTGGCCTTGTCGAACGCGTCGATCACCGCGCGGTACACGTCCGCGCGGAGCGCCGTGTACGGGATCCTCGAGCTCAGCTCGACGACGAGCGGCTCCTGTGTGTAGAGCTGCACCTGCTCCTGGTTCACGGCGATCTTGGTCGCCGAGATGAAGTATCCGGGGAGATCCTTGTTGCGATGGAGGGGAGTTTCGCCGGCGAGCGTCGCCGTCACGTCGGGACGCCCCGGCGGGAGGAGGAAGAGCGGGCCGCCGCCGAAGATGGCCACGCCGTCGCCGCTGCCGCTGGGGAGGCAGAGCGCGAACTTGTTTGCGACCTTCTGGGACCGCGCTACTTGCGCCTGCAGCGCGAGCCTGGTGTGCGCGAGCCCGGCGACGCCGACGGCGCCGGCGGGGAGCTTCGCGAGTAGGGACTCCGGCCCGCAGGAGGTGACGGCGGTGAACGACACCGGGTAGAGCGGGTTCTTGCCGTCGGTGGCGTTCGCCGACAGCCTCGTGCGCGTCAGGTCGGCCGTCGCCGACTCGCCGGAGAAGGGGTTGTACGGGTGGGCGGTGCACTTGCACCGGAAGGGGTCCTCGACGTCGGCGCGGCCGTAGCCATTATGGGGGCAGCCCGGCGGGTGGTAGCTGTGCGCGTGCATGCAGAAGTGGTGGTGGCACTCCAGCGTCGGGTGGGCGGCGGCGCACGACGTCCACACGAGCGCGCCGGCGAGGTCGAGGACGAGCGGGTGGCCGTCCTTGATGGGGACGGTATAGAGCGAGGTCGCCGCGTCCTTGGTGATGGCCGTGACAAGGGGCTTGCCATTGCCATTGCCATTGCCACTAGCTGCTGCCCATGGCGACAACGCCAAGGCGCAGAGCGAGACGGCGAGGAGGAGGTGGCGCTCGGCTCGCGACATTGCTGGTTATTAGCCTGAGCAGACTAGCTAGCACTGTGCATTGGTGTTCCAAGTGTGATTGCTTATATACGTCGCAGCACACTGGAGATTGGTCAGATGGATCGATGTGGAATGCGTGTGACATTTCTCTGCTATTGCTGGGGATCCAGACCTGGTGTTTTCTAAATTATCAACAGTTTTTATCTCCAGCTCGCCATGACATCTAATTAGCCATCTTGATTTAGGCCAGTTTAGTGTGCTCGGGTAAGTTAAGCTGTCAGCTCTTACATGTGCATTAATTGTCACTCTGTTCCATCACATGGGTGATTAACTGTAGGAAATAGCCATGGAAGGGAGTATCCCAATGTCGGTGATCGCATTTTCACCTATCTAGATTAGCTTCGTCAAGCACATAGTAGTACAGAAATGGTGGTGCTCATGACTCGTGAGCCATGAGTGCAAGAGAAGGTTGCTTGAGTGACCAAAAAAACTTGCCAGGTCGTGACAGAGTTCTACGTATTGAAAACAACGAGATCTGCATTGTTTAGTTGATCCCACTAGCATAAAAACCGGATCTTGGTCAATGCGCGCTAGCTGGGGGCATCATCCATTTCCATCACGTCAAACCCGTACATGGCTTCGAGAAATTCCACCCCGTTCGAGATCCATCCACCGGCGCGAGATGCCGTCCAAGAAATCCCCAGGTTTCGTGTAGGATTCGCGTAGAAATTGTAGAAATTTTAACGTGCTCTCGATTGGACGGAGCCCTGTGATTTCCGGTGCGCGCGGCCGCGTGTTCTCCCGAGGATTTTGAACGCGATTTGCCAAACTGGGCTCACGGTGGACTAGACTCTGCTGGGCCAAAGGCCCAAAACAGAACATGGGCCTTGGGGCATCACGTCTGGCAGGCTTTGTGAAGCCTTTGTATCAGGGCCCAAAATTGCCTTCATTTCCCGGTCAAATTCCATCCTACGGCTAAATTAACCAGACAAATTTCAGCGTGTTTTAATCCGATATCACTTTCAAATTCGCATAACGTGGAGCATTGTCAATTGTCATGAACGCTCCATACTGTAGATGGTAGATGGACTATATATTAAAAGCGAAGTTCTTAAATGGGTGACAGATACGGGCATATGGCATGCCGGACACCGACATTACAGTTACAGGGCGCAAAACAGTGGTAATTATTATCTACTGAGTCTTGGTGAAATTGAAGTTACTGCACGACGTGTAAAACGGCAACCTGGCGAACCCGAGCCGCTTCTTCTCCACGTCGAACTGCAGCAACATGTTCTCCATCTGGAACCCTCCGAGGATCACCGCCGGCGACCGGGCGTCGCCGGACTTCATCTCCACGAAGGCCAGGCACGCCTTGTCCCCCTTCACGTCCACCATCGAGTTGGTCCCCGTCATCGTGTAGTTCTTCCCGCCGGCGAGCATCAGCCTCACCGCCGGCACGGCGTAGCCGATCCGCGTGTTCCCCAGCATCGACGCCCTGTAGCAAAGCGGGAACGGTGCCACGGCGGCGACCTTCGCGTCGCTCCGGTTCAGGCCCTTCTCGAACTCCCGGACGAACGGGCGGAACACGTCCGGCCGGAGCTGGCCGAACTGCACGCTCGTGTACAGCGCGACACCGCCGGCGGCGAGCGCGCCGCGTGGGAGGGGCAGCCGCGCGTCCTCGAGGGCGATGGCGTTGGCGGTGACGTAGTAGGCGGGGTTGTCTTTCTTGGCGACGAGCGGGGTGTACTCCAGCGTCGTCGTGAAGTCCGGCAGCCCTTCGCCGAGGTATATCGGGCCGCCGCCGAAGATGGCCACGCCCTGGCTGTACCCGATCCTCGGGAGGCAGAGGAGGAACTTGTCGGCGACGCCCTGCGACGACGCGACCTGCGCCGGGAGCGCGAGGCCGGAGCCGGCAAGCCCGGCGACGCCCGTGGCGCCCGACGGCAGCCGCGCCAGGAGCTTCTTGGGCGCGCACGCCGCCACGGCCTTGACGGAGACCTGGACCAGCGGGTTCTTGCCGTCGGTGGTGTTGGCGATGAACCTCGTGTGGGCAAGGCTCCCGGCGGCGCACTGCCCGGTCACCGGGTTGTACGGATACGCCGTGCACACATTCTTGCTGCAGTCGCTGCCGCCACCGCCGGTGACCTTGCAACCAGGAGAACGGTACGCGTTGGCGAGCCTGCACGTCGGGTCCTGGCAGGAGAGCGACGCCGGCAGGTGGTCGGCGGCGCACGTCGACCAGACGAGCGGGCCGGCGAGGTCGACGACGAGGTTGTCGTAGAACCTGACGGGGATGGTGTAGAGCGAGGTGGCCGGGTCCTTGGTGACCGGCACCGCCACGGGGTCGCGACGACGAGACGCCGCGGCGCACGTCGGCGGCGACGCCAGCAGCAAGAGCAGCGTGGCGGCGGCGGCCGCGAGGTTGCCGTGTCGTGGCGGCATCTTGGACGAGATGGATGATGGAATGCTCTCGAGCTGTGTACGTAGCTAAGCTTGTGTGTCTTGGTGCGACGCGGCCACTTCTTATTTATAGTACACGTGATGAAGTGAAGCTGCAAATGGCACACGTTTTGCAAACCAGGCTGGACTCCATGAAGATGAAGGCAACTGCGACGTCGTCGAGTTGTCTCGTGGTGAGAAGGGAGAGTTCAGCTTGGTCACTTGGTTAGGACGCAAATCTGGAATTTTGTTGATGGGAATGTGGTGCAGTGGGACGTTTCTTTGTCACGGACGTTTCCTTTTGCTGGATTCAACGATTGTTTATTTACTGAAGTTTTGTGTAGGGTAGGAAGTTGGTGTAGCAGCCTGAATTTGACACGGGGGAACACGGGATCGGTCAGAATCGCAGAGGCAGCACACGGAACTGGGAAACTATTCTAAACTGAATTTAAAAATATCGCTTAAATAGTTATAAAAGATTAAAAAAAATTTAGAAGATGTATTAATATGTGATATATCAATTCACAAACATATAACTTAAAATTTTAACTTCTACATGTCGCAACGAAAAAACAAATTAAACTGTACGGCTTGTTAACGTATATTCACAGTCAAATTTATTTTTTTCATTGTGATACGTAGAAGTTGAATTTTAAATTATGTGTTTCTGAAGTGATATATCACATGTTAACACATTTTCTCAATTTTTTTAATTTTTTTTCTAACTATTTGAATGACATGCGAGTAACGAGAGGACGTCCTCTCAGGAGTTAAAAATTCACTCTCCACGGAACTCATGCCCTGCTTTCAACTGCTGCAGGTTACAAATGCAATCTAGATCCTTTACGCAGTAATCTGAGAATATGTGAGGTCTATATGTCAGTGGACAGTATTGCATATACAGTAAGGCAAAAAAAATTGCCATCCAAACAGGCTGGTCTTTCATGATCTCAAGAATGTACAACGAAGCAGATTGTTTTGATATCAACGAACGCCATAACACAGGCATCTCGATCTCTCACCACAACAAAATTGCAATATGCATCGACTGGGATTGATTAAGCTGAGTTTGTTGTTGCGTGAGTTGGAAACTCATCTTTCCCGCACGTAAAACGAAACGTCTCATTAGCACATGATTAATTAAGTATTTACTATTTTTTTTAAAAAAAATAGATTAATATTATATTTTAAAGCAACTTTCATATAGAAACTTTTTACAAAAAACATATCGTTTAACAGTTTGAAAAACGTGCGCGTGAAAAACGAGTAGTTTGAGTAGGTAACTCAAACGAACAAACCCTAATGGGGGATCAGACTTAAGAGCTGCTACCATGTCGGATCTTGCGGTGGAGTACCGAGCAAGATGCGGCAGAGTCAACGGCGCGAACGCAGCACAAACACCATAAAACTCTTACGAAAATTCATCTCATCTTCTCGCACAGGAACGGCCAGTGCCGCGCCGACACAGAGTCGTCTTCCCAAACACGCCACTGGACCACGAACCTTATCATCTCACTTATCTCACTTAGCCAAGACAAAACGAATCAGATGCATTATGGTTTAGTTTGACTAAAAAAACAAAAAAAACTACTTCCCTCCCTTTCATATTATAACTTTTTAAAGTTTAATTAAGTTTGTAGCAGAATACATTAATATTTTCAATACAAAACAAACGTTGCATCAAAATATATTTAATGTTAAATTTAATAAAAATAATTTTGTGTTCTAAATATTATTAATTTTTTATAAATTTGATCAAATCTAAAGAAATATGACTAAATAAAAAATCAAACGAATTATAATATGAAACGAAGGGAGTAATACTATTACGTGTTAGAGCAAAACGCATTCACGGGCATTCAAGATAGCTACTTGGTCCCAACACTGTACAATCGTAATGCTTGTATCTTAGTTCAAGGGACCAATGTCTCACCAATACAAGCTCTTATTCAAAGTTACAAATGGTCACGACAAGTTGACAACAAGCGAGAATTATATTCTTATTTTGAAATTTGAATTATAGTAGCAAACAGTGAGCTGAATTAGTTTCTTGCGAAGTTGAAGTTGGCACAGGTAGTCCTGATGAAGAGGAGGGTGCCACTGAACCCTAGCCTGGACGCGGCCTCGTCGAACAGCAAAAAGTTGTTCTCCATCTGGAACGCCCCCACGGTCACCGCGCTCCGCGCCGCCGCCCACCCGCCGTCGACGAACGCCAAGCACGCCGTGTCGTCTGCCACCTGCACCAGCGAGTTCGACCCGAACACCGTCCAGTTCCGGCCACCGGACGTCATGAGGTCGATCGGCGCCACCGCGTAGCCCACCCTGGTGAACCCCAGCGCGCTGCTGTTGAAGCAGAGCTCGAACGGGCGCACGCTCGGCATCCGCGGTATCCTCGCCGTCGCGTTGGCGAACGTGGCCACGAACGGGAGGTAGACGTCGCGCCGCAGGACGGTGTACGGCGCAGCCGTGTCAAGCGTGACGGCGCTACGGTGGCTGAGCACGCCGGAAGGGAGGCGGACCGCTTCTTGGTTCACGGCGATGCCCCGGAGCTTGATGCTGTACGCCGATGGGTTCGTCGGGCTCCGGACCAGGTCGGTGTAGGAGAGCACGGTACTCGCGTCGAACAGCGTCGGCGGCATCAGGTTGTACGGCCCACTGCCGAAGAACGCCACGCCGGGCGCGGCGACCGTGCTCGGCAAGCAGACGGCGAACTGCCGCTTAAGCGACAGCTTCGAGTAGAGCTGAGTCGGCAGGCTCACCCCGCCACGGCCGAGGGCGGCGTCGCCGGCCGCCGTGGTCGGGAACGACCTGAGGAGGCTGCCCGGCGCGCATGACGAAACGACGCCCCGGACGGTGACCTCCGCAGTCGGCGTCTTGCCGTCGGTGGCGTTGACGACGATGTCAGCGAGCGTGAGGTCGCCGGCAGCCCGTTCGCTCGTCACGGGGTTTGCCGGGCGGACGGTGCATGTGCGTGCTCCGTGTTTGCAGTACTTGTGCTCCCCCGATGCGGCGGCGCACTCGCCGGAGGAGCATGGGACGGTGAGGTGGGTGGGAGAGCACGGTGACCATAGTAGCTGGCCGGAGAGGTCAAGCAGGTAGTTCTTGTTGGAGATGGAGAGCGTGTGGAGCCCAGTCTTGGTGTCCTTGGTGATCGGAGCTACCAAGGCTTGGATCGGAGGAGAAGAAGCTTGCACCTGTACAAGAATGAAGAAGATGGCGAGAAAAAATGCTTGGAAATTCATAGCCATCTTGGTGTTATTGTAGCTGAGTTCTGTGGTTGCATGTAAAAGGTACAGACATGCAATGAGTACTAGTTGGGGTCTTGTTGAGTTCTTATGTAAGATCAAAGCCTGTATATATAAAAAAATCTTGCTTATCAATATAAGTATGGTTGATTTCTATAGTGATTTGAAGTTCTGAACCTATCACATGTACAACTACAGTAGTTCTAGTTCCTGGTTATGCAGCCAGTGGTATTTGACCATTCTGATTGACTGAAGTTATATATAGATGGATTTGTTCATTTAATAACTATAATTTGTTCGTTATTATTTCAAGTTATATATAAGGATTACGTGCGCCCAACTGCACAAACCAGGTCCTATAGTCCACTGATATGATACGAATGAATTAGGACAAGCTCACAACAGGGTCAGAGTGCACAATATCCAATCCATTTTATGCAACTATTGATTCTCGGCCCGGCCTAGAGCAAAGGCCTGTTCGAATTCGCCGCCTCACAAAGCCCATTGCATCTTAACAGTTGAATCATCAAGTGATTTGTTCTGTTCTATGTTCTTTATGGTGAACTGGAAATGCAATATACTCGGTTTAGAACTCAATGCAAATTAGAGCTTCAGTCGCTGAGAGCAAGCTAATCGGTTAGTCATTACTGGAGAGATGCCAAATGTGCTAGCACATATGACTAGCAAGTGAAAACTGATAGGACAGAACATGGTTTAAAACAAAAGGGCACAATAATCACTCTACCGTAAATAAGAAGAACCACCAAAGAAACACAGTACAGGGTTGCGATATAGTTACCTTAATAGTCTCATCTTTTCGCTCATGCTTATGTTTATCAGTCAAAATTTAAATTTTCAATCTTAAATTTGAAGCTGATTTTAGGGTTTTCTCATCGAAATTTTTTATCAGCCTTTGTTTTTAGATTGCTAAGAACACATATATAAAAATTTTATTCATAAATTATTTTTTGTTTGTAAACATATTGTTTGGCAAACGATGGGCCGTAAGATGGCAGCATATTCAGAAATCACAGCTTTTCTTCGTCTTGCCTCTCTTGTTTATATTCTGTCCTAAGAAGAATACCCTTACTCTGCCGTGTTCTGCAGAAATTATGACATACGGAGTACTAATCACACCTTCTCACCTTCTGCTGCTGAAAATATCACAGGTTGGAAAATAAAAAACTGACAATTCAAAAACATGCACAGCTAGCGAGGGATCCATTAATCTCCGTTTAACACAAAGTATTCGTACACTAAGCAGAACTCAAATAAGGCATTACAGGCACACAGAACACTAACTTGGCATGCAAGAGAACTGAACTAATTGCAAAACTAAGAGATAACACCTACGAATAACATACCATAGAGAAGATAAATTATTTGCTGAATTCCTAGGTCATCAAATATATTGCTGAAGAACATGCAAATGAAGCCATATATTTCTAGATAGATTTTTTTAGAAATATTATTATTTTAATAAAAAATCATAAAAATAATTGGCATCGTAAAAATAGGGGCATATCGAACTATCTTAGTTTGACAGGGACCTATTGAACGGCCGCAGAGCGAGTGGACGAGCCGATTGAACGGCCGGTGCTCAACTGGGGCCTGTCGAATGCCGGCTGTTCGACAGGCTGGCTACACGCTGAAATAAATTTTTTATTCTATTTTTTGTTGGTTCATTTGCTTAGCTATTTTTTAACTTGTTAATTTTTGTTCGATAAAAAATACATAACATTTGTAATTAATTAATTAGAGAAATATTTCTAACTGATTAATTTGAGAAATACATCACATTTCTAATTGATTAATTTGAGAAATACATCGCATTTCTAATTGATTAATTTGAGATATACATTGCATTTCTATAGGGGCACCCTGAGTTAAATATTATGTAAGCTACCTGAAATGATAAAACGAGATATTTAGTTGGATGAAGTCTAATAATAATTAAATAAAACAGTAACCATCCAATCTGATCGCTGCCCTATCAAGTCAAATAACATACACAATATAAAACCTGAAGCGCTGAGTAAAAAGCATGGAGATATTGCTGAAACTTTAGCATGCCAGTCAACTTCAGCTTAAGACATGCTCGTCAAACCACACGAAGGTGACGATCAGATGTGTTACACATCCTAGGAGACTTAACAAAATGCTAAAACTCTACGACATCCCAAATGCTCAATACTCATATCGGTGTAGAACTAGATCCCAGGATAAGCTTTAGTTCTACACTTTCATCTAAGCGATGAAGATCAGAAAAATAAGGAGTAAACACAAATAAACCTTACACTACATCTTAAATTAAATACATAAGCCAATTGACCAAATAGCTACTGATTCGTGGAAGCTTGGCTACCCGAAACCACAAGCAGCCAACTGAGGATAACCCCTATAGATCCAACCTAGAAGAAGCAACGATTCTCGAATCACTCAAATTAAACTAAGTCTAACACCTGCAAAACAAGTTATACATATGACAAGAGCCAGTACATTAATTCACGCAAGCGCACAATCAAACCTACATACATGAAGGCTCTACTTCAAAGAGAGGCTACATGTGAACTTAATTTTCAGCACAAAGCCAATTTTAGTTCACAAACATTTGCAACGTATTTAAGAAATATTATTTGCAAAGCATAATTAACATGGCATGGTGTTAACATAAATAAATAACTATTATTCCTTGCTACTCAACCGGTAGCAAGGCAATAATATCACATATATTCCTTACTACTCAACCGGTAGCAAGACAATATTATCACATATAGTCCTTACTACCCAACCGGTAGCAAGACAATATTATCACATATATCACATTCTTCATCATTTCAAAAGAGTCAAGTATCAAAAACATTTATAAAGCACAAAAGTATACCCACATCACATCACTATGACTATGACCGTGAGTACGGCTAATCGATTAGTTTTAGAGAACTCTACAGAGTTTGTGCAGCTTTACCCACATGATATGAATACATGATATGAATACTCTAGTTTGTTTCGTGCTTGCGAGGCACTACCACACTCTTCATGATGAATGTGGTCTAGAGGTCATAATGAGACTTTTACATTAAGTATTGTCTAACCTTGCATGAGCACGATAAGTGTGAATCCACCCTAAGCTTAAATCCTAGAGCCATTAGGTGACGGGCCCACGCCTTAAACCTAACACCGTGACGACGAACATATCCGTTCCCCCACGAGGCACGTTATCGTTGTATTGAACAGACTTAGACGCCCATGCTGTGAGACGGAACATTACACTTGTCCCCTCATAGAAAACACACATATAGGAACAATTCACTCGTCCTAAAATTCAACACATGCATGGGTAGTTCCTATAGATAGCCCACAGTTCACTCGTGGCCTCTATCTATACTACGACAACCTTCCGAATGCAAGGTTAGGCAAATACTTAACTTAGTAGGCCAAGGTTATCCCATAACTAACACATGTGGATGTACGGTAAATATTAGTGGGTGACATGTAGTTCAATCTTTAATCGACTTAGGCGAACACTCTCTTTATCGGTTTATCGGTATGCAACTACTACCATATGTATATCATTTGTCGCCCAAGTCTAAAATTTTGCAAATATGCAGAGAATCATCTCTGTCCATAATGTTTAAAAGGAGTTCAAATAGTGTAGTAAGTGAACCATAACCATGTTTTTATTTATCACTAAGCAAGGTTAAGCATTTGCATTTTATAAAAGCCTAGTTATAGTCATATGAGCACAATTAAAGTACTCTAATTGATCCTAAGGATTAAAACAACAAGGGGTGATTTTCAAAAGGGAGTTATGCATCTTTTAAGGTGTAACTACAATTTATAGTTTCAAAAGTATCGATAGTTAGAAATACACGTGCAATTTTATAAAACAACACACTTAGCCCGAAAACATGGGATTAAATATATTCAAAGGGAGAGGACAAACTTGCCTTGATTGATATCCTCACTAGGGTCAGCAATATGTCCACTTTCCTCACCGATAAAGAATATGTCCTCTAAAAAAATAACGGTAACGAATAAATGCCAAAATATGTAAAAATCTAAAATGCTCTAAAATGCATGAGTTTGCTACTGTGGATAGATGCTGTGTGTATGATTTTTGGTGAAGGAATTTTCATTTTATCACAGTGCATTTGTGAGTTATTAATTTTTTTTAAAGTTCTATACTAGCAATAGGTTACGTATGTTCTACTAAGCTTTAGATGCATTTTGGGTCCAAGTTCTATATGTTTTGGGTTACTGCAATGAAGGTTAAGTTCTCAGGAGTTCAACAAAATTGGTTTCATCATTTTTGGAGTTGGCATGATTTTATTATGAATTTTATAGTTTATGTCATATATTGTAGTACTTCTTAAGTCTACCAAATTTTGGAGATGAGTCCAGTTCTGTATGTGCCACATTTTAATTCATATAGACTAAGTCCATGAGATTAACAACCTAACCCATCTGAAATTACATCATTTGGAGTTAGAATGAATTTTGTATGGATTTTATAGTTTGTAGTTTGCATTATAGTGATTATTTTACTAAATAAACATTTGTTACTGAAGGTGTCAAGTTTTAGTTCATGACATTTGAGAACATGATTCTATGAGTATTCTGGAACTTAATTCACCTCTAAATGCGTTAATGTGAATTTTATATGGATTTTATAAATTAGTGTATGCTTTATGTCAATTATTCCATATACTAATTTTTAAAGACATTTCTTCTACTGTAAGCATCATGTTTTATCTTACCATATTAAAGCTTATAATTTTGTGAGTCCATAGAAATTTGATTCATCTCAAATGGAGTAAATATGAATTTTATATGGGTTTTGCAAGTTTGTGCATTTTTCTGTTGAATAGATATTGGTTTGAGTATTTTTCTTTAATATTTTCCAGATTTTAAAAGGATGGGTCCACTGGTCAGTCTATGTGACTTTTGCAGAAAGGTCCCTAGGTTTCTAAAGATTCAACCCTAAGTCCTTATCACGTGTTGAAAGCAATAGCATTAAGAGTACTCGAAGTTTCATGTTATTACTAATAAATCCTTGGTCCCTCATGTCATACTAAGATCATTTACAAGTTAAACCTTTTAAGATTTGAACATTTGCTAATCAAGATCCTTAGTTGTTTAATGACCATGGCCAACATGTCAGTGGCTCGGTGAGGGAGAGCAGAGGCAGCGGCGGTCCGCGAGCTTCTCGCCGGCGCTAGCTGCGAACGATGGCAGATCTTGATGAGCGGACAAAAGAGAAAATGGAGAGGGGTTCCTAGCGAAGCGATTGGTGGTCTTCTTGCAAGTTGCGGTGGCCGGAATCAATGGCGACGGCGGCGAAAGCGGCGGTGTCTCTCGGCATGCAAGTGCATGTCGAGCTCCGGCTTGTTTCAATGCGAATGGGTGCATGCATGTGTGCCTACAAGGGTCCTAGGTACTCACCGAAGTGCTCTAGATATCCCGGATGGCCTAAATGTCGGCAGCGGCTTGTGGGATCCTTTGGCGGCGGCGCTAGATGTTGGCTTCACGGCGACGGCTCGCTCGGGTCGATGAGCTGCTAAGAGAAGGTGCACGAGTGGTTAGGGAGGTCCCTAGGGTGAAGTGTATGCAAGGAATCAAACTCTAACTCACCAAGCAAGGAGGAATCGACGATGGGGTCCGACGACCGGAGTTGGAGAAGATGAAGGGGATCTCTTGATTCACGGCTCCTTGGTTCGATTCCTTCGGTCGTTGAACTCCTAGAGTCGAGGCGATGCTGATGGTGCAGCAGCTTGGCCTGGCTTAGTCGGAGATGGTCGGATGACGATGATGCCGAAACAGCAATGCTCTGGAGCTTCCGCAGACAAGGCGGCGTTCCGGCGAGACCATTGCATGAAATGATGTGGGATTAGAGGGGATTCATGTGGCGTGGAATGGCGACTAAGGAACGCAAGAGGGAAAGGATTGACCGTGGCTTGGTGGCGATGGCGACGGCCGTCGTCTCCACGGCCGACGACGAAAGAGAGGTGGAAAGGGAGAGCTGGAGCTCTCGTTCTTGATTGGATCAGCACTGGGATGGAGAGTGAAGAGGGAAGATGCAGCTGGGAGATGATATGGGCGAGCTTGGCACTGGACACGTTGAGTCCACACGTCGAGTACCGCCGGCGTCGACTCTCCCGTTCTCTCTGTCTCTCTCTCGATTTGCTTGAGCGGTGGAGATGGTGTACAAGGATGAAGCGAGCACAAGTGGCTGCCAAGTGGGTCCAGGGCGATGCAAATAAGGCTAGACAGAGGGAAGCGGGTAAGAGTTTGAGTGAAAAACGTTTTCTAGAAAATTTCAGGATTATTTCTTTCTCTCTCCCTTTGTTAATTTTAATTGGTGGGCTGTTGGTTTTTTTGATGTATAAGAAAATACCTAGTTTCCATTTTCCTTGGTTGCACTCAAAAATTTAATATAGTTTGCTCTCAGAAAAATAAAGAAAAGTGGCTTGGTAGAACATTGTTGAGGTCAAAACCAAGTGAATATATTCTGGAAAAATTATATTAATTTATTATAATATGATAATATTTGAATAAATTATGTTTCATATACATTCTTATATAATTTAATACATATATGAGTAAGGTATTGTTTTGGTCAATTAAGGTTTAAAAATAATTTATTGTTTGACTATTTTGACCGAATTATTTGAGGTATCAGATGTAAGGATTAAATTGTACCAAAATTACAGTGAGATATATATATTGAATAGTGTCTACAAGAATTTTCCTATGATTTTATATGACACCAATTATTTTCAGATATTCAGTGAGCTTATCTACCTTTAAGTGTTTCTATTTTAAATATATTTTTAAATGATTGTAAAATTATATTTTGATTTGTAATTAACCAGAGATGATGTTGTTAGACTTTATTTCCATTTCACCATACTTAATCTCTTAAGACACTTGTGGACTTATGTGTATATATTTGAGTTAGCTTAAGTGTACTTAAGGTAACATTTAGGATAATGTTTTTATTATAGATGAATTAATAAATATCCACATTTATGCTCATGAGACCTATTATGAAATGCATCCAAGATAAAAAACATTTAAAAGGACTCAAATCATACAACACATCTTATGTTTATGCAAGCATGCAAATGTTTTACATGTCAAATTAAATTGGGAAGGAAAAAATTTTAAATTATTCCCAAATTTGCATATGGGTACTAGCTAGTTTAATCCTTACATAGGTTTTATATTTGAAAACTTTTAGACATCAACTCGGAAACTCACTTTTATTATTTAGTAGAACTCAAAATTCAAAATTCAAATTTTGGGTATGTTACAAATTCTACATAATTAATTAATTTATTTACAAAATATTTATTATTTTTATTGGCATTGTTGGTTTCATGTCTTTGCCGTAATATTTTTGTCCTTGTAAGACAATACCGAATGGTTGATGTCGCCCTAGAGGATAGTGGAGAAAGAATGCAAGGAGAATGATGACATTGCAGCGATAGCAGAAACCAATTTTATCTATGAAAAAGCAAATTAACCATTACTTTTCCATTCGTGAAGTACAGACCAACAGAACTCATTCGTGACGTATACACCAACATAAGAGAGTTAAGAAGTTGCATTGATGAGCTATAAGAAATTAACGGTCGTGACGAATCGGGGTTGAGCTTGTCTACGGACCCTTCCTACGTCATTCAACGCGTACTGCAACTTCGTGCTCCTTCATTCGCATATATTCTGTTTGTATTTCAGCTTCAGTTACTTTTCCACCATCATATGTCGGGTTGACTGTTTCGATCCACAAAGTGAATATGCACATCCTTAAATTGTCATGAGGAATAAATCTAATTAGTGAATGAGATAGGTATATTATGGAAACGCGAACGAAAATAAAAATACGTAATTAAGCATGTGTCATACAATAAAGTCGTTGTCTATGTTGGGACAGATGAAATATCGCCTTCCAAATGTCTGTTGTGAAAAGGATGTAGCCACCTGACAGCGACCTCTACAACTGCATTTTGGATGCTCAGACCATTTAGGTAGACCTAATGGATTGTTTCTCTAGTTTAAGCTAGCAGACTGTGCCTGATGCTCGTACTCCATCCATGCTTGAATGAATTGTGTGGTTGTCTCAGGTTGTGTTATCCTTGCATCGATGGAAATTACTCTCGCTGTATCGATCCACTTTATGAAGCCACATTTCCTTACATTTTTCTGTTTGCACAAATTTATTACGACGGATGACATATGTAAGTATATGAAAGTAGTGATCGGTGGGAGTGAGAACTTAACAGTACTTACGACGAAATTGTCGTCGACAATGTTAGAACACACGAAGCATCTTTGTTCTATAGTTTGTTGTCTTACGGACCTTATCACATGGCAATGGTCTTCACAATCATACTCTGGATGCTCCCGCCATGTGGGGAGTCCTAAGAGATTTACCTGTCATTCTAAAGATTCTGCAGCGATTCGTCGTTTGTGCTCATCCTTCCTCCTTATGTAGTCCGATATTGTTTCACTACGTGGATACAGGCGTGTTTCGTCTTGTTGTGGATTCGCCATATCTACCCACTCAACGAAGTTGCACAAACTACGGTAAGTCTGTGAAAGATTGTATGTTTGTCCACAAACAATTAGCGATGTATGTATTCAGTATAGGTAACTGAATAGATAGAAATGATTCTTAAATGATAAATGCTTGGGCATTGAAAGAACCTCCTACCACGAATTTCTGAAGTAAGGGATGTCATGAGTATACATCGATCATCGCAAGTACACAACGGACGGTCGCACCACGGTAGAAATAGACCAGTGAAAGGATCCCTTCGCCAGTCCAGATGCTCGCAAAATAGAGCTTCCATTCTCTCGAGATCGATGTGAATGTGAAAGAAAAATATAGGACCAAAGGAACTTGCAAAATTGTTTTGC
The DNA here is from genome assembly GCA_008326285.1 of Oryza officinalis. NCBI lineage: Eukaryota > Viridiplantae > Streptophyta > Magnoliopsida > Poales > Poaceae > Oryza > Oryza officinalis. Next base: position 66,534,573 of record BDMV01000001.1, read on the forward strand.
CAAGGTCCGTCTATATATAGTGGCGTAACAACTGAAGCCACTGTAGGCGTAAAAAGTCGATTGTTTCACTACGTGGATTGCGCTGGTTCAACTGGTATCTTTGGCTACCTAATATCTTGATTCTATCTTTACTTGCATTGTGTTTAGAGACATGTTGGTTTAGCTTGAACTGTCTCGGTTAGGTCTGATCTTCTGACTTAGTCAATATATCTCTACAATCACAATATTGTTTTAGATAGATTCGTTATATCTATCACATTAGATGGATTTATCGGCTCACTGAGTATTAGATTATTATATACAATCTCGTGCTGTATCGGCTAGGTTTGACATACTAGATTATTGTTGATAATCTAAATCTTGTTAAGCCGATAAGTTCATGCTAATGTTTTATCGGAGTGTTAGCCGATCTTATTTGATGTGTTAGATTTCTCTTTGATGGTTTTACTGTTTTGGTTAAATTTAATACATGACCACTTTGATCGGTGTCATATTGGCTTGATTAAATCTATCAGTCAATTATCAACCTTATGCTGCATTAATTGGGTTCGACCTATGGGGTTGTGATTGTAAGTTAGATTTATTTAAGTTGGCAAACATCAATCATTGTTTCATCGAGGTTTCAGCTGATGAGTTATCTAAATGCTGCATCGGTTTATAAGGATTATATATAATTTGGTTTTAGCCAATTGCAGAAAAGGTTTCATTGATTACTTAATCATTTGGATTTAATAGCATCGGATTTCTAGCTGATGTGTGCTTTAATTATTGGATCAACGTCTATTCTATTATATCGTTATTGGTCGATTGATTTGTTGGATATTTGTTTCACTATATCTATATCGGCTGACTGGTTCATCGGATATTTACTTTGTCACATTTATATTGATCGATTGGTTCATCATCTTATTTTACCATTATTAGCCGATTGTCTTTATATCGTTATTTATTCAAGTGTCGAAATTTATATTAGACATATAGCCGATTGTTCAAAACCCTATTGACATCGGCTAATATCGCTTCGGCTTGTTAGCCGATCGGCTTTTTGGTCATCAACATATTCATTCATCTTGTCAGTTGCATGATCAAACTGACTGACACGCCCGCATCTTATTAAAGTTTAGGACCTGCACTGGAATTAAGCAGATCTCTCAGGTCTTCGTGTGTCACATGTAAGTTTTATGTCAACACATTTTTTGGCACACTTGATGGGATAAATTTTGCATCAACGGAGAGGCAACCTCATTTGTTTTCGAGCACTTGAAAAGGTTAAATTCCTCGATCTAGCAGGATCATGCCAAGTTTCTCTTACATCTCTTTCCAGATTTGGCTAATTTTATAGTTGTGGTTTGAGGAAAGTTTTGAAGAAAGAACTTTAATGAGTATTTGCGAGAAAAATTTAAAGATGCTATATTCACCCTTCCTCTATAACAAATACTGTTCCTTCATGTTATTGCAGTACTTGTGCGCCCCTGACGCAAGGCTTGGATTACATGACACGAGGATGCTTGTATTGTACCTGCACAAGAACGTAGCGGAAGAAGACGACACTGAGTATTGTGGTTGCAAAGCTAGCTACAAACAAGCAATATGTTCGTTGGGGGTGAGTTCCCAACTCACCCCACTCGTTTTCCGCGCGCACGCTTTTCAAACATCTAAACGGTGTGTTTCTTGCAAAAAGTTTCTATATGAAAGTTGCTTTAAAAAATCATATTAATCCATTTTTCAAAAAAAATTAGTAAATACTTTATTAATCATGTGCTAATGAATCGCTCCGTTTTCCGTGCGGAGAGAATTTCTTTCCAACTCATACAAACAAACACACCCGTAAGCACTGGTTGGGGTCTTCTTGTGCTTTTATGTAAAGATCAGAGCTTGCTTATCGACATAACGACTATGATGTTTAAAATAGTGATTTGGAGTTCTGAACCATATGACCATACTTGTTCACTATTACTTTTATATATTTATATTAAATTTTTAAATAAGATGAATAATCATTAAAAAAAATCAACAACGTTATACATTTTATAAAAAATAATATAGTATCAATTATCATAGCGGATTGTAGATCGAAACTCGTTTCCAGCGTTGATCAGGTAATGGCGATGCCTCGACGACTTATCCGTACTATTGATCAGGTAAAGCGCGACAGAGTTTAAATTGTCTCGAAGTTGAAGTTGCCACAAGGTGTCCTCACGAACAAGAGGATGCTGCTGAACCCTAGCCTGGACGCGGCATAGTTGAACAGCAAAAAAATTGTTCTCCATCTGGAACGCCCCCACGGTCACCGCGCTCCTCGCTGCCCATCCACCGTCGACGAACGCCAAGCACGCCGTGTCGCTCGCCATGGTGAATCCTCGAACGGGCTCACGCTGGGCATGCGCGGTATCGATCCTCGGCGTCGCCTTCCTTCGCGTCGCAGGACGGTGTAGGGCAGGCGCGTCATGTCATGTCACGCCGCCGCCGCGGCCGAGCACGCCGGGAGGGAGGCGGACTTCTTCTTGGTTCACGGAGATGCCCCGGAGGTAGATGCTGTTCGTCGAGGGGTTCATTGGTCCTGATCTTGGTCGTTGTAGGAGAGGACGCTGCTCACGTCGGACGGCGTCGGCGGACAGCGGTGCTCCGCAGGTTGACGACGAACTGCCGCTTGAGCGACAGCTTCGAGTACCACGGCCAAGGACAGCGTCACCGGTGGCCGCGGTCGGGAACGGGAACGATCTGAGGAGGCTGCCCGGCACGTATGACGAGAGGACGCCCCGGATGGAGCTTTCAGTCTCTGATAGATTCTACTCGATTAGCTTACTGTCGATTCAAAATGCGGTAGCGTTAGCGTACGTACCAACCAGCATGTGAAAAATGTAATAGACAGATGGAGTTGCGACTTAGTACCTTCAAGGTGAAATAATATTCAGAAGCTGCTGGAATTGACAGATTTAGAATTTTGCTTCGTCTCTCCTCTTTTGCTGTCTACACATTCTGTCCTGGGCAAAAAAACCGCATTGATCTATGGTTCACTCTACCCTGATTCGCTCTGCAAAAGTATAGCATATTAGCCAAACCTTGCTTGTGCTGAAAATATAACAAGACGAAAACAAAAATAGACAAGAAACGTGCACAGCTAGTGAGGACTGAGGAATCGATCAACATCAGTAATACTACAAAATATTCGTTCATAAAGCAGCAACTCAAATACATCATGACAGGTTTAGAGAGCACACTCACTTGGAAATTAAAGAGCCCAACTAATTGGAAACATCGAGAGAACAAATACCAGAGAGAAAGAGAAATATTATTTGCATCGTAGAATTTCTAGATCAAAATATAATGCTGAAGCAAATGCAAATGAAGCCGTACATTAATAGATGTATGAAAAGAGTAGTTATTACTCATATACCTCTCATCAATCGATTGCTTGTCCCGGTATAAATATTTCATCATCTAACTCAATCTTTGGGATGCGAGATATCTTGTTAGCATCCGCCCCTTGGCACCATTCAGTCAATCTTGGACAAAAACGAATATATAGTAATTCTAAGGTGGTAAGGTTCCATATGCTCTCTGGCAAAGATGTCAAGTTGGGGGAATCGAAGATGTTAATTTCTTTCAGATAAATGAACTGCCCTATCCATTCCGGAAGGCTATCGAACCCTTCCAACCATAGTTCTTCAAGGGCAGTAAGATTCTTTATGCTTTCAGGCAAATATGTCAAATTGGGAGAACTTTGGATATCAAGGCATTTTAGGGCAGTGAGATGTCCAAGCAATTCTGGCAGGAAAGTCAGCGTGGGGCAATCGTTAACGACAATTTTTTTCAGAGGAATGTGCAGCCCCAACCCTTCTGGCAGTATCTCTAGCCCTTTGCATCCATCCAAACGCAACTCTGTTATAGCGGTTAGGTTCTTCATACTACTAGGCAGAAAAGTCAACTTAGGGCAATCGATGATGATAAACTCCTCCAGGGAAACGAGCATCCCTAACCATTCTGGCAATATCTCCAGCATTTTGCATCCATCCAACCACAGCTCTATCAGAGCAGTTAGGTTCTTCATGCTTTCAGGCAGAAAAGTCAATTTAGGGCAATCGATGATGATAAACTCCTCCAGGGAAACGAGCATCCCTAACCATTCTGGCAATATCTCCAGCACTTTGCATCCATCCAACCGCAGCTCTATCAGAGCGGTTAGGTTCTTCATGCTTTCAGGCAGATAAGTCAGCTTGGGGCAATCCATGATGGTAAACTTCTCAAGGGAAATGAGCAGCCCCAACCCTTCTGGCAGTATCTCTAGCCCTTTGCATCCATCCAACCACAGTTCTATCAGAGCGGTTAGGTTCTTCATGCTTTCAGGTAGAACAGTCAGCTTGGGGCAATCGCTAAGGGCAAACTTTTCCAGAGAAATGAGCATCCCCAGCCCTTCTGGCAGTAGCTCTAGCTCTTTGCATCCACACAAACACAACTCTTTCATAGCGGTTAAGTTCTTCATATTTTCAGGCAGAAAAGTTAGCTTGGGGTAATTGTTGATGACAAGTTTTTTCAGAGAAATGAGCAGCCCAAACCATTTTGGTAGTGTCTCCAGCTGTTTACAGCCATGCAACTGCAGCTCTATCAGAGCGGTTAGTTTCTTCATGCTTTCAGGTAGAAAAGTCAGCTTGGGACAATTGTTGATGACAAACTTTTTTAGAGAAATGAGTAGCCCCAGCCCTTCTGGTAGTATCTCTAGCCTTTTGCATCCATCCAGAAGCAGCTCTATCAGCGCGGTTAGGTTCTTCATGCTTTCAGGTAGATAAGTCAGCTTGGGGCAATCCATGATGGTAAACTTCTCCAAGGAAATAAGCCGGCCCATCCCTTCAGGCAGTATCTCCAGCCCTTTGCATCCCAGCAACAGCAGTTCCCTCAGAGAGGTAAGGTGTTGTAAGCTTCTAGGCAGATTAGTCAACACAGGGCAATTGATGAAGTTAATGACTTCTAGGCAAACGAGCTGCCCCAGCCATTCCGGCAACATTTCCAAGTTCTCCCACGAGCACAAATGTAGCTCTCTGAGGGAGACAAAGCTTTGAATGATGTCTGGCAAGGTCCTCAGCCCGCTGCAACCTTCAACTCGAAAAATCTCAATGGTGGCAAGATGTTGAAGTCTGCCCCACTTGTCAGGGGGGAATTTACAGTTGTTGATAACCACACGAAAAGGAAGAGTGCAAGACGCAAGGCTCCCAAATCCTTGTTCTGGCAACACCTTGTCGCTGTTGTCCAATGACCAGTGCATACTTCTGGGGGGATACGGCAGGAAGCTCAACTTTGGACAGTTAACTATCATCAAAAAATGCAAATTAGGGATTAAGAACTCTCTATCTTCTTCACCTGACCGCGTTGTCCACCATTCTTCTAAGTTATCCATTCGTTCTAACCAAATAATTCTTAATTTCTTGCAATTCCCTTCCCCTTCATAGAATTCTCTGCCAATTTTTCTAATGGTGGGCATGTCCTCCATACAAAAAAATCTCAGGTTTGGCAACCGTCCAAATGCAGGAAGAGAATCACATGTTGCTAAATTAGAAACACGTAGGTAAATGAGACAAGGGAGGTAGGAGGAGATGCCAGACACCCAGTTAGGGAAATCCTTGCACATGTACCCATCCAACGTAAAGGTTTCAAGAGTTCGAGGTGGTAATAGGTTCTCAAGCACCTCTTCATCCTTGTCCACATTTCTCGTGCCACCAAGTCCCCATGACAACGTTAGTTCTCGAAGGTCAGTCATATCATGCAGCTTAGCTTCCCTTGCATTGTGCAGCCGCTCAGCATTTTCAAGATGTTGAATTCCCAGTGCACGACAACGTAGTTTCCCAAGCTCCACTATACTGCAACACTCTCCATTTTCTATCTCATGTACATCATATTTTGCACAGTCAGGTAAATTTAGACCCTCTTTAATGGACCAAGCCTTATCAAGCACACTTTTTGTTCCTGAAATAACATCAAGCAGAGTGAGGCTAGTCATGTTGCTGATACTATCTGGCATGTCTTGCAGACTATAACAACAAGTAAGGTCCAATACTTGAAGTTGAAGGTCGCCAAACAAAGGCGGAAGATGTTCAATCCTTATACAATATGACAAATTGAGATGTTTCAACTTAAATATGTTGCATAATGATTAGGGTAATGACTGTAGCTTCGAACAGCTTGTGAGGTTCAAAAACTGAAGCTCAGAAAGGTCCCCGAAGCATTCAGGGAGTAGTTTGAGGCCATGGCAGTCTGAAAGATTGAGGTCTTTCAAATGCTTAAGTTGGCAGAAGGATTCTGGTAACACTGGAATCTTGTAGCAATCAGACAGGTCCAAAACCTCTAGTCTATAAAGAATCCCAAAATCTTCTGGTAGGTTTTCTAGCTCATGGCAATCTGAGAGGATTAGATGCTCAAGAGACTCAAGGTTAAAATTGCCTGGTAGTTTGGTTAGCTTTGAACAACTTGTCAAGTTTACAAATGAGAGTTTAGAAAGGCTGCCAAATTCATCAGGGAGCTTTTGAAGAGCACAACAACCTGACATGTCTAGTTGTTCTAAGCATTTAAGGTTGTGGATTGATTCAGGCAATTCTTCAAGTTTAGAACACCCAGATAGGCTGAGGAGAGAAAGTTTGAGAAGGTTTCCAAATGATGTCGGAAGTTTACTGAGGTCACTATTCCCTGATAAGTCTAGATAACAAAGCTTGTGTAGGTTACCAATGTTAGCAGGCAAGGTTTCAAGAGAGCAATTGGACAGAATTAGAGTTTGCATATTCTGAAACGTATGCAAATATTTAGGAAGTGCTGCAATCGGCAAGCCTGAGACATCAAGATAAGCTAGCAGCATCAGTTGACGAATGGAGGATGGCAACACCATGCTAACCGGGATAGATTGCCCTTCAGATGAACATCCGCTCAGGTCCAAGATCCGTATATACTTTGACCCAGAGAATGCCTTTCGGGGAAGTTGCGATTCAATGCACTCCCTAAAATGAATGGTTCTAACCTTGCTTGGTAGATCTTTGAAAATTTTGGATTGCTTCTGGTAGTTGACCAACTGTGCATGTCGGCAATAACGCTTATTATTAGCTTTGCTCCATGTATTTGGCATGGTAGCGTCCATGACAAGGAATTCATTAGCAGCAATTATTGTTGCGAGATCATGCACTAAATCATGCATGGTGAGCTTGCGGGGAGCTTTGGTGTGCATTGGACTAACCTGCAGGGAAAGCTACTATCAAAACAGTGCTGCAAAATACAATGTAAATAGTGTTTTGCCATGTACAAGCTGTTTAAGTTGTTTTTTCCCTTTTTTATTGCCTACTACCAAAAGTGAACTACAACAGTATGTATCTTTTCTAATCTTCTTAATTAAATCAGCAGATGCCACATTTCGTTTCAAAAATAAAATGTAAATCCCACAAAATTATTAGGTACAATTAATTTCAACAGCATTGATTAATCTATATATCTTATAAAGTTGATCTCAACTAATTGTTGTGTATTGCTAATTCTCTCTTCCCCCAGAACCACATCATCTTAATTATTTCTAGGCTACATATGGTTGGTCTAAGGTGTAGGTTAGATGCAGCCTTATCTTTAATGAAGTCACACTATTTAAATTATTTCTAGAATTAGTTAGTTGCTTTAAGGTATAAATTATATAAAGCCATGAACCCCAGCATTTAGATGGTTGATCTAATTGTAGGTTTGAATGCCCCAAACTATAAAACTGGTTATTTTTACCCTCAACTTTGAATACTAGACAAATGACACCATAAACAGCTATGTGTGTTTTTCAATAGTTATCCTATTATGTAATGATTTTCTTTTGTATTACCTTATGGTCAACCATTATGACACAATGAAAAACTGGACAGAGTGGCAAAAAACGCACGCCACTAAAAGAGTAGCAGAAACAAAATGCGCAAAAGGAATAATTAAAAAAAACAATGTTGCACATATTTTTGATGGGATGAACAGATATTTCTTTTTAAAAAGAGTTAGTGGACTTTGTCTATATAACGAAATATATATTTTGTAATGTAAATTTACAAAAAAAAAGGATAAGAAATAACCCTAAACTAAATAAGGTATGTAACCTATCAAACTGAAGCATTGTATTGAATATATCATTTTAAATGTATTAAAAATAAGTATTTAATTTGGAACTGAAAATGCAGATGTTGAAACATTTACTTATGGGTTTTAAATTAAAAACTACAAGATAAGAAAGATTATTGGTCTGGATTAGGATACTCTAGCATAAACTATTTTTGTTACTTATTATGGTTCATACTCTAGAGGAAGCATATGTATAGATTTATCTTACTAGCAAAGCATATCCTAATGAGCATATGATGCATCGATATCCAGACATGTACCGTAGAAAGGTGTTCTATGATACTTACCATGGAAGACTTGGAAATCTGAAGAAAGGACATCCGCAAAAGATAGTTGACACACCTTCGACCATTATCTCGTGCTTCAATGTATCCAAGGGCTATCCATTGCTGGATCAAGCGATCAGTGTCCATGATGAAACCCTTCGAAAAGGCTGCTAAATATGTAAAGCACATTTTGAATTCTCGCTTCATATAGTAATAGCTCAACATTAGGCGCTCTATAGTGTCTTGCTGATGATCTGCTTTGAAATCCAAAACAATCTTTCTGTCTCTTATATCTGTCCATGCCTCAATCGTCCTATGCTCAGACATTATTTGCCCAAGAGCATTTGCCACCAGTGGTAGTCCCCCGCACCTACTGGCGATTTGCCTTCCAATTTCCTCTAAGCCACTTTGCTCATCATCAGGCCCAAATACTCTTCGCTTTATCACCATCCAACAGTCATCAGGTGATAAAACACCCAAATTGATATGGTCAGGCTCAGGCACCGGACATACTTTCCGTTCATTTGCAAGATAACCAGTGTACAGTACTTGCACTACGCTTCCACTACGTGTAGTTGCTATAATCTTGCTACCCTTTCCGCCATGTTGTAACATCTGCTTCAACTTTTCCAAATTTTCTCCATATTCTTCCCAGAGATCATCTAGAACAATCAAGTATCTTCTGTTGGCAAGTTCTTTTTTCAGATTATCTTTTACAAACTGCAAGTTGCAGTTGTCCAGGTTGATACTTCTGTTTGCTCCTCTGATGATAGCTTTCCCAATTTTGAGCAGGTCAAACTCCTTGGAAACGTAGACCCAGATTCGCATATCAAAGACATTGACCCTTTCATCTGCAAAAACTGCTTGGGCTAAGGTAGTCTTCCCTAGTCCACCAAGCCCAACAATTGGAATGATTGAGATATCCTCCTTAGCTTCATTGTTCAACAGAAGGCTGATTATTTTTTTTGTTTCGGCATCCCTCCCTAGCATTCCAATGTCCATGTCACTATCATCTGCAAAAGATTCATCGCCTCTACTCCCTTCTGCCACTGGTTCACGATGCATGAGATGGAGCTTAATGCTATCCTTTTTTATTGCGACTATTTTCTCCCTCAAGTTCTTCATGTTGCGGGCTATGGTCATCTTCCGGAGAAGCGGATTGTTCCGGGAAAGGAATAACTTGAGCTGAAAAATAAAAATGAAGTCAACATCATCCGCTATGCTAGTTTCCTCAATATTTGAATACCCACGGTAGTATTTGATAGTCTGGGCATTGGCAGTCTAATAGCAAACCTCTAGACAAGTGTTTATAGTGGAAAAGACAACTTTTATTTTAAATTTTAGAAATTAATTGGTCTGACACAATGCTAAAATATTCCACAACGAAAATCAGGCATGTACAGCAAGTAAATTGATCCATAAAGTTGAATCATAGAACTTTACTTGAAACACCAATATGTGGAAGTGAGTACCTTGGGTTGATGGTTCTTGATGAGCTGAGCAGCATCAAGCTCATCCAGTACATCCTCAACGTCGTAGGCGACGGACTTGATTTTGTTGAGCCACCGCCGTTCCGCCGCTCCATCTTTTCCCCCCTGGCGTGCTTTGCCATCAGCATCTTGTATCACAGCCTCCAGATCTCTCATCTTCTCCTCCATGTCGTCCACGTCGTCCTTGAATCTCCACAGCAGAGTGGCCTCCTCCACCACAAGCTCGCTGAGCCTGCTGGCGACCCGATTCGCCACGGAACTCGCAATCATCACTCCAATCCCGCTCATGGATGGTATGGCAGATTCGCAGTAAACTCTATCAACAGGAATATGGCTTCGTGAAATCGAAGCCAAGGTGCAGATCGAGAGGGAAAGCAGCCGCACATATACTACTCCAGTATACCACTGGTCAAGTGGTCAGTCTTAACAACCAAAAACACATGGTACAGCTCACGTAGTTCTCTTTTATCTCAAAATAAAAAAAGTCCCGCATTGTGTGCAAGTGTGCAACGATAAAATATTACTGCACGCGTCTGTTTGAATATATGTAATTATTGTGTTTATTGCAAATAAGCACGCTGGTGTACAAGAGTAACATGCATCCATTTGGGAAGGATCCAACAGGCCCGTTTGTGAGCATGCTAGAACATCACATGCTATTACTGAATTCCAATCTCCAAATGAACAGTACTATTTGGAGTGGGGATGTGGGACGGAGGGACAGTCAGCAACAAGGCAGAATCACGGTGGCGAGATGGATTAGTTCCAATGTTTGAGTTGCTTCAAACTGCAAGCAAGAGGGCATTCACCCCAAATGGTGAGCCGGACAGATAGAGAGAGCTTACCAACACCAGGAGGCAGCAGAGGCGCCGCCGCTGCATTTCCGCCGGCGCCGAGCCGACCCGCGCCGCTGGACACAGGGGGCGCATGCCCATGGTGCTCGACTCGATCCGTCGATCCGGCGGCGGGACAACGAGCGGCCGCCCCCACTCGATCGCCTCCGCCAACCCCTTCACCGCCTCGCCGCCGGTGGCCTCGCTTCGCCCTCATGGCCGGACTCACGGGATGGGGAAGGGAGCGTCTGTCCTCGAGCCACGGCCATCGAGGCGAGCCGCTCGTCATGGTCTCGGCTTAGGTGGGCCAAGTTGGGCCTTGGGCTCACGCCCAGCCATACATATGCCACTTTGAGGCCCAAAATAATCGTTTTGCCCGAGCATGAGCAGCCCACGTATGCTGTACTTGTTGATCATATGCTCAATATCAATATGTATTGTTTGCTATTCAGTGCTGTACAATGAGACTGAGGGTAAGTTTGAGGAGTTTCTGGCAGCTGTAACTTCTCCTAGAATTCTCCTAGAATCAGAAGCTCTTTCAAACAGTCTAGTTTTTCCTTCAGATTATGAGAAGTTGCAGTTGTAAAAATTCAAACAATGAACTGGAAACCAGAAGCTGAAAAACTCAATTTCTTCAGATTCTCAAAAGCTGACTACTAGCCAGCTGTTTTTTAGAATATTAAAGCTCTCCAAACAAACCCTGAGAGTAGTACTAACTACTGATATCAAAAGAAGAAAAAGAAAAGAACGAGAGTAGTACACGAACAGAGTAAAGCTGGCATGTGGCATCCTTGATGAATTCTCTACATTTGTGTTCAGATGTGCTGAAACTTGCATGTCGAAGCACTCGAACTGAAGCTCAAAACTAATCCAAACATGTTGAAACGTGATAGTGAATTTGATATATTTGAAAAAAAAATTAACAACACGGAAGTGGGGCGGGAGGAGGAGACGGCCGGTTGCACGAGGGGTTGAGCTGGTCGCCGTGGATTGCAGTACTTGTGCGCCCCTGACGCTGAGGCTTGGTGATCGGAGCTACCGAGGCTTGGATTGCAGGAGAAGACGACGCTTGTATTGTACCTGCACAAGAACGTAGAGGAAGAAGAAAAGAAAATAAGCTTGGGAATTCATAGCCATCTTGATGGTGTATTATCGCAGCTGAGTATTGTGGTTGCAAAGCTGGCTACTAACAAGCAATGTGTTAGCATTACTAGTGGTCTTCTTGATCTTTTATGTAAAGATCAAAGCTTGCTTATCGACATAACTATGGTGTTTATGATAGTGATTTGGAGTTATGGACCATCTCTGTTCACTATTTATTTGTACATCTACTCGTATTTCTAGTTCCTCGGTTATGCAGCCTGTGGTATTTGAGCCATTCTGATTGACTCAAGTTATGTATACATGGATTTGTTCATACAAACATTATAATTTGCTAATTGTTTTTTGAAATTATATACATGGACTACGAGTATACAACTGCATAAACTCACAGTGGACAATGGCCAATCCAGAGCATATGTTCATTCTCGGCCCGGCCTGGCAAGGCCTATTCGAATTTGCTGCCACAAAGCCTATGTGGTGCCGTGGCGCGTCCCCTGAAATAAACTGTTACGATTTTTTTTCATCTTATCTGAACATACTAGTACTAGTAGATAGCAAAGTTGATCGTTTCAAAAAAAAAAGAAGAAGAAGAAGAAGAAGCAAAGTTGAATCATTAAGCGAAACTGTTATGTTCTATGTTTCTTTTGGTGAACTGGACATACATCATATAAGGTAAGGTAGTATAACGCAACTGAAGCTTCAGTCGCTGATAGCAAGCTACTCGACCAGCCATTACTGGAGAGATGCCAAATGTGCTAGCACATATACTCTCTCTGTCCTCTGTCCAAAAAAAAAAACCAATCCTATCCTCCAAAAAAAAACCAATCCTAAGGATTGGATTCTTTTTAGAACGAAGAGAGTATGTAGCAAGTGAAAAATGACAGGACAGAACATGGACTAAAACAGAAGGGACGCAACAAGCATTCTGTTCGCAAACAAGAGAAGAACCAAAGAATCACAACGCAGGGTTGCGACATAGTTACCTTTAAGATGAAATCGTATTCACAAAATCGCTGGATAAGGCAGATGTAGAATTTTTCTTCATCCTTCTCTTAGTCTATACGTCTGTCCTGCAGAATGCCCCTTACTGTGATTCGCTCTGCAAAAATATCGAACATATTAATAACACCTTGTGCTGAAATTAACAAATTGAAAAATAAAAAAAACTGAATTCCAAAACATGTACAGTTAGTGAGGATCCATTAATCTCCGTTAAGACTTAAGAGAATATTCTTTCATTAAGCAGAACTAAAAGAAGGCATCACAGGCACACAACACTAACGTGGCATGTAAAAATCCTAACTAATTGCGAAATCAAGAGATAGAACATATCAATAAATACCATAGAGAAGAGAAATATTATTTGCATTCTTGAAATCCTAGATCATCGAATACAGTGCAGAAGAAAATGCAAACGAAGTCGGACATTACTAGATATATGAAATGAAACGATTAATTATTACTGGATTTTAGGAGGTTTCATACCGATCCTTCGATTGCTTGCCCTGGCATGAATCTTTCGTCATCTAATATAACGGTTGGGATGTGAGATATCTTGTTGGCATCCTCCCCTTGGCATCTCTCAATCAGTCTTGGACACATCTGAATGTTTAGTTTCTTCAAGCTGGTAAGGTTCCGTATGCTCTCCGGCAAAGATGACAAGTCGGGGGAATCAAAGATGTTAATTTCTTTCAGACAAATGAACTGCCCTATCCATTCCGGTAGGCTATTGAGCCCTCCCAACCGTAGCTCTTCAAGGGCAGTAAGATTCTTTGTGCTTTCAGGCAAATATGTCAAATTGGGACAACCCCGGATTGAAATGCATTTTAGGGAAGTGAGGTGTCCAAACAATTCTGGTGATGTCTCCAGCCCTTCGCATCCCACCAACCGCAGTTCTATGAGACCGGTAAGGTTCTTCATGTTTTCAGGCACAAAAGTCAGCTTGGGGCAATCGATGATGTGAAGCCTTTTCAGAGAAACGAGAAGCCCCAGCCCTGGTGGCAGTATCTCCAGCTCTTTGCATCCCGCCAATCGCAGTCGTCTTAAAGCGGCAAGGTTGTGTAAGTTTTTAGGCAGAGATGTCAGCTTGGGGCAGTTAATGATGATAATGTCTTCTAGTGAAACGAGCAGCCCCAGCCATTCTGGCAGTATTTCCAAGTCCTCCAACGACCTCAAATATAGCTCTCTGAGTGAGACGAAGCACTGAATGATGTCTGGCAAAGTTTGCAAGCCGCTGCAGCCATCAACATAAAAGATCTCAACGGTGGGATGGTGCTGAAGTCTGCCCCACCTGTCAGGGGAAAAGTGGCAGTTTCTTATGGTCACATTAGAAGGAAGAGTGGAAGACGCAAGGCTCCCGATTCCTCGTTCTGGCAACACCTGGTCACTACCGTCGAGGTTCCAGTCCATACTTCTTGGGGGATATGGCATGAAACTCAACTTTGGGCAGTTAACTACATACAACAAATGCAAATTAGGGATTAAGAACTCTTCGTCTTCTTTTCCGGACCGTGTTGTCCACCACTCTCCCAAGTTAGCCATTCTTTCCAACGTAATAACTCTTAATTTCTTGCAGTTTCCTTCCTCTCCATAGAATTCCTTACCAATTCTCCTAATGTTGGGCATGTCCTTCATACGAAAAAATCTAAGGTTTGCTAACTGCCCAACTGCTGGAAGAGAATCACATGTTGGTAGGTTAACGAGGTTGAGGTGGATGAGATGAGGGAGATAGGAGGAGATGCCAGACACCCAGTTTGGGAAATCCTTGCACATGTACCCACTCAAGGTAAAGTTTTCAAGAGTTCGAGGAGGCACGAGGTTCTCCAGCACCAGTTTATCCTTCTCCGCATCTATCGTGCCACCAGGTCCCCAAGCGAGACTTAGATCCCGAAGCTCTACCATATCACGCAGTTTAGCCCTCCTTGCATCCTCCAATTCCTCCACAATTTCAAGATGCCGAACCACCAAGTGATGACAATGCAGTCGCTCAAGCTCCATTATACTGCTCTGTCCATTTTCTATCTTGTGTACATCATGTTCTGCATAACCAGGTATATTTAGACGCTTTTTAATTGCTTCATACTTATCACGCAGACGAGCTCTTACTGTATTACCGCCAAGCAGGGTGAGACTAGTCATTTCGTTGATACTATCTGGCAAGTCCTGCAAACCATAACATCCAGGAAGTTCCAAGACTTGAAGCTTAAGATCACCAAACAAGTATGGAAGATTTTCAAGCTTCACACAATATGACAAATTGAGATGCTTCAACTTATCTATTTTGCACAATGACTCGGGAAATGACCGTAGCGTAGAACAACTTGTGAGGTTCAAATACTGGAGCTCAGAAAGATCACCAAAGTATTCAGGGAGCTGTTTCAGGCCATAACAGTCTGACAAATTTAGGTCTTTCAAATGCTTAAGTTGACAAAAGGTTTCTGGTAGCACTTGAACCTTGTAGCAATCAGACAAGTTCAAAACCTCAAGTCTATTAAGATTACCAAAGTCTCCTGGCAGAGCTTCTAGCTCATTGCAACTTGAAAGGTTTAGATGCTCCAAAGACTCAAGGTTTAGTTTGTTCGGTAATTCAGTTAGTTTGGAACAACTTGCTAAATTCATGTATAAAAGTTTAGTAAGGCTTCCAAATTTATCAGGGAGCTTTTGAAGAGCACAGCAACCTGACATGTCTAGCTGCTGTAAGCATTTAAGGTTGTGAATTGATTCAGGCAACTCTTCAAGTTTAGCACATCCAGATAGGTTGAGGAAATATAGTTCAACAAGGTTCGTGACTGATGGCGGCAGCTTATTAAGGTTACTATTACTTGATAAGTCCAGATAACAAAGTTTTTGGAGGCTACCAATATTGGCAGGCAATATTTCAAGAGAGCAATTGGAGAGAATTAGAGTCTGCATATTTTGAAGTGTGTGGAAAGATTTAGGAAGGGATATAATAGGAAATCCTGAGACATCAAGATACCCCAGCAACATCAATCGACAAATGGAAGATGGCAGGACTGGACTGCTTGGAGTTGATTGCTCTTCATCGGACCATCCACTTAGGTCCAACATACGTATGTACCTGGATTGAGAGAATGCCTTTCGGGGAAGTTGCATTTCAAGACATTCTCTAAAACAGAGGGTTCTAATCTTGCTTGGTATATGTTTAAAAATCTCGGTTCGCTTATGGTAGTTGACCAACTGTGCATGTCGACAGTAATGCTCATTAGCTTTGTCCCATGTTGTTGGTTTTTTGGCATCCATAACAAGGACTTCATCAGCAGCAATTATTTTTGCAAGATCGTGCACTAAATCATGCATGGTGAGCTTTCGTGGAGCTTTGGCATGCACTGGGCTAACCTGCAAAAAAAATAAAGCAGTCGTAAAAAATATTAGGTAGGAATATCAATGAAATACATGTCTTTCGAACAGCTTTCATCGATGTCTATCTCTTACACATACAGATTGAGAAATGGAAAAATCAAAAAAAACAAGACAAAACAGACTACAAACACATTTATCTCTATTATGCCCCAGGCTGTTAAAAAACATGACATAATTTGTACTGCACAGACCAATAGGAAAATAAAAGTAGATATTATAATGGGTACAAGGAATGCCCTTTTATTTTGCGTCAGAATATGGAATATGGCATGTATCAGTGAACAAGACTAATAAATACTAGTAATAATTAGGGTTACAAGGTGATAATAAATGCTCACTACAGTCTCACTGGAAATAAATGGGGGCTTTATTACGAAAAGGTATTGTAACCCAATTTCAAGCACGAGTATAGCAAAGTAAAAATATAATATCATTGAGAATAAGTGTAGTTAAAATAAAATTCTGAATAAAAAAATAAAGATATTGAAATGTTTGGTTACGAATGTTTGACCAAACATGCATAAAATATTCTATCAGAAACATGTTCCTAGCAAGTAATGATGGACTATCTATTTAACCGTTACTTGTGAGTTACCTACAAGAAAAATATAAATGTAAAGTCACTGTTTCATTTTACTAGCGAAGCATACCGCCATACCCCCAATAATAAATATACAGTGCATGAATGGCCAAACAGGAACTTAAATACTTACTGACGAAGATTTGGAAATCTGAAGAAAGGACATCCCCAGAAGATAATCAATACAACTTTGACCAGTATGCCTTGCTTGAATGTATCCAAGGGCGTTCCATTGCAGGATCAGGCGGTCACTGTCCACAACGAAGCCCTTCGAGAATGCTGCAAGACATGTAAAGCACATTTTGTAGTCCGGCTTCATGTAGTAATAGCTCAACAAGAGGCGTTCCAAAGTGTCTCGCCGATTATCTACTATGAAATCCAAAACAATCTTTCTGTCTCTTATATCTCTCCATGCCTCAATGGTCCTTTGCTCAGACATTACTTGCCCAAGAGCATTAGCCACCAATGGTAGTCCCCCGCACCTCCCAGCAATTTGCCTTCCGATTTCCTCTAAGCCACTTTGATCATCATCAGGTCCAAATATTCTTCGCTTCGTCACCTTCCAGCAGTCATCAGGTGATAAAACATCCAAATTGATATGATCGGCCTCATGCACAGGACAGATTTTCCGCTGATTTGCAAGATAACCAGTGCGCAGTACTTGAACTACACTTCCATTACGTGTAGTTGCTATAATCTTACTACCCTTGCCGCCATGTTGTAACATCTGCTTCAGCTTTTCCAAATTTTCTCCATATTCTTCCCAGAGATCATCTAGAACAATCAAGTATCTCCTGTTGGCAAGTTCTTTTTTCACATTATCTTGTACAAACTGCAAGTTGCAGTTGTCTAGGTTGATACTTTTGTTAGCTCCTCTGATGATAGCTTTCCCAATTTTGAGCAGATCAAAATCCTCTGAAACATAAACCCAGATTTTCATATCAAAGACATTGACCCTTTTGTCTGCAAAAACCGCTTGGGCTAAGGTTGTCTTCCCTAGTCCACCAAGCCCAACAATTGGAATAATTGAGATATCCACCTTGGCTTCAGTTTTCAATAGAAGGCTGATTATTTTTTCTGTTTCTGCATCCCTCCCTAGCATTCCAATGTCCATATCATCATTGACTGTAAAAGTTCCGTTGCTTCCACCCCCTTTTGCATGTGGTTCATGACACACAAGATTGAGCATCTTGCCATCCTTTTCTATTGCAACTATTTTATCCCTCAAGTTCTTCATGTTGCGTGCTATGGTCATTTTCTGGAGGAACGGATTGTTCCAGGAAAAGTATAACTTGAGCTGAAAAATAAAATTGAAGTCAACGTCACCATCTATATTAGTGTCCTTTGTAGATCAATTTTCATTTACTCAGGCTAGTATCTGATAGTCCGATATGGATTGGGAAATGGCATGGTAGTGGAAAAGATGAATTTCCGTTTTAATTTTAGAAATTAATCGGGCTGGTATGATGCAAAAAAGTTCCACAAAGAAAATCACACATGTGCAGCAAATGATCCGTAAAGTTGAAGCATACAACATTTATTCAAACACGACAATATGTGGAAGCACCTTGGGTTGATGGTTCCTGATGAGCTGAGCAGCATCAAATTCATCCAGCACGTCCTCAACATCGTAGGCGACGGACTTAACTTTGGCGAGCCACCGCCGTGCCGCTGCTCCATCTTTTCCAACTTGGCGCACCTTATCGTCGGCATCTTGCATCACAGCAACCAGATCTCTCATCTTCTCCTTCATATCGTCCATGTCATCTTTGAACCTCCACAGCAGAGTGGCCTCCTCCACTGCGAGGTTGCCTAGCTTGCTGGTGACCCGTTTCGCCACGGAACTTGCAATCATCTCTCCAACCCCGCTCATGGCCTCGCAGCTACCAGACAGCTAGCACATGCGCAAGCTCTCTCTCTCTCCCACAAGAATGTATGCTGCCTGTTTGATTGTGAAAGCTCTCTACCCATAAGTGCACTTCGTCTCTTTGTTTTGTGGAGGACCCTACCACAGTCCACAACTCCATGTCCATGAACAAAGTTATTCCTTGCGATGGGCATGCTCCACCAGTATGTCGCCTGATTTACCCGTTTGCCTGCCAAATAGATTTTTAGTGGCACAATTTGCATTTCTTTGTTTCTTCGCCTGTAGCCTTTTGCATCGACACCTGATGTGCAGTGTAGACAATTCAGTGCTTGCTATATCGTCTAAAGGCAGAATGCATCGACTCTGAGAAAGCATTTTGATTTGCAAGCATCAGCCCTTTGAAGAAAGAAGTATTGTTGAGACCATGGCTTGGCACGCTTGGTGGGTGGTGGGTGGCGGCCTTTCTGACACTGAGAGTACAACATATTACGTAGTTGTTAGTAAGAGAAAACAGTAAAAATCAATTCGAAGATAAATGAAAATTGAAACAATGGTCTGTGAAACCGGGATAAAGATGGGAAAGAGACTTGTCCAGCGACAACTTAGCATTCAGTCTGCATCTTTCAGCCTTTACAAGACATCCATTTGGGAAGGATCTATCAAGCCTGCGTGTGAAGATGCAGGACCACCACATACGATCCAGAATTATTCCAGATGGACAAGGACCTGTTGGAATGGGATGGAGGAACAGCCAGCAGCAAGGCCGCAGAATCACTTGCAAGGAGGGCATTCGTTCCAATCCCAAATGGTGAACCGGATCGAGAAAGAGAGAGAGTTTACCAACACCAGGAGAGGCGCCGCCGCTGCACTTCCGCCTGTGCCGAGCCGACCCGCGCCGCGGGACACAGGGGCGCATGAAGCTCGATTCGATCCATCGATCCGGCCGCCGCCGGTGGCTTCGCTCCGCGCCTCCGCTCCCGTGGCTGGACTCACGGGATCGTCTGCGCCGCCGCTGTCCTGAAGCCACCACAGCCCACCAAGCTTTCGAGCTGGGCCTTCGGCTCACACGCAACCTAGTCCAAGCAAGAAATAAGTTCACTTTAGGTACCTCAATTTGTTGTCGGGTTTGACATTCGTCCCTTAATCGCAATATCAGATATGACGTATTCCTCAACTTTCAAAACCAATGACGATTTCGGCTGATGTGACGTCTACGTGGCTGGTCTGACCTCATCCTTGTCCCATGTGATAGTGATGTGGCACTAGAAGCAAAATAGAAAAAATGAGGCCCACATGTCGGTCATACAAAAAATAAAAAAATAGTGAGACCCACATGCCACCCTTATCTCTATCTCTAGTGGACGATGGGGTGTCAGCGGCAGTGGAGGGTGGAGATGGCGGCGTGGGTCTTCGATGTGCGCGGCGTGGCGCGCGACATGTTCAAGAGCCTCAACCGGCGGTGGGGTTGCCTCCAGAAGCACACCGAGGTGAAGCTGCTAGACCTCTCCACTGTGCTTAGCGCCTGTTGCGTCCTTCACAACATTTGTGAGTGCAGCGGCGACGCTGATAGTGCCTTCGAGTTCTTTGACGAAGACATTGTCGCCGAGAACGTCATCTGCTCCCCCGCCAC
Organism: Oryza officinalis; assembly: GCA_008326285.1. Classification (NCBI taxonomy): domain Eukaryota; kingdom Viridiplantae; phylum Streptophyta; class Magnoliopsida; order Poales; family Poaceae; genus Oryza; species Oryza officinalis. The sequence continues at coordinate 66,554,841 of BDMV01000001.1, forward strand.
CGCACAGGCTCATGACGCCATCACCCACAACCTCCTCCACAACGGCATCGGCGCACCTGCCCCTACGTTGCCATCTCCGCCCTTCCACCGCCGCTGACACCCCACCCACGCTTCTGCGTCGAGGAGGACCAGTCACCCCCGTTGTTCCCCGCTCCCACCCCGTCCCCCACCGCCTTCATCCTCGCCGCGCGAAGGAAATGCGGCGGCCGGCCACACACCACCGCCTTGGAGGGGAATGGGAAGAGAGGAGAGATGGGGAGAGAGAAGAGAAGAGAGGGCTAGCCACTAACATGTGGGTCCCACACAAACTCAGCTTGTCACATCAATTAAAACTAGGCATAATGCTACCTAGAACGTCGGTTAAATTGAGGGATCTGTTATATCTGGTATTTGTTTAGGGACAAATTTAAGACTCGACGACAAATGGAGGGACCCGAAGTGAACATATTCCTCCAAGCAAACATATACTGCTCTGAGGCCCAACAAATTGTAGACCAAGCGGCCCAAAATAATCTCGCTCGAGCTATCAACTGCACGACACAAGAATCTGCTCCCATGGCGTTTACAGTACAGGCGAGACGAACTGACGATCGAAGCCGTGGTTTTGCTACGCTGATAGTGCTAATTAACTGGTCAACCGCCTTGCAACCCCGAATCACGAGGATAACAGTACCTGTGGTCAACTGAACCAGCCAGCACGAAGTTTACACAGGAATCAAAGCGGATTGTATATCGGAGATCCTAGGTTCCTAGTGTTGATCATCTACTGTTAGCAATAGCAGCTGGGTTTTGGTTTGATCATGGTTTTCTTCAGTCCACCTTGATACATCTCATCAAACTAGCACTACATTTACTACGTGTATAGGTCAACGCTTAACACTGCTAGTCGCTGTACAAATACACGGAAAAGAGACCATCTGGTCTCAGCGTCTCTTCATCCTAATCACCTCGATCATTCGCTACGTTTGCTTGTTCAGAGCAACGCATCATGCCTCGTGCACCTGAACCTGTGCACGTCCTGCTTCTTGTTGCCATCTCAGTGCTAGTGTTCGTCCCGTGCACAGCACAAGCAGCAAGTGATCAGAAGCCACTAATCTCCAGGCTCACCCAGGATTACAACACCTCACTCTACACTATCTCCATCAAGAACGGCGCGCCGCCGCTCGTCGTCGACCACGCCGGCACGCTTGTCTGGTCGACGTGCCCGTCCACGCACACCACGGTGCCATGCCAGTCCGCCGCGTGCAACGCGGTCAACCAGCAGCAGCCGCCCCGCTGCCGGTACGTCGACGGCGGCTGGTTCTGGGCCGACCGCGAGGCCGGATCACGCTGCGCCTGCACCGCCCACCCGTTCAACCCGGTCACCGGCGAGTGCTCGACCGGCGATCTCACCAGCTTCGCCATGTCGGCGAACACGACCAACGGCACCGACCTGCTGTACCCGGAGTCGTTCACCGCCGTCGGCGCGTGCGCGCCCGAGCGGCTGCTGGCGTCGTCGCTGCCACAGGCGGCCGCCGGCGTTGCGGGGTTATCCGGGACGGCGCCGCTCTCGCTGCCGTCGCAGCTCGCCGCTCGGCAACAAGTTCGCCCTGTGCCTGCCGGTGTTCGCGACGTTTGGCGACACGCCGGTGTACCTGCCGAACTACAACCCGTACGGCCCCTTCGACTACACGAAGATGCTCCGGCAAACCCCGTTCCTGACGTACCCGAGGAACGGCAGCTACTACCTCCCCGTGAAACTCATCTCCGTGTCGTGGCGCGGGCCCGACGTCCCGGTGTCCCTGCCAGCCGGCGCGCTCGGCCTCGACGTCCGCACGGGCCGCGGCGGCGTCGTGCTGAGCACGACGACGCCGTACGCGATCATGCGCCCCGACGTGTTCCGCGCGTTCGCCAAGGCGTTCGACACGGTCGTAGTCAGGTACAGCATCCGACATGACACAAACTTACGCCATAACAAATGTTCTTAAGCTGACGATCTTTCGCTGATTACTTCGACACGGCAGGGACACGGAAAGCAGAATGGTGCGGGTGGCCGGCCAGAAGCAGTTCGAGCTTTGTTACGGTGGCGCAGGCGACACCATGTTGTCATTTCCGATGATGAAGCGGGCGGGCTACGACGCGCCGGCGATCACCCTCGAGCTCGCCGGAGCCACGGGTAACTGGACGATACTGAACGGCAACTACCTGGTACGCGAGACGTGCGTTGGGGTCGTGGAGATGGGACCGGGAAGGCATGCCGGTGGACGGCGAGCCGGCGGTGGTGCTCGGCGGGATGCAGCTGGAGAACATCCTGATGGTGTTTGATCTGGATAAACGCACGCTCGGCTTCAGCCGGCTGTTGGACTGGGACTTGACGTCTTGTTACAGCGCAACAATGTTTCGGTATAAACCCCCCCACAACTCAACCTTGAGTCGTCTCAATCTCAGGCGTTTCTTGTTTGAGAAATTTTATCATTTTTAAAAAAATATCTCAAGATATTAACATTTTACACTGAAAATTTTAAAAAATTTTACCATCCTTAAGAAAGTACACATTTTACATTAAAAATTTTAGTACATTACACTAAAAAATACGGTACATTTTGATGTCTTTTCAAAAATAATAAAATTGTCCAAAAATTTTAGTACATAGAGGTATTTAGTACCTAGAGATACTATATTTTTACACTAGAAACTATAATACCTCTTCTTTCTTTTTAAGAATGATAAAATTGCTTTTTACATGTACTGCCGTAATGTCCAGTGCTTCAGGTTGTTGTAGAATGGTAGTAGTATTGGAACAGAATAAGCTGGCCGGTACCAGCCTTGATGAATCCCTCAAGGATGAAAATTTTTGTTGCTGAAGCTCAAAAGTAATTGATTGAAACTTGATCATTCGTAATGTACTTTTGTGTGCGTGTGTGTGTGTTTGTACGAGCGAGCTCACCGGATTAAGATCTGGTTCAGCGGGCTGCTGGACTTTGGTTTGTCTGGCTGGGCAGTTCCTGCTTGAGGCTGCCGGTTCTGAGATTGCAGAAATGTTTCTCACCAGTCTCAACAGTGTTTGTTTACAGTCCAAAATCTTTTGTACCAAAAAATGTTCAATAAGATTTGGATCAAAAACTGAAGGCTCTTTTGGAGCATATGATTTTCGAAACATAGAATTCGAGTGCCTTATCACCACAAATCTTATGGATGAAAAAACACACAAAAACTACAGAAATGACCATTTAGATGGAGTATAGGAAAAAAAATACTAGAATCAGAAGAGAGATAAAATAGAAAGGATTTTTTTCAAGAGGTTGAACCTTATGTTTAAAATCCTTCAAAATCCCTATGTTTTGAGACAATTCTAAAAAATTTCAAAGAAATTTGGGGAAGCTATTTCTTTGTTCCAAAAGACCACGTAGGATTCTTTTTTCATAGAAATTCAATCCAACAAAATTCCTCCAAAATTCCAGTGTTCCAAAGGAGCCATCAAATTAGCTAAGAAGGCTGCTAATAAATAAGATGGGAGATTGCGAGGGGAATGGGAAATGGAGGACCAACACATTAGCAATATGCTGAAAACTTCATCCAGCTAAATGTCGTGTCCACTGATAATGTGGTACTGAAAGTCTTTGATTTTTTTTTCAGAAATTTGAAGCTCAGTACTACTTGACGGTACGTGAAACTTGACCTTCAAGCTTGCTAAAGGGCAATGGTATTATATATTGGAGTAAATCTCACAAAAAAATAGCATGGATACTTGCCGGAACAAAGCACCTTCAAACATTATACTACTATATGAACCATCTCCCTATATACCTGTCTAAAGACTAAACCTTTGTGCTTGAAGTTCAGAAACTTGGGATAAAAAACTACCAGAAAACATTCATGCGTCGGAGAAAGTCGCCAATAGAGGATGCTTCTATCATATAAATGTTGTCTATAATTGGATGCTTCTATTATATCCATGCTTTTAAATTCATGTTTCCTCCATTTTTAATAGATGACTTCATAAAGTTTGATCATTTATTTTATTAAAAAATTATATAAATGTTGTTTATTTTGTTGTGAAATGTTTTACCATAAAGAAACTTAAGTACAACTTATATTTTAATATATTTATACTAATTTTTAAAATAAAATGAATGATCAAATATTATTTTAAAAGTTAACAGCGTCATCTATTTTAAAACCAGGGTAGTATATAATCATCATCTCTTACAACCATGTCAAACAACCCTTAGTTGATACTTCCTCGGACCATTGTTTTGAGATGGTTCGGACTACAGAGAATAATCCAGCCCAATGTTTAGACTCCGGAGCCGAGCCGTATTGTCAGAGAAATCCTACGGGCATCTCCCTTACAATTATTTGATCTCGTATTCTTATGTGAGATGTGTACTAGTACTGTTGAAATTCAGAAGTGATCCTTATCTAAGGTTCCTTGACTTCTAAAATTTACTGTCAATGCTAATCAATAGTGTATTGATACACATTTAGAATGCCATCGATCGTCAACTCCTCGATATGATAAACTGGTGACATCTTGACCCTAAATTACTGACAGAAAACGAATCGAAGAACTCCACAGGGAGTAGTACATGTACATGCCGTTTCTGTCCCCGTCCAATCACCTTCAAAAATCCATCAGATTATCTGAAATTCAGATACACAACATGGCTAACACCCCTATCAAGTGCTTTCTCCCTCCTGCAATCGTGTCACTTGTTCTGCTGGTCCCATTCATGGTGGCAACCGGCGACGGTGAGCAGCCATCGTACAAACCCCTCGTCGTTCCGCTCGTCAGGGACAGCGACACCTCCTTCTACACCATCCCCATCAACAACGGCGCGCCGCTCGTCGTCGACATCGCCGGGGCACTCGTCTGGTCGACGTGCCCGTCCACGCACACCACGGTGTCGTGCCTGTCCGGCGCGTGCAGCACGGTCAACCAGCAGCAAGCGCGTCGCTGCCGGTACGTCGACGGCGGCTGGTTCTGGTCCGGCCGCGAGCCGGGGTCGCACTGCGCCTGCACCGCCCACCCGTTCAACCCGGTCACCGGGGAGTGCTCCACCGGCGATCTGACGACATTCACCATGTCAGCTAACTCCACCGTCAACGGCACAAGACTGCTGCACCCGGAGGAGTTCGCCGCCGTCGGGTCGTGCGCGCCGCAGCGGCTTCTGGCGTCGCTTCCCGCCGGTGCCACCGGCATCGCGGGTTTCTCCCGGCGGCTGCTCTCGCTGCCGTCGCAGCTCGCCGCGCAGCGCAACTTCGGTAACAAGTTCGCCCTGTGCATGTCCCAGTTCGTGGTGTTCGGCGACGCGCCGGTGTACCTGGGGATGGAGGGCCGAGGCTTCGTCGACTACAGGGAAATCCTCCCGTACACCCCGCTCCTGACGAACCCAAGAATCCCCGGCTACTACCTCCCCGTCAAAGGCATCTCCGTGTCATGGAGCGAGCCCGGAACGCCGGCGTCGCTGCCCGCCGGCGCGCTCGACCTGGACACCCGCACGGGCCGCGGCGGCGTGGTGCTGAGCACGACGACGCAGTACACGGTCATGCGGCCCGACGTGTTCCGCGCGTTCGCGGAGGCGTTCGACACCGCCATAATTAAGAGGAGCAAGTACACGTTCTCCAACGTGACGCGCCACCCGGCCGTCGGACCCTTCAAGCTGTGCTACAACGGCGCGTTCCCGATGCGGAAGCGGCCGGCGAGCATGGACATTCCGACGATCCACCTGGAGCTGGACGGCGCCACGGGCACCTGGTCGTGGTTCAACGACAACTACCTGGTGTTTGTGCCGGGGGCGTTGTGCGTCGGGGTGCTCGAGATGGGTCCCGGCGGCATGCCGGTGGACGGCGAGCCGGCGATTGTGGTCGGCGTGAAGCAGCTGGATTGGAACCTGCTGGTGTTCGATCTGGACAAAATGTTGATGTGGTTCAGCGGGGATCTGGCCTTTCGCTTGGCAGGTTGTTCATATTCTTCTCAAATCGGGTTATAAGATCTGATCAATGGACAGTCACGCCGTCACGGACTGAACGACGAGGTGTATGTTTCAGTTCAATACCGGCGTTGAATGAGTTTCCAGCAGACTTGATAGTGCTTCGTTATTGAACTACTAGCAATCTTGTTTTGCTGGTTATAAAAATGTAGCGAAATGGTTGTTAAACTCTATGTACCCCGTATGTTTCGTTGCACCAAAGCAACATCCTGCTAGGCCAGACAAAGATTCAAGATCCCGAGAACCCAATCGGTGAGAATTTGTAAAAAATAGTTTCTGACTTCTATTTTATATTTTAATTCAGTTTTTATAGTTTATTTTCTGAATCATACAATTACAAATTCTTAGAGTATGTCTTATAATCTAAATCGTTTGTGGTGCTAAAGATTCTGGGCTTTAATTTCACAGCAAAACAATTTCATTCTCAATCTCAAAGGAGTCTTGTCTACCATTCATGGCCATGCAGTGTGCACATTGCACCCTAAAACATTTTCGTTTGCACCCGAAGTCCCGAACAGTATAAGCGGCTAACATCTGGTTACTTCATGGACCGAAAATTTTACTTATGGTAAATTTTGTGCCTTATTCAGATGGGCTAATTTCTGGACCAACCGCATAGTATAGGCCATCATTTTAGCCCATCAAAATAAGGCCTTACAAACACCTAGGCCTGGCCGAATTAGCGCACTACTAGTCATGGCCCAGTACGGATTGTCCCACGGCCATGCAACATGTGTCTTGGGCCCATGAGTGCGTATAGACAAGATGTATGGAGGATGAGATTGTTGTCTCTATAATCATTGCATCGCATGGATTTCGTTTTGTCCACGTCGTTTTTTTTATATAAAAAAATAGATAAGTATATAATATATCACTTTATTAATATGTAAGTTGAAATCTGATTTACACAGGTAAAAAACAACAAATTTAATTACAGTGCATATTATTCACAGCCAAATTCGTTGTTTTATTTCTACTGGTTAAATTTAAATTTGTGAAGTGGTATGCTACATTTTAATTAATCTTGTTAATTTTAAAAGTTTTTAATAAATTTTTAGGTAACATGTAAATAAGAGAATATCCTCGAGGGACCAATAGAATTTCCCTTGTACTCCCTCTGTTTTATATTGTAAGTCGTTTGATTTTTTTTTAGATAAAGTTTTTTTACGTTTGATCAAGTTTATAAAAAAACTTACCAACATTTATGACTCAAAATTAGTTTTATTAAATTTAATATTGAATATATTTTGATACAATATTTGTTTTGTATTGAAAATATTACTATATTTTGTTACAAACTTGATCAAACTTAAAAAAAAGTTTTTTAAATGTTGATCAGCATTCAACAGTGTACTGATACCATAGTACTCGCTCTTACTCATTTAAAAGGCCAGCGTCTAACTCCTCGATATGCATGAATCTGTACCATCTTGACCCTACAAATATTGACCAAAAACTACTCCTGAATGAAGTAGTAGTAGTACAAAAAATACACTCATCTATGCCCATTTCTGTCTCCATCCAATCACCTTCCCGATCCATCAGATTATCTGAATACACAACATGGCAAGCACTCGTATCAGGTGTTTGATCCCTCCTGCCATTGTGTCACTGGTTCTGCTGCTATCATGCTTGGCGGCGACCGGTGATCAGCAGCCAGCAGCGTACAAGCTACCTCTAATTGTCCCTCTCGTCAGGGACACCAACACCTCCCTCCACACCATCGCCATCAAGAAAGACGATGCCCCTCTCGTCGTCGACCTCGCCGGAGCGCTCGTCTGGTCGACGTGCCCGTCGACGCACAGCACGGTGTCGTGCCTGTCCGGCACGTGCAGCGCGGCCAACCAGCAGCAAGCGCGTCGCTGCCGGTACGTCGACGGCGGCTGGTTCTGGTCCGGCCGCGAGCCGGGGTCACACTGCGCCTGCACCGCCCACCCGTTCAACCCGGTCACCGGGGAGTGCTCCACCGGCGATCTGACGACATTCGCCATGTCAGCTAACTCCACCGTCAACGGCACAAGACTGCTGCACCCGGAGGAGTTCGCCGCCGTCGGGTCGTGCGCGCCGCAGCGGCTTCTGGCGTCGCTTCCCGCCGGTGCCACCGGCATAGCGGGGTTCTCCCGGCGGCCGCTCTCGCTGCCGTCGCAGCTCGCCGCGCAGCGCAACTTCGGCAACAAGTTCGCCCTGTGCCTTCCCGGGTTCGCTGCCTTCGGCGACACGCCGGTGTACATCGGGACGGAGGGTCTAGGCATCGTTAATTACTCGGAAATCCTCCCGTACACCCCACTCCTGACCAACCCAAGAAACCCCGGCTACTACCTCCCCGTCAAAGGCATCACGGTGAGCTGGTATGGGCCGGACGTCCCGGTGTCCCTGCCCGCCGGCGCGCTCGACATGGACACCCACACGGGCCGCGGCGGCGTCGTGCTGAGCACAACGACGCCGTACGCCGTCATGCGGCCCGACGTGTTCCGCGCCTTCGCCGAGGCGTTCGACGCCGCCATACGAGGAACAGATTACGCCAAGGTGGTGCGCGTGCCGGCGGTGGAGCCCTTCAAGCTGTGCTACGACGGCGCGTTCCCGTTTCGGAAGCGGCCGCCGACGTGGGACGTGCCGACGGTCGACCTGGAGTTGGCCGGCGCCACGGGCATCTGGCCGTTGTTCACCGAGAACTATATGGTGCAGACGCTGCGCGGGATTTGCGTGGGGATCCTCGAGATGGAGGCCGGCGGCATGCCGGTGGACGGCGAGCCGGCGGTGGTGCTCGGGCTGAAGCAGCTGGACACGAACCTGCTGGTGTTCGATCTCGACAAGATGTTGCTGTGGTTCAGCGGGGAGCTGTCCTTTCGCTTGACGGGCTGTGCGTCGCCCTTTTGAGCCGGGTTCGGAACATCTCTGGCGACGTCCTGAAATGGAGGTGTTTGTTTCAGTTCTGTACAAATGTTGAATAAACTCTCGGCAGTCTTCATAGCGCTTCACCGCAGCACTAAAATGCCGTTTTTATCATAAAGATGAAACGAAGAAGGTGTTGACAAGTAAAATTACAGAAGGTTGCTACCTCTGTATAACTTTCGATCATAACACCAGACCCCAGAGCAGCATCAAGTTACAAAATAAAACACTCAGCTGAATAAGGTTTTGCTATTGCTTTTTACTTATGATATATGTTACCCCAGACGGAGCTTACTTCTTTTTTTCAAAAAACAGTACATATTTTTTTTAAGAAAAACACAATACAAAATGCAGACGATTGCTACTTTGACTCCACAGCGAAGAGTTTAATTCAGCCTACGGTTAACTCTCACAGCAAAGAAACACAGTTTAATTCTTTGAGGAATCTGTAAAAGTAGTACCATCCACCAAACAGGAAGGAATAAATTCACTTTAGCTCTTTTAATTTGTCATCTAGTCTAATTTTCATTCTCAGTCTGAAAAACCGGATACAACGCATCCTTCAACTTACAAAACCATGCAAATGAGATCCCTCGGCAGTATTGACTTTGGTTTTGGCTAACGTGACGCCTACATGGATCCTTTGACTAGTTCTTCGTCTCACGTGACAATTCGATGCGAAAAAATAATAAAACCCGTGAAGACCACATGTCAGTTATACACACAAAATAATAAAAATGGTGGGCCCATGTAGCTCCACATATCATCCTCACTGCTCCCTCTTCTCTCTATCCTTCTCTTTTTTTTCTTTTTTTTTGTCTTTTCTTGCTTCTTCTCTTGGATGGAGTAGAGAAGGCTGGCCGGTGGAGAGGGAGAGGTCGCCGCACCCGGCGAGATCCAGCGCGCGGAAGTCGGTGTCGGTGTCGGCCTCGGCGGCGAAGATGAAACCGTTGCCGTCACGGTCGAAGGCCTTGAAGGCCTTAGCGAGCTTCGCCTGGTCGATGACAGGGTGGCAGGGCCCGACAATGAGCTCCGCGAGGGAGGAGGCGAGCTCGTCGAACTCGACGATGTCGTTGCGATCGGCGTCCATGGCGGCGATAAGGGCATGGATCTCATCCCCGGTGGTTGGACAGAGCAGGGGCCTTCTCCTTCCTTTCCTCCTTGTCCTTCCCATCGACGTCGTCGTCACTGCCGCCGGCCTCCCCGCCACTTGCTAGCCTTCCTACTGGCTTCGGCTCGCCAGCGGAGAGAGGAGATAGAGGTAGAAAATAGTTTTCTCCTACTCTATGCGGGGGAGAGGAGCACCGCACGACAGCCACGTGGGATAGAGAGGAGCGACGCATCGTGCGTGGCACGACGGCGTGAAAGAGGAGCGACGCAGCAGAGGGGAAAGGAGCGCTGCCGCGGCAGCTGCTGGGAGAGAGTAGCAGCATCTCTCCTTTCCTTCCTAGATCCCCACCCCCTCAGCTCTGGCTCCACCAAGCTCCCGCCGGAGGCCGGTCGGCGAGGGGGACAGAGGGGAAGGAGGCTCGTCGGCCTATCCGCCCTCCTCGTCCTCCTCGTCTCCTTTCCGTCTGTAGCTGCTGCCTCACTGGCATCCCCTCATCTCCCTCTCTACCATCCGGTGAAGAGATGCGGAGATGAGGTGGAGGAAGTAGAATCCACTGACATGTGGGTCCCACTATTTTTATTTTTTGTTTGACTGACATGTGGGTTCCGCATATTTTGTTTAATTTTTTTAGTTTTCAATTTTATTCCTTTATTTTTTCATCAAACTACAACATAAGAGACACATCAATGTCACGTGGGACGAAGACCTAGTCAAAGGAGTCACGTAGGCGCCACGTCAATCAAAACCGGGGACAATACTGTCGATAGACCTTCTTTACATTAGTTTTATAAGTTGGAGGACAAGTTGTATGTGGTTTTCAATTCAAGAACGAAATTCAGAGTAACGACAAATTGCGGCACCTAAAGTGAACTTATTCCAAACAGGAATCCTCCAAACACTTCCGAGATAGTGAGACTGTCAGTGTTGGGGCATCACCACTGGGAATAAGTTCATTTGGACTCCCTTAACTAGTGGCTGAATCTGATTCATATTCTTGAACCACAATACCAGATATTAAAACCGACGCAATTTGACTCTCTCGACGATTTTGGAGGGCAATTTTGCTGATGTGGTGCTTATGTGGGACCCATTTGTCATTCATACACAAAAAAAATATTCTGGGGCCCACATGTCCTTCTCTTTCTCTCCCTCTTCCCCTTCGGCCGGGAACAAGGCGTCGCCGATGAGCACGACGAAGGAGGTGCGGCCAGACGGCCAGGATTCGCCACGCGCGTTTTCTATCGATAAATTTGTAGCTGTCAGTGGCTCGCGGCCCAAGCGGAAGAACACGGTGGCGCGGGGTCATGAGAAGGAGGCGGAGTAGGCGGGAGGTGATGTCCGCGGGCCGCGCAGCGAAGATCTCCCACTCCTCCTACAGGAGGCAGGCGGCGGAGCATGAGAGACGGAACCAGGGGTGGTTGTGCTCTGGCTCGACAGACTCCACGAAGGTGGTGGGGAACCGACGTGGGAAGGAGATGATGCGGCGATCAATAGTCTCAAACGAGCGGCGAAACTTGGAGACCGTGAAGACAGGGGTCAGCGACGGTGAGAGGAGGCCGACGAGGGACACGAGCGGCTGAAGTTCCCACGCTTGGGACAGCATGGGGACGGCGTCGAACGACACATCCTTCTTCCACCGCATCTTCACCATGACCTACCCCCGCGCCATTGCCGCTCCTCACTTGGGCGTCCCCATCCATCGTCGCCACGTGCCAGCCATTTCCTTCCTCGATTCAATTCCTCAGCAGCCATCTCCTCTACTGCCGCTTTCTCCTCCTCCTCCGATTGCACCCGCGCCAGATCCAGCTCAAAGCGCCGCCCGTGCTCCGTCCGCCACCATTTCGGCCCCCGCCCGCCGTCGCCACCGCTCCAGCCCCTACGCAGCCGTCTCCTTTGCCATTGGCGCCGCCTCCTCTTCCGCTTCCATCTGCGCCAGTTCCAGCTCGAAGCACCGCCCACCCTCTCGCCGGTCGCCACCACTCTTGCCCTCGCCCGCCGCCGCCGCCTTCACCCGAGCCAAAAAGTGAGAGAGATAAGGGGAGAGAGAGAGATAAGGGAGAGGGAGGGAGGAGGAAGAAGGGAAGGAGAAAGAGGATGACATGTGGGTCTCACAATATTTTTTTGTGTGAATGATAAATGGGTCTCACGTATATTTTTTTTAATTCTAATGTCACGTAAACGTCACGTTAATGTCACGTGGGACAAAGACTAGGTCAACACCGCCACGTAGATGCCACGTCAGTGAAACCAACCTCCAAAACCCGAGGGAGTCAAGCGAACTTATTCCTCACCACTTTGCACGCTGGCTGCTTCATGGGCCGCCGAATATGCCATCGAGCCATTTCAGGCTTTTCTTGGATGGGCTAAATTACGGTCATTTTCCGTAGCATGGCCCAAACTTTTTTAGCCCATTTTCCAATACCTTACGTACACTAAGCCTAGCCGAGAAATACGGCGGTTACTACTCCTGGCCCAGTACGAGCGTGGCGCCATGCAACATGTGCCTTGGGCCCATGGCTGCGCGCGTGTCCACCTGCTTCCCCGCCCCCACCACGACCAAACTCCAAAACCCGAGACCACCACCACCACCTCTCCAAACTGGTAAACCCCACTCGCTCTCACCTCTCACGCAAACACACGCATCTACAGCTACAACGCCGCGCGCCATACAAATCGTCGAGCAATCCAATCCACCTCGCTCTCGCCGCCCGCACCCACGCACGCACGCACGCTCGCCTCACCACCCACACGTACGCGGCCACCAATGGCGAGCGCCCGCGCGCGCGGCGGGCGAGCCTTCTTCCTCGTAGTCGTAGCACTCGTGCTCGTCCTCGCGGCGCCCGCGGCCGCGCTGCGGACGTCGGCCATCTCCGCGGCGCCGGAGTACCCGCGGCTCCCCACCGGGGGGCACGGCGGCGGGAGGCACGCTGCGCCCGCGCCCGCGGTCCAGCCCGCGCTCCTCCCGCCGGCGCTCTCGCCGGACATAATGCCGCTGCTCCCGTCCCCGGGGCCCGAGTCCGACGGCTCCGCGGCGGCGCCGTCCGACGTCATGCCCACCATCCCGTCCAGCCCGAGCCCGCCCAACCCCGACGCGCTCTTGCCGGACTCCGCGCTTGCGCCGTTCGGCTCCGCGCCCGCCGTCGCGGCCCAGTCCCGCGCGCCGCTGTCGACGACGGCGGCGGCGCGGCGCGTGGCGTGGGCGCTCCCCGTGGCCGTGGGGCTAGTGGCCATGTGGTTGGTGTAGTGGACGAGTGGTGCAAGCGACAGCAGATGCAGTTGCAGTGCAGAAGCAGGCAGCCTTCGGGCTCAGGCGTGCAGGAAAAAGTTGGCCGTTGGTCGGTCGGTTGGCTTTGCATTCTTGGCAGCAAAAATTGTGAAGAATTGTTGCTTCGTTTCACTATTTTTTTTAGCTTTCTCCTGTAAATTTTTCTGCCAATTTACGTAATTGTTTCTGGATGGGGGCGGCTACATGTTATAGTTTTTCTGTTTTGTGATTGTTGTTATGAGGGGATTACTTGGTTCATTGCTGTGATAAAATCGGAGAGGATAATATTTTGTTCCTATCACTTCTCACTCACTGAAACTTCAGTTGCAATTCTCTGTTCTTGTTTCATGTTCATGTTCTGCATCAACAGTTGATACACGAGCCAATTGTTCTTCGTTTGATGGGCCCAGAAGCCAGTCACAAGGGCGGTGACTCTGCTTTAAGTAGTAATAATGGTATTTATGATTGTTTTGGTGTTCATGTTAGGAGTATTTGATGCTGATTAAACCATTCGGTGTACAGGCTAGGGAATTATTTATTCCTTCTCTTTCCAGAACTGCGCATAACCTGAAAAAACTGTGGCTTTATGAATTAAAGAACAAGAAAAAAAAATCTAAAAGACAACATAATAATTCACCAGAAAGCGCAGTATGCAACTGGAACTCCATTCATCGAAATTCTATATTCTCTCTTTCCTGTTTCTTTAGGTTGATGATCACCTCATGATTACCATAAAGCTTCTGGCGTTGCCATTCTGCCAAGAAATTAGAAACTTTTTAAGACATGATCAAACGGCAGGCATGTGATCTTGTAGTTTAATTCATGGTAAGAGAAGCTCACGTGGTCTCTGAACAATGCATCTACTACTACTCCTACCAAAGAACATCGACTGTTGTTTCTGGAAACCGTCTAATAAAAATTGGAAGCTCCTAATCAGACTATCAGAGGATGCCGTTGGACTAGCATACATGTCAAGGAAATGGTTATTCTTTTGCAATTCACAGTATTTTAACAAATAGTAATTGGTCTTAATAATTACTTCCTTTGCTCTCTCGGAGAAGTTTACAAGATAACTGCACGACCAAAGGTTAAACTAATCAAAGAAAAGTTTGAAGATAAGGATGAGGTATGCTATGCTATGCAAAGCTGGTGGTTCCAAATCAAGGATCAGTAGAAAGACCAGCTGTGCATTGTTGTCCTGACATATCATGGACAAATGACAAAGAACAGAAATGTCCTACTGTTCTACCTATTCCCATATCACTGTTTCACTCTCAACCTGGCAGGCCAAAAGTTGGCACCCAAAGTAATAAGTTCAAATGCATGATTATTACCACATTTCCAGAGTTCCATTTGAGTCTCTGAATCAGAAACATTCAGACAACAACTCTCACAAATGCCCTGAATATAAATCAAGAAAGCTGAAATTTAGTATAAAACGGCATGCATGAACATGTGAGGTGAGAAAGGGAGCTGGTGCATAGCTGCAAACATGAAAGGGCATCCAATGATAGGAAAAGGACATCCGTGAGTTTGAGCATGATCAAGATGGGATCGGTCGACCATGTCTTCTTACCTGACCTGCCCAGCCTCTTCACGTGCAGTGTCCATTTGCCATTCGACCGTGTTACTGTTTACCTCATGATTAATCTGTCAATAAGCATCTAATTAAAAACCTAACCGCTTCTTCAGTGATTGTTGCAGTAAACTGGAGTTACAGTGTCACGTACTGTCCGGCTCAGCATCCAACGCGATGCACAGTGAAGTTTACTGCTCGATGTCGAGGTAAAACAAGACTGAACATTTGACAAGACTTTTGGGTATGAGCGAAGCTGAGCAACAAATTTGAGCACGACCGGTGTCTGAAGATGTTGGGGTGTGAAAATGGTGATGTGAAAGCATGTGAGTGTGAGTGTGAGTGTGCCATAGAGAAGATTCGCCTGGTTCGTGTAGCGAGAAGAAGAGGCCAATGGATGGATGGATTTGTTATTATTATTAAGCGAGGCTGTCACGTGAATGTCCTAGCTGCTGCTCATCCAGAGAGGGGGAAGCTGGTTGGAA
The DNA here is from genome assembly GCA_008326285.1 of Oryza officinalis. Classification (NCBI taxonomy): domain Eukaryota; kingdom Viridiplantae; phylum Streptophyta; class Magnoliopsida; order Poales; family Poaceae; genus Oryza; species Oryza officinalis. Next base: position 66,570,142 of record BDMV01000001.1, read on the forward strand.
GAATCTCCACCTCAGTGATGAGTCCATAGTCTGCGCCGTGTCTTCTTGTTTGGAGGATTGGATCTTGTCCTGCTAATCTTTCGGCAGCAAAGAGTGAGGAGTATTATTAGGCTGAGTTCGCAAGCCTGTTTTCCAAAGGCGCACAGTTCGCACAGAAAATAAAACGATCCATTAGCGCGTGATTAATTAAGTATTAACTAATTTTTTTTCTTTCAAAAATGAATTAATTTGATTTTTTTAAGCAACTTTTGTATAAAAACTTTTTGTAAAAAATACACCGTTTAGTAGTTTGAAAAATGTACGTGTGGAAAAAACTAATGTGCACGTTGGAAACGTGTAGCTATCATGGAGGATGAAGCTAGTGTGTTTAGTTACTGTGGTGCATGGCCTAGTCTAGCATTAAGCACGATACTAAGCACTTGATTGAGCATTACTGTTGATGAGACGAGTCATTTTATGATGTTCTATACTGTGGTATTCTATTACAACTAAAAACGATCTAAATCGTCGATGTGTAAGGATATATTAATACTTTGCGAACTTTATAATTAAATTAATTTTGATGCTTAGTTCTTTAATCGCTTGATCTGTGGTTCATGTCGTGCCTTCGCGCTATAGCTCGTGCGCGTAATGGACTCCGACGGCAGCGCCACTCCGGCGGCTGCGCCTTATGCCTCTGCTCGTAACTACCGATTAATTTTGGGAGTATCTAAAAATCTGTCACAAGTTTTTTGGATAAAAAATTTTCAAATGTAGTTACAGTATAACTACATTATAACTAAGTATAATGAAACTTCATTGTAACTACTTATAATATATTGTAGTTATATAATTTAGAAATTTTATCTACGCAGCTAACTACTACATGCACCTATTGGCTAGCAGTGATAGATGGTACCTTGAAGTTTAACGTTTGAATCTCACATTCACATGTGTGCTGATTTTGTGGTGTGATTTTTCTGTTGAATGCCTGCACGAATCTTGAATAGTTCTGAGGGGCTAAAAATCAAAAGTTTTCCTCTACAAAATCTGTCGCAAAAAATATAGCAAAACCGTTATTTTTCTAAATTACGTGATTTTTTGGAAGTAATCTGTATTTTATCACTGTTCTTTGCAATTACTAACCTCGTTTTTGGAAGCATCCACTTGTATCGTACTACCCATCATTTGGGAAGTGTTGTTTCCCTTTTATATTAACGCTATAATTTGGCATGTACAAATTAGGTACGGATCTCAAGTATTCATCTCGTTACATTTTTATAGACTATTATATATCCTTTCATAATTCTACTATCGTTATTAGAGGTGATAGTATAAATAGATCTATACCTTTAGATAAGAAGAGATCAACGGTTTAGATTAATTTGTACTAATAGAGAGCATCGTAGACGAGCTCATATGTATGGGCTTAGAATTTTATTACTCAGGTCTAGGGTTAATTAGTTTGTTTGGGTTGACTTGGTTACATAATTGACGCAATTCTCAACTAATTTTGATAAATTTCAGAACTGAAAAAGAAAACCACTTCTATTTAAGAACTTCTTGGACAGCTTTAAACTGAAAACTGAACCAGCTCAATGTAATAGTCCAGCCAGGATGATTTCAGCCTAAAATTGCCCTGTCGCAAATGGGCTAAATATCCCTTGTAGACTAGGCCGAAATCTATCATACTAATGAACTTTTGGACCGTCGAGGCCTGTTCAGGTTATGAGTTGCGAATCACGATCCATATGGAGCCAAACCTGAAGCATATTCGCATTTCGCATAGCAGCAGCTAACGCCTAACGGCGGCGCGCTGCGGCGGCGGATCCACGGTGGATGCTACGCCGGACACCCAGGCTAGTCGCCGCCGTGAATCCCACCACCGCGGTCCACTCCAAAGCTGCGCTCGTCCAGACCGCTTCCCCTCTCGATCCTTTCCTCCACCTCACCGCTCGCTCCCACCATGCACCGGCGGATGCCCACCACCTGCTCGACGAAACGCCGCGCAGAGCCGGCTCCATCGTGCGCGCGCTCGGCGCCTGCAGGGGCGCGTCACGCGAAGAAACGGACGACGTCGCGGCCCTCCACTGCGCGGTTCTTAAGTCGGGGGCCGTGCTGGACCCGCCCGTGCGCACGTCCGTCCTCACGGCCTACGCCAGGGCGCGCAACGTGGGCTCCGCTCTGCAGGTGTTCGACGAGGCCGCCGCACCGGACTTGATCCTGTGGAATGCCGCGATCAGTGCGTTGACGTTGAACTGCCGTTATGGCAATGCCGTGGTCCTTTTCCGGCGGATGGTGGACGTGCTTGGGGTGTTTGATTCGACGTCGATGGTCATCATGCTGTCGGGGGCGTCCCGTGCGAGGAGCTTAGATCATGGGATTGCACTTCATGGAATGGCAATGAAGATATGCTACCTAGACACTGATCTAAGCCTTTCGAATGCTCTCATTGACATGTACGCAAAGTGTGGAGAACTTTACTCTTCGGAGGCTCTGTTTCAGAGGATGCCATATAGGGACACTACATCATGGAATTCTATGATAAGTGGAAGCTTATTTAATGGACTTGCTGATATTTCAGCATGCTACTTCAAGGAAATGGTCCGTTCTGGTTTTCAGGCAGATGAGGTGAGCCTGTCTTGTGTCCTTTCAGCTTGCTCTCATCTTGAGAATCTGTTCTCCTTTGGGGAGTCTGTCCATAGCTCTGTGATCAAACTCGGTTACGAAGACGCTACCTGTTGTTCGGTGGCAAATTCCCTGATAACATTCTATTATGAGCTTGGGTTCCCAGAGGCTGCAGAGGAGGTCTTTATAAGCACTTCCAACAAAAATTTGGTAACATGGAATGCTATGATCAAGGGGCTGGTAGAGAACGACAGAGTTAACGAAGCCATGTGTATGTTCCAAGAAATGAGATCAAAGAACCAGCCAGATGTTGCCACTTTGGTGACTATAATTTCAGCTTGTGGCGATCATGGCCTACTTCCTGAAGGGAAAGAAGTTCATGGCTACGTAATCAGAAAACAGCATCTTTATGAGGAATCTTCTGTAGGAAATAGTTTACTTGATTTGTATATGAAATGCAATGACCCATCTACAGCATACGTTTTGTTCAGGACAATGCCAATCAGAGACTTGATCTCATGGAACACAATGATTTCTGGTTACTCAAGAAACGATTCACTTGGAGAAGAGGCTAAATATATGTTCAAAGGACTACTATTTGAAGACCTAAGCTGCACCTTGACCACTGTGCTAGCTGTTATACCTTCATGCTCTTGTCCACAAGACATTAACTTTGGCAAGTCTGTTCACTCTTTCATCCTGAAGTATGGGTTTCTGACTGGTGTTTCAGCTGCTAACTCTTTGATACGCATGTACATATGCTGTGGTGACTCTGTGGCTTCCTTTTCACTGCTGGAAAGCATAACACCCATGTCAGATATTATTTCATGGAACACGGTAATTGTGGGCTGTGTACAAAATGGACTCTACAGAGATGCATTAGAAACTTTTCAGTTTATGCATTCAACTTTAACACTAAATCCTGACAGCATTACATTAGTCAGTGTTTTATCAGTATGTGGAAACCTTAAACTGCAGTCCCTAGGAAAGTCCATACACTGCATGGCGCTAAAGCACTTGATTGCATTCAATTTAAGGGTAAAGAACGCCCTGCTTACCATGTACTTCCGCTTTGCAGATACTGAAAGTGCCGAGTTAATTTTCTATAGTCTTGGAGACACAAACCTGTGCTCCTGGAATTGCATGATCTCTGGTTTTGCACAGAATAACGAAGGCTTGAGGGCATTGCAGTTCTACAAGAAGATGGAGGATTTTGAACCTAATGAAATATCTATAGTCAGCATTATCTGTGCTTGCACTCAACTTGGGGATCTTAGGCAAGGAAAGAACATTCATGGGCATGTGGTCAGGTTTGGTCTGCAAACTAACGTTTTCATTTCAGCATCACTTGTTGATATGTATAGTAAGTGTGGAAGACTGGACATTTCTATCAGAGTATTTGAGTCTTGTGCTGAAAAATCGATTGCTTGCTGGAATTCCATGATATCAGCTTTTGGATTCCATGGGCTTGGGTTGAAATCGATTGAAATTTTCAGGAAGATGAATAATTCTGGAATGGAAGCTACAAAAAGTACTTTTATTGCTCTTTTGTCATCTTGCAGTCACTCTGGACTTACTGATGAAGGATGGAAGTATTACCATCTTATGACAGAACATTTTGGGATTGTCCCAACCCCAGAACACCATGTATGTGTGGTAGACATGCTTGGGCGTGCTGGTCGGCTGCAGGAAGCGCATAAGTTTGTGGAGAGTTTACCATCCAAACAAGCACATGGAGTCTGGGGTGCACTTTTAAGTGCTTGCAGTAAGAAATCTGAACTGAAGATGTGTGAATCCGTTGCTAAGCATTTGCTCTGTCTGGAGCCTGAAAATAGTGGATACTACGTGACCATGTCTAACCTGTATGCCTATCAAGACATGTGGAGTGGCGCAGTGCAAGTCAGGGACATTTTGCAAGATAAAGGATTGATGAAGCCCCGTGGCCACAGCATCATCGGTTAAAGTGTGAGTTCAAACACCATAGAAGCTATACTCTTTTCTTTTTTTTGTAAGAAAAACACAGAAGCTATATATGTACTACTCACTAAGGTGTGAAATGTTTTTTTTTTCAGACACCACATACTTGCTGGTTGCTGCATGCTCGATGGAACAAGGTACACGAATTGACTGTTTGTTTCTACCCTCTGTTTGTAAATTTTGGCTACTACAGAAATGAATTAATTTAATCCATGTTGGATGCTCCTTCTCTCTTTTTGATGTTTTAATTCAGAGTTTCAGATTATGCAAGTAGTATATATTAGCTGCTACCAACCAAATTCATTTTTTTTCATTCCAGTGCAACTTAGGAGTACACAACTAAAATGTATTAACAAAGGGTGGCAATTTCCCCGTTTCTGGTGGCCGTTACAAAGCACGAGAAGGGTATACATGCAAATATTAAATTCCTTAGGGACATCATGAAAAAAATCAGTCATAAGAGAGGACTAGGCAGCAGATGAGCAGATGCATGGATGGATGGATGGCTCTCTTTGGGACACACCACCACCCAATCGCTCTCTGCACTCTCCTCTCCCTCTGCACCACTCAAACCCCCCACCTCCCTCTGCATTTCACCCCTCCTCTCCTTTCTCCTTGGCGTTCATCCATCTCCGCCTCCTCCAAGAGCCACCAAACTGCAGCAGCATGGCCGCTGTGATGAAAGCTCTCGCCGTCGCCTCGCCGATCTCGGCAAGAGCACAGCCCCGACGATGCCCCGCAGGTATGGCTCTCTCTCTCTCTAAAGCTGCATTTTAATTTCTTCCTGGGCTTTGTTCTAGCTTTGATAGGTCAGGATGATTGTGTGAAGCTATGTCAATTCTGTTACACCATGCTTGTTACTTTGCTAAGGATGTAATTTCCTTGGAGTAACAACTAACATGATATAAGGCTAAGGTTTTTATGTAATATAACTCTGGCTAGTGAGCGCATAATCACATATTCTTTGATCACTAAACTGAGGTACAGGGCTTCAGGCCTTAGGAAGCTCAGAAAATGGATTGTACTCTAAACGCTGTAGTGGTAGAGCTACACAAATTACTTCTGGGCATTTCACTTTCATGGTAGTTGCCTTATCTGACAAAATTTTCTTCGCTGAATGAAATCAATGTGAAAAAAAAAGTTTACTATAAAGTTTAGTGATTACACACTCGGAGACATCTGGAGATACATATAAATTAGGATCGGGACATGAAGTTTATTACTTTATTGAGGACAGAAATGGAGACGAAGTGCTCTATATACCATATTCCAATTGTAGCATAATCAACAGACATTATCAAATTTGACTGCCCAGTAGTAAGAAAGGACATTAACTGACCTGGCTGTTGAGAAATGCAGAGATTGACCCATTGAAATCAAACATATTACTTGTGTAACCCTGATTGCTAAGCAGCAAATTAACCCATGCTCCATACTAATTTACCTGTGAAGCTACCAAGGTGATACTACTAAACATCAGTCTATTTACTGCTATGCTATGCATTTGACATTTTTCAGGCTCGTCAGGTGGCCCTAGCCAAACCCTGCAGTCATCGTTCGGCGGCGTCTCCCTGGAGTGCCGGCGCACGAAGCCGGCTTCCCTCCACCGGCGGCGATCGCTCTCCCGGCCGTCGATGCAGGTGGTGATGATGGCGGCGAGGCCGGCGATCCAGTTCATCCAGGGCACCGACGAGCAGACGATCCCGGATGTGCGGCTGACCAAGTCCCGGGACGGCACCAACGGCGTGGCCATCTTCACCTTCGACCAGCCGTCGGTGTTCGACTCGTCGGCGGAGCTGGGCGACATCACCGGCTTCTACATGATCGACGACGAGGGCGTGCTCCAGTCGGTGGACGTCAGCGCCAAGTTCGTCAACGGCAAGCCGGCGCTCATCGAGGCCAAGTACGTGATGCGCACGCCGCGGGAGTGGGACAGGTTCATGCGATTCATGGAGAGGTACTCCCAGGCCAACGGCCTCCAGTTCGTCAAGAAGTGATCGCCTTTTTCTTTCTTTTTTTCTCACACTGCCTTGAGCATGTCATGTATGTGCTCTTTCAGTGTAAATTACCTCTGAATTCTGATCATCATAAGCTCGATACATGATGAGTTGTTTGGTGTGTGCATTGATTGCGTTTCTTCTCTCTCTTAAGCGTGAAATTTTGTATTCGTAAATACCCCTATAAGAATTTCAGAGATTAAGATGGAGTGAAATTACTCTAGTAGTATCTGATTAGTAGAAAACATCATACTCAGTGTTGCACTGATAAATACAAGGAATCATAACAGATGATTGTGGTAGTCATCCATAAATGCTTATATTTATGGGTACAAGCTCAATTCCGCCGTGCTTTGTTATCGAAAAAAATACATTATAATATTATCTAAAATAAATAAAAAATATGTTTATGTAATGTGTTACCATCTTTTTGCTATAGGAATATATTTTAACTATAGGAATATCTTTTTACTATAGCATTTTATATTTGACTATTTGTTTAGATTTTATTGTTTTCTAATATTAATATGTTCAAAGGGTTATTTACAAAATTTATCATGGGTAGGTGGGGTTCGCTATCTTTTTTTAAAGAGTATATAAATTTAAACGGGAAATATATTTGTGTTTGTGGATAGAGGGAGTATAATTTATGAGTACGGTCAGCAGCTGCTGCCTAATTGTCCTGTCAGTTAATTAAGCAATTAAATGGGTGAGTTAGCTTAGCTGTGGGCTTGACAAAGAGGAACAAACAGAAATAGATTGGGTGGTGTCTGGTACTACTAGTAGTATTAAGTTGAGAATCACCTGGTTAATTCTAGCAGGTCATCACGGGCTAAGTGGCTTGGCTGTTCCTGTCCTAAATGGGTCGCAGCGGCAGCAGACACAACGCATGTGGCTGCACTGGAATCCAGCCTAGAAATGCACACACACGCACACACTTTGCCCTCTTTTAACAACTGCAATTTGCTGCTGGGATCTCTATCTCCCTCCATCTATAATAAGTGTAGTATAAATGCTTGTCGGTTTGTACACCTGACCGTCCTTTCTCTGGGTAACTTTGGGTTCCTCTTGCTCTTCAGTACACACTTCAGTATTTGTTCATCCCTTCTTTGAGGAAGTAGGTTCACGTTTTCGACCAAAACCAAGAAATAATCATGAAATTTTGAGGTATCGACGTGAGATGGAAGTAGATTCCGAGTGATATTTTGAATGATTTTCCAGAATTCAGAAGTAGAACAGTAGATTTAACTAAAATTTTATCAAAATTTGATTCAAACTCGGCGAAACCCATGATACTGCTAGGGGTCGAGATCCGACGCTGAATCAGAAAGATGAACCGAGGAGGCATGTTTAGCTAGGATGCTCGAGGTTCTGACCTAAGATTGGCACATCTCTACCAGCTGTGTGATCACTGATCAGATGAGTCTGCCTGGTGCCTGCCCTATATGGCGCTGCAGTTAGGAGTAGCAGTACAAGTATTAAAGAGTAAAGACATCTACTTTCTTTCTGAAAAGGTTTATAGCCTGGATGGCTGGATTCTGGGCTCTGGGCAGAGCAGAATGTGATCACTGTATCTGCAGGCCTCTTTCCTCGCAAAGCAGAAAGTTGCAATTTGGCTCATTATTGCTACCAAAGCACATAACAGAGGATGATTTGATTTGGCTCGTTCGGACTTGGTGCAATTAATCATGCATAATAGTACTCCAATATTGCATTCTGCTGAAGTTAACCTGAAGGAGCCGCATATAAATGCTCATTAGGGATCTGGGTAAGTCTTTAATTGCAACGATGGATTATATACAAGAAATGGATAGGATAACAATTCTGGTTCATTTTTTAAGTGCCTGAGATGTCCGACATTACTAAACAGTGATCAGCTTTGTTAAAGATCAGGAGGCATCATCCAATAAGAGCTTTGGGTTTTCACCAGTGCCCCAAATCATTCAGACACATCTGCATCCTGTTTCATGGGGCACCCCCATCATTAAAAGCGGATCGAGAGCTAAGTAGCATAGCCTAGCTCCTAATCTCTGTCCTTTATCTTTTTCTAGAGGAGTTTTTTTTTCACAGTCAAGTGATCATGTATCATTGCATTGGTAACTTTTTTTTGCTCATGTGGGAAGATTAATAGGTAACCACAAAATCACTGAATAGTTAGATCAATTAATATGATTCAATTCTAACCTGGCAGTTATGACAAATCGACAACTGTGAGAAGGAGTAGATTGTTCCTATTATATATCATCCTTGTATATGTTTATGCATTAATTCGCATGCAATTAGGAGATATAGATTCTATACATAGTAGACAGATTTGCCTAAGCAAAACCAATTATTCCCTTTTGAGACAGACTTGTTGAGAAGACCAAGCTGCAATCAAACATGCCAGCTCTCTTTTAGAAGGATTGACAGTGAGAGTTCCGATTGGCATTTGTGTCATGTAGTAGCCTTTTATGTCCCTGTCCAACATTCCCCAGATCCATGGCTGCCATTTAATTTACTTTCATTTGAAACCAATCTATGCATGCATGGTGGAACCCAATCTAACAACAAAACTGATACTCCTACTTGTGTTAGGATTCAATACAAATTTAATTTTAAAAGAACCCACAATTACATGTGTTTCTTTATTTCTCTTGCATGATCCACTACTCAATCACTATTTTTCAAATTTGCAAATCGCTATCACTACACGTACTACATATTTTCTATATTGCTGACATGATTACATAGTTGAAGTAGTTTGTGTATGTAGTCCCAAATTTCAGCTGCATTCAGAGTCCTTAATACAAGTTGCAGCACACATATGGGTGTATAAATTTTGAAATTTGTAGTGGTCCATGAGTTGACATAACCTCCATTATCTTGAGCTCGTCAAACTCATGCCCACGATGCGTGGTTGATTAGCTGTCTAACCTAACCTTCATTCCACGACAAACCATCATTATCTTCTATCACCCATGAAAACTAAAATTTTAAGCCACCTCATACTTTGCATACAGAAGTCTTAATAGCAGACTAACACACTTGGTAAATAAAATTCAGCACTAGTCATACCCATATAATAGATAATTGTGACCTCATGATAGAGACAAGACAAAAAAAAAGAAATGCAAAACCATAATTCTCTTATTAATCTCTTAACACAAAAAGAACTGAAATCATCATAGTATAACAACATATAAAAGTCATGATCAAAATAACTTAAAAAATTCAGACAATACATACCTCTGCACCAAGATCTTACTCATCTGATATTCTGATATGAGCAGTTGCAGAACAGAAACAATGAAATTTTTAAAAAAATAAAAGAAAGAGAAGAAATCTAAGGAAACAAAAAAGGAAGCTGCAAGAAAACCGTTATAACAACAGAAGAAGAAGATCACAAGGACAACCTCCCTTGTCTTCTCAACCTTCCCTCTTCTTCTCTCTCATCATCCTAGAGAAAGAAAATGTAGAGAAAGAAAATGTAGAGAGAGAGAGAGAGAGGAGGAGTAGTAGTACTCCGTTAGTACAACTGCATGCATATCCATTAGCAATTATTAATTGCTCCCAACTCCAACTCCATCATCATCTCCACCACCTAAACCCACAAAAAACTAAACCAGAAAACTGCGTAACCGCAAGCGCCGAGGCGGAGCGGAGCTGAGGAGAGTGAGCACGAGGCGACCCGAGCGGCGACGCGCGCAGCTCAGCTCTCCGGCGGAAACCCTAGCGGCGGCCCAATGGCGGAGGAGGGCGACAAGGCCACGGCGGCGGCGGAGGGGGGAGGAGCCGCTACTGCCGCCGGCGCTGCTGGTGGTGGTGGAGCGGCGGCTGCGGCGGGTGGGGCGGAAGAGGAGAGCGTGAAGCTGTTCGTGGGGCAGGTGCCGAAGCACATGACGGAGGCGGAGCTGCTCGCCATGTTCCAGGAGGTGGCCATCGTCGACGAGGTCACCGTCATCAAGGACAAGGCCACCAAGGCCTCACGAGGTGCGGATCCGTACGCCCGGATCTGGGCTTGCTCGTGCTCCAGCTCGCTGCGGGGCTCGATTTGGGGGCAATGCCTGCGGGGAATTCGAGTTCCCCGCTGTTTGTTCCCTCGCGTCGGAGCTCCTGTGCTCCGTCGCGTTTGTTCCCCCTTTGCTTTGCTTCTTCCGCGCGTGTTTTTGTGGCGATTGTTCCGCGCAATGCCGTCGGAGGAATGAATTCGAGCGTTTTCGGCTGGATTTTTGTGTGCCTTGAGCTGTTAATTTTGGCCTTGATATGCTCTATTGCTAGAGCAAGATCTCGCGTCGAATTATCTGGTTGGTGGGGCTCTAAGCTTGAATTTCTAGTGGTATCGGTCTGAATTGCGTTTTATTAGTCGATTTTCTCCAATGCCGTTGCGAATTTCACCTTTCTGCTTTGCTTTACAAAATGCGGTTTTATCGGAACGTTTGTGGTCCCTTTTTTTTTTTTTTGGGTGTGTAGCTTGAGCTTGGTTTGGAGCAATGCTGTCGTAAATGTGCTTTCTACGAGTAGGAATCAGGGCACTTATTTTCTCTTTCGAGCAATTATGACACTTCTTACTCGGTAGTCCTATTTTAGTTAGTCTGGATCAGCATCAGAAAATCTCAAAATGAGCTTTCCTTGGATTTCTGTTTGGCGATTTTGGCACGGGCGAGATGGTCATGCATGTTTTGATTATGTGACATGCTAAGTCGTGTTGTTCAAGGATCTGTTCAAATTTAGGAAAGCGATAATTTGATCTTTTGGTGGTATTTTCCGGTCTGTTTGAACTCGTGTTGGCGCAAGGCAACCGGCGAATTTCATTTCTTTCTGTTAGTAGTATTGTGTTCAGTCACTTTTCATGCTTTATAGACCCTAGCGATCGTGCTAGAAATGGAAATTTGGTTGGAGCAGACATTGCTGCAAAATTAGAAGGTGCTTGTTATTTGGGACATTGACAAGCCAGATTTGCTATGCTTGTGCTTTTCTCTTTGTCTTTGTAGCCCCTGCCACCTGATAGCCTTTTTTCTATTTCTTCGCTATGTCTGTCTGCCTCCCAGGTTGATGCTAATTTTGGATATCCTGAACTGAATGCAGGGTGCTGCTTCCTCATATGCCCCTCGAGGGAAGAGGCTGACAAGGCAGTAAACGCTTACCACAATAAGCACACACTCCCTGGGGTACGTGATCGTTCGAATATTACAATGCTAAAAATTGCTTTCATGCTGTTTTCCTTAGTTGAATTACATGTGATTATGGGGTGAAAATTACATGTGATTTTGAATATTCCATAATCTGGTTGCCAAGGAACAGCATTAGAAGCTTGTGCATGTATTTAGAGCGTTTGGTGGGACCAAAATGAAATCTATAGTGGGAGTGTGGGGCACTGGAATTTGACTTGGGTAGGGGGTCTAAAATTTGGAATGGTCATGCTAAGTATCTGTCGTGGGTGGTCTAAAAATCACTGGACATGGATTATCCTTATTTTTCAGTCTATAAGTAACATCATTATTTTCTTTCTCCACAGTTCTGCTGCAAGGCTACTGACATGCATGTTAGTTTAAGTATGTTTTGTTTCATGGTTAGCATAGTTAACGAGTAACCTGATTCAAGGATGTATGTTCGGTTGGAAAAAAAATACACTTACCCTCAGGCAGGGCTAAATTTGGAGTCACACCACTATGAACAAGTAGTGGGTGTGCTTGGTCTTTGACAGCAATAAAGTTGGATCTATAGGAAATTTAACCTGTCAACAGCTGCATGATGGTCTATCTTACTCTCATAGCGGCCTCATAGCAGCACACCTAACAAAAGTTAGATCACCAATCTGGCCATCACACTTTTGTACCCATTCTGTATGGAAATGAACTGATTGTAGCTTCAGTTTTGTAGCATACCTAACTGAGGTCCCAACTCCCAACTGACCAAACAATGTACTGAGTGTCATGATTAGGGTTTGAATAAAACTTTTGAGATAGGGTCAAAATCTCAAACTAATTCTGGTGCATACTCTGGTGAACCAAATTCTTTCTTGAGAATGAAAAAGCTTCATGATTTTACTGCTTTTAGAAACTTTTAAAAAATTATGTAGGTTGGTGCTACTTTCACAGTTCAGGTGTCTTCACACAGTTAATCACAGAATAAGACTGGACATCTAATCCCACTCCCAACCAGATGAGTAATGTTGAGACGTGAAACAAGGATGGTGATACAAACAAACTATTAAGTCTTGGAAGTTAAGACCTTTATTCTAATGTTGGACAAAAATTGGTGAATGCATATGAGTGTGGTAGTTGGTAATCACTGACTTTGGGAGCCAGCGAGGCACATTTACGAGATATTTTTTTCTGTAGTGATAATAGCTACTGTTGTGACACCTTGTTCATGAATAGCTGCCAAACATTTCTGGTTGCTTCTTTCTTTGATTCTGATGACAATCTTCGTTTTCTTTCATCAATTCAGGCATCAAGTCCTTTACAAGTAAAATATGCTGATGGAGAGTTGGAGAGGCTAGGTATGATCGCCCTTTACATAGAACTGTTCTTTTTGCCATTGATTTTATTGCACTCATGCGTATACTTGCTATGACCTCCAGAACACAAGCTTTTTATTGGAATGCTTCCGAAAAATGTAACGGACACTGAATTGACTGATTTATTTTCCAAATATGGAAACATCAAGGATTTACAGATTTTAAGGGGTTCACAACAAACAAGTAAAGGTAAGATCTGGTGAAGAACTTATTTTCCTAACCATTTAGAGCTAGCTAGAAGCACTGGTTGACTCTGGAACTTTGTAACATCTAACATTTTTGTTAAATTAACTGTGTATTGCAGCTGGCTGTGCATTCCTAAAATATGAAACAAAGGAGCAAGCAGTGGCAGCTATTGAGGCTCTGAATGGGAAGTACAAAATAGAGGTTCGCCAGAAATGAGTTAAAATAGCAGAACAATTCTTAGTGGTTATTGAAATGTACTGCAATTCACACATGAACATGATCCATAGCACCACTTAGTCATGAGTCTGATACACAATACACATAAAACAGTCAAAGCTAAAGACATTCTCTGCTACTGCATTTATTTGATACCTTGGGTCTGCATTATATTATCCAGTTACATTTCTTCCCAAACCCCATGTTATTTTTTCATAAATAAATTATAATCTCTTCTGATTTATTTGTTAGGGTTCTAGTGTGCCGTTGGTTGTGAAATGGGCCGATACAGAAAAGGAAAGGCAGGCCCGGAAAGCTCAAAAGGCTCAATTGCAATCATCTAATATTCCTAGCGCGGGTCCTATGCAACAATCTTCATTGTTTGGGGCTTTACAGATGGGGTATATGCCTCAATATAATGGATTTAGCTATCAGGTGACTTGTGCTTTTCTGTTAATATTTTTTTTACATCATGCACTGTCGTATACATACTACAAGAGCTATACTAGTCATATTTTTCTTTAAAAATATTATTTTTCACCAAAAAAGCCCCAATAATAATTTGAACAACCTTGTCTGTCTTGGTTCACGTTTTTTCATGGCCACTATTTGGTACTGCTGCACGCATAAATGGTGGCTCTTGCCATATTCAGTGTAAAAAGGGCATTTCTCCAAACTGCTAAAATTCGTCAGCTTTGTTCTTCATTACATTGTAGGTACTTTCTCACAAAAGAAAATTATTGTTGGTACTTCAAACCCTAGCATGGAGCTTCAAGAGACTGCTAAAGTTATTTTTTTAATGCAGACATATTTTGCTTGGAATACAAGTCTGATTTTTTATTTCCTTTGCAGCCACCGGGGACATATGGACTTATGCAGTACCCGTTATCTCCTATGCAGAATCAAGCCACATTCCCAAACATGGTTCAACCTGTTAATCAAGGAAACTCTATACGAGGAGTCAATCCTGAACTGTCCCCTAATTCAGTTCCTAGATCATTCAACGCAATGCAGTTAAGCAGCCCTTATCCACCTGTACCTGGTGTGCAGTATGCTGGATCCTACCCTGGTGGTCTCATGAATAGTCGTCCTTTCGGGAATTCGTTCAGTTCGATTAAAGTTCCAATTGTAAATGCAAATTCTCCTGCATCTTCTAGTCCCAGTAGCAATCCTGGCGGCCAAATAGAAGGTTAGACACATTCTACTTACACCTTCAGCCATTGTGCTGGAGAAAACACCATTTTCTTCCAAGATGTTAGCTGGAAAGCTGCCCCCTTAGCAAATACATTTTCCAAGAAAAATCATGTGGCTTTTGTTTCTATACCATGTACGTTATCCTGAAATGTTTATAATGTGCTTCTGTATATGAGGAATCCAAATGCATATAAGGACATCAGAGTTCAGGAGATGAACAAAAATCTAACAAAGATATTGAAGAATGATTAGCTACCTGGTTGTTCTAACTAATACTCTCTCTCTTTCTGAATATATGTTAACTATCAGTGTAGCGGTCATTTTGAAGTCCATTATGTTTTAAAGACTAGTCTTCATGCTTACAGGTCCTCCTGGAGCTAATCTATTTATCTATCATATCCCACAAGATTATGGGGACCAAGAACTTTCCAATGCATTCCAGAGGTTCGGTAGAGTACTAAGTGCTAAGGTTTATGTAGACAAAGCAACGGGTTCCAGCAAATGCTTTGGTAATCTCTCTCTCTCTCTCACACACACACACACATATTGTGCTTATAGTCTGCTAATTGGTTTCTAACTGATGCAGGTTTTGTAAGCTACGATTCTCCTGCTTCCGCACAGGCAGCCATTGGTGTGATGAACGGTTTCCAATTAGGCAGTAAAAAACTCAAAGTACAACTCAAGAGAGACAACTCCAAGCACAGTAAACCCTTTTGACGAAAACTATGATGACCACGCGATCAGGTTCCCGGTACATATTTGTCAGATAATTGATCGTTGAATTGTTTGCTCTGGCCGCAGCATTGGGAGCTTCGTGTATCTTCTTTGTTCAATTCACATTCTTGAACACTGTTACGTCGTGTAATTTACTGCAGCGTAGTGGTAGAATTTGTTTCATCAGACCCTTGTACATCAGAAGTCAGATTCATTCAATTGTGGACATTTTCTCCTGACAAAGTGATTCCGGTTTCTCATTGACACGATTCCGGACTCACCCAAAACTGTTATCTGAACCATTATTGACTTATCATGTCTAAATCCCCCATGGAAATTTGATGCTTTTGGAAAGTGCTGTGTCAGTGATTCATAGCAAGTAATCATTTGTCAGTACTAACGGAGTATCATTCGGCAAGATTCAGAATATGAAATTTGGTGGGGCTAGAGTTTGATTTCTGAGCAGCAGATGCAGATCAGGATTCAGAACAGGATAAAGCAATGGACCCCCTGCACTCCATCGGGCAACAACTCCAGATGGCCATGCCATGGGCCCAACACAAGTATTCTTTCTACCTTGTCCCAACAACAATTTTGTCCTTTCTCATGTGCAACCAGCAGCGACAAGACTACGCTGCAATTGCTTGTGCTTATCCTGAATTAACCAGCAGTGGGCGCCACAGCCGAAACGGCCAATGGTTTTGCAGTAAGTCATCTGAACTTTTGAAAAAGAGTTTCTCCTTTCTGGCTCACTGCTACCAACATAAAAATGGATCGTGCTGTGTAGTTTGCCAGCTTTGGCTATGATTGTGACAGTGTACTTAATTGCGTGTGCATAACGGGTTATCTGAGTAGGACGCGTTAGCTGAGTAGCTGTACGTTTATCATGCACGGCTCATTAGGCATATCTGCATTCTGCACCAAACTCGCTGATTAGTCTGTACTCCTCTTATAGTACATGTGCAGTTTGGGCATGTCAAACAGTGAAAGAGTTTGAACTACTCCGTAGTGCATCATTAGGAATTCAATCTCAAGTTATCTGCTTGAATTAAACATCACTCCTTCTGTTCCATATTACATTATGGGTTTGTCCTAAATCAACCTTCTTCAAATTTAACCAAATTTATAAAAAAACAGCAACATTTTCAACACAAATATACTATAAAATAATATTCAATTATGAATTATAAATTTGATGTTACAGATGTTACTATATAATTTTAACAACTTGATTAAACTTTTTAAAAAATAACTTGTGGCTAGGGAGTACTCCAAACTTGTAATGCTTACCGACCCCTTGGTAGCACGGCACGAACCCCCCCTTGTCCAGGTTGGCCATGGTCTGCGCGTACGGCTTAGCCTGCACAAACGTGTATATGTACTCGCCGCCAAAGAGGTTTCAACATATTTTTTCTGTCCCAAAAAAACATCAGAAATTGGTTTTTTGTGAAACGGAGTAGAAGATTAGGGGGCTTTTCGCTAGCCATGCTGTCACCGACACCGTGTGGCCGGGGAAAAAATTGGGTACATCCCAGGTACACCGTGCGTCACGTGCTCCCCTTGGCTAGATAGACGTCACGTGCACGAACCTTTTCATCTTACGGCCACGCGAATGACGCTCCATGGCCGAGCCGAGCCGTGATGTTGTTTAGCCGAGCCGTGCGCGTGGCCGTACGATGAAAAGGTTCATGCATGTGGCGTCTAATCAGCCAAGGGAGCACGCGGCGCACGGTGTATTCGAGGTGTACCTAATTTTTTTCCCGTGGCCGTCCCGCCACCGAATCATCGCTGCAAATCACTCTCCTCCTGACAGCGGGTCCGGACAGGAGGCGGCGGCGAAGGGAGGTAGGGTCATCTCCTCTCCGGCAAAGTTTGGAAGAGATCCGACGGCCCAATTGCTCTGGTAGTGACATAATATTTTCCAAAAACACCCCTGGTTTGATCGCTTGACTTCTTAGTACAAAAGTCCTCCTAGTCTGACCGTTACCAATTTCGCTCCTGCGAAAATCACCTATTTTCGATCTCCATCGAATCCCGGTGTTCGCCGGCGACGGCGCCCGATGGCCTCCGCCGCGTCTCCCGGCGGCGCGCGGGAGCGCAACTCCGCCGTGTGGCCCGTGTCGTCCTCTCCCTCGCAACTCGCATCGCCCTGTCTCGCCGCCTCTGCCGATGCGCACGATTGCCCATCTGGCAATGGTCCACAGTCCGCGCACAAGTGCACAACACAAACTAATTGCGATGTCTGCGCTCAAATCGAACAAAATATACAGCCAATGACGTATGAGCCCCTACAAACTCGCAGCAAATCGAATAATTCTGCAGCAATGTCCTACAGAATCATCCTGTGTCATCCAAAACGGGGCCTCGTATACACAAGTAATTAACTTTCCTTTACTCGAGTAACTAGTTATTTTGACACTTTGACAGTAGTACGCACTACGCACGTACGATCATGCAAACAAAAGCAAAAAAAAAAAAATACGAGATGATGATCCAATTGAGTAGTACGTGTCAAACTAATTAAACTTAACTTTGTACAGCACGCTAGGAGAATACGTCGTCCCGAGCTTCTTGTTGTTGCCGCCGCCGATGATGCCGTGGTGATAGTACGGCACGACGCCGTTCTTGGCCAGGCCGGCGGCGGCGGCCATGGTCGGCGACGGCGTGACCTGCATGAACATGTAGTTCCCGGCGAAGAGGTCCCCGACGTAGGGGCTCCCTTCCCTGAGCCGCCGCACCACCTTCGCCACCGACGCCCTCACCGCGCCGCCCACCGCCGCCGCCTTCCTCCGCAGCACCCTCGCCAGCCTCGAGATCCTCAGCCGCGGCCTCCTTCTCCTCCCGCCGCCGCCATCGCCGAATGACCTCCACGTCACCCTCCTCCTCCTGCCAATGCCGCCGCCGCCACGCTGGCTGTGACGCCAATCCTGCTGCTCGGCGTCGGCGGCGGCCGTGATAGCCGCGTAGTACTGCTCCTGCAGCTGCTGCGGCACATCAGGCGGTGCCGCCGGCGGGATCTTCTTGAGCCTGCGGTACGAGAACCTCCTGCTCATCAGGTATGACGACGGCATGGCGATCGCCGGCCAGCTGCCGGAGCTGGAGAAGCTGAGCTAATTATTTTAGCAGCTCGTGAGGTGAGCTCGCGGCATTTGCAATGTGGTTGAGGTTGAGGCGATCGATGGTGGTGGTGATTAAAGAGTGGGGATGTAAATGTGGTTGGGGGAGTGGCAGATTGTGGGATTGCATTGAAGCCGGAGACCGGTGCGCACTGTGGATCAGTTAGTGCTAGTACACTCGACAGCAGTTTACTTTGGTCGTACTATCAGTTGGCGGGAGCCGGGAGTCTCTCTCTTCGGCGGAAGCGGCCGTTGAATGCCACCGCCCCGACATAGTACTGTGCTAGTGAACGTGCCAGCTGGCCGGGATGTCGAAAGCCGACAAATTTTGACTAGTTTCGATCGAATTTAATGTTGCAAATTTGAATTCCTCGAAACCACGAAATTTCATGACAACGACCCATTTTCACCGGAATCGTAAAATCCTGATACTGATACTCACAAACCGCTCGAGCTATCCTCACAGAGGTGATCCTAGGCTCTCATTTGGTCAAATGTTGATAATACGCTATACGACGTATTAGAAAAAATAACAATTTATAGATAAAATTTTTATATATGTGTGTTTCTATCGATTTAAATATTAATGTAAAAAATAAACTTTGATAAAAAAAACTTTAAAACTAAGTTTTAAATTTTAAATTTTGGCTATATCGAGAAAACGATGAGGGCGCTAGTGCTCGAGCAGAAGTACACCAACTGCAGTTCCCAGCCTCAATCCACGGTGGTGGGCTAGGCTTGGTTCACAAATTTGTTCAAAATCATTGAATTTTATCATATGGAATTCGGAGCTCTCCCAAACTGCAGGATCTGTGTTGACTTTCAAACGAATTTTAACAAAATTCCATGAAATTCGTCATTGCGCTGGCTTGCATTTCAACGCAAAACGAGATTGCAAACGCTCGCCTATTAGCCCTTGTCAGTTGTCACCCTTGTATGTGTGGTTCAGAAACAATCCACCAATCATGGTTCAAGAGGAAAGCCCTCAAAAAATTATGAGAAATTATAGGTTCAACAAGACAGATGTTCCAGAGCAAGGTCCCAAAATAGACCTCTGAAAACTGGAGGTAGATTCTATGCCCCTCTCATATTAAAAAAAGAAGAAGTGGTTTTTACACTTGAAGATCCTCTTCTCAACAGCAGTAGTACATAGCAAAACCCGGGCAACAAGTGCTAGACAAGGGCCTGCCACCACCGTGGCTTTGACCTTAGGCACAGCTGCTGCCCATTTGCCTTATACCCCACCCCCATCCATATTTACATGCACTAACAAGTATAACAGCACGCCGAGGCCGTGTGGGACGCTGTATTGAGCTTGCCCGCCGGCCCGGGAGCTGATCGGCCGGCTACAGCCAGACAAGAAGAACAGGTGGTGCCTCATCATCTTGAAACCTCCCTAATTTACATCTGGCTAGCCGCATGTTTCTTCGTCATAGTAGGCTCATTAGAATACACACAAGAGGTACAATGTTGGCCCAATGAATGGAACGCCACAGGCTCCGAGTAGCGTTTGCTGCAACAGCAGAATGGATGGTAAAAAAAAAAGATGATACATGAGGTAAACAGATTATAACTCTATAAGCGAAGATTCATCAATGACGTTTTACTATATTATTATTCATGACGCAATTGAGTAATACACTGTTCTCAAATGATTGCATAAATCAGATACAAATATGAATCAAACATAAACTGAAAAATGAGCACAAGACATAAAAGACACAGTAGTGATTAATGTTAAAACACGACTATATAAAATTTAGCAGAGGAAATTTCTTATCCTATCCAAAATAACTTGCTTGATTTGACTTTCACCTTGCCATACACTATCTAGAGTAACTGAGCTTTTCTCTTGGCTCACAAATATTTTGCCATCCAGGGCAACTAAATCCCAAGGATTACAAAATTATGCTTTCTAAGATGGAGGTACTTGTTTGCCCAGAAGAAAACCTATCAATATTTGTCTCAATCAACTGTGAGCTGAACTAAAAATCCATTTAGCTGAGGTATCATTAGCAGATAGGCAAACTCAAGCCTGATCTGGACTTCACAGAAATGTATCAATCATAGAAATGTAACCTCAATTCAGCAGTCAGTGTGAAGATCAAACAAAATGGATTTAGCGTATTAGCCTCAGGAGCAGAAACAGTAAGTTTTAAAAAAGAGTCCAAATTCTCCAGCTAGATATAATTAGTACTACTAGAATTGTATAGTATTCTTTTCCCACATTCTAAAGTGAACGAATGAGTTCCTCTTGGAGACAACACTCATTATCAGTTGAGAGAATGTTAAAAAGATAAGGCAAAAAACTTACATGAATGAGGTGCAGGGGCCAGAGACGACAATCCAGCAGGATCTCTTCTTGATGTATGTTCACTTGGAGGATGAGCATGAGCAAAAGAAACAGTGGGCAAAGGTGGTTCTGGAATAACTGGAGGGGATGGAATAGGGGACCTACTGTGCACATTGGGATTCCGTGGTGACAGTGAGTGAGGTGGCAAAGCAACTGGTGAAGCAAAATGATGGCCATTGGCCGTAGGCTCAGGAGCTGGCATTACATGAGCTTTGTTCTTTGGCTTGTCAGTGCCATATGGACACCGAGATGGAGGTGGAACTCCATATCTGGGTTCATGCACAGGGTAATGTACTGGAGCCTGAGCCGGAGCCGAATGCCTGCTGTCTTCATGACCATGGTGATGGTGATGATGGTGATGGTGACCATGATGGTGCATGGGCGCTGGACTAGGTGCTTCAGAACCACCCCCACTATGTAAAGAATGTCTAAGATAGGATGAAAGGCTTATCTGCTTCACTCTGCCAAATACAGTATGGTTCAGACCCAGGTTTCCTGAAGATGAATTAGTAATTGTTTGTGCCAACTGCTTCATCCTTGGTACAGATGGCTGGTGATTCCCAACTTCAAGAAAAATGGAGGTCTCGACAATAGTTGGAGGATCAACCGTCGAACCGTTCAAATTCGCCAATTTGATATACAGATTCTACAATGCACACAAAAATATAAGGCAATGACACAATATATACTAATCAACTTTTCCACAATAAAAGGTAAGATCCACCAATAGAAATTCATATGATGGATTGAAAATACCAGCACCTTTCTTTACAGATAGTGCTAAAGCATCATCCTTTATTTGTATGTACATAGAATAAAATGAACATGAAATGGACACATGTATTTATAAAGCAGAAAATGGTATAAATTCAAGTATGACGAGACTGTAGACAGATAAACAGAGACTTCCTTGGGTTAACTGTGCTAATCTTGCACCCCTTTTCCATGTGGTTTCATGAAAAATTTCAAATCAAAGATCATATCCTCAAAACCACCTGTTGTATCACTGCATGCTCTCTCATGCTTACTGACCTAACTTTGTACACACGCCATTGAACCAAGATTGTTTGGCAGCACCAGAAATCATGAGGAAGAAATACAGCATGCTATATGTCGACAGGATTGTGTGTGTACGTCGTGTCACATGAGCAAGTGCCTGAATTAACAAATATCTAAAACTAAACATATTTAAAAATGAAGGACAGTAGGACACTTCAAAGGAGGTGACATAAATTGCACAGAATTTATGAGTATAATCACATTACCATATAAATTAATAACTATAATGAAGGTAATATAAAATGGGTTAAGCCAGAAGGTACCACTAACCTCATAGGAATTGAGCAGTAGCCCAGTTTTCATTTGATCCTTTAACTCATCGATTCTGTCTTGCACTTTGTAGATTGGGAAATTAAGAGTGAAGTTAAAAGTTGCATGAGGTTTCTGAGGAAGGAAAGCAGTTTGTGGCGGAATGATTGTTATTCCTCCTGGGAATTTAAGCACTTCAAAGGACGATGAATTTCCAAATAAGGACTCGGTTAACTGGAGTGTCGACTGCCGCACGACAAAGGACATAAA
Source organism: Oryza officinalis (assembly GCA_008326285.1). Taxonomy (NCBI): domain Eukaryota; kingdom Viridiplantae; phylum Streptophyta; class Magnoliopsida; order Poales; family Poaceae; genus Oryza; species Oryza officinalis. Next base: position 66,592,582 of record BDMV01000001.1, read on the forward strand.
ATAAGACCTAAGAATGCTCAACCCTGTTGACGATAAAGTCAAATTCTTTGGATAAGGCACAATGCTGAAGATAACATTTGTCCAGTTTGATCCAACTAATTGTTGTAGTGAATTTACTACCACCTGTATAAGTATTCAAACATCAAGTTGCGACGTGATGAAAGACATGTATAAATAAAAGATGTTTGCAGGCCATACAGTGGAGTTAGGAATGCCAATTTCCTCATAGATGTCCAATTCAAGCTTTGATGCATTTCCATTCAGCTCAGGAACCATCTTGTGCAGCCTAAAGCTCGCTACTATATCAGCTGGAAGAAAAAAAATATAGGCTCATAAGACACATGTCTTAAAATAAAGTGCTTAGAAGGATTGACATGTATTATGCAATTCTAGACTTCCAGTACTCCTACACAACAGATTAAAGAACATTATATTTGTACTGCATAATGACCCAAATAAAGATTCAAAAGTTTGGCAAACCATTCCAAAAGTGCAATTTCAGTAAACAGTAAATACCAAACAGACTTTCCACATTAGACAATTAATAAATATGGAATGGACTGCAACCTGAACTATTGGCTAGTAATTTACTACGGTTCAACTTCAACATTTCATTAAAGCCATTGAAAACCTTCGAAAAATGCAAAAAGGGAAATGGGCACCAACAACACAAATATCAGTGACAGAACCTCCTACACAGATGTGCAATTCTCACAAAATAGTTGGGTCACAGTTCACCAAATTCGGTAATTGTATGGAACCACAAGCTGAGAGTGACGGAGTTGCCACTTTTAGCATTAAATTCTAACTTACTCATTGTGCAAAACAAGCACCGACACATGGCTAATGCAATACAGATCAAATACCGACATCAAATCTAGCAGAAACCAGCTATACGCGAGCAAATTCGCATGGTATCCCCTGATAGAATGGCTACGCTAAGGCTAAATTAATCCGTCTCCCCTCCAAACGCATTGACCAGGGTGGTCACAGTCAGTTCAAATTTCCGTACATCCAGATCCAAAGCTCAGAAACACTGCCTACTCATCAATCCGCCACGAGCTAATCAGAAATCGAACCGCAGATTCCGCTCGTCGAGCATTGCAACGGACGCACGAAACGGAATCAAAAGCAAGCAAGACGAGATCTCGGTAATGCAGGCTCACCTTCGAAGCCGGCGCCCGGATCCGAGCCCTCCGACCCCCTCCCGCGCCGCGCGAACGGCGGGAGCCAGAACACCGCCGACAGCAGCACGGCGACGCCGAGCACGAGCGCCGCCACGCATTTCAGCCGCACCACCCCACGCGCGCCGCCGCCGCCGCCGCCGCCGACACCGCAGCAGCACCACCACCACCCCAGTCGGCCGCTACCTCCCCTTCCTCCTCCTCCGCCTCCTCTTCCGCCGCCTCCCCCGCCTGCCCCGTCCGGCGGCTGCTGCTGCCCCTCGCCGACGGCCTCCTTCCCCATGCGGCGCGATCTCACGCATCCCGCCGCCCGGCAGCCGCCGCCTCCGCCTCCTTGGACGCCATTGCGGGCGATCCGGTTGGTGGAGCTAGGGCTGGGTGGTGGTGGTCCTCCGCTGCTGCGGCGTCGTTGCTTAAGGAGGAGGAGATTGAGGTGGGCGAGGAAGGTGAGAGAAAGTGAGAGGTAAACCGCACCGCACCGAGGCGAGGCGAGGTGAAATGAAATGGAATTTTGGAAGGGAAGGGAAGAAGACGACGAGCAGCGCAGCGGTTGGAGTGACCTGACCTGACCACGCCGAGTAGTAGTAGTAGTGGACTAGACTAGTTAAGTGGGTAAAGCTCACTTATTATCATTATTAGTAGTATTAGATTAGCTCGGTTTATTAAATTATGGTCGTTAATTTCTTTTTGGTTGTGTTGGTGTGGAATAATTTGTAGGCTTTAGCTTTTTTCTTTTTCCTTTTTCATGGGGTTGTGATTGGTTTGTTTTGTCTGGGTTTTTGCTGAGGATGGTTTGAAGATTTTGAATTTGGTAGGGGGCAAAGTAAGGGTTGGATCTTCTATGGCCAGTGGACCTTGTGAGTCAGTGAGTGTTTGCTACCCCGTAGTCTTTTTTTTCTTCTTTCAAAATCCAGGTCCCTATCGGTTGACCTAATAAATCAAAATAAAATCAAATTTTAATTTTTAAAATTTTATTTTAAAGTTAATTTTAAGATATTTTTAACATAGTTTTATTTAACATTGGTTTTAAGTTGCTAAAATAAAATATATAAAAGTTTTATCTACAAATTAATTTTTATTTTTTAATAAACCGTTTTGGCTTATTAGGGAATATGGGCAACCGGTGAGGTTGAGAGATTTTAATATTCTTGAAGTGTCTAAGAATGTATGATTTGATGGTTTATTTTTTAATTTCTAGAAAAATGATTATGTTTATTTTTTTCAACCAGCAGCAAAACAGTAACTTAAGTCTGAATAATTTTGAAATAGAAGGGCAAACAAAATTCCAATAACTATTGGCATGGTTCGATTGTGCATTTCTTTTATATTTTTTGTGACGAGAATATTTCTTTTATATTACCAACATCCAATTACAATATAACACAAATACACTGTATAACAAGCATAACATTGTATTTTCATACAAAGAAGCATAAAACATACTTTTAGACAACATACTTCAATAAAAACAGGATGAGTTTTGAGAGCAGCCTTCTAATTTAAATCATATAGTTGGAACATATTGATCTAGTTTTACAACATTTAATTCTGGCACTATGCAAGATATACAAAAAATTATATGGTTCAAATAGAAATAGTTCTTCATATAAAAAACTCGATAGTATTATTTTCTTTCCTACAAAGATAAACTTACCTAACCATTTCAATAAATCTAACTATCAATGCATCATTAACGAACGTGAAAAAAAAGGATATGGTGAAACATCACATTAGAGAATGTGATTCTTTTGTTCCCCATCTCGATCATCCCGGACTTCTCTCCACTGCTGTGAGAGGGCGAGTGCTTATCCAACCATCAACAACCAGCAGTGAAAAAGAAACGGGAGAAATGTCGGTCGGACGGCGAGGGCGATGCCTCGCCACAAGTCCCACAGACGAACAGCCACAGGAGATCCCGGTTTGGGTGCAGCGGCGGATGGATCGGCGAGCGACCACCGGACAGGACCAGGAGGCGAGACCCGTGACGTGGGCCCGGGCCCCACACACCTATTCCGAATTTCCGATCCCCTCGGGCTTTCTCGTGCCCCGCTTTCTTTCGCGGAAAGCGACGACTTCGCTTCCCTCCCTGCGAGAGCGAGCGAGAGCCCTCCCTTGCACCCGGTCCACTGCACCCGCGACCTGGCGACCACGATGCGCGAGGGGAGGGGAGGGTCCATGGGACCATCCGTACGTGTGACGGTGTGAGTCAGTCCACGTGCTTTTTCCCCGTTAATTACGAAGCGTTGGCCTCTCCTCTCTCCCGCTGGCTCGTGGGCCCGGTGCACATGGACTCAGCTGAACCGCGTGGGCCCACGTATAAACGGGAGAGCACGAACTCGCCGATGCTATCAGAGGCCGCGGCCGACGGCGCCGTTCAAACCGAAGCGCGGCGGCGGCGAGCACGTCGACTCCGCGTGGGGGCGTGGCCCACATGGAAGCGGCGTTGGGCGGGGTTGGTCGCCGTCGGCGGCGGCGGCGAGGCGAACCAGGTGACGGTGAGGTGGGTTAGCCACTCGCTGTCGGCGATGGAGGAGGAGGAGACGCCACTTGGACTCCAATCTCCGTCGCCGTCCTCCGGCTACAAGGACCATGCACCTACCCGCCCGCCGCTTGCTCAGCAGGAGAAACCTCACCAGCTCACCTTCTCATCTCTCTCCCTCTACAGGTTTTTGATCAGATAGACAGAGGAACGAACTCCTGCGTGATGAAACGTCCGCATCTTTTCTCACGGATTTTGAAAGGAGTTAAATTGGGGGAAAGTACGGTGTTAACTATTTGTTGTCACGCTTGATGACTGATTTAAGGTTTTGAATGTACAGTTGCTGTACGGTGAGGTACTGCAGCTGAATAGCTGATGAGTTATTAAATAATATGCTTAGTTACTTTCTTTTCATTCATTGCAATGTCGGGTTGTACTCGCTGTTTTGTTAAATTCCTGTGCCGTTTTCAGCTCGTAGTACTCCTGCTAATCAGGGTTAGGTAACGGATGAAACAGTGTTTACGACAATTTATTCGAGAGCAAGAACAAATAATTAAATATTAAAAAATTGAGAAATTAATTTTAAGATGTTGTCTAAAACAACGATGAAGGAAGTTTTCCCACAAGCATATTGTAAGTTTTGGCAACATGTCCATAGTAATGCATGACGCCGTTGACTTTTTGAGATACGTTTGATTATTCGTTTTATTCAAAAAAAATTATATAATTATTATTTATTTTATTATGACTTGATTTATCATCAAATGTTCTTTAAGCATGACATACATATTTTTATATTTACATAAAAATTTTGAATAAGACAAATGATCAAACGTTGGTCAAAAAAATTAACAGCGTAATATATTAAAAAACGGAGGGAGTAGTACATAAGTTACGGAGAATGCATCTTCAAATAATGTTTCAACAATTTGAGGGTGACGGAAAGGCAGAACATCTTGGCAGAGCCACCTAGGGTTTCAATGGAACTGTCGCTACCGCACACGTATTGTCATTCGGCTAACAATTGTATTCATGTGTGCCACGTTTCTATCTGACCATATCTCCATTTCATAATCTAAGCCCTTTTGAAATGGAGAATTGCCATAGGGGTTTTGAAGGATTCAATTTACTATGAAACTCTTTGATTTACTAAAAACGATATGATTTTTTTCATAGGATTACATTCATATGGTTCAATTTTATAGGAAAAATAAGCAAAGAGATTCAACCTCTTGAAAAATTCCTTGTGATACTATCAAAGGCTCCTCTTCATTTTCCATGTGTTTTTTGTTTATCCAGGATTAGAAAAACATGCAACTTCAATTTTTTGTGTGTGTTTATTCCTTGTGTTTCCTATAATGTATTTCAAAGGAGCCTTAAGAAAATATCGGGTGTCCTATATACATTTCACTAACATACTTAACAAACTATTCTAATTATTACTCCATCTGTTTCTATTTGATTAAGTTTATAAAAAATATTGACAACATTTACAACACGAAATTAGTTTAATTAAACTTAACATTGAATATATTTCGATACAATGTTTGTTTTATATTAGAATTGTTACTATATTTTTCTATAAAATTGATTAAACTTAAAAAAGTTTGAAAAAAAAGTCAAATGACTTATAATATGAAACGAACGGTGTAATAAACACTGCACTGTAGAAATTTGCAAATTGGACCTATGTCCTGTGCACGAGGTAGCTTCAACGTAGCTACTCCTCTTTGTGCTATCTCATATCTAAGAATCCTGCAATTTTTTACTTCTGTATCAAAATGTCGTTTTGTCGTTACAATATTTGGTGACGGATATAGTAGCATATTTTCATTTTGTGTTGGTCTTTACTGAACGGAGTTCCTTTTTTCCCTGATATTTCTATAGAAAATCATGCGAATGTGAGGTAGTAGCTTACATAAAGTCGAAAACAATATCTTCTCTACTTGCACTTGAAAAAGGAGGGAAAAAACACAGTAAATTCCGTAGTACCAAATAAATGGGCCTTACATAGACAGCCCAGCCCACTTGAACAGTAAGATATCCACCGAGTCAACAAAATGCACCGTCTGCTCTCCTCCCTCCGCCGTCGCTGTCTTGCTTGCTCTCTGTTCCTAGGGTTTACTTTCCCCTCATCCCTCTCCCTCCTCCTCGTGCTCTAGGGTTTTTCTACTCGCTCTCCGCCACCATGACGGCCGCCGAGTCGCAGGAGGAGCTGCTCCGCAAGCACCTCGAGGAGCAAAAGATCGAGGTGATCCGTCCACTCCAACTCACCTCCTCCACCGTTCCCCTCTTCCTGTGATAGAAGTCTGTTCAGAAGGATACGATCTTTAGATCGGTTGGTTTGGCTAGATCGCAGCGGTAAACTACGGAATCTCGTTTGTTGCTGAGGTTGCGCGGCTTCCAGGTGCGAAATTTGGGTGGCGAACTGAGTGTGTGTGGTTGTTAGAGTGTGGATTTCTGGGGATTCTCGTTGCTGTACTCTGTTGACCTCTGCAATCAGGAGTTCTTTTCCTTTCTGGGGATTCTCGTTGCTATAGTCTATAGACCTCTTGCGTGCTAGTAGTTGTTATATGCTCCATATTGTTTGGCGATTCCCCTATGGAGAGAGATCAGTACTTCTGCTAACTGGGCATCACTGGAGGGTCATGGTATTCCTGTATTAAGGATTACAAGTTCTAAATTGATCATGAACATGCTGAAGCTATATTAAAAGCGTTATAATTGTTTAGCGCGATGAAGCTAGATTAATCATTTAATGGTTGAGCGTGCTGAGGCTAAATTAAAAGCAGTATACTGTTGTTTAACTCTAGTGATTGTTACATTAGAACTTGGGATCATTTGTTAGATTTAGAAATATATATAGGATTCTTTGTTTTCCTGCTGCACAAATGTACAAACCCTTCTCTTTTACTCTATAGAAATGCCATTCCTTTTATGCATAGCATGCTTGCTTTCAATCTGGAAATAGCATACACTGGTTTGAATACTCACTATTTTGTTATGCATGTGACTTGGTCTATTGTAAGGTCATGGCCCTGCTTTGCAGGGTATGTTTGTTACTTGACAGTCAGATAAAAATGACCATTTTGCATGCTTTCAGGGAGATGAGCCTATCCTTGAGGATGACGATGATGACGAGGACGATGATGATGACGAGGATGACAAAGATGATGCGGAAGGTATGCTAGAACTATGTAGTTTGTCCTATATCCCATTTTAGTAACCTTTTCAGTTATTATAATATAAAAGTCATATATATCAGGTGGCTGCCCATTCTCTGGTTGGTGCATGAAACATCTCTCTGTTTCTTTAATCTATGATTCATTTATTGAAGCGATGGATATTTTTGGAGGGCAAAATAGTTTTTTCGTAGTTAACTGATCTGGTTGTGCTTTAAACTGGTATGGCTTGAAGTAGCATTTTCCACCTTCAGCTCCATTTTGCAAATATTCTATTCTTTCTGTACTTGAACTATGACTTGTTGTTTTAATTCTTCTTTTATCATATTATCTTCTTGTTCTTTTAAGCTTATTCATGTTTCCCTGAATTGTCAGTGTGCGCCATCTACAATGAAAATTTATTCACCTGCTATACTGGGATAGCACATTTAGGTCCTGTTTCGTACATAAGAATTTCAATTACCATGGCCGTTTCCCGCTTTCCAAACAGGGCCTTATTGGTACAGGATGCTTTGAACAGGTCTTGGTTGTTAAGAATAGATTGATTAATCTTAGTGGAGCTTGCTAGATGTATTGTATATAATATCATAAGTGATACTGCATTTGTTTCACTAGGAGTGAAGTATTTGTGCCTTTGATGTCAGGCCAAACTAAGAGGATATAGTTTACAGTTCAAATTTACAAATATAAATCCCCAATCCCAAGAACTGTTGATCATTAGAACCCAAGTTCTGTTTCACGGTTTCTCGAAAACAGTCAAGGGCTTCAGAAAAAAGTACAGTGCTATGTGGTATTGTAGACTTATGGTCCAGTGTTTGCTAAAAGCTGATGGCTATCCTTTATGCTTTGCAGGAGCAGGAGGTGATGCTAGTGGAAGGTCTAAGCAGAGTAGGAGCGAGAAAAAGAGTAGGAAAGCCATGCAGAAACTTGGCATGAAGACCATCACTGGTGTGAGCCGTGTGACTATCAAAAAGAGCAAGAACGTGAGCTGCTTAATCACTGTTATGCCATTGTTTCTTGTAGGCTTGTAGCATTGATATATGCCATTGCATTTGCTTAACTTTTACCCGCATTTCCAGATTCTGTTCGTCATCTCTAAACCAGATGTCTTCAAGAGCCCAAACTCGGACACCTATGTCATCTTTGGTGAGGCGAAGATTGAGGATCTAAGCTCGCAGCTGCAGACTCAAGCCGCAGAGCAGTTCAAGGCACCAGACCAGAGCAACGTCATCCCAAAGGCCGAGCCTTCTGCAGCAGCTCAGGATGACGAGGAGGTCGACGAGACTGGTGTCGAGCCGAAGGACATTGAACTGGTGATGACACAGGCCACCGTGTCGAGATCCAGGGCGGTGAAGGCACTGAAGGCTGCTGATGGTGACATTGTCACTGCCATCATGGAGCTGACGAACTAGTGGAATTACAAAACTTTGTGGTGGTGTTGGAACTTGTGGGTTAAATTTTAATGTCGAGGGCCCTTGGTTATGCTATCTTGAGAGCGTTAGTGTTACGATACTGGAGGACCTGCCATCCTTTGATAAATCGACTGTTTGCTATTTAAAATGCCTTTGATTCGCTGGTCTTAATACGCGTACATGGCTCCAACGTTTTTCATTACTGAATGTGAATATGCTTATATGCGTGTTGTTTTCGTGTGCAAGAGTACTGTGACCAAGATGGTGCAGCCGTGGCTGTACTCTACTCAAGTTTATTATCCGCTGACATATGTACGGCTCAGTTCTGTGAAACATTTGCGCGTTGTTATAGCATGAGACCGATTTCTCACCTAGCAGATTCTAAGAATATATGTAGTTAATAATCCAAAAAGAAGCCAGAACTTCACTGGCTTCACTAGTTGCTTCTCGAAATTCCGAGAACAACTACATAGAAATCTGCTTGTCAGAATTTCCCACTCCCTGGACTGGACACAGCTCAAAATTCCATATAAATCTAAAGAAAGAAAACAACAAAACAGCTCAATTTTCTGTAGAAATCAGATTCTCAGAATTCCCACTCCCTGGAAACAGCTCAATTTTCTACAGATATCTGAAGAAAGAAGAGAATACGGGCCATTTTGTACCTCCCAGTCAAAATTTGGTCGCTGGCACGAGAAGAGAAGCAAAGCAGCGGTGGGCGGTTGCACAAGAAAGAACAGAAGCAGGCAAGCAGCAGCAACCCTAGGCACCGCACGGCACGCGACAAGAAGACCATAGGCAAGGCGAGGTCCGCGAGGAGAGCGCCCTGGCTTGCCCAACAATTTGGAGGTATCAGGTATGGGCGTGGCTGGCCACTTTCCCGCAAGTCTTCTTCCTCTCCCTTGTCGAGGTTTTCTTGCTGAGCTCTTCTCTCTTGGGCTCGGTTGGACGGCCCCTGCCCCAACGTTACGAGCGCAAAGTGTTCGACGTAATGCCTCAAAGAAGAAGTAGGCGTTGCCTCTGTTATTTCCTTTCCTAGGTTTCGAGTTCTCAGAACCTCAGTACTGTTCACTTCTCATATTTTCTCAAGCACATCCTTCCTGGCTCCTGCATAACATTTTAGCCCGATGTCATAACATTTTAGTTCAATGTCGAATATACAAGTTTAGTGGAATTGGGTGCGCATCAAGTTTGTTTGCGTAATACGGCCAATTTCATGCCTTCCGTATTGACAAACACAATTGCGGATATGCCAACTCTTCCTCCAGAAATCGATTAGGCCAATTATTAAATAACTGTTGCAAATACGTTGTTATTCTATTCAGGCAAGATGAATAGCTTAGCATGTTGCTAGTAAACCTTGCCAGGGGACACGACAAGCTGCTTGATGGATTCAGTAACACCACAACAATGCCATTTATCCTCCGTCCTGACCAAATTATCTTCAGTTAGAAGACTGTTTTGAGAAATATTTTCATCGTCAGAGATGATGTAATTTTCCATAGGAAGTCCAAACGGTCCATATGTTGACACATGGATCTCCTGCAAAAGAACTGTAAAATTTTGGTATTACAGTGATGAATTCAGTGAACAAACATTAGATGTACAGTTAATTTTAATACACTTTATTGAACCACCTTCTTTTACACATTCTGTTCATGGTCTTTTTTTTTCTCTGGATATTGGCATACTTGTAAATCCTGTTTACGATTCCTCATACTTCATTTAGTACCTGACTTGATATTTTTACTTTCTTGATTCACCATTGCCAGTATCTACTTAGTAGTAGAGGTTGCACATCAAGGGTCAAACAGGTTGATCTAAAGATGCATAGAGACCAGCTGATTGGGTCGGCATTCATCGCATTTGGCATCGTTTTATTTGTGGGTTTCTTCTATGCTGCGATTTTGTCCAAAATGCTTCCACCATATGAAAACCGGTTTCTGTCAGCAATCCAAAATGACAGGTAAGTAATATAAAGACAGGGAAGATGCTCAGCATCATCCACTGTTTTCATGGATGTTCATCAAGAGATGATCTGTTACTGCATAGTGGCATTGATGTGCGGATGCACCGGAATCACCTAAATTACTTTTCTGCTTACATTTACAGGTATTACTGCCTGCTCGTACCGTTGACACTCCCAGTGATAATCGTGGCTGTCTATTTGCATTGGCTAAGCATGAAGATGTTCAAGCATGCATGAAGCCTCGTGCTAGAAGTCTGAAGCATGGTTTTCTCCAATGACAACCTCAATACCTCATTATCATGGTGACCATAAACATATAGAACTAGTACTTCTTTCTCAAAGTCAGCGTTAGACTTTTACAAACCACTAATATATACTCTCTCCGTCCCAAAAAAAACCTCAAATCCTGGCTATTCATAGTTAGAAATTTGATTCTTTTTGGGACGGAGAGTGTATATATTTTTTGTTAAGAACTCAAACTATACATAATTGTACTATCTTATACTACTATTTGTCCCTAGCTCTGTCTGTTGCACTAGAAAAACAAACTAATTTAGGATCAAGGGGCAAACAATTGTCAAATTTCTATTGTTTGTGCACGATCAATTGCCACCAGAATATAATTACTGTTGATTGTAAGACTTCAAATCTTGTGCAGTGCAGTTTATCTCAATTTTTTTACCATGCGTGCTGATTTTTTTTTGAGAAAAAATATTCTGTTGTGCTAAAAAAGAAAAGAACTGAGAAACGGGCTGTCCCGTCCCGTGGCTTCCATTCATCTTGTTGTTACTGTGCTACCATAGTTGGGCAGTATCTATTTAGGAGTGGAGGTTGCACATCAAAGGTCAAACAAGTTGATCTAAAGATGCATAGAGACCAGCTGATTGGGTCGGCATTCATCACATTTGGCATCATATTATTTGTGGGTTTCTTCTATGCTGCGGTTTTGTCCAAGATGCTTCCACCATATGAAAACCGATTTCTGTCAGCAATCCAAAATGATAGGTAAGTAAAAACAAGGACAGCACAGATGTTCAACATCATTCACTGTTTTCATAGATGAGATGTTCTTTTACTGCATAGGGGCATTGATGTACGGATGCACCGGAATCACCTAAATTAGTTTTCTGCTTACATTTACAGGTATTACTGCCTGCTCGTACCGTTGACACTCTCAGTGATAATCGTGGCTGTCTATTTGCATTGGCTAAGCATGAAGATGTTCAAGCATGCATGAAACCTCATGCTAAAAGTCTCAACTTCTTTCTCAAATGACAACCTCATTATCATGGTGACCAAAAACATATAGTACTAGTACTTCTTTCTCAAAGTCAGCGTCAGACTTTTACAACCATTAATATATATATTTTTCTGCTAAGAACTCAAACTATACATAATTCTACTATCTTATAACTATTTGTCCCCAGCTCCGTCTGTTGCACTAGAAAAAACAGACTAATTTAGGATTAAGGCACAAACAATTGTCAAAATTTTATTGTCTGTGCACGATCAATTGCCACCAGAGTATAATTATTGTTTATGGTAAGACTTCAAATCTTGTGCAGTGCAGTTTATCTCAATTTTTAACCATGGGTCCTGAATTTTCTTCTTTTTTTTGAAAAAAATATTTTGTCGTGCTGAAAAAGAAAAGAAACAAAAGCTATCTAAATTTGGTAGCGCATTGCTTGGCTATATTTACCCGGGATATGTTTGGGCCGTAGAGATTGTCACGGATCGGGCTAGAGAGCAGCAGTATTTTTTGAGTTAACAAGCAAGTTTAGAGTTTTGATCCTGTCCAACAAATCGCCGGGTTGATCGGGCTTACACGCGTGTGTACGTGTTTTCACCCGAGACATGCGCCGCAACGAGATTACCAAAAACCAAAACAAGCAAGGAAGGGTTTTCATTCACAGAAGAAGAGGCCATCACTAGGAAAAAATCATCATGGTCATGGAGAGGAGAGACAATAGCCTAATCTAATCCCAGATTGCTAGTGATTAGCACGTAGATAGAAGCGATCGATCGAGGACACATCGAGAAGAGGTAAAAGGATAATCGAAGAAGAGTTTTTGAATCTATCGATCGATCGATCATCCAGCTATCATGTCGTTCATCCGGAAGAAGTCGATGGAGTTCTTGAAGAGCTTCGAGGTGCCGGCGAAGAACCCGTCGGAGGAGGCGCAGCGCCGGTGGCGGGATGCCGTCGGCACGCTCGTCAAGAACCGCCGCCGCCGCTTCCGGATGGTCCCCGACCTCGACAAGCGCTCGCAGGCCGAGACCCAGCGCCGCAAGATCCAGGTACCTACCTACCATCGTCGTCGCCGGCGATAGCCTTTCTCCATCTCCATCATGCCTTCTACTATCCCGTTTCATATTATAAATAATTTTAATTTTTAAGTCAAATTTATTTAGATTTAATTAAATTTATAAAAGACATAATAACGTTTTCTGCGTAAAACAAAAATAATTCACTGTTAGATTTAATAAAACTATTTTTGTGCTATAGATGTTGATATATTTTTTTATAAATTTGATCAAATTTTTAAAAAAATTAACTTAAAAAAATTAAAATAACTTATAATATAAAACATCTTTCATCTGCAATGCATGATCGAGCATGCACGCGTCATGCTCCACACACCTCACACTTCACATCAGGAAGTACATGCAACTTTGAAGCATGACAGAGTGGAGATGGGCATGGACTACCTACGTTTTATTACTCTCTGAGTTTAACTAAATATACTAAATTTTGTTTCTAACTTATTTAGTTAGACTAACATGCATATGGTTAGGCATTGATCTACGTTGTCGAATCCTACATGTTAGATTCCATAAATGTTATACACCTCATTAGAGTATTATTTTATAATTTGTACGACAAAACCAAAATGACTCAAATCCAATAAATCCGATAGAACTTAGTCTCACTATTGGATCGACTCGTCGATCAGGTAGGATGTACATAAAACCCAGACCTTGGATCCACCACCTGCATTAGGAAAGAAATGTGTTTCCTTACACTCTGATCCACAAAAATAGATGTGCATAATACATGTTAATCACTTTATGGCTGACATTATACAATAATAATATAAATTTGCCCATCTTTTTTTTCTTTGGCAGTTAACGTACATGACAGAATTAAGCTACTTTAAAAGTCAGGTCTCCATGTTTTGAATACTTACTAATTGTATTAAAATTTGCCATTGAAATGTTTACAATGTCTCTTTTTTGTCATTGATGTCTTATCAACATGTGGATCTTAGACCCACATGTCATTGAGAGAAGGAATGGCAAATGAGGAATTGAGCAAACTTTTACTGGCAAAAAAGGAATTTATCCACCAATATAGCATTGCTCTAAGTATATATAGTCATGAAGCCTTTGCTCTTGCTGGTTAATTATTCCTAAGAAAGTTCCGTACTCTCTTTCTTTTTTAATAGATGACGCCGATAACTTTCAACATAATATTTAATCATTCGTCCTATTAAAAAAATTATATAAATATTATTTATTTTGTTGTGATATATTTTATCATTAAAAAAACTTTAGTTATGACTATACTGTATCTGCTTGGCCGAGCTATAGGTTGTAATCTGAAGTTGTTTTTGAATTTTAGGGGGCATTGTTGCCATGTTTCTTACTTGACTCTTTTTTCATGATTGATTAGAAGAAATTTTTAAAAAACTTTACCTAAAATTATTCTTAAAAATCCAAATTTAAAATTCAAAAGTCACCCAAAAAAAGAGAAGGTGATTGTTAAAAAGTATTAGCATGAGGATAATGTTTTTCCATCCTATAGTTCGAATAGAGAATCTTAAATTGGCATCGCAGCATGACTAAATCACAAAGAAAAAAAAAACCTAACGTATGTATGCATTGGTTAAAAAACAGAAACTCTGAATTAATTAATATGAACGTTACGTATTTGATATTACAGAAAACTCGTACATGAACACTAACTAAGAAGAAGTTCTAAGACACAGTACTACATCGTTTTAATTAGCATCCCTCTGGAAATAAGTTCATATTAACTTGATGGTACAAACTGTGATTCCTGTTCAACCCAACACAAATACTCCTGAAACACTGTCAAAATAACTCTGAAAACCTGAAACAATCTGTGCTAGTTTGCTACTGATCTTCCCCTTTGCTATTCCACAGGAGAAGCTTCGTGTTGCACTCTTCGTTCAGAAAGCCGCACTTCAGTTCATCGATGGTACGCACAGAAATTACCCCGTCCTCAAAAAAACGTTTCTTTCAATTTTGCTCGAAATTTATTACTCCGATTTGTAACAATGGCAATTTTTCTCGAAATTTATTACTCCGATTTGATTTGTAACGATGGCAATGCTCCGATCCTCCTCAGCCGTCCGCAAGACGGAGCACCCGTTGCCGGAGCTCGCCCGTCAATGCGGCTTCTCCGTCAGCGCCGAGGAGCTCGCCTCCATCGTGCGCGGCCACGACACCAAGAGCCTGAGGTTCCACAATGGCGTCGACGGCATTGCCCGGAAGGTGGCCGTCTCCCTCACCGACGGCGTCAAGTCCGACGAGGCCGGCCTCCGCGCCGAGGTCTACGGAGCCAACCAATACACCGAGAAGCCACCAAGAACGTTCTGGATGTTTCTGTGGGACGCCAGCCAGGACATGACGCTGATGCTGCTCGCCTTCTGCGCCGTCGTCTCCGTCGCCATCGGCCTCGCCACCGAGGGATGGCCGAGCGGCATGTACGACGGCGTCGGCATCATGCTCACCATCCTCCTCGTCGTCATGATCACCGCGGCGAGCGACTACAAGCAGTCGCTGCAGTTCAGGGACCTGGACAAGGAGAAGAAGAAGATCGACGTGCAGGTCACCCGCGACGGCTACCGGCAGAAGGTGTCCATCTACGACATCGTCGTCGGCGACATCGTGCATCTGTCCATCGGTGACCAGGTGCCGGCCGACGGCTTGTTCATTGACGGCTACTCCTTCGTCGTCGACGAGTCGAGCCTCTCCGGCGAGAGCGAGCCGGTGCACGTGTCGACGGCGAACCGGTTCTTGCTTGGAGGGACCAAGGTGCAGGACGGGTCGGCGAGGATGCTGGTGACGGCGGTCGGGATGCGGACGGAGTGGGGGAACCTGATGGAGACGCTGAGCCAGGGCGGCGAGGACGAGACGCCGCTGCAGGTGAAGCTCAACGGCGTGGCCACCATCATCGGCAAGATCGGGCTGGCGTTCGCGGTGCTCACGTTCACCGTGCTCATGGCGAGGTTCCTGCTCGGCAAGGCGAGCTCGCCGGGTGGGCTGCTGCGGTGGAGGATGGTGGACGCGCTCTCGGTGCTCAACTTCTTCGCCGTCGCCGTCACCATCATCGTCGTGGCCGTGCCGGAGGGGCTCCCGCTCGCCGTCACGCTCAGCCTGGCGTTCGCCATGAAGAAGCTCATGCAGGAGCGCGCGCTCGTGCGGCACCTCTCGGCGTGCGAGACGATGGGGTCGGCGAGCTGCATCTGCACGGACAAGACCGGCACCCTCACCACCAACCACATGGTCGTCGAGAAGATCTGGGCCTCCGGCGCCGCGCAGACATTGAGCGCCGCCAAGGGATTCGACCAGCTCACCTCGTCGTTGTCCGAGACCTTCTCCAAGGTGCTCCTCGAGGGCGTCTTCCATTGCTCCGGCTCTGAGGTTGTCCGTGCCAAGGACGGCAAGCACACCATCATGGGCACGCCCACCGAGACCGCCATCCTCGAGTTCGGTCTCGAGGTGGAGAAGCGCACCAGAATCGAGCACGCCGGCGCCGGGAAGCTCAAGGTGGAGCCGTTCAACTCGGTGAAGAAGACGATGGCCGTGGTGATCGCGTCCCCGAACGCCGGCGGCCGCCCTCGCGCGTTCCTCAAGGGCGCGTCCGAGGTCGTCCTGAGCCGGTGCAGCCTCGTCCTCGACGGCACCGGGAACGTCGAGAAGCTCACGGACGCCAAGGCGAAGCGGGTGGCGAGCGCCATCGACGCTTTCGCGTGCGAGGCGCTGCGCACGCTCTGCCTCGCGTACCAGGACGTCGACGGCGGCGACATCCCCAGCGAAGGGTACACGCTCATCGCCGTGTTCGGCATCAAGGACCCGCTCCGCCCTGGCGTCAGGGAAGCCGTGGCGACGTGCCACGCCGCCGGCATCAACGTGCGCATGGTCACCGGCGACAACATCAACACCGCGAAGGCGATCGCCAGGGAGTGCGGCATCCTGACCGACGACGGCATCGCCATCGAAGGGCCTGAGTTCCGGAACAAGGATCCCGACCAGATGAGAGAGATCATACCAAAAATCCAGGCACGTAGCTTCCCCTTGCAATTTGAGTTCTCCTCATCTGAAGAATTTTGCTGCATTGTAGACTGATCTGAATAATGTTTTGGTGTGGCTGCAGGTGATGGCGCGGTCGCTGCCGTTGGACAAGCACACGCTGGTGACGAACCTGAGGGGAATGTTCAACGAGGTGGTGGCGGTGACCGGCGACGGCACCAACGACGCGCCGGCGCTGCACGAGGCGGACATCGGCCTCGCCATGGGCATCGCTGGAACAGAGGTTCGTACTACTTACTGCCCTTTGTTGCAAATTTTAGGTTGGAGTTTGATTGACTTGCTGAATGTTTTGGGTTGCTTGTTCATCAGGTTGCCAAGGAGAACGCCGATGTGATCATCATGGACGACAACTTCTCGACCATCATCAACGTGGCCAAATGGGGTCGCTCCGTCTACATCAACATCCAGAAGTTCGTGCAGTTCCAGCTCACCGTCAATGTGGTCGCCCTGATGGTGAACTTCATCTCTGCGTCCTTCACAGGTGCACACACAAATTTTTCTCATCTTACAGGAATTCTCTTGTTCTTGTTGTGATTTCTGATTTCTGATGAATTTGTTCTTGAACAATGGCGCAATTCAGGGAGTGCGCCGCTGACGATTGTGCAGCTGCTGTGGGTGAACCTGATCATGGACACCCTGGGCGCGCTGGCGCTGGCGACGGAGCCGCCAAACGACGCGATGATGAAGAGGCCGCCGGTGGGGCGCGGCGACAACTTCATCACCAAGGTGATGTGGAGGAACATCATCGGGCAGAGCATCTACCAGCTGGTCGTGCTCGGCGTCCTCCTCCTCAGGGGGAAGAGCCTCCTCCAAATCAATGGCCCTCAAGCTGACAGCCTACTCAACACCTTCGTCTTCAACACCTTTGTATTCTGCCAGGTACACAAACCTGTTCTTTTTTGTTTAATAAATGAATGGATGACACGTTTTCTAAACTGCTAAACATTATGATTGTTGTAAAAAAAACTCCTTTTTTTGCCGGGCTGGTGATGAGCTTCCCTTTTTTTGAGAAATTTTTTTTCAATATATAAGTTTCTCAAAATATTGTTTTAAATCCATTTTTAACTTGATGGTAGTTAATTCATTCATTTATATTCCCGAATAACCATCACAAACCATTCATCTGTTCAGCCATTCAGCCCAACAGATAGTGCCAATTTGTTCAGTTCAGTTCAATTCAGTCTCGAGTTGTTCTTGTCATCTTACAATTTCTGTCTATATGTGCTAGGTTTTCAACGAGGTGAACAGCAGGGAGATGGAGAAGATCAACGTTTTCAGCGGCATTTTCCGCAGCTGGATCTTCTCGGCGGTGGTCGGCGTCACGGCGGCGTTCCAGGTGATCATGGTGGAGCTACTGGGGACTTTCGCCAACACGGTGCATCTCAGCGGGAGGCTGTGGCTGACGAGCGTGCTGATCGGGTCGGTCGGCTTGGTCATCGGCGCCATCTTGAAGTGCATCCCGGTCGAATCCGGCAGCGACCCGGCTGATCATCACGACGGATACCAGCCGATCCCCACCGGCCCGAATGCGGTATGATTTTGCAGGCATTTTCGTCATCGTTTTCTTCACAAAAAAGAGATGAGTTTGCACGCAAATTTCCTAGTTTAACTCAGTTTTTTCTCCCGAACGGAAGACATTGCACGCAAATCCCCTCAGATTTGGTAGTGACAATAAGTTGTCATTGTTTTGATCCAAGGGATAGAATTCAGTTAGACAAAATTGAACTATAACAAGAGCATGTACTTGCCAATTTTTTTTTTCAATTGAGGGCATGCACCCTTAAATTGTTGGTTTGAGCCTCTCAACTATCCTATTTTGTGCAACCAGGTTCTTTTATGCAGCAAATTCTTGCTGACGTGGATCATCTCTTAGATAAGAGATCACACATTCTCCATCTTCACCATGTTCAAGCCAATTTCTCCTCATATTCACGAATTGAGCTCCAATTTAAAGATTTCTCCATCATAGCGTAATCCTGAAATGGATTCGGAAAGTTGAGATATAGTTGAGGGTTTTGAGTTTTTGACGGCGACCAAATAGGATTGTACACTTAACTCCACAGTAGAGGTCCTTTAGGCCTAGAAGGAGAGAAAAATGGAAATGCCATTGATTAGATTAGAAGGAGGGCAAAAGCTAATACTACAAGTATTTGCATAAACAAGAGATCAGAAATAAAACTTACGCCTTCTCGGTATTTTTGCTTTACACGCCACCGCCAAGGATTTATCTTCCTGTAAAACATTAATCCCTTGTTCCTATAAGCATGAAAGCAGAAACAATCAGCATGCCAAGTAAATGAAACCGTGATCGACGAACATCAATGAAAGAAGATAAAGACACACACCAATAGTGGAGATGGCAACAGGTCAAGATGTGGTAAACGAGAGTATACGGCCTTGGTGGGAGTGAATCCCCTATGCTTCCATCAATCAAAGGTTCCCATGTCCGACTGCCGAGATGGTACTGCATAAAGAACAGCTCCATCGGATCATAGTAGAATATATAGCCGCCACCACTAAAATTTGCCGGAAGCGCCTTAGAGGAAACAGAAATACTCCTTGGACCAAGAAACAGGTTATGATCGCCGATGTTCTTCACAGAACTAAATCTTCCTGAGGCGAGGTCAGACATCCTATATATTGAAATGTGAGCATAATTTCCAATGTTATTGTAGGCATTCGGCAGCGGGGCATCTGCAAGGAACCCTTCGTTTATTGATCGAGGTCTGCTCTCATGGCCAATTAGCAGTATCTCTGAGTGTTGCACTCTGCCAGAAACAAAGGAACGAATAGCTTTTCATTTGGAAATGTCACAACCAGCTTCGGTGCCAGCTCCTGCTCTGGCAAACAATTACCTTGAAAATCCTGATTATTCGGTGCATCAATCTGGAGAATCTCTGAATTGCCGGTCAAATCGGGTTGCGACTTCACAATGAATATATTCCCTTGGGATGAAAATGGCCTCCAGCAATGGAGTCCCAGGTCGCATTTTGACAGAGTCCAATGCAGGTCGCCGGCGGTGAAGAAGGCTACCTGGTTAAACTGGTGGAAGACCAGCATGACAGTGATGCGGCCAGCATTGTTGACACTTACAGAAGCGCAGAAATTTCTGAGGAAACATATCTTGTACCTCTCTTCTTTGTACATCCACAAAACGGAGCCAATGATCTTATCCATCCGTGGCCGGAGGGTCTCGAGGGGCGAGAGATCGGCGATGTCGCCGGTGAAGGGGTGGAGGAGGCGGATGGCGGTGTCGTGGTCCCGCTGCAGCAGGAGCAAGCCGTCGACGGAGTCGAGCACCATGTGGTCCTGGAAGGGCGGGAGCTTGGCGCGAGCGAAGGCGCCGGTGGAGAGGTTGAAGAAGCGGACGAACCCGCGAAGCTTGCCGTGGCCGGGGTGGAGGCCGTGGCCCTCGGGGAACATCATCCAGCGGCGTGGGTGGAAGCGCGGGTCGGTGATGCCGCGGCCGCGCGGGCAGGCGGTGGCGGAGCGCCAGGCGGCGCAGACGGCGCGGAGGCGGACGTAGTCGAGGAGGTCGCTGACGAACGCCCGCTCCGCGACCAGCCGCAGGAGGTCGGGGTTCATGGACGCCCACGGCGACTCCGCCGCGCCGTCGGGAGGCGCGAGGCGGCGGCGCTTGGCGTTGGCGGCGCACGGAGCCACGGCCAGCTGAGGGGCAGGTTGCTTTGCGCATCTCCTCATCCTCGGCCGCGACATCCCTCTCCTCGTCGGCGAAAAAATATCCTCCTTTTTTTCCCGAAAAAATCAATCTCAGGCAGATCAGCGAGCGTGAGGCGGCGAGCAGGCGAGACTTGTTCGTGATCGTCACGAGTTGGCTACAGCCAATCTTTATCTAGCCCCGCGATTATATTTTCAGAAGCTCTGGCAGCTGATCGGAATTGGATTTGCACCCAAATGAGTTGATCCGCTCATCCGCCTAGCGAACGGACTCGAAGACAAGTTTCATCTCTCTTAACCGTGTACTCAGGAGTGGCAATTTTTCCGTAGGGGCCGAGATCCGACGAGGACCCGCCCCTACGAGGCTACGAGGCTACGAGGCCAGGGGCGGCAGAAATTCTTACCCGCGGGTGAGCTAGAACGGGGGGCCGCAAATTTCTGAAGACGGGGTCAGGGATCATAGGTCACCTGTGGTTGACCTGGCGGGGTCTTAGGGTATGATTTATGTAGCCTATTTCAACATTTGACCCAATAAATAATCATGTAAAAACTAAACTCTAATTCTCCAATCCTCTGTGCCCTCGTCGCACAGCCTCGACTTCGCTCGTCATTGCGCGGCCTCATTGTCTCCGCCATTCGTCGCGCGACCCCTCTCCGTCTCGTCCCGGTGCCACCCGTCGTCGCACGGCTCCTCTCGGCCTCCGCGCGTCACCGTGTGGCCTCGCCGCCTCCTCTCGTTGTCGCGCCGAGTAGCCTGGCCGGGTGACGGGGCCCTAGAGGGGCTAGGGGCGGGGATCGATTTGAATCGTTCTTCGCTTCGAGGACGGGGTCGGAAGAACCCACAGGAGAGCGGGGGCGAGCCTGTTCTAACCCAACCCACACCCGTCCCACCCCGTTGTCATCCCTCGGATAACGAAAAAGAGAGGAATACAACTTTATTACTATGAATTCCTTAATATTTAATTAATTCGTTTATACCCTTGAATAATTGACACAGCTCATTTAAGTATTCAACCATTCAACTATTCTATCTATTTAGCATAAGCGAAATGTCATGAAGGCTAGTAGTTACAGTGACCTGAGTAGCACCCCAAGATCCTGAGTTCAAATCTCCATAGAAGCGAATTTCAGATTGAGTTATTTGAGGCACTAAGTTCCTAATTTGGGCTAATTTTCTAATTTCAAATCTTTATAGGAGTGAATTTCAAATTGAATTGTTTGATAGGCTAAGTTTCTAATTTGGATTAATTTTTCAATTTAAAAAGACTGCATATATCCGGTTGGATGTGGAGGCCGGATAAAAAAATACCCTTCTCTAAAAAATTAAAAAAAAAATCTATTCAGCACCAATCAACAGATCTTTAATTGAGAAGAATATCCTCATTTGGCGGTCGACAGTCGACACGACGGCACACTCTTAGGCTCGAAGAAATGTATAGTAGCCGATTGCAATAATGCGTTTAGCATACTGAAATTTTGATCCCACGCAAGAAACTAGCAGGCTCACACGGGTTTAGGTATAGCTCCACGCTAAATGATGGGGAGGCTGCTCTATCCATCCAACCCAAGTTGTCATAATCTTTAAAAAAAACCCCAAGTTGTCATAAGAGGGATAGAAATCTCAAAGATTATGCTTGGCGAAGCGCGAAGACAACTCAAGATTATGCTAGGTGTCACATAGGCAAAGTGGCAAAAGATTGGTAATGCTCAGGCTCAATTTGACACAATTTTATAACATTCTTCATTAAAATATAAAATTTGATTTTTAATTGGCATCAATCTAAACACACTCATTTACAATTTTATCTTACCAAACTATTGATGGTGCTGTGAAGTAAACATAGCTTAACTTGTTAGGTTCCTTGTGATGGAACCAGCTTATCCCTACTCGAGTTCAAATTTTAGATTTGACAAAGGATGTTCGTATTTATAGCTAATTATTCTTTTAGTGATAGACAACGTGCTCGTCGACAGCGAGACATTAATCTCAAGATAGGTCGATCTAGTCTTCTGAAAATGCTCATAGAGATAAAATATACGTGTGTGCATACATTATGAGCGCATGCGTATGTACTATGTTTCTTCAAAAACATTATTGATAGTGCCAATACTGCATAGGTTTTAGTACTACTAAGAGTAAGTTTTATGAGGTAGCTACTACTCCTACCTCTAATTTCATGTATGTCATATACCAAATTAAGAGCTAACATGTATAATAGATTCTAACACAACCCTCTAACACTCTCATTTTTATTAGAGTTTATGTAAAAGTTACCCTTTACATAAAATGTGACTCTTTCTCTTTCTCTCTCTTTCCTTCTTCACCTCACCATTTAGTCTTATGTGACATATTGGACTTATGTTTAGATATTCACAGTACTTGCTCCAATGTTTTAGTAGGATAATAAACCAAACAAACCGTACGAGCTGATTGCAACCATGCGTGATGCATGTAGAGCTGCCCGCCTAAAAATGGTACTAATGGCAGGCTCCTCTGAACATCCAACTTAAGTTGTCACAAGAGGGAAGGATTGTGCTTGGCGAAGCCCGAAGGCAACAAGAATGAGACTAATCGGTTCAGGGTTAAAAAATGACCAGAGAACACATCCAGTTCGGCAATTACCTGCCACAGTAACTAACATGTTTGACAGGTCTAAACGACTCACCATGTTAATGACATCCTCATTCTTACACAAGAGCATGGTGTCTACCCACAGAATTTGTCATGCCAAGAAGAGGCTGCAGTGATAAATATTTGCAACAAGTGTTTGCAAATTTGCAACTAGCAAGGAGACATACGAGTAACTAGAGGAATATATGGATTTATGTACAATAATACGCTTTGTTGCATACTAGTACCTAACTTATCAAGACTCGCGGACACTTCACACGGTTTTGTCCTGAAAAAGGCGATACCTGCAAGATAGAAGCCACCAGTTAGGAGTTTAGAGGTATCAGGAATGGCTTGATGTTCATTCCATTGGAAATGATAACACTACAATCTGACGAGAAAGCGCGTACCTTTCAAATTCTAGCTTCTGGGTGACAATACCATTCAGCACAAGCTCTGATTCAAACACCTCAAAACCTGCAACGGTGCAACAACATCAATCAGCAGTTTACGACAAATGGAGTAAGCCCCAGAACTTTATTAGGTACAGGGGCGTAGCACACACCGTTCTTAATGAATGGCACGCAGATTTTGTAGTCTTGTTCACACGAGATTACAAAAGTTCCCATTAAACTTCTATTCTTCATCTTGGACATTGCGTTTCTCTCCAACACCTGGCAAACCAACAAATGTAATCGTTGTGCAAGCAAATTTAAGAAATGGAAATTATGTATCCAAGTATGGGATCCTAAGATAGTGGCATGTAATGTAGTAGTGTTCTTAACAAAGAAACTGCAATTAAAAACGAACCACAAATTATTTGATAACTTTCATTATACCTTTTAGCTATATGCTGATACCAAATCAGTAATATTGGCAACAACAAAATTGAATTAAACACATGTCACCAGAAATCTCCATTGAAAAAAGAGCGATGCTTCGGTGTTCTCTACTGGTAGTATTATACTAACAGTATTATTAGGGGTAAATTAGTAATTTACTAATACCATGATTAGGAGTAATTATCATTTTTTTCCCCAGCTAAATCGATCTATGATCATCCATTGCGTTGACATCGCTCATATTCCATCGAAAAATCCAAAAAAGGAGGAAAAAAGGTTTAGTCACTGCTAAATGACGATTATATCCCTCCGCACTTATTTGTTTGGACAATAATACCCCTTCACGTTTCTACTACCGCTAACTGAAGTGGTAGTATAAATAGATCTGAACCCTTCGATCAAATGAGATCAACGGTTCAGATTGCTTTCTACTACTAGTAGAGAGCACCATAGTGAGGCTCTTGAAAAAAAACACAGGTCACTAGAAAATGTTTCGATCAAATGAGATCAACGGTTCAGATTGCTTTCTACTACTAGTAGAGAGCACCATAGTGAGGCTCTTGAAAAAAAACACAGGTCACTAGAAAATGTTCTAGTTTGATGGTAATCCACGTTGATCCTACTCGTATTTGTTGTTGCATCACAAACACCATGCCTCCAGATTTTTCTGCACTTACATAACAATGTGAAGAATTGAAATCCTTTATGCGCATTAACTTCCAAGCGGCTGGAAAGTTCATACAGTTGGAGAAACAAGTACCATCTAAAATCAGAACACTAAAAACTTCTAGCTTCAAGACAGAGTTGAGATGTCAACACAATAAATGAATGCAATAGAGGGTAGATTACCAAAGACAAGGAGCGTGCTCCAAAAAAAAAATTCAGATTGATATGAACGGAGGTATATAACAAACGCATACCTTGCCATGAGCAGTCACTACCAAACTTTTCAAAAGCTCCTTGCTAGGTTTAGCATTTGGTGTGATTAGCAGTCTTCTACCCTGGAAATTCAATAAATGTTTAGGTAACATAAACATTTCATTTTTTAGCATAAAAATATACTGAAGTTAAAATATCTATTGGCATCAAAGATAATATGATTGCCAAATAGCAAGTATTTGTTCTCGTTTTGATTATATTTTTCAAGCTAATAAACTAAAATAGCACCTCTAACACTGGTTTTTTGCAGGCTCGGCTTAGTGAGACAGGCATGCTAAAGCCTAGCTCCTTTTCCTTCTTCCAATCCCTCAGAATGTATCTTTTCTCATCAATGAAACTCCTAGCTTCCCTGCAGCATTCAAGCCATGCCGGTGTGACTACAGGTATGCCCATAGCTATTGCCTCTAGCATGTTCCTTGTGCGCGCAAACTTTTCAGCAACAAAATGTGTAGCCTCTGAAATAGTTGTTGCAACTGATAATCCAAAATGTATCAAAATCTGCCAATGGCCAAATAGAGTTTAAGAGGTGAGAACCATTGAGAGGCCTTTAATTACTGTGTGTAGTTTGTGCAATTACGAAATGGAAGGTACCTTTGTTTGATCATTGAGGGTTTCATTGTCCATACTTTGGCTAAGTAGTACATGGACTGTGGACATATGCCTCCTCCTTCGCCTGCTAGATTGCAATACTGGAGATACTTCATTTCTGAAAAGGTTAGCAAGTTCTCTGGAACCTGGAGATTTCAGGACTCTCTTCCGTGTTTCCGATGTGCGTGTCCTAGCTTGGGGCCCTGCACCATTTAGCTCTCTCAGCGGTACACTGTGCATCAAACTAGAGACATGACCCTTCTTCTCAGGTATTGACTGCTTTTCAAACTCTACAGTAAAAGTTTCTGCAAGTGGATTGAAGTATGAACTAGCTGCTGATGCTTCATGATCAGCAAAAGAAGAATGTTCACTCATTCTCCTGCCACTTGAGGTATCTTGATCAGATATGCTTACTGTATTAGCTGTTGAAAGCTGTTTTTCTTCTGTAGTTTTAGCTCTAAGTGCCATTGGCTTGATAGCTTCAATGAACTCAATTTTTGAGCTTCCCGAGGTAAATATATACGTCCTCCTCCTTTTAGGATGGATTAAAGCATCTGTATCTAGTGCAAGAGGAATATTTGAGTCATTTGTACCAGATCTTGTGAGTACTTCTGACACCTCATGATCTATGTCTCTTTGAGTAATCCCACTGCTGATGTTTCTTTTTGTTTTCCCTGCCATCTGTTTCAGATACTTCCTGGTTTGTGACGTGCTTGTATAAGAGACTGAACTTTCACCGTTTTCCCTTACTGTATCATCTACCTTGATTTGCTTGTGTTCTGTTGCCACTCCTGATCTCTGACGCAAGCAGGTTACCTTTCTCTTTTGAATTGGTGAATGAACTGCACATGTCTTATCAACTTTGATTCCTTTTGTCATATTTATTACAACAGAATCTTCAGGACGTTCATTCTCCTTGGCATCATAACTGACAGTTGAAGCATTGAACAATGCTTCCATGGCTTCAGCTGCCATCTGAGTATTTGGCCCAATATCATATTCTTGGTATAAATCATCAGTACCACCAAATGGTTCCGGTTTCTTCAGACAATTAGTACCTGAGTCCTCATCAATGCATTCTAGTATGGGCCAAGCCCTGGTACTTGATCCATAGCCACCATGTTTCACTTGATTATTAGCACGATCTACTGTATTTTCCATGGAAATAATACTGGTTCTGCAATCATCAACAGTGGGGGTATCAACCCAGTCAAAATTTCCAGCCTTTTTTAGTGGAAAACTGCACCTAGCCCTTCTGGTCAGGCATTGAGCTATATCTGAACCTAAAGTAGAAGCTGACTTTGCCCTCGTTGTCTGGTCGATGCTTATTTGCTGATAAGTTTCTACATCATCTTCTACTAGCAGCCTATCCACAATGTCAATAGCGTTGATCTGTGATTCATCACCAGGCTCCTGCGAATTGAGGTAATCCAACCTTGCACATCTGCTTGCAGAAGTCATCATGTGTATGCCGTAATACTGAAATAGATAGAGAACACATGTTATGAACTTGTAGGCTAACTGTGAATGGTGTTAACAACATGGAGTTGATCGATCATGGCCTAAATGCTGAGTAGACAATACTTGAAACCAAGAGTTGGAATCTTCTCAGACTGAACTGAGAGATGTGAATACTACAATCGAACTGTGTATATGAGAGGAACATATTTTAAGATACTACAGTTTCTAAATCAAGATACCAAACTATTTATGCACGTGGAAGACAGAACTGTATGATTGTAAGTAAAATAAACAACGTTTGTGGGCTTGTTTGAGAGCTAGGGGTAAAAAACCCAAGGAAGAACATTCCCAGGAGGGACTTTTTGAGTGACACGGGATCCCCTTGGGAAATTCCACCCAATTGTTTGGAACGAAAAGAGCCAACAAAAATCCCTGCCATACAAAAATAATCGGAAAATTAAGAAAAAAATTGCAAAATCCAAAATCTTCTTGGCGCAGGTGGTGGTGTGACCAGGTGTTGAGATAGACAGCTAGTGAAGGGAGGGGGCTGCCGCCGAGGTCGCCATTGGAGGGGGCAACCGCTGTCGAGCTCACGAATGGAAAGAGCTCCAGATGCAGGTAGTGATGGCGGTTGATTAGATGCGGCACCGGCAGTCAGCGGTTGCAAGCTAAACGCGGGCGAGAGAGAGAGAGGCAGCAAGATTTATGGTCAGTTTTTAGTATTACAGCTGATCTGGGGTTCTACAAACTAGAAAGAGTAAAAAAATATTATTGGATTCTGATTCATATCAGACAGTGTTCGCAAAAGTAATGCATATGCATATTGCTATTGGAAAAATGGATTTATGGTTAATTTGGTTATCACCCAGTCAAAAATTGTGACAGACGACTGACGAATACTAGTATATAGCAATAAACGCAGGCTGTTCTTCTCAATGAATAAGAACACTAAACTTCACTTCACTATTCAAATCCATCTCTCCAAATGATCCATCAGATTATCTACCACTAGCATGCTGTGGCAGCAAATGATCCATCAAGGGGAACTTATCACAAATTGATCGTTGCCGTGCCATTGAACAATAAATATACTGCGAACAAAGGTGAGTACATCTATTAGACACAAACGGGTGCGACGAATTCGAGAACGATCGAATCCAACGGGCCTGCCACCGATCGGCGCGTTCAACACTAAGAACCGAAAAATCGACTTGGATTTCTCGAGTGCGACGAGAAACGCGCGATTCGGTGTTACCAAAAGGCATCGCGTGAAAACTAACTAAAACACGATGATCCGATGAAGGGATGAGAAAATTACCTGAGAAGGGATGCCACCTTGGTTTTGGATAGATGGAGGAGGTGCTGGAGTGGAGAGCTCTAGGGTTTAGCTCCTTCGCTTCGCCATTGATCCGCCATGAACCGAAGCGGGTGCGGAACTCCTGGATGGATTGGGGAACGGAAGAGAGAGAGATGAGATGTGAGTCGGCGAGTGCAGTGAGAAAAGGTGGAGAGAAGCACAAGACACAAGTTCCAAGCCCGCGCGCAGGAGGGAAGTGTGCTGGAGAAGCCAAAAACCCCGCCCTTTTTTTTCTCTTCTGAGCTGTGCTGCGCGCCTTATTTTGGGAAAAATAAATTTGATATGAATTTGTTCGGATCGATTATTTCTTACAGTATGGAATGCTCCTGTAATACGTGTCACTATTTCATCATGGAGAATCAAATTGTTTGCTCTAGAGCTGATAACAGTGACGTATATAGGATTTAGGATATGAGTAATCCAACCCAAAATTTTTTTCTAAACACGATACACATTGTATAAGAGTTAAAATTTAGAACTAAAAATTAAAAAAGTTAGAAAACCTAAAATTGAGCGGCGGCGAAGACGGAGAGGCGAAGAGCAGCCGGCTGTCGTTGGGCCGCAGACGGTGGCCGGGCGGCGGCGGCGATCGACGCTCGCGGAGTCAGTCAAGCTGTCGTGGTCCTCACTCCTTACTCCTCTGTTGCGATTTGCAAATGCAGACGGTGGCGCTCGGCCAGCGCATGGCGTATTTGGCGCTCACAGCCTTGCGGAGTTGCAAGTGACAGGGCAAGTCGCGCCTGGCACAACGCGTGCCAATGACCTGTCACGGACATAATCACACGACAGAGTCAAAGGGCGTCGTGAATTGTCATGACGCGCGAAAAACAAGGAGTCAACGAGGAGGAGAGGTCGGCAGGTCGCGCCCGCCCACGTAGCGATCAAGCGATGCAGTGATGCCGTGCGGACTCCTCACTTTTCAATTCGTGCGCCGGCGTCGCCGTATTTTTTTTTCTGAATTCTGATATGTAGTAGTGAGGTCAGATGCCATTATTTTTGGTGGTCCGAGGACCACCGGAACCACTCATTAGATCCGCCCCTGACTGATAAGTCATTAAAAAAAGTAACCAAATCAAAGAAAAGAAAATGCACGAATAAAACTTTTATATTCTTCCTCATCGATTTTGAAGTCAAACGCTGATAAATAGCAAACTACAATTAAAAAAAAGGCTAAAATCAACACTAAAATGAGGTTTCAAAATCTAGATTTTGGCGATAAACCAAAAAGCAAACGATGGCGGCTAATAAAAATTTTGTCCTAAATTTTTTATGTTAAAAAAGTGAAGACAGTTTGAAGTATAAAACTCATGTGCCATTGCACAGTACGTTAACATTGCATC
Source organism: Oryza officinalis (assembly GCA_008326285.1). Lineage (NCBI taxonomy): Eukaryota > Viridiplantae > Streptophyta > Magnoliopsida > Poales > Poaceae > Oryza > Oryza officinalis. The sequence continues at coordinate 66,621,963 of BDMV01000001.1, forward strand.
AATATAAAATAAAATAAAATAATATCGCAATGCATGGTACATTGGTACACTATAATGCACATAGTTCTAAGGAAAGGTAACGACCTTGTCACATAGTGGTAGGCAATAGTAATCCATTACTTACTAACCAGAAGATGAACAACATCTGTTCTTCTTAAGAGTAGACATCTTTCTAATTCTCCTAACACTGTCACATGCTTTCAACAAGATATCACGGATCGCTCATAAACACAAGTGAACATCAACGGCATAGGCACTAGATAATGTGAAAAAAGAGAGCATTCCCAATCCAGCTGTCTAGGATTATAGATCGCAATTCGCAAATAGCAAAACCGTCCAATCAGGTCCTTCTGTCCATGGGGCGCCATAGATTTGTTGATGGTTTACAATTAGAGGCTAACAAAAATATCAGCACTACTCTTTGCGTCTAGCCACAAACAGCTTGGTCATATCTTCAGTGACAACGTTGCTCCTGTGAAAAAGAAAAACACAAAAATAACAAATATTATTCGGAGATAACAGATATATGATGCTGAAGAACTTCCGTCAGCATAATTGGGAGAGCACGCCTATTTATCATATATAGTATAGGCCATGTGATTCAAACATTTTAAGGAAAGCACTAACTAGTACTATAGGCCATGTACCATATCATCTTTCTTAAGTAAGTGAAAGTAAGACTAACCTTCCACTAAGCTGTGGTGGAACTAACGTGTTCCCAGCAGCACTCCTGGCACCACGAGATTGTCCCGATTGAACCCTTGGAAATTTACTGCGTGGGTCTTGAAATGCAGATCCATTTGATTCTCGTTTCCTTGATGTGCTGTCCATCATAGAAGTAGATCCTCTAGAGGGAAGAGAAGGGGAAGAAAACAGATCTGCAACATCTGGAAGGTCTAGTGACGGTGAGGGCAGAGAGATATTACTTGAACTAGTGGAAGAAATATTCCTGGAGAGAAAAGGCAGAAATGCAAGAAATTAATCACTCTTTGATATTGCATCAAAACCTAGAAAGTGACAGTGTGGCTAGTACTTCACAGCAATTAAAAAAAAGAAAGAAAATCCAATAAATGCCATTGACAAGTGCTATGAATCCATATAACACTTCAGGTCAGACAAGTGCAACCAATGAGAAGCCTAGATCAGACATCAAGATGATAGAGACCAGTTAAATATAAGAAATGTCATCAGAGATATGACAAGGAGATGAAAGCTTTGTAAGATACATATGTGCTAACAGAATGGATTCACACACTGGAAACTCCACATTCATAAGCTATGAATAGTGTAAAACTTTTCCAGCTTCACCACATGGAATGGCCACTAACTTACAGACTTTTTGGTGAATAAAAATACCAAGTGCATATAAGTGCCATGATACACAACATGCCTACATCAAACATGCAAGGCTAAATTCAGAAAACTGTGCATGCACAGAAATGTTCTTGCGTAGAACTCATTAGGCCATTACTGGTTTAGTGGGATGAGTAAAGGCATGAAAAACCATCAGAATAGGAACCGAATACCTCACAGAAACTTTTTTGTGTTATAGGTCAAAAGTGAAGCGACAAAATTGCTATAATGGTATGCTAAAGTAGAAGAAAACCAAAGGGGTTATCAAATTGAGTTACGTGGTAAGTAGTGATAGACTGCACAATGAAGTATTCACAGTCAGCAACAAATAAACTGTTTCAAATGTGATGCACATTCCCCCACAACATAGCTATTAATGGTCAACATTTGCAGTCCCATGAGCTTGCCCACAGTCATTAGCAAGAATAAACATAGTGAAGACGAACGTGCATAAGCATTACATATTTACATCAGTAACTGTCCCAATCCTATGCTGTTCCTTCATATGCACAGTAAATTATATGATCAGCTTTGAAACAAGAATGCATATTAAGAATTTTTTTAGAGCTATCAATCAAATAGAAGGCACATGAGATTCTAAATACCAACTCTTAAGACTGACTTGATATCTATTGCACCCTCCTAAAATTTCGAAAAATCAGCAATCCTCGCGTGTTTCTATGTATCAATTTTCAAGAAAATCCTAATATGCATGTGAGACTCATCTGCATCTCAAAGCTACGTATTACATCCGCATATTTCAAAGCTACTCAGTGGTAAGTGCTAACTGGTCACCTATCGAACCATAAGCCTAGCTAGTAGTACAAACGCAAAATGCTCGACGAAACGCCCGAATCCACGTCTCCCGCAGCAATACCCCCAATTCCTACAAGCGAAACCCTAGGGAGAAAGCATGGGCTTACTGGCTGTGGGGCGGAGGCTGAGGAGCGGCGCCGACCGACGTCGAGGGAGACGGAGGCCTCGGCTGAGGTCCGAGGGATGAGGGGACGGGAGCGGGAGAGACCACCGCGGCGGCGGCGGCCGGCGGCGAGCCGCCGGCGTCTTCCTCGTCGGAGGAGGCGTCGTAGGCGACCAGCGACATCGGGGTCGGCGGTGGTCAGGTGAGCCGGGGCAATGGTCGCGGTGCTCTGGGCTGGTTCCTCTTTTGGTCTAGTCTGTATCTGGGCGGCTTGCCAATTAGGCCTGTTAAAGAAAGAAGCCTACAAGCGTATTGCTTGGGCCTCGGCAGAAAATCGGCGAGATAGAACAGTGGGGCCCGGTAAGCAGCCGCAAGTGTCTTCTGCCGTTCCTTTTTAATTTCTCATTAACCTTTGATAAAATAAGGGCTCGTTTGGTTTTACGTCAATTTCTACCCTACCAAAATTTTGATAACCTCAATAGTGACACCTGCATGTTTGGTTTGATATCAAATTTTACCTACAATAGTTCAAATTCAATGCTACAAAATTTGATAGTGCCAAAACTTAACAAGGTTTTGGCGCTACCAAGATTTTGATAGGGCAAAAATTGGCTTCAAACCAAACAAGTCCTAAATTTCATCTAAACATGGGAGCTTGTCAATTTAGATTTTTATTGTTATCTTTATAGAACTAAATAAAAATATACAATGGGAATACATTTTAGATTTGATATAGTGTTTTTTGAAATAGTATTTTTCAGACAAGTTTATACATGGATGGTTTCAATATATCCTGATCTGTTCAAAAGTTTTAAAAACTTGAATTTGAGGTATGCCGACAAATTTTTCATGACCAGAGTGATTAACATATGCTAGAAAACACCAGATGTAAAGCCATCCATGATGGCACGCGCATGTTCCTAGTGAGATGTGACACGTGTTGCACCACGATTTTTTATAATTTGATCCTTTTAAAAAACTTATTTCACAAATAGACCCTTGGAGGAATGGTCTCTTTTGGTGTGCCAGAGACATTGGCGCCGCCGTCCAACATCACGGCGCTAGGACCGGTGGCGCCGTCGGGGTGCCACGGTGGCACCACACGCCGACGTGACGGTAGGGCGGCGCCAGGGTTGCTGGCGCGCCCCCACCAAACACGGTGCCAGCGGTGCTGGCGTGCTCGTCCGAGGAGGGAGGGCACTTAAATCCCCACGGGCCCCACCCCACCTCATCCTCCCCAATCGTCCAGCCCTTCCCAGCTGAACCCGAGCGAGCTCTCAGCTCTCTCTCTCCCCTCTCACCTCTTCTCCTCAAATCCACTCAATTTGGAGCCGTTTTTCGTGGGATTTTTTGTGGAAATCGAAGAGCAAGGTATACTCCTCCATTTCTCCTTTTTTCTCGTTTTAATCGGTGAAATTTGTAAATCGAAGGGTAACCCTAGAACCCATATTTTGCCCAAATTTTTGATTTTGAAGATTTAAATTGGGGATTTGTTGAGTATAGTGTTGACTTGAATGGATGTATGGAAAAATTGATGTAGGTCAAATTTTGTAGCTATGTGCTATATGGAGGATAGACAAATTTGATGTCATGTTAGAAGTTAATTGTAGCTAAATATAAATCTAAATTTTCATGAAAGATGACAAATTTGATATATTGACTTTAAAAATATAGGCGTTTTTTTAGTGATTAGCAAGTTAATTATGTAAGATAGTGGTTGATAAAATGTCACAATAATTTACTTGGCGGGAGATCATTTTGGTTTTGTAGAATGATAAGGAAGGATCAAAGTGGCTATTGTCCTACGCAGCTACCACCACCGGACGCTATCCGTCCCATGTGTTGGTGCGGTGACGAATGTCGTTTTGCAATAAGTGATGACCACAAGACATACCACCAGAGGTACTGGATGTGTCGCAATTATACGTACAGTCCGGAGAAGCCTAAGCCCGAGCCTAAGGCAAAGGGAAAGAAAGGAAAGGTGACGGAGCCAGTGGAGGTAATTTGTTATACTTTCAAGGTTGCGATACTGCACTGAAATTTGTAATAAAAATTATTTAAATCGAGGAATGTGCAGGTAGCGAAGATACCGCCTCCTCTGCGCGACTTTGTGGAATGGATTGACATGGAGATTGATCCCCGCGATGTGGAGATGCTTCGTAGGGAACGTGAATGGGAAGAGGAATGCCTCGATCGTCGTCTCTGACTTGCGGCAGTACAGACCACGGAGAGGAAGAGGAAGGAGGAGAGGGAGGTCAGGGAGATGGCAAGGGAGTTTGCGGAGAAGGAAGAGTGTGCGAAGGAGTGGGCGAGGAAGCTGGCTAGGGCACAGCGTGCCAAGGAGGCTGGTCTAGAGGCCGCGAGCAAGGGGAAATATCCTCGATGCACCCAGTAGTTTTATTGGAGTTGTTGGAGAATCTTAAATTCCCTAAGACATGTAATAACGACGGTATTGAAATATCAAGCAGAAAACATTTTAATTTTGAGACTTAAACTCGATGATGTTGCTATTGTACTTTGTTGTGTTTGGATGAAGTGACATGCATGTATGCGATTTTGTATGTTTTGTTAGGTTCGAATTTGTGTCATGTTTTGCCACTATTTGTCACGGTGTCTCCTCCTAGCTGGCCTGATTGGTTGCTGCCACCCTGCCTCGTGCGGACGGCCCAGGCTCGGGCCAAAGGCTGGCGCCGCCCCGAAGCATGGCGCCATCGGGTACCCTGGCTACCCCCGACCAAGTCCTGCCTCGGCCAGGAGGTTGGCGCCGCCGCCCACAATACGACGCCAGGGCACTGGGTCACATCGACCCCTCCTGCCTCTGCTGGGAGGCTGGCCACTACCGATGGACCCCTCCTGCCTCTGCCGGGAGGCTGGCGTCGCGCTGTCCACCCCCCGACCGTCCTGGCTCTGCCAGGTCGTTGGCGCCGCCCCCCAGGGCACGGCGCCAGGATTGCTGGTGCCGCCCCAGCCACCACCGATCCTCCTGCCTCTGCCGGATGGCTGTCGCCGCCCCCCACCCCCGATCGTCCTGGGTCAGCCAGGCCGCTGGCGCCGTCCCCAGGGCACGGCGCCAAGGCTATTGGCGCGCCCTCCACCCCCCTCGACCGTCTTGGCTCGGCCAGGCCGCTGGTGTGGCCCCCAGGGCACGGCGCCAAGGCTATTGGCGCCGCCCCCCACCCCCCCCGACCGTCCTGGCTCGGCCAGGTCGCTGGCGCCGCTCCCCAGGGCAAGGCGCTAGGGCTGCTGGCGCCGTCCCCCCCCCCCCCCCGACCGTCCTGGCTCGGCCAGGTCATTGGCGCCGCCCCCCCAGGGAATGATGCCAGGGCTGCTGGCGCCGCCCTCCACCCCCCTCCCGACCATATCAAACATCATAGTATTCACAATACGAAACATCGCAGTATCCGTACAACCAATTTCAACCAATTCAACCAATTCACAATAAGCATACTAATCACCATATCAAGCATCACGTAGTCCAATTCCATCAAACAAGTGGGACAAGCTCAATTGCACATCAAACATCACATAGTCCACAAATTCGTCACATAGTCCGTACAACCTCGGAGTCCATTAAGTAAGCCGACATTTAACATGATCACAAATGTTCTAAAAGATGAGAAATAGTAGAATTTCACCGAAATCACTTCTTCCGTTGACGCCGGAGAGCCTGTGACCCCGGAGTATACCTACATTTGAAATTACAATGTCTAGAATATTTAAAAAAATAATGAGGCAAATCAAAGAACATATGACAATAGTAAGGTTACCTCTTTGTCCCTTGCCGAGTGGAACGCAAGTTGTATGTCGTGGGCTGTGACGCCTGAGGTGCATCGGGCAACTGCGACATGCCTATCTCTTCAGCATCCGGGGCGACTGTTAACACCAGAATTTGGTAAGCCCCGAAGACCCCATCGGTCCAGGATCCATATCGGCTCGAAGTTAGTATCGGCCTAGAGTTCTACATTGGCCGATGGGGGTTATCTTAAACCAACCACCAACAGCAGTCGGATTCTTGTTAGATTCGGGAAGATCTTATCTAGAGAAGACCGAGTTTGAGGAGGATGCAGCTTGTATCTATTAATTAGGACAAATCTGTTAGTTTCCTTTTTATCTTTAGGAAAGTGTGTTTAGTGTCCAATAAGGACTTTATCTATTTCCTCTTATCTTTAGGAAAGTTTGAGTCGTATTCTGTTAGGATCTTTGTTAGCCTATGGGTATAAATATGTAAGCCCGAGGTTTATGTAATTTTTATCTCACGATCAATACAACTTCGGCGCATCGCCAACCTTTACTTTTCGTCTTCTTGGCAAGTTCATGCCCTTCCCACGAGGGGTAAGTCTCGTTATGGCTGCCTGCGTTATCGGGGCTAGGGCTTCGACGTTCTGATCTCGTCAACGGTTTGGTGTCTCGATTTACTCGTATCGGCCGAGATTCGTTTTAGGGTTTATGCCGGTATCGACTAAATCGCCTCGCTAGATTAGATTGGCTAAGGTATCCATCATCCTGAAAATCAGTCAAGGGCTTGATTGTCTAGGTCTTGCGTTTCTTTTCATACTTAGTGCTGCATCAGTTCGGTTTGACCTACTAAGTCGTGATTAGAACCGTAATCTCTAGCCTGCTTGTTGGCTACCAATAAGGGTTTCATCGGGGTTTCAGCCGGTGAGTTATCTGGACGTTGCATCGGCCCAAGAGTTTTACATATAGATTGGATCTGGCCGATGACAACAGAGTATTTATTGTTTATCTGCTTATTGAAAGTTTATGCCATCGGGCTTCCGGCCGATGTGTGCTTTAATTTTCAGATCAATGTTTATTTTATATTTGGATTATGCTATATCATCATGTTATCATCGGCCGATCGGTTGTTTTGGTTATCGGCCTATCGGCCGATACGTTTTTGCCCTATCGGCCTATCGGCCGATAGACCTTCTGTTCTGCTATTTTGCATATCTTGTCAGTGGCAGGATCAAACTGACTGGCACGCCCGCGTTTCATCAATTTTAGGACCTGCACTGGAGCTAAACAGATCTCCCAGGCCTTCGTGTGTCCGCGCGCCGGATCCACATCGGCGGTACGGATTTGGCGTCAACACATTTTTGGCACGCCTGGTGGGACAGTGTTTTTGACAACAGATTTTTACACGGCTCGTGGAACCCGCAATTCCAACAAGATGTCTGAGAAGGAAGTCAAGGCCAAGGAAGAACAGTCTCTCAAGCCGATAGAGGAAGAAGAAGAGCCGATAGACGATGAGACGCTTCAAAAGGCAGTTGATGAAATCGTTCGTCGCGTTGTGTTTGATCGATCTGGAGTTTTGGTGAGTACATTACATGGTTTGATCGAGAAAATAGTTCCCAGAGTAATTGCCTTAAGAAATCAGACTGGGGGGCAAATCGACGAACAATCTCAGCATCATCGGCAACAGCGACATTAGCTTGGGGGACAAATAGATCAGCATCAGCCTGGAGAGCCACAACAACAATATTGGCCAGAAGAAACTCAAAGATATTAGTCTAAAGAAGATTGGGCCGATCTGATTGCAAAGGTAACAGAGGAGCAGTTTGGAATTAAACCTAAGGATCAGACTTCTGTGTATCGGTCGCCGTATCCTGAGTGGTTTGATAGGGTTCCACTTCCAGGCCGATACAAGATTCCAGACTTTTTCCAATTCTCAGGGCAAGATGATATGTCTAGGATGGAACATATCAGCCGGTTCTTAGCTCAGTGTGGGGAGGCATCGGCTGAAGAAGCTCTGAAAGTTAGATTGTTTCTGTTATCTTTGACTGGATCGGCTTTCACATGGTTTTCGTCATTGTCACCAAATTCTATCAGAGGTTGGGCCGATCTTGAAAAGCAGTTTCACCTATACTTCTTTGCTGGGAACAATGAGTTAAAGTTTTTGGATTTGATATCAGTCAGGCAGCAAGAAGGGAAATCAGCTGTGGAGTATATTCAAAGATTTCGTGATGTCCGCAACCGATGTTATAGCTTGAGCCTAAGTGATGAACAGCTAATAGATCTTGCGTTCCAAGGGTTGTCAGCGCCTATCAAGAATAGATTCTTTTTCCACGAGTTTGACAGCCTGGCTCATCTAATACAGAAGGTATCAGCTTATGAGAGCCGATGTCAAGAAGAAGAGAAGAATCAGCTTTGGGGCGATCAAGGCAAGGGTAATTTTGAAGCATGACTTCTCATACTCCAAAACTGGGGGCATGTGTTAACACCAGAATTTGGTAAACCCCGAAGACCCCATCGGCCCAGGATCCATATCGGCTCGAAGTTAGTATCGGCCTAGAGTTCTACATCGGCCGATGGGGGTTATCTTAAACCAACCACCAACAGCAGTCGGATTCTTGTTAGATTCGGCAATATATTATCCAGAGAAGACCGAGTTTGAGGAGGATGCGGCTTGTATCTATTAATTAGGACAAATTTGTTAGTTTCCTTTTTATCTTTAGGAAAGTGTGTTTAGTGTCCAATAAGGACTTTATCTATTTCCTTTTATCTTTAGGAAAGTTTGAGTCGTATTCTGTTAGGATCTTTGTTAGCCTATGGGTATAAATATGTAAGCCCGAGGTTCATGTAATTTTTATCACACGATCAATACAACTTCGGCGCATCGCCACCTTTTACTTTTCGTTACTTCGCCGAGTTCATGCCCTTCCCACGAGGGGTAAGTCTCGTTATGGCTGCCTACGCTGTCGGGGCTAGGGCTTCGACGTTCTGATCTCGGCAACGTAAGCACCTACTATCATATATCTTAGTCAATCTGGTTTGGTGTCTCGTTTTCATCGTGTCGGCCGAGATTCGTTTTAGGGTTTACGCTGGTATCGACTAAATTGCCTCGCTAGATTAGATTGGCTAAGGTATCCACCATCCTGAAAATCAGTCAAGGGCTTGATTGTCTAGGCCTTGCGTTTCTTTTCATACTTAGTGCTGCATCAGTTCGGTTTGACCTACTACGTCGTCCAATCCAATCGATCTGCAACCTAGTCTTACAACCAGCTTGCGTCACCTTCGACGAACTTTCTGCATTACAAAAAAATTTTGTTAGGCATAAACCATATGTTGCTTCTTTGGAAGAAACGTATGATCATTTTACCTCGAGCACATTGCGCAATGTGTTCTCTGTCTCCTCACCACCCCTCGGAGATCCGAGGGCATGCCCCATTTCATTCACACTCCCAAGGAGCTCTCTAGACTGCAAGCATGAGACGATGTGTCTTAAATATTCCAATTCACAATAAAATCAAATTGACAAATGCAAGAGAACTTACGACTCTGTCTCTAAGTGGCGCGTGTTCCATTTGATTACCAATCCTAGACTGAACGTCATAGCAATCTCGCCCCTCGTCAGAAGAGCGGTCTTCCTCTATGTCGGCCTCCGTCCAAGAAGGACATAGGAAAATTCGATAGTTCCTGTGTAGCCAACGAAGATACTTACCGAAATGCTTGTTTTGGTGGATTGGCTCGATGTACCTATCATTCCTTTCCGCTGTCCTCCAAGCATCAATGTATCTATTGTGCTCTAACCCCCAATCCTTCACCTTCTTTGTTTTAACCCTGTCGTACCTTCAAAAGTACAATGTGTTGATGTGCAAAACATAGGGTTTACGGCACAAAAAAGAAAGTGTGAATCGAAGCAAGCTACCTATGTAGGTCCAATCCAGTTGAGATGGCCTCAACCGGGAAATCTTGCCTCTTCCCGAACTGTCGCATGACACGGTGCGGCAGGTGGTACTCAACAGCCCAGAAAAAAATCAATGGACATTGATACATGAAGTAATCTGCATCCGATTGCACAAGGTGTTCAGTGTAAGTGCGCTTGCCTCAGGCGTGTGATATGGTAGCCAAGTGATCTACACATGTAGAAAATTTGTGTTAGGTGAGTCCCTCTGACATAAAACTTACTGATAAATTTCGATTGAAATTTGAAATACTTACATGCCCAGGCTGGAGGCAGTCCATCTCGTTGACGTACTGCTTGTACGCCACCTCACTACGAGCATGTGAGGTGGCCATACTTTTAAATAAGTAGGCTACTGACTTCTCCATGTCTGGCTCAGTGTAGGGCCAAGGGATAAAACTTTGCCTTCACTTCGGCCTTCCCACCGATAGTCGTAGCCACATTCACACTTGAATCAGAAGTGCACAACCGCTAAGGTTGGAGGATGGTGCCTGACGACAACAAGCCTTGTAGAGCTGTCTATAAGTCCATGCCAACACCGCTGAACCCCAACTAAAACGCCCTAGATCATTAAGATTGGCTACCAAAGGGATCCAAATTGCCGAAGCAATATCACCACCAGCATCTGAAAAAAGTACCCATCCTAGCAAATGCAAGATGTATGCACGTGCGTAGCACTCAACACACTATGGCTCGACGTCCTCATCGAGGTTTGAAAAGTTCTAACTAAGCCAAGAAAGGGGTATACCGTTCTGCTTCTTCTTCCTCCCTTGCCCCTGCTCAACGATTAGTGGCATGCCAAACAACTGCTCGACCTGTGCAACCCATCCAGAAGTCTCCGTCTTGCCCGTCACCGCATGTCCCCGTATCGGGAGGGCCAAGATCATAGCAACATCTTGTAGAGTGATGGTCATCTCACCACTTGGTAGGTGGAAGCTGTGTGTCTCAGGCCTCCATCTATCTACAAGTGTTGTCAACGCAGGAGCGTTGAACACCGGCAATCCTCTATTCACAACCATGGCTACCCCGAGCAACCCAGCCGTCCTGAGGTACGGGACGTACCGCTCGTCAAACACTGGGGGGGCGTGCGCTCTAACTCAGAGCGGTTGAAGCACCTGCAGAAACATTTTCAAATGGAATAGTTAATACAATGTGAAGCAGACGTTATTGATACTTAGGTACAAATGACTGGATGTCGATACGTACCTTCCCCCGCTCGATCGCAGCCCCACGATGCCGGGCCTCATAGTACTCCTCCAAGGCCAGGTAAGTCGGTGTCTCTTCCTCGCCGGCCATCCTGCATTAAGAGAAAAGGAATATATTGTCAGTTACCAATATTTACATAACATACGATAAAAAAATATATGCAACAAACCGAAAACAATGTATATGATATCAACAAAAACACTCGTTGACTTCAATAGACCTAACTTAGGGCACTTAGGTTTCTTGTGACCCTCCTAGTGACATAACGAACACCTATTTTGCAATAGCGCAGCATCAACTTGAAGATCTGAAGATGGTTTCCTCCTAGAACCACCAAGGCCCGAGTCCATTTCATTCTTGAAGCGCTTCGATCTCCTCTTCCCACTTGTTTTAACCTTCAACTCCGGGTCCGCAACAAATTCTTCACCATCGTATGGTGGCCACTGTGTAGGGTCGAGGTATGGCTCAAAGCGACTTGCCCATGTGTTCACAACGACTTTCGACGAGAACTTGTACGACATACGGTTGGGAGATTATGAATCAATTGCATGAATCCGATAAACATTGATGAGATGTGAGCAAGGCATATGGTACAACAATGGCATTTGGCAACTACATGGGTTCATCCCACCTTCCACTTTGAACGATCTAGCACCGAACCTAACACCCCCACGTGTTATTCCACCCCTCTCAGTGACCTCGTACGTCTTACTCTCCTTATCAAAGCACCTTGAAGTGTGTTTGCTTGCCTTGGTGTTTTGCATCCTCATCTTACTAGCGGCCTTCTCAGACCATCGTTCCCCTAACTGAATACGTTTCACTGATTCATCATGTCTGTTCACAAAGAACTCGTTGCACTTCATGAAGGTAAACGATACTATGGCTATCACCGGTAGCCTTCAGATACCTACTAGCACACTGTTGAACTGCTCGGTCATATTGGTTGTCATGTAACCCCACCGGCAGCCATTTCTGTCGTACGCACGGGACCACTTATCTTTCTCCAACAATTCATCTTCAAGCCATTTATGAGGACCTTCGGCTACAACCAGTCTAAGTGCCTCCACGTCCCTCTCAAATATCCACTTCTCGTCAATCTGATATCCTTAGTAGCTCTTCCGTTTGATGCTTGTTCGCACCGGCCTTGTGGAAATTAGCACTAAAGTGTCTCATGCACCAACGGTGGTGAATCGGTGGCAATCCTTGAACAGGAGTCCTCATGGCATTCATTATACCGGCATGTCGATCTGAGATAATACAAACTTCCCTATGCGGCCCAATCACAACATGTCGGACAGTTTCGATAAACCGGCACCAGTCTCGCGAGTTCTCTTTCTCCACCAACGCAAAAGCTAATGGTACTAGACGGTCCTTCGCATCAGCTGACAATGCAGTCATCAAGGCACTGCTGTATTTCCCTGTTAGGAATGTTGCATCTATAGCTAATACTGGCCTGCAATGCTTAAATGCCTCGACAGAAGGACTAAAGCACCAGAATGCACGCATAAATATTTTCTTTGTCACCCTACCAATGTTCACTAGCCTATTGGGATGGGTATCAATATGATACACCATACTCGGATTTCTCTGCTTAATGGCTTGTAGCAACATGGGCAAACAGACATATGCTTCACCCCATTGTCCATAAATGAGGCTCCTAGCCTCTTCTCTTGCCCTCCAAGCCTTGCCATACTTCACCCTATATTGGAAAACCTCAAATATATAGACAGCTAACGCTGAAGCAGAGAGGGTAGGTTGCAATTTGATGGCATTGCATAACCTGTTTGCTATGAACTTAGATGTCAACTGCTGGTGGCTCCCTGAACCTTCTGCAGTGGCACAACTATGTGCCTTACCAACACGTGATATCCTCCACGTGCCACTGGACCTATTTGTTGCGTGCACCTTCCATTTGCATCGTTTTTGTTCACATTTAACAGTGTACCTCTATTGACGCCAAATTCGTACCGCCGATGTGGACCCGGTGCGCGGACACACGAAGGCCTGGGAGATCTGCTTAGCTCCAGTGTAGGTCCTAAAATTGATGAAGCGCGGACGTGCCAGTCAGTTTGATCCTGCCACTGACAAGATATGCAAAATAGCAGAACAGAAGGTCTATCAGCCGATAGGCCGATAGGGCAAAAACGTATCAGTCGATAGGCCGATAGCCAAAACAACCGATGGGCCGATGGGCCGACGGCATAGTTCCAGCCGATGCCGATACCAGCCGATGTAGTTAGGGTTTTAATCCATCGGCTATGTACTGAGCGAACATCTATATAGAAACGATCGGCCGACGATAACATGATAATATAGCAATATAATATAGCATAAACCAATCATATGATAAAATAAATATTGATATGAAGATTGAAGCACACATCGGCCGGAGATCCGATGACACAACATCTAAAAGATATGTAATAAATACTCTGTTGTCATCGGCTAGGACCAATCTCCATGTATAAAACTCGTGGGCCGATGCAACGTTAAGATAACTCATCGGCTGAAACCCTGATGAAACTCTTATTGGCAGCCAACAAGCAGGCTAGAGATTACGGTTCTAATCATGACTTAGTAGATCAAACTGAACTGATGCAGCACTAAGTATGAAAAGAAACGCAAGACCTAGACAATAAGCCCTTGATTGATTTTCAGGGTGGTGGATACCTTAGCCAATCTAATCTAGCGAGGCGATTTAGTCGATACCGGCGTAAACCCTAAAACGAATCTCGACCGATACGATGAAATCGAGAAGCTAAATCAGATTGACTAAGATATATGATAGTAGGTGCTTACGTTGCCGAGATCAGAACGTCGAAGCCCTAGCCCCGACAGCGCAGACAGCCATAACGAGACTTATCCCTCGTGGGAAGGGCATGAACTCGCCGAAGTAACAAAAAGTAAAAGGTGGCGATGCGCCGAAGTTGTATTGATCGTGTGATAAAAATTACATGAACCTCGGGCTTACATATTTATACCCATAGGCTAACAAAGATCCTAACAGAATATGAGTCAAACTTTCCTAAAGATAAAAGGAAATAGATAAAGTCCTTATTGGACACTAAACACACTTTCCTAAAGATAAAAAGAAAACTAACAAATTCTTCCTAATTAATAGATACAAGCCGCATCCTCCTTAAACTCGGTCTTCTCTGGATAAGATCTTCCCGAATCTAACACGAATCCGTCTGCTGTTAGTGATTGGTTTAAAAAAACCCCCATCTACCGATGTAGAATTTTAGGCCGATACTAGTTTCAAGCCGATATGAACCTTGGGCCGATGGGGACTTCGGGGCTTACCAAATTCTGGTGTTAACAACCTCCTATTTGCGACAGAATTCACAACACAGTATGGACGATGGTGCACAATGACGTACTCTTGGAGTCATAGTTTCAATGCAACCATGAATGAAAACTCTAAACCCTTCTTTAGGCCATCCACCTGGAATGGTTTTGGTAAGTGATCCATGTTGATGTCACCATCTAATATTGCACCATCGGCATGTCGTAGGTCCCTAAACTCAGGAATGTCCGGCTTTCTTCCAAACACCTTCTCGAATGCACGACATTTCTCTAATGCTAACTTGTCATTGTTGGTTAGTGCAGGGAATGGACGGTCATCATCGGAGTCATCAGCAAATTCAACATCATACTGCTCAACACTTGGTTCCTTGCCAACCTTCTCTCCATTGACTTCTACCGAAACAGAATCGTGACTAGCACTCAAGCGCACAACAAAGTAATCAGCTGGATCATAATTTTTGCCTGATACTTGCATCGAGTATTCAGGGTTGCCTCCGTACGATGACTAATTTATGTTGTTACCGACATCTTCGGATAAACCTTCACTTACATCAAGCCCCTGTACTAACTCCTTTTTCAATTCCCTTGCTGCGTCCACACCGTTACTGCTGTGATGTCTCTTTGATGGTGTTGTCTCCTCTAACTCATTTCTAAACAAAGGTCTCTTCTTCTGTCTTTGCTTATCCAACTCTTCTCGTACCAACTCAGTCTTCGATACTGATCTACTTGTTCCCCCATTGCCACAGTGTGTAGCCCCACGACGAGAAGAATATGTCACAAAATTATTCTCGCCGTAAGGATAACACAGAGACTTGTTTAGATCCAAATTGTCTACAGTGCGTACCATTTTTGAAGCAAACACCTCTAGAGATCTAAACTGGGAGTCTTTTACTAAATCAAAATAAATTTTCCAATCCAACTGACCTAGCACCTTCAATACATACTTATGTCCTTAACCGACATCGTACCTTCCATAAATACCAATCTCTACATTATCCTCGGTCCATTCAAGAATATCTTTCACTCATGACATTAGTTCATCAAAAGTGGGACGGGTGTGACATTAGTTCATCAAAAGTGGGACGGGTGGGAAACAAAATGGTCTTCAACGACATATCCTCAAACTCAACATGCGCACCAACGTAAGGTTCAACCACTCTACCACCGTAGTAAACACGAACAAGTCTATTCATCTACACCGAAAAATATCATGCCACTTTAGAAATAAAAAAATACCACATCCTTCATAAACGTCATACAAACTAACTAACTAGAACTAATACATAACTTAAATTGTTTCAAAGCTATTACTTAACCAAACATATTTATTTCACATCCAACAATAGCAATAATTTTTAATAGTGTCATAAACATACAAATATTACAACTACTCCGTCATACAACCCAACCTAGTTGTAGTTAACTTCAAATAATTTTTATCATCCCACCGAACCAATGCTTCCCTCCATATAATAGATACCTAAAGATTCGGCCTAAACCCAACATATTTATTTCACATCCAAAAATAGCAAAAATTTTCAATAGTGTCATAAACATACAAATATTACAACTACTCTGTCATACAACCCAACCTAGTTGTAGTTAACTTCAAATAATTTTTATCATCCCACCGAACCAATGCTTCCCTCCATATAATAGATACCTAAAGATTCGGCCTAAAGCAATTTCCCTTCAACATAACAATTCTTTCATGTCTCAACTAAAATTTTTCCTCCAACCATCTATCTATCCAACCAAACCACCTAAAAATCAACATTACAACACAATGTACTATAAAAATTTGTATCTCCAACAAGCACATTGCACACATTTAACACTATACTCAACAAATCCCCAATTTAAATCTTCAAAATCAAAAATTTGGGCAAAATATGGGTTCTAGGGTTACCCTTCGATCTACGAATTTCATCGATTAAAACGAGAAAAAAGAGGGGGGAATGGAGGAGTATACCTTGCTCTTCGATTTTCAAAAAAATCCCACGAAAAATGGCTCCAAATTGAGTGGATTTGAGGAGGAGAGGTGAGAAGGGAGAGAGAGAGCTGAGAGCTCTCTCGGGTTCGGCTGGGAAAGGCTGGGCGATTAGGGAGGATGAGGTAGGGTGGGGCCCGCAGGGGTTTAAGTGCCCTCCCCCAGACGAGCGCGCCAGCACCGCTGGCGCCGTGCTTGGTGGGGGCGCGCCAGCAACCCTGGCGCCGCCCTACCTGACGGAGCGTGGAGCCCCTCACCGGGAGACCGTGCGGGCCCCCCTTTGCCAGTTCGGCCGGGGGCGCTAGGTGAGGTTCTTCGCCCTCGATCTGAGGAACGTCAGCGAGAGAGGAAACGCACAAAACACGGGCGACGTAGACAGGTTCGGGCCGCTGAGAAGCGTAACACCCTACTCCTGTGTTCTGGTGGATCTGAGAATCTCCAACAATACAAAGAGAGTTCGGTCTCTCGAGCGTATCGGCCGGAGTCCCCCCCGTTCTTTCCTAGGCCTGGGCCTCCTTTTTTATGGCCAGGGGCTACCACATGGGCCACGAGCTGCCTAAGAAAGAAAACATTCTTTTTACAATCAGGGCTAGTCTACTGCCGGAAGTAACCTCTGACAGACACGGTACACGCCTTTTGCCCAGCTAGCCAGCTCTCCCGGTGGACGCCCGTTTCAATCTTCATTAAATGGCAAGCGACTTCCTTGCCACGCTTGCGCTGAAGTCTGGAATGGATCTGACCGGGGCTGACGTACCAACTCCAGGAGTTGGCATGCTGGCTCCGGCTAGGGACGAGAGCCAGGAGGCTCTCATCATTCTGACGGGACGGGGCGAGGCGTGCCGCAGGCCGCCTGTCGCCACCTAACCCGCAATCTGACCGGTCTGCGACCGGCCACTCGACGCGACCGGTCACGGACCGGATAAGCGTGCGCTGCGCCGCATTAAATGCGGCGTGGCGCGCTCGTCTGATCCGCCATAAATGCGGTTAGGTGAGCCTTGCTGTGCTCACCTAACCCATACACGTGGCGCCAGAATCACAGGGGGTCGGGACGCCCCGGCCCTCGGGGCCGAAACGGGAGCGGCCCGACCCCTCGGGAAGACAGAGGGAGGGGTGGCCACGTCATCCTCGGGCCCGACCCCCCGGGGGGATCGGGCCACGTGGGTAACTGTGGCCACTCAAGCCTCTAGTCATGATACCCCGGGTCCCATGTCACCGACACTACCGCAACGTCGGCATGTGATGCCACTGTGGCACCTCGACGGTGCCACCGGTGCTGGTGCCGTGATGTTGGACGGCGACACCAATGTCTCTGGCGCACCAAAAGAGACAATTCCTATGATAAGTTTTTTTAAGGGTCTATTTACGAAATAAGTTTTTTAAAAGGATCAAATTGTAAAAAATCATTTGTGTTGCATGGCCATGCGGAGTTAATGACAGTGCTTAGCATTATTTGTTTTTATAAATTAATAAATAAATAGTATAGTCAAAAGTTTTTTAGAAAAATAATTGAAAGTTTTATATTTCAGTATAGTTACAAGTTTACTAACTCAAATAATTGCTACGAGCAGCTCTCACGTTTTTAGTGGCGTCAACACGCTAGTTTTAACTATTTCTACTAGTTGTTTCTTGTTTGGTGTTGGTATCGATTGGACGGATTCACGGTTCCTGCCTTCTTGGCACGCACGGAACCGATGGTGCTATCCTTGGATGTCAAGCAAACGAAAGGTCTTCACAATGAAGCATGAATAACTAATAATAAAATCATATATAGCATGTTGCAAGTAAAGGTGGATCTAGTATGAAGACCGCTAGCCTTCACTACTACTGACGCGAGGATCACGAGAGCTCCCACTAAGATTTTTTTGGCTATATGTAGATGAGAAGGGGTGGTAACTTTATCCAGTTTGTTCAGTTTGTCAAACTCCACTGTTATTTCCTCCTAAATCCCGCCACTGATTGCAAGTGAAATTGCTTGGTGGACACAGCCTATCTACCACACTAGTGGCTGTGTTCAGCACGCGTGGTTGAAAACTAATCCCGCGTACGTAAAACGGAGTAACTCATTAGCATATAATTAATTAAATATTAGCTATTTTTTTATTTAAAAAATAGATTAATATGATTTTTTAAGAAACTTTCTCATAGAAATCTTTTATAAAAAATGCACCATTTAATAGTTTGAAAAATATACGTACGAAAAAATGAGATAGATAGTTGAGAAAGAAGAGGGAAAAACACACGTTTCCCAACCTGATAAACGATACGTTTTTTTTAAAAAAAATCTATAGAAAAATCATTTTAAAAAATCATACTAATTTATTTTTTAAGTTTTTAAAGCTAATATTTAATTAATCATACATGTTTTGTTTTACATGTCGAAAAGGAAGGTCGGAGGTTTCCAACCAATTAAATCCGAACACAACCTAAACATCAAACAGAAGGATGACAGATGGGTCCGATGCGATCTCTGGTGTGCCGTGTCTGACGCAAAATATGGAAATAGGACT
This sequence comes from Oryza officinalis, assembly GCA_008326285.1. NCBI lineage: Eukaryota > Viridiplantae > Streptophyta > Magnoliopsida > Poales > Poaceae > Oryza > Oryza officinalis. The sequence continues at coordinate 66,640,928 of BDMV01000001.1, forward strand.
CCACCCGAGAAACGGTAGCTAGCGGCAGTCTTGAGTGGTTGGTTATGAAAATTTTCCCTCTCGCCACCCAAAAATAAAGCCACGAATTAGCACAGTATTAATTAATCAATACTAGCTAAAAACTTAAAAATAATCAATATATTCTTTTGAAAACAAATTTAATATAAAAATTCAAAAAACATATTTATTTTATGTTATAAATCGTTTTGATTTTTTTAGTCAAAATTTATTAAGTTTGATCAAAATTATAAAAAAATTAGCAATATATAAAACATCAAATCAGTTTTATTAAATCTAACATTGAATATATTTTGATAATATATTTATTTTATGTTAAAAATGTTAATATATTTTTTTATAAGTTTAATTAAACTTAAAAAAAATTAACTAACCCTAAAAATATTTAACTAGAAATTTTTTTAAACAATTTATAATATGAGATGGTGGAAGACTGGAAGTGGTTTAGGAAGCGCGTGAAAAACGGGTATGAAGAAAAGAACGCAGACGATCTGAAACCGGCTCCTACTCCGAATGTGCGCGGGCCCATGTTGGGAATCCCCATTGGGTCCGTTCCCCAAACCGCAGGAGTTCCGGTCTGCTTCTGCTTGGCCTCGCACCCTATATATCTCGATGGCCATAGGGTTCATCTTCCTCGATCCAGGCCGCCTCCACACCTCTGCGACCACGAGCTTTTTCTCTTCGTAATCGTCGTCGTCGTCGTCCTCCCCTCCGCCGGGGGCCGCCGAGCGGCGATCCGTTGCTGGTAAACCCTCGAACTACTCGCTTCGGTTCTTCCAATCTGCTCGCGATCTTCTTTTCACTCCCTTTCTGTTGCGTGTAACTAATTGAGAGTCCAAATTTCCCGTTCTGGGTACGAATGCTCACACCAATCTAGATAGTTGCGGATTTCGTTGATGTCATGTGGAATACTAGCCTAATTCGCGCATCAGTAGGTTCTATTGCTGCTGTTACAAAAAATATATATATACTTCACAGCTTCACAAATGTGAATGTATTAAATGTACCTATGGTGTAGTTCATCTTTACTGTCTGCGAGTTACTTATGAGGGATAGAATGTTAGGACAGTCAATTCTGCTACACTGATAATTTTTAAACTTTCTTTTGTGTTCAATTGTTGAAAAAACAATCAGGACAATCGTGTTTCAACTGCTGACTTTCTTAGATTTTTAATCTTAATTCAATCTTGTCGTTGTATATAGGCTCCGTATGCACCGCCATTGATTTGAATACATACTGCTTTCTATGACCTTATTATCCTCCTTTGAATAGCTTTGGATTTTCCATCTTCCCGTATGATGTTATTTTATCACTTATCGACATATGTTGTTAGAATTGCTAGGTAAATCATGTTAAGTTGGAGCTGATCCTTTTCAAGTATCTATATTTTTCTATTGCAGATATATCTTTGCATCATTTTTTGCACCCTTCTGTATTTATAATGTAGAAAAAACATGCTATTCAGTCAGTTTTGTTGCACTATTTTAATACCTTCTATCTGATTAACCTTAGCTTCTTCGCATTAGACATACTACACTCAAACACTAGTCATTACTTATTTGCCTATCCCTATCAATTATCATGTTTAAATTTTCACATCTATTTCCTTTAGAATAGGTATTCTATGGCTAGATAAACCTATCACGACGTACTCCATCTAGGCATTAAATATATCAAGACGTACTCCCAACATCATATTAATGACCGGATGGAGTATTATTTTTTATCCTTTAAACTTCTGATTTTGGTTTTGTACTATATTTGCCCTTTCAGGAAGTTTTCTTAACATTTTGTACCTACTTGGATATTTTTTGAGATACCTACTTATATTCTATATTGTAGGTGGAAACAGAAGTTGGAGTACAACCAAGATGGCTGACAGCCATGAAACTGACAAGAACATTGAGATCTGGAAGGTCAAGAAGTTGATTAAAGCACTTGATGCCGCACGTGGAAATGGGACAAGCATGATATCATTGATCATACCACCTCGTGATCAGGTCTCTCGAGTCACCAAGATGTTGGGTGATGAATATGGAACTGCCTCAAACATCAAGAGCAGAGTCAACAGGCAATCTGTTCTGGCTGCTATCACATCTGCTCAACAAAGGCTGAAGCTGTACAACCGAGTTCCCCCCAATGGATTAGTGCTTTACACTGGAACCATTGTCACAGAAGAGGGCAAAGAAAAGAAAGTCACCTTTGACTTTGAGCCGTTCAGGCCAATCAATGCTTCCTTGTACCTTTGTGACAACAAGTTTCACACCGAGGCGTTGAATGAGCTGTTGGAATCTGATGACAAGTTTGGCTTCATCATCATGGATGGCAACGGGACGCTTTTCGGAACACTCAGTGGCAACTCAAGAGAAGTTCTTCATCAGTTTTCTGTTGATCTCCCCAAGAAACATGGACGAGGAGGGCAGTCAGCACTTCGCTTTGCCCGCCTACGCATGGAGAAACGCCACAACTATGTGCGCAAGACAGCTGAGCTCGCTACCCAATTCTTCATCAACCCTGCCACCAGCCAGCCAAATGTTTCTGGGCTCATTATAGCTGGTTCTGCTGACTTTAAGACTGAGTTGAGTCAGTCTGACATGTTTGATCAACGTCTACAAGCCAAGATACTCAAGGTGGTTGATGTTTCTTATGGTGGGGAGAATGGCTTTAACCAGGCCATCGAGATATCTGCTGAAGAGCTTTCAAATGTCAAGTTCATTCAAGAAAAGAAGTTGATTGGGAAGTATTTTGAAGAGATTAGCCAAGACACTGGGAAGTATGTTTTCAGTGTGGATGATACTATGTCTGCACTGGAAATGGGTGCAGTCGAGACACTGATTGTATGGGAAAATCTTGATATCAACCGATATGTTCTGAAAAATTCTGTCACTGGAGAAACTATGGTAAAGCACCTCAACAAGGCACAGGAGGCAGATCAGAGCAACTTCCGAGATAAGGCGACTTCTGCAGAACTGGAGGTGCTGCACAACACCCTGTTGCTCGAGTGGTTTGCAGAAAATTACCAGCAATTCGGTTGCAGCCTAGAGTTTATCACGAACAAGTCGCAGGAAGGATCTCAGTTTGTCAGGGGCTTTGGTGGGATAGGGGGGATTCTTCGCTATCAGGTTGAGATCAATGCTTACGAAGACTTGTCTGATGAGGAGTATGATGAAGATTATGAATAGCAATCAATTGAAACTTCAGTGATTCCGGTCCGGGAGGAGCCTGTGCTGGCCCCGAACGCACCGGGACAAGAGGAGGCCGAGACATCCTCAAGATCATCGAGGAACACTTAAGGTCCATGACATATTGCAATCAACCTGTAAACATCCTATACTTCCCTCTACCCTGTGACGTTGGATCTAATCTTCTATCTTTTCTGTCTTTCTAGGGGTGAAGAGAAGACCTGAGAAATCATGTCATGAAGCATGATACTGCTGCAGAAGTGAAGTCCTGTCCGTTTCATGGGGAGAAGAAAGGCTGCATTATGATCTCCTCCATCGAAAGACATCGTTTTTATCAGTAGTTAAATTCTAAGTTGTCAATAAAATAAGGAGTGGCTTCTGTGTCAGCCTGAACATGTCCTAAGTCTGTTATTGTTGCTGCTGCTGCAGCTACTCGTGTTCGTTATCTGTCAGTAGTTAAATTCTAAGGTGCTGTTTGGTTGGGCCGTTTTTGGCCCGTATCAGATCCCACCGTGAATAGATCACGTTACACGCACTTGTTTCAGATGGACCGTAATCGGATAGCCCGCAAACGAATTCCGGCCCAATACAAAGCCGATTACGCTCCTGGACGGGCGGAAAACGATACTGATACGGAGGACGAGAGCGTGACCTAGCTCCGCCGCCGCTGCTTGCCCCGCGCGCGTCGCCGGCGCCGCCCCTTGCCCCGCGTGCGTCGCCGGCGTCGCCCCCTCGCCCCGCACACTCCACTGCTTCCCATCTTGCGCGCTCCTCCACCACCGCCTGGTCAGGCCGGCGCGCCGGTGCTCCCCACCTCCAGGAGTTCCGCCTCCAGTCTCTCCTCCCCCATCCAACGTGCGCCACCACCTCCCCGGACCGTGGAGCAGGAGGCCAGTCGGATTCTGCTGCCATCAACCGCATCCGACTTTCGTCATTGCTGCCGTCGATCATTACGAACGATCACCTCGCTGGTGAGAACCCACCCCCTACTGAAACCACCTCTCTTTATAATATACTTGTGATGCTTGTGAGTGATGATCCTGTGATAATCCTTTCATTAACAAATCATGAAGTAGTTTGTACTAGTGAATCACATGTATTCCTGCCTCGTATCTGTTTGCTTCATAAGTTCACATGGGTTATGTAGAATCTATTTTCCCGGATTGCAGGAAAGTTGAACATTAGTACATGGTTCTTTCATTTTTTGAGTGTGGGGAAGTTGGACCAACTCATTTTACTATCTAGATTTTGAGAATTTTGATTTCCATTACTGCCAATTGATATATCATTTTGCACTATGTCAGATTGGAAAAAAAGGTTTGGTGTAAAACAGCACATACATGTAAATATGCTCCTTGAATGGATGCTTGAAATTGTGTTCTGGTGAATTACTTATGTTTAGCAACAGAAATTAATCTGTACTGTGTTTATTTGAATGGTAGCTTGGTGTATTATGTGTGCTAGCGGGATATATTCTGGATATAGGGGTTAATGCTTTTGTTTTATATTTTTGTAGAGTACTATGGGTCGTCTTCCCTTAAGTACCAAAACGTGGAGAAGAAATTTAGGGCTTAGAAATATGATGGTTGCTGTTATACTTATGTATTATTATGTTGTTGTACTGTTCTTAATTTTATATCAGAGCAAATGCTGGAAAATAGAGAGGAGGATCAGAATTAGAGAACTTAGGAGTGAGAGACTATTCCAGCTTATTCGTGAGAGTGATATTGCTTGTATAAGCGAGCTCCGAATGGACAGGAGGACATTTCACATTTTATGTGACATGCTTAGAGATGTCGGAGGTATGGACGATACAAGAAATATGCCGTTGGAGGAATCAGTAGCTTCATTCTTATATATACTATCTCACCATTTAAAGAATAGAACAATAGGAAAGTTTTTTTTCCTTTATAGGATGAAGAGGAGGGAAATTGATGAATTCTTCGGTTTTGGGATGCATGGTGTCCATTTGTTCCTCTATGAATATTCTGAAGCTACATGATCTTGTATTCTTGTGGAAGCATGATGTAATTTTGTTCATAGATCTTCAGCCTAGTAGACTGCTAGCTCCTATTAAAAACCTGCTAGCTCATATTAAAAACCTAAATAGAGCTTTTGTCTTGCATGACAGCTTCTGTCGCTTGGCTGCTAGGCTGATATTGGATCCAATCAGAACAGTTGCCAGCTGTGACTGTCAAAAAATCATTTAAACTATTTTATTTATATTTTGACATGCTATACTGATATAAGAATAGAAGATTTGGAGGCATCTTCACTGGTTATCTGCATGATTGGTAGCATAATTGTATGGTTTGATATGCATGATCTTGTATTCCAGTTGATCAGGTTGCCTGATCAATTGCCTTGTGCGGCCAAGACGTAACTGGCTACTGCGCCTTCCACCCGTTACTTGGCTGCAACCAAACGCAGTAAAGTAAACAGAACGTGTTACAACGATCAACCAAACAAATCAAGAAAATGGATACATTGTAATCACTTAACGTCGCAACCGTTTCACATACCGTTTGCGTTATCGTGTTCCAACCAAACACCACCTAAGTTGTCAATAAGGAGTGGCTTCTATGCCAGCCCGAATATGTCAGTCTGTGTGTGATTGTTGCTGCTGGAGCAGCTTCTCGTGTGGTTCTGTACCAAAGTGAGTCGTTACTACTATTTTGGATGTGCTATTGGGTCGATGTAACTGAACCCTGCCACTATGCCTGTCATGTTTGAACCACATATATCCATGTTCATTTTCTTCTACTTTCTGATGAGATTTGACCTATTCGTTTTTCTAGGATAGACAAATCTTATCCTAGGTTACAACATTTTAGAATTTCATTGTTAAACCATAAACCACTGGAACTAGTATACCATAAACCAGAGTGCTCGCCTGGCCGGTGACTCTCTGAAGTTGTCCGGGCAATAGTTGGGGTGGTTGGCACTCGCAGACAAATCCTGAAATGAATGCGTCCGACCCCGATCAGACGAGCTGATAACACGGGTCTCCCCTGACAGCGATTGTTTCCTTGTTGCTTTCCTTTTCGTTGCCAAATGTTACAGGCTTACAGGTTATAACAGCCAATGCGAAATGCGAGATTCCGATCTCTGTACGCGGAAGGAATGAATTCGTCTGCAATTCTGCATGTCACAACCTGCTGATGTTTTACGTACTATATGCATAATAATAGTAGACCATAATGCTGATGTAGTCTTGTAGATATCAGCATAATCCATTCGGATGAGCAGAGCAGGGGATTTGAACCAGGATTCTCGCTAATCCGAAGAGATTTGGAATAATTGGTTGTAGTTTACCGCTCAATGAACAAGTATCCAGCGAGCTGGGAGCAGGAGAACCTTCGGGCCTGTTTGGTAGAGCTCCAACTTCTAAATTTAGCTTCAGGAGTTGGGTCTGGAGTGAAGTTGTGGAGCAGCCTAAACCCAGCTCCACATCTCTAGTTCATTTTGTGAGAGCGCTTCACCCAACTCCACTCCCAGTTTAGGTGGAGCTGAAACTGTTTGGCTGGACTTCAGCTCCAGGAGAGATGGAGCTGGAGCTGAAGCTGTGCCAAACAGGCCCTACCGCTCAATGAACAAGTATCCAGCGAGCTGGGAGCAGGAGAACCTTTCGTCTCGCCCACTCCACTCCACTCCACTCCTCGCTCGCTCCCTCATTAATGGCGGCCACTGCATCGTTGGCGCCGTCCATCTCCATTAATGCCTCCATCCACCTCGCCCATCTCTACACTCTATTACTACTAAAGAAGATGAGCCGAGCGCCAGCTTCTCGGCACGGGCCGTTGCATCCATCCATCCATCCACCACCCACCCCCCATCCAACCTCCGCCCCTGGTATCCTTGAGCTGGAGGTGGGTGACGGTGTAAAGATGGCGGGCAAGCCGCCGGCTTCGAATGATCCTTCTCTACTTATCCTTTTTTTGCGTCGCGGCGCGCTTCGTGGGATCGCGTCCTGATTTTGCCCTTTTTGACGTCTTGTGTGGTTGTAGGTGGTGGTGGTGGATCACCTGTTCTTCGGATTCTGCTGCGTGGATTGTGGGGATGTTTGGTTCTTGGTTGGTGACCGGTGTTTGAAGCGGTTTCGCGCGTGGGCGCGGGGGGGGGGGGGGGGGGGGGGGGGGTCGTTGGGTGATGCGAGAGGTGGAAAGCTGTGAAAACCTCGCGCTTAAGGTGCTCGATCAATTGCCGCAGAGAGCGCACGCCTCTGATCGCTGCTGAATTACGGCTGTTCGTGAGAGGAGACAGATGGTCGGGAGCGTGCACGTGAATGGATCGGTGAACGGCGGCAATGGCACCGAGGAGAGGCTCGACGAGCTGCGCCGGCTGCTCGGCAAGTCCGAAGGCGACTTGCTGAAGATCGTCGGCATTGGCGCCGGCGCGTGGGGCAGCGTCTTCGCCGCTCTGTTGCAGGACGCCTACGGCCGTTTCCGGGAGAAGGTTCAGATAAGGATATGGCGCCGGCCGGGGCGGTCGGTGGACCGGACCACCGCGGAGCATCTGTTCGAGGTGATCAACTCGAGGGAGGACGTGCTGAGGCGGCTCATCCGCCGGTGCGCCTACCTCAAGTACGTCGAGGCGCGCCTCGGCGACAGGACATTGTACGCCGATGAGATACTGAGGGACGGCTTCTGCCTGAACATGATCGACACGCCACTCTGCCCTCTGAAGGTGGTCACCAACCTGCAGGAAGCTGTCTGGGATGCTGACATTGTGGTGAACGGCTTGCCATCCACCGAGACAAGGGAGGTGTTCGAGGAGATCAGCAAGTACTGGAAGGAGCGGATCAGCGTTCCGGTGATAATCTCGCTTGCAAAGGGGATAGAAGCATCCTTGGACCCAATTCCTCGTATCATTACGCCCACGCAGATGATTAGTTCTTCAAGTAAGCAGCTCTCTTATCTCTTTGCTTGTGCCTACAAGCTCACCTATTTAAGATGTGTATGTCATAGTATCATCAAGGAATAGAAATAGAGTTGGTGAGCGGAAGGTTGCAATAAATATATTTAATGAAAGAAACACATAGTACTGTACTATGGATAAAAAGGTTACTAAATGATTTCCCAAAGGGCAAACATTGAGTGGAGGGCTTATTAATGATTTAGTGTGCTCTCCAATGTTTGAATTTCTGCTGCTGATGCTAAAACTAGAGCACATGACATTCCGAATTACCAGTTCAGTATTTTTATCAGGTACTAATTGTCAATTTCCAGTTTTACAGAACAAAAATATATTCTGTAATTATAGTTGCCATGGCATGCATAATTCTGTAGCATTCATTGACATTTTGGGTGTGCACTAACCCTTGGTTTTGCTTAATCACATCACATGGCCTGCTCTGTTTGAAGACTGTTTACATGAAAACACAAATACGTCGTGCTTATCAATTCATGATAGACAGTGACATGCTACTTTATTTTCTGACTCATGAGAAAGATGGTCTTATCTTGACATGCATTTATTTGATATTAACTTTCGTTGACCCAACCTATTCCTTGCCTTGTTTTATTCAAATTACAACTAATCCAGCATTTCAAAATAAATTGCAGCTGGAGTTCCAACTGAGAATATACTATATCTTGGAGGCCCGAACATTGCCTCAGAGATTTATAACAAAGAATATGCAAATGCTCGAATCTGCGGGTCCAACAAGTGGAGGAAACCTCTCGCTAAGTTTCTGAGACAACCACATTTCATTGTCTGGGATAACAGTGATCTTGTTACACATGAGGTGATGGGTGGTTTGAAGAATGTCTACGCCATCGGTGCTGGTAAGAATATTTTCTATACATTCTGTTTGTTTTCCAAAATATTAACTATCTGTGTAACAGTAAAGTAATTAACTAATCCCACTAACGAACGAATGGAGTTGCTGCTTTCTCCACTGATCCTTCCATGCAATCATGGATTTGCCATATGTTCAGATTTTACTTGATTTGTTTAATTCACACCATGATCTCTTGCCTCCATTGGTCTGGATAGTTGAGTTTATTTACTTATTCTTCCAATCTGGAACAAACCATTCATCTAGTCTGAGAAGCTCATGACTATCTGAAAACTTGCTTCTTCCATTCTTGTTTGAACTGTGGTCTCTATTGATTTGAACTGTACTCTTTCAAACTCCGGTTCGTTGCCTTTGTCTAGCCTGGATGAAAATGTACTGTTTCATATTTGCCACAAAGGCACAAACTGCTATGGGTATGCGAAAGATAGTTAATGCAAATTTGGTTGACCACGTATTTACAAGTACATATTCTTTTGCATTATACCAACTCGACGTTCACCAGAGTTCTGTTTGAAGACTGTTTACAAGTTATAGTTTTTTCTCTCTGTGTTCAAGGTATTTGTTATATGTCATGTTTTGAGATTAATAATAACCCACTTTCTGTTCCAGGAATGGTTGCAGCTTTAACTAATGAGAGTGCAACAAGCAAGTCGGTGTATTTTGCTCATTGCACGTCAGAGATGATATTCATTACTCATTTGCTCACAGAACAACCCGAGAAACTTGCTGGCCCTCTGCTGGCTGATACTTACGTTACTCTCCTGAAAGGTCGCAATGCGTGGTATGGGCAAATGCTAGCGAAGGGAGAACTGAGCCCTGACATGGGTGACAGCATCAAGGGGAAGGGGATGATTCAGGTTATCTCATAACATTACTCATCATTTTCCCCGAAAGTTATATGAATTTTGAGCATATTTTTGAAGAATGCTGAAAGTCGAAACTTGCAAAAGATATCATATCATCCTGGATATAACCTGTTCATTTTTCACTGGACAGGGTATCTCTGCTGTTGGTGCATTTTTTGAGCTTCTCAGTCAACCCAGCTTAAGTGTGCAACACCCAGAGGAAAATAAGCAAGTTGCTCCTGCTGAACTGTGCCCGATCCTGAAGAGGCTTTATAGAATACTAATAAAAAGGTGTGTGCTCTGTTTTACCATTATGGCTATGGTGCTCTGGGCTCCATCGACTATGTACAGTATGCACGAGGAATGCAGTTCACAACTTCACATCCTTCACTGCTTCTAGCTGTTTCCATTTGCCAGTGTGAATAAACTGTAGACAGTATACTAAACTGTAGTAAGAAAACAATCACCTTTCTTCATGAACTCAACATAGCTCCAGCAGGCAGAAGTTTTAAGTTTATGGGCATAAGGAGCTCAGAAGTACTGTGTACTTGTTGACATTTCATTTCATTAGTAGGTGTTCTTTAGATTTTCCTTGAAATACTGGTTAAAACTCTAAGCAGTTTCTTTTATGGCGCTTGTGTGCATTTGGCATAACGAACTTGTTTTGTAACATGTCAAGGTCAGTCATCAGCTTTTTCTAGAACTTAGTGAAACACATCTGATTCAACCAACAATGTATTTTTTTAACTCACTGTTTTGATCTACAGGGAGCTCTTGACAAGCGATATTCTGCAAGCCCTGAGAGATGAAACCATGAATGATCCTCGTGAAAGGATTGAGATGGCGCAAAGCCATGCATTCTACCGCCCCTCTCTCCTAGGAAAACCATGACCTGTTCGTCCTGTATATGATTAGAACATAAACAAGGTTGGATGAGACCTATAGTTTGACATGCTTAGCATCATTCATTATTAAGCCTGAAGAAGGTGATTGTCGGTGGCCTTTCTGTGAACTGTGAATCCCATGGGGCTTATTTTCTGGAATTATTCGTACTTTGATTATCATGCCGTACAACAGTACAAGAGAGAGTGCACAGAGTCAATAAAGAATTCCCTACACGCCATGTGTGAGTTTCATGGGGGCTCAGGCCCTCATCGTTTGGCCAAATACGGACAATACGTTAATGTATTATCCGCATTTGGATAATAACTTAGGAATAAAACTTTTATCTATGCATTCTTAGCGATTTAAATGACAATACTGAAAAATAAGCTTTGATGATAAAAAAACTTTAACATTAAGTTTTAAAATTTAAAAGAGAAAACGATGGGGCCTTATTTTCCAGGGACTGTTCGTGCTTCTTTGATCATAGAGTCAATAAACATTTCCTACACTCCATTTATAAGACCCGCTGGATCAGAGAACTTGAGGAATTATTCCATCATTGTAATTAACCTTCGTTTTGCTTTGGTGCTCCAGTATTGCTGGGTGATAAATCCATGTATGACCTGCATTCCTACAACATTTAATTGAATTTACCTTCTCCCGACTGTTTTGTTTCGCTTATAACGAAAATGCAATACTTGTGTAATAGTGTAAACCTGCGCATTCAAGCACTTGTTAAAAATCTGTAGTTTAGGGGGTGCTGAATTATGTAAATTTGCATTGTCGAAGGGGACAAAATTGAGTACAAATATTTGTTCTCTTTGGGCTGCACACGCACGATCATAAATTCTGACAAAGGGTCTGTTTAGTTCCCTTCAAACTTCAAACTTCAAACTTCAAACTTCAAACTTCAAACCAATCACATCGAATGTTTGGACACATGCATGAAGTATTAAATGTGGATAAAAAAAAACCAATTACACAGTTTACTTGTAAATTGCGAGACGAATCTTTTGAGCCTAATTGCATCATGATTTGACAATGTGGTGCTACAGTAAACATTTGCTAATGACGGATTAATTAGGCTCAAAAGATTCGTCTCGCAATTTACAGGCGGAATCTGTAATTTGTTTTGTTATTAGACTATATTTAATACTTCAAATGTATGTCCGTATATCTGATGTGACCTGATGTGATGTTTTTTTTCAAAAACTTTTTGAATCTAAACACGGGCAAACTTCTGCAGTTGCACAGACTCCTACTTGAATTCTTGTGCAGATATGCGATGATTTCGAGTTGGACTGCCTCAACGACTGCTGGTGCTGGGCTTCCGGGCGGCCCAAGAAACGCACAAACGGAGAGTCGGAGTCCGAGTCGGAGTTGGATATTTCCTCCCGTCTCCTATAAAAACTCGTCTACACTGCCACCCACCCAAGGCCCAGGCGCAGGCAACCACCCCACCCTTCTCGAAATCTCTCCGGTCCCAAACCCACCAGGCCACCACTCGTCGTCTCCTCCTCTACTTCCACTTCCACTCTGCTCTCCCCTCCCATCGATCCCTTCCTGCCGCTCCGGCGAAGGCGAAGGCGCGGATCGGCGTGATGGCGGCGCCCTCTCCCCCACCCGTGGCGGCGCTGGAGCAGATGAGCAGGACCAAAATGTTCGGCGGCCACAACCTCCGTTTCCGCCACCAGAGCGCCACGCTCGGCTGCCCCATGACCTTCTCCGTCTTCCTCCCGGCGTCACCGGCGTCCGACCTCCCCGTAAGCGCCTCGCCTCGTCTCGTCTCCTCCGCAGCCTCGAGATCTGACGAGGGTTTCGTGTTACCGCGTGGTGCGCGCAGGTGCTGTACTGGCTCTCGGGCCTCACATGCAACGACGAGAACTTCGTCACCAAGGCCGGCGCGCAGCGCGCCGCCGCCGCCCACGGCATCGCCCTCGTCGCCCCCGACACCTCCCCACGTACGTGAGACCTGATCCCCCTCCCGTCGCGTCCTATTTGTAGGGTTTATGTGTTCCGGAGTGGTATTCAGGAAACTTGTTTGGGGGAATTTTGATTGTCTGGCGTGAATTTGCTGGATTACCCTTTGAGCAACTGGAGTATCCTTTGAGAGAGAATTTTAGGGTCACTGGCTGTTAGTTTGTATCAGATTGCTACTGCTAAGTTTCATCGAATTTGCTTACTGTCTATTAGGAAAACCGAAAGGGGCCAGAGTATACTGATGCACTCATGTGCATTGTATTTGACACAGTAGGGATAGGGAGTCTCCATGGAGGCGGTGCATAAACCATTGAGTACCCGTTGAGAGAGATTTTAGGGTCACAAGCTTAACTGCTGTTAGTTTTATCAGACTGCTGCTGCTAGGTTTCATTTAGTTTGCTCACTGTCAATTAGTACAGCCGAAAGGGATCAGAGTATACTGATGCACTCATGTGCATTGTATTTTACACAGTAGGATCGCTACTGTAGGGAGTAGGGAGTCTCCATGGCGGCAGTGTATAACCATTCTTCTGTTATTTATTTATTTTTTAGGGTTAGACTCATGTGTTCTGAACACTGATTCCTATGTAGATGGCTTCACAGCATGTGGTCATACATGATGCTAAAACATACAGTAGTAAAATCACGCAGTTGGGTCTGTCACTGCAGCAGTGTTTTGACATGTAGACGATCATGATATTATGCCACTAACGTGATATGACTTCCCTGTTGCCCTTGACCATATGCATTGCAGTTCTTTAGTACTTTCCTGCAGTTTATTGGCTTTTATTTTTGTGATCTAGCTATTTTGTTTGTATGTGTGAGCGCGTGCCTATCTGTGTATCCATGACTTATGCTATTATGTGTTAGCTTTGCCCAGGAGTCACTCCCTCACCACACACGTGAGGAAGAAGAAGAGTAGCAAGAAACAAACTCAGTTTATGGCGACGAACACCCAGTGACGAACACTTTATTGGCTTGGTGATTTTGATGACAGAAACACACTCTACACCAAACACATTGTCTACTGCAGCTTTATACACAACGGCGACGCAGCGCCCACGCACCCACGTCTGCTATCTTCACGCGCACTTACGCCTGAAATCCGATGACCCGGCCTGCACTCGTTCGTGAGCCACTCGCTCCTCCGCGAGACTCGGTCTGCCATGCAGAACTTGAGCTACGCTCCCGCATCATCCGCCGCGCTTTGACTGCTTACAAACGAACAAACGCACGCGACACACACACGCTGCACACAGCCTGACCAAAACACACACAGTCAGGTTTATTTCCTAACAATCACCCCCCTAAACCTGACTCACCACATTCGGACCTACAGAAGCATTGGCTCGTCGTCGGCGTTGGCGAGCAGTGTCTGCTCCTTCCTCGGCTTGCGGCAGTCCCTGGAGAGATGCCCACGAACGCCACAGTTATAACACTTTCCTCCTGAACGGCGTCGACGCGGACTCGCCTCCAAGCTTGCACTGCTGCCGCCGTCGTCGTCGTTGTTTCGGCCTCCGTCCTTGGTGTCGTCGTCGCTTGTACGCTCCTTGTTGCAACGTTGTCGCCGCCTCGCTTCCCACTGCTCCTTCGTGAGAAGTAGTTGCCCCGCGTGGCCTGCATTGGTCGCCTCTTGGTCCTCGGCGTCTGCGTCCTCCGCCACCTGCAGTCGGCCAACGAGCTCCTCGACGGTCATGGTGTTGATGTCGGCGAGCATCTTGATTGCCACCGCAACCTGCTTCAGCCTCTTGGGGACGACACGCAACATCTTTTTGACGACACGGCTGTCCTCCATCGCCTCACCGAGCTCGCGCAGGCTGGCGACAAGCCCGTTGATGCGCATCGCGAAGTCGCCGACGTTCTCTCCGTCACGGAACGCCATGTTCTCGAACTGCTTCATGAGATGTTGGACACTCGCAGCCTTCATGCGGTCGTCACCGGCGTGCATCTTCTTCACCGCGTCCCACGCCAGCTTCGCCGACTTCTTCACGGCGAGCCCGGCCTTCATCTCCCTTGGAGCGGCGCGGATGATCATGGCCAGCGCGCGCCGATCCTTGCCCCGGTCCTCGCTTCACCGCCTCCATCGCGTCCCACTGCTCCAACGCCTCCATGCTCACCTGCATCACCAAAGACCATTCGTGGTAGTTAGTCCTTGTCAACAGCGGGAGCTCCACGGCGCTGGAGTTGGCCATGACGCGCTCGGCGACGGCCGAGCTCGAGCCATCTCCGATCTTCGGTGGCGAGCTATCTCCGATCTTCATCAACCTTGCTCTGATACCACTGTTAGCTTTGCCCAGGAGTCACTCCCTCACCATACACGTGAGGAAGAAGAAGAGTAGCAAGAAACAAACTCAGTTTATGGCGACGAACACCCAGTGATGAACATTTTATTGGCTTGGTGATTTTGATAACAGAGACACACTCTACACCAAACACATTG
This sequence comes from Oryza officinalis, assembly GCA_008326285.1. Lineage (NCBI taxonomy): Eukaryota > Viridiplantae > Streptophyta > Magnoliopsida > Poales > Poaceae > Oryza > Oryza officinalis. Next base: position 66,656,079 of record BDMV01000001.1, read on the forward strand.
TCTACTGCAGCTTTATACACAACGGCGACGCAGCGCCCACGCACCCACGTCTGCTATCTTCACGCGCACTTACGCCTGAAATCCAATGACCCGGCCTGCACTCATTCATGAGCCACTCGCTCCTCCGCGAGACTCGGTCTGCCATGCAGAACTTGAGCTGCGCTCCCGCATCATCCGCCGCGCTTTGACTGCTTACAAACGAACAAACGCACGCGACACACACACGCTGCACACAGCCTGACCAAAACACACACAGTCAGGTTTATTTCCTAACATTATGCTGATTTATGTTTGTTCTGGAGATGTTTTCTACTACATGGAAGCATTTATATTGTCTTCTACGATGATTGCTGTACTTTAGAAGTTCTGCTGTACATAATAAATATTTAACAATGCTTATTCCTAAAGGAGGTTAAATGACCTTTATGTAGCCATGTACCAGCACTTCCCAAATTCTTATTGCCTAAGATATGTGTTTCTGAAAGCTGATTCCATCAGAACAGTGCTTCTGGTTTATGGATCTTGGCTACATCACATCCATTGTAGATATTTAGTTGGATTTAATATGTGTCAGGTGATGTTATCAACTTTAATGGCAAGAAAAAAAAAGATCCCCCTCTTGGCAAGGACATCTATCTATGAACTATATTACTTTCTTGCTTTGGATGTGGTTTTATATATAAATGTCGGTTCATCTACCTGGTTTGGAGTTTATCTCAATAGCTTTGGTAACATTTTGCTTTGATTGTAAAGTTCTGACACCTCCCTTGTATGCTCAATGTGATTTGCACAGCTATTATCCTTTACATATTTGCTAATTCAGTTCAGTTCCTTCTCTTATTGCTCTGTTCCTTTCTTCATGCAGGTGGGCTTAATATAGAGGGAGAGGCAGACAGTTGGGATTTTGGTGTTGGTAAGAATTTAATCTACAGTATTCAATTGTTGTGCTCTTTGCGTTCTATACCATAAAATAACATGTTGCATGGTCTTTCTTTGCCATAAACAATGGACTATCTCTTTGTTGGCTTTGTTTAGATGATTCATGTCCTAGAAAACATTCATCTGTTGTCCTAAATCTGTAAGATATGTCCTTTTTTTTGTTGTTCATTGCTGGTTATGTACAGTAGTATGCTCTGCTGAAAATCTATACACATAAATAATGCATTATTCCAGCAAACAATTAATATGGTACATAATATTGTTGGACATAAATGTCTTGTTTTTCTTTTTATCATATCTGATACCCTTTACATTATTATGGATGGAAATGTAATGTGTGTGTTTATGATTGGTTTTCTGAAAAAATGGTTTTCTTTGACTGGAATGAACGTTCTCTTGACTTTCCAAAAATTAATGTTCTCTTTTATCGCAAAACATTCCCTGATTTTGTATCGCAAAACATTCGTTTTCTAAATTTGGTGTTCTATTTTACCTAAAAGACATTCTCTTAGTGTCTTGATTGGCACTTCTATGTGGATTCTAAATCTTTACCTTGGCACTTATTATTGGTTTTTTGTAAGTTGGTGTTCCCTTGCATTCTTTTCTTGTTGTGCTTGACACTTCTATTTCAAATCTTGAAGTTGGTATTTACTATTTGTTTTCTAAATGGTGTTGTATTTTTATTTTGGTTTTATGAAATGTGGTGTTTCTATCGAAAAAGTATTCTCGTTTTTAATGCTTTGACACTTCTATTCGTGGATTCTAAAGCTTTCACTAGGTACTTCTAATTCTCATTGGTTGTTCGCTAGTAGTTTTTTTTTTGCTAAAAATGTTTCTAGTTTGTTTTTCAAAATCACTTTTCCTTTTCATTGCCATCATGTTGTATGTTTTGTGAAATATGGTTTTTGCTTGCTATAAAAAATACTCTCTTTTTTAATACTTTGGCTCTCAATTTGTAGTTTTGGAAGTTATTTTGTTTTGTAAAAAGAAGTTTGTAGTTAGTTTTTCAAACTCATGTTTCCTTCTATGAAGAAATATGTAAAAGCTTTTCAATTTTGTACTTTTCATGAATTTGGTGTTTGCTTTTCTTAGAAGAACATAATTGGTTCTTAATCTTTAACTTGGTACATACTATTGGTTTTCTAAGGTGGCCTATCATTCTATAAGAAAAGCATTGCCTTGGTTTCATGCTTTTATTTGGATTCTAATGCTTTTGAACTTGATATTTGGGATTTGGTGTTTCCTTTTATCAAAAAACATTTTGATATTTTTATCATTTTATCACGGTACTTATTATTGGAGTTATGGAGTTCGGTGTTTCATTTTCTTTATTCTACATCTTCAATTTTTCCTTAGTTTGGTTTTTGTGAAATATGGTGTTTGTTTTCTAGTAAAAAAGTATTCTTGTTTTCAATGCTTTGGCACTTTCTCGTTGTACTTCTTATTCTAATAGGATTTTTGGAAGTTCTTCCGTTTTGCAAAAAAGAATGTTTCTAGTTCTTTTTTCAAAATCGTGTTCCCTTGTATGGAGAAAAAAGATTCTCTAAAGCTTTTCAATTTGGTACTTATAATTGGTTTTCCTATGTTTGTGTTTGCTTTTACAAAAAGAAATTATTTTGGTTTCCCTGTTTAACATTTGTATTTGGATCTTAATATTTAACTTGGTACTTAGTATTGGTTTTCCAAACGTTGGTATTTCCTTTTATCCAAAAATAAAAACATTACCTTGGTTTCTTGCTCCTATTTGGGATCTAAAGCTTTTAGCTTGAACCTATAGTTCGTTTTTTTCTAGAATTTGGTGTACCTTCTAGTGAAAAAAGAGAAAAACATTCTCTTGGTTTCGTGCTTGGTACTTCTGGAATTCTAAATCTTTCGACACAATACTCATTGTTGAATGTATGCTGTTTGATGTTTCATTCTATGATCTTTTTGTTTTCATTCTTGTCATTGCCATTTTGATTTTTTTAAATCTTGAATTTGGTACTTATTTTTGTTTTCTCAAATGTAGTGTTTGTTTCTATTGCAAAAGTATTCTTGTTTTTAATGCTTTGACACTTCTATTCGTGGATTCTCAAGCTTTCACTTTGTACTTCTATTTTGATGTTTCCTTTATCGATAAAAAACAGTCTCTTGGCTTCGTGCTTGTTACTTCTACTAGGATTCTAAATCTTTTAACATTATACTTATTATTGGGTTTATGGAGTTTGGTGTTTTGTTTAATGAACTTATTTTGGTTCCTTCCTTAGTAGTACCATCATGATTGTTCTAGATCTTTAATTGGTTTTTTTGTTTTTTGAAATGTGGTGCTTGGTTCTTTCAAAAAGTATTCTCATTTTTAGTGCTTTGACGCTTCTTTTCTTGGATTCTAAAGCTTTGATGTGTACTTCTAATTCTAATTGGTGTTTTGAAAGTTGTTTTTAGTTCGTTTCTCAAAATCGTGTTTCCTTTTATGGAGAAAACATTCTAAATGGTTTTCCTAAATTTGATGTTTGCTTTTGCAAAAAAAATATTATTTTGGTTGCCGACTTGCATTTGTATTTGGATTCTAAATCTTTAACTCGGTACTTACTTTGGTTTTTCTAAAAGGTGGTTTATCCTTTTTTTAAACAACACCTAAAAGCTTTTAGCTTGAACTTATAGTTTGTTTGTTTGGACTTTGGACGTCCGTTTTATGGAAAAAACATTCTCTTGGTTATCTTCTAGGATTCTAAATCTTCTATCACGGTACTTACTTTTGGATTTATGGAGTTTTGTGTTGTGAAATGTGGGTGTTTGAATTAAAAACTATTCTCTTCTTAATGCTTTGACGCTTTTATTCGTGCATTCTAAAGCTTCGACTTGGTACTTCTAATTCTAATTGGTTTTCTAAAAGTTGTATTATTTTGCAAAAAAAAAGTTCCTAGTTAGTTTTTCAAAATTGTGTTTTCTTTTATGCAAAGAAACATTCTCCAAAGCTTTTCAATTTGGTACTAATAATTGGTTTGCTTTTATAAAAAAAACATTATTTTTGTTGCCCTACTTGCATTTGTATTGACTCTAAATTAACTTGGTACTTACTATTAGTTTTCTAAAAGGTGGTCTATCTTTTTATCTTGAAAAAAATAAACATCAAAGAAACATTCTCTTGGTTTTGTGCTTGGTGCTTCAAGGATTGTAAATCTTGTTATTGGTTTTATGGAGTAGGTGTTTTGTTTTTTGACCTCCTTTTGGTTTCTTTCTTGTAAATACCATTTTGATCCGTCTAGATCTTCAATTTGGTTGTAAGTTTGGTTTTGTGAAATGTGATGTTTGCTTCTATCAAAAAAGTATTCTCGTTTTTAGTTCTTTGATGCTTCTATTCGTGGATTCTAAAAGCTATCACTTGCTTTCTAATTTGTTTTCTACAAGTAGTTTTGTTTTTCAGAAAAAATGTATCTAGTTGTTTTTCAAATCGTGTTTCTTATTATAGAGACGTTCTCTAAAGCTTTTCAATATAGTACTTATAATTGGTTTTCCTAAATTTGGTGTTTGTTATTATAAAGACATTATTTTGGTTTCCCTGTATGACATTTGTATTTTGATTTTAATTCTTTTACTTGGTACTTACTATTGGTATTCTGAAAGATGGTCTATGCTTTTATCCTAAAAAAATATTGCCTTGTTTTCATGCTTCCATTTATACTATGAAGTTTTAGCTTGAACTTATACGTTTTTTGGAATTTGATGATGTTTCCTTTTATCAATAAAACATTTTCTTTGTTTCATGCATGGTACTTCCACTTGGATTCTAAATCTTTTATCATTGTACTTATTATTAGATTTATTAAGTTTGGTGTTTTGTTTTATGTCCTTTCTCTTCTATCGAAAAAGTATTCTTGTTTTTAATTTAACACATTCGTGGATTCTAAAGCTTTCACTTTGTACCTCTAATTCTAATTGGTTTTCCAAAAGTTTTCATTTTACAAAAATGTTTCTATTTTGTTTTTCAGAATCGTGTTTCTGTTTATGGAGAAAAAAAATTCTCTAAAGCTTTTCAATTTGGTAACTTATAATTGGTTTTCTGAAATTTGGTATTCCCATTTATTGAAATAAAGAAACCCATTTTTGTTTGTAACAATTTAATTTGTTATTTTGATTCATGTTGCCCCTAAAAAGATTCTTATGGCTTCTTGCCCGACTTCTCATTGGATTCTTAACTTTAACTTGGTATTCTCTAATTGTTTTTTTTTGAAATATAGTGTTTTGTTTTATTGAAAACATCTCTAATTTAATATTTAACTTTTATTTGGATTCTATAGGTCCAGTTTGTTCTAGTGTTTTATCTTGCTTCACAAATCTATTTGTCTAAAGCATTTATCTTGCTTGTTTTATTAAAAAAAATGTGTCATTTTCAACAATTTTATTTTGATTTTGAAACAAAGTTTGGTACTATTGCTTTTCTGAATTTTGGTGTTCTCGATAAATGGAAAAGTCAGTTTCATGCATATAACAATTTAATTTTATATTTTGATTCCTTCCCAAAACTAGTGTTTCCTTTTGAGGAAAACATTCTCTCGGTTTCTTGCTTGAGGATTTCATTTTGGATTCTGAACTCTAAATTGGCATTTCTGTTTAAAATAGTAATTGTAATTGCCACTTATATTTGGGTTCCGCTAGTTCAGTTTTACATTTTTCTAATGTCTGTTCCCTTTTGTCAGTTCTTTGTGAACCTTGTTACGATAATGCAAGCTATTTGTCATGTAATGCTTGTCATGTAGTTGCTATTTCACTGCATGCTTTATGCTTTGAAGATTGCTGGGAAAGAAAAACATCTATTGAAGGAAATCACAGACTAGGCCTTAGGCTTAGTACTACCTCACTTGGGCACAAATTTTTATTTAGCAAGTGCAGTTTGGTTTGCTCTCTGAATGAAAGTAGTTTGGATAATACAACACAATCAAGGTATTGTTATGCAATCTTGAATAACAATTCAATGATGAGCAATGTCAAGATTTGCACCTGCCATGGGATCCAACTAGAGTTGAGCTTTGCATACTCTCTTGCTATCGGCTTGCCGAACCTTCCATCTTCTACCTTCAAATCCCCACTACTGCACTCGAAGGTTCTGTTTCAATTTCAATTCAATCCCCACTACTGCATTTGAATTGGTGAAGTGTGTTGCTAACAGAGCTTCACCGCGGGAATGGCTTGTGGTGCTCCACATCGAGTAAACAACAAAGTAGTGAATGAAAATAACCACAAGTATATCTGTTTACTAACACATCATTTATCACCTGTGTTTTCCTCATCATATGCTCAAAGGTCGAGAAATTCCTTGGGAACTAGGGGCCCAAATTTTCAATGAATTTCCCTACAATGCCCTTGATTGTCTCTATCGGAGCTTGATGGAAGGCCTTGATGTTGGAGTGGTCGAAATCTAGATGGGCGGATTGGAACTCATGCCAAACGTCCAAGTGATTCATTAAATTTCATATTAGAGTTCACAATACCAGGTCGATAGATAGGCAAAATCCATATTTCATAGATAGTAGATAATAAGGCTACATGGAGTATTTCACCTAGGCAATGCAAGCTCTAGCGTGTGTATCTATGAAATGTTCACCGGTTCATAGGTACTCTATAGCGAGGTGCTTCCCCCTCTTGCCAGGAAGGTTGTCATTGTCAGAATGACCAGAGTTCCTAGCACGCTGAAAAATATCAGTGATGCTGCAATGCGAAAGGGGCAACTGAACATACCATACCAGATGACCCATTGCGTTGTGGCGTGAAATGTTGAAGCTGCAATTTTTTCTTTGTTCAACATCTCATGCCGTAAAGCAGTGAAACACATTGCATTCCGTAGATGCCCGTGCTATTGCTTGCATTGCCCACATGAAATATTGCATGTAGCCTTGTTATATGCCATCTATGAAATGTAGATTTTGCCTTTCTATCGGCCTAGTATTCTGAACTATAATATGAAATTTAATCTATCGAATAGCAACTTAGCATGAGAGTGTCATGACTCATGAGGCTAGTGTTTGACTGAATTTGTGCTACATTTATACGGTGGACTCACTTCGCGATTGTCCTGTTCATATAGTGTAGTCAGTTGGCGACTCTAGTGGTGACTTATTATGCACTACATAACGTTGACTTTATGCAATGTATATGCAGCTAACATAAAGGAAAGAGTAGATACTGTGGCATGAGGTTAATGTGACTTATTGTGCACTACATAAAGTTGACTTTATGCAATGTAGATGCAGCTAACATAATGAATGAGTAGGTACGGCGGACACCCTTCGGCATGAGGTTCGTGGAATGCCTGGTACAAAGTTCTGTACCTAAAAGTTACTGATTTTGATTGCCAGTTTAGTAGTTTTTTTGTTGCATGGGGACTGATAAGATTATGATTGTTGTAACTATGATTTTTGTAAATGAATAAAATTAATATGTATTAGAAGTATCCCCCAAATCCAATTTTTTAAAGTATCCCTATCCATGTAACACCGTTAGATTGTTAAGAATACTTGGATTTTATTTTCAAGTAAAACCTGATTATCAAGGTTATAATATATTTTTAATTAGAAACGTAAGGTTACATTTGGAACTCAAGGTATGTTCCCATAAATTAGGGGAAAATCTCCACATTTGGCCCCTGAACATTTTGGTCTGATTGTGGTCCCTCAACTACAGGTCTCAACTCTCAAAACTGTCAACATTTCATCCCTGCAATGACAGATTATTTGGTGTGGCTCATGATCCCACCATTGTCCTATTCTTTGCAACCCTACACTTCCGTCTAAGTGATCAATTACTCTCTATCTTCATCTCTCCCTCCAAGTGTTTCCTGGTTCCCCCATGCGTGACAGCGCAAAAGTTAAGGCACTTAATGGTCTGGATCGGCTGAGCTGTCATACAGGCGCACAAATCGATGGCGGACTCAAGAGTTGCAGCCATGGATTGGTTTCTTTCTTGCCCTCGATGTACTCTTGATGGTGTGTTTTATGGTTGTCTTTTTCTAGAATTTCTTGATCGAGCTGCCACTGCAACAAGAGCTGTTTTTGTGGGTTGTTGGTATCTATCCCTTTTCTCGTTTTCCTGTAGCTTCCTTGATAGATTTGTTTTGTTTGATTTGAATTATTTGGGTGATAGATCTACTTTGTCAGATCATAACTACTATGCCATATCAATTCTCTCAACCAAGCATTGTAATGTTTGCGACATGGTTATTAAGGCATCGCTATGGCGTCATGGTGCTGGCCGGAGTGCATGGCATCCCTCCGCCAAATAAACCTATCTATGGTGACCACAACTTCTCACTTGGAGAGAGAAGGGGGATGAGGACATATAAGAGGTAGGACACGAGGATTTGCTTGGAACCCTAGCAGTGGTCGCTTAGTCTCCAAATCGTGGTTCCGCTCGTGCCAGATCTGCTCCATCGCACTTCTGGTGCCCTCCCTATCGCAGTGTAACATCAGCGGTGTCCACCTTGTCATGACGTATGTGCGAAGGCGAGAGGCGGAGCTCTGTGTGGATGCCTGTCGCTTATGACTTGTTTGGCAACTTGAGGGAAGAGGATTGGGAGTTTAGACGAGGGAATTGATGGTGAGATTAACATGGGAATTTGATTTTTAGTCCCAATATCTTGGTACAGGTGGTGGGACTTGATAGGGAATTTAGTTGAAGATTAGATCTTTAATGAAAACGGATGGTTGAGATTTGTTTAGGCAAAGTAAAGGAGGAATTCCCTCCCAATTACCACCCCTTACCTAAGTATTGAAAAGGAGGGAGTTCCTCAATTCCCCATCCCCATCCCACCAAAACTCCCATGTCTCCCAACCAAACAAAACAGTTAATAGCCCCATCCCTTTGAACTCCCAGCCCCTCCTAAAAACTCCCCACAACCAAAAGGGCTGTTAGGGTTGAGAGAACTAGAAGAGGAATAAAGTAACTTATAGATGAAATTAGGGTTCCCTTCCACTATTCCACGTCGCCACCTCTGGTGTCCATGCGACAATGTGTCCATCGCTACCCACCAGCCTCCTCCCACCGGCGCTCTTCTTTGCTATGTGCTGCTCCCTCCCTTTCTCCAGCTGCTCTTTCCCCATTTTTCCTTCTTCCCATCTCAATTATTTCCCATCTCTCCTATAATCTCTAGTAAACACAACAATATATATGTCGTCGCCATGCCTTACGCTATATCGCTAAGGCGCTATGGCGGGTGTGTAGCGCCTTGCCTCGCCATTCTGCCTTAATAACATTGGTTTTCGAGTATAATTCTTTAGTGAACATTAACAAATTACATTAGTGTTATCTTCTGTTGAACCAAACATTATCCAAGTTTGTTTCTCCTTCAAAGTTCCATCATATTCCTAAATTGATGAGAGTCAACTTCTAGAAAATTAGTAGTTATTCCAAAAACATATTTTGAAGTCTGTGCTATTTAAGCAAGGAATTTTGTGTGGCTCAATACCATGCTTTATACCTGACAATGCTAGCATGGAATTAGTATTTATTACAGGCCTACTCAAGAGGTAGCTGTGGGCATATAATATTTTTTTAAAAAATATTTAGGGATTTTGACCTGAAAGTGTGATTATTCAGCCACAGCCCACCACCCTTGTTCTTTTTATCCTCTCACTAGCATTCGCTTGGGTGTTGTCCCTTGTGTTGCATGTAGGAGCGCTTAAAATGCCTTAAAAGAGGCCAAGCCATCTCCTGGCAATATAATCCAACTATAACAAGGATATCTTATCCCCAACAAGAACATAAACATGGCATGTCATACGTCATTGATGCGATTGCATCTAGGGTATATCATTAATAAGTTGCTGTCCTAGCCCTTCATGCGTTGCACAAGGATGATGGTCAGTATGCTTGTAAGTGGCCAGTGATCCAATTTCATCGCTCATTCTGTCAAAAAAAAAAACACATAGGACCACATTGTCCTGGATCCTTCTTGAATATTTGGTAAATTGGAAACATCTCGTCCAGCACTAGCTCAAACCAAATACTTGGACAATCTTGCTCATCCCTGGACCAAACACTACCCAAATCAGTAATAGCTTTACATGCATGTCTGAATTCTATTAGTATGCTTATTTTCATGCGTGCTTGTTATGACATAAGGTTTGTGTTGCATATTGAAATGATGGTCTGTTTGATTGCAAGATATATTGTTGGTAAATTCCACTTTCATGCTGGCATAGTGTTTGCATGATGATGTTGAGTGACATGAGTCACTGAGGAAACAATATGTACTATGCTAGGATTGTTCATTTCCATTATATATTAATGCATCTGAATATGGGCTGAACTTAACCAGAAAATAGCACGACTGTCATAGCAAAGATGTGTTTATATCATCCCCTGAGACTCCAATGACATGGCTGATATATGATGCTCCTAAGTTATAGCAGTTATGGATTTAATAGATCCAATTAGAAATAGTGTGGATATGTATGATCTTGATGATGCATAATTGAATATGTGATGTTTAGTCTTGATATGATTTCTGTTTTGAGTTTGTAAAGAAGTTATTCCATGTTTTTTCTAGTCAGAAATGACAGTAGTTCTAATGCAATTTGACGCTCTGGTTTTCTCTTGGAGAACATTTTGTTCGTTTTGGAAGAATATATGAGCACCATTTGAAGTTCTATCTAGCATGTTAATAATGATGGGCTTTCCTGTCTGTGAATATGGTTGGATGTGTTTCTGTTTTAAAATATTGATAAGTGCTGGATTTTATTTGAATACCACAAATAAAATCCATTTAGCATGTTGACAGTAGACTTACCTATCTGAATATGGTTGTATGTGCTTATTGTTTCTATTTTCACTATTGTCAAGTACATGCTGGATTTTGTTTGAATTCAATAAATGAAATCGATTTAGCATGACAATGGACTTTCCTTTCTGTGAATATAGTTGGATGTGCTTACTGTTTCTATTTTAACCATCAATGAGTAGGTGCTGGATTCTATTTGAATGCCACAAATGAAAAGTGGAAAAATTGGCGCATGTATGACTATATTGTGAAGGAGCTTCCAAAAGTTTTAAGTGACAACTTTGAACAGCTGAACACTTCACGGGCATCTATTTTTGGGCACTCAATGGGAGGGCACGGTGCACTAACGATCTACTTGAAGAACACTGATAAATACAAGGTACATTTTTTATGCCATTTGTTAAGACATCCACATCTAGTAAGTCCTACCTATGAAGTGTTTTCAAGTGAATCTACAATTTAGAAATCTCCCCAGTTATTATTGACAGCTATGGCATTTCACAGTTCATCTCACTTGGCTTTATTGTGTTGTCTCACTTCAGTCGGTGTCTGCATTCTCTCCGGTTGTCAATCCAATCAACTGCCCTTGGGGTCAGAAAGCATTCTCGAACTATTTGGGCCCAACTAAATCAGATTGGGAGGTAATTCCTCTTTAGAGACAAAATCTCTCTTGCTCAGTCCTTCCCTCACCCTCGTGGCCTCGCTCTGCCTCACACATTGTTGTACCCAACTGCAGGAATATGATGCAACCTGCCTGATCAAGAAGTGCAACAAAATTTCAACTCCTATTCTGATTGACCAGGTATGACGTGGCAATGAATTGAGTCAGGTCTGCCTCCTGCATTTATTTTTGGTCCAGCATTCTTTTCTTCTGTTTTTGGAACATGGCTAACCTACTGTTTTTTTTTTCATAAAGTAGTTCTTGCATATAGGACTAATCGCCCATTGTCATGCAAGTAATTGTAGGAGGCAACTAGTCAAATAATTGGGCATAAACAGTAATTTGAAGTTGAACAATTACCTTTGACCTTCAATCGGTTGCCCCTTCGGTGATGAGCAAGTGATGGTTAATCATAACTCATAAGAGGCATTTATCAATTTTATGTGAGCTGGTATACGAGTCTGGAACCTATATTTTTGCACTGCATCATGGCGTGTTGCACCTATTTTAGTTCTGTGGTGTGTAATTGTTAGCTCCTTAAGTGGTGAACATCTACCGTTTAATACGGTTAGTTTCGTTAGGAGTCCATCATATGTTCACGCAATATCACTGTATCTGACATACTTTCTGTTCCATCAGCGTAGCATCCTTTTTCCATCAGGTTGGCACAATAACTGTACAAAGATTATATATCGTGGATTGTGAGTTGTTGCCACGTCATGTCAACAAAACAGCTTGAATAGATTGATTAACACAGCAGTAGGTGTTGATTGAACAAGGTGAAAGTACAGGACCGTAATATAAGTAGCCATTGGCTTGTTGCACACAAACCATTTTTGATAAGTTTTCAGGACCTTTCACTATCATTCATATCCCCCAGTGTGCATCTGTTTGCAAAATTGTCTAATTTGTGTTAGGCTGTTACATGGCTTTCTTAAACTACTCCAAAGAAATGAAGCAAAAAGGAAGTCATCATCTGTAAGATATCTTATTTTCTACACTGGTTTGTGAACTTGAGTAGGGAGAGGACGACAAATTTCTGGCAGAGCAGCTTCTACCTTGCAACTTTGAGGAGGCGTGCAAGGCTGTGGGAGCTCCTTTGACTCTCCGCATGCAACCTGGATACGACCACTCCTACTTTTTCATTGCTACATTCATTGATGATCACATTGCTCACCACTCTCAATTTCTGAAGAGTGCCTGACTACCAAGTCATATGTAAATGAAGCAATGCACAGAGAGAGAGAGAGAGACAGGGGAGGCTTTCAATCCTTCTACTTACTATGCCCTAGCATTATTTCTCTGCCCGGACAATGTCAGGTGCTTTGATAGCCTGAGTCGAACAGTATCTCCAGCTGGAAATAAGATGAATGATTTGGTTTTGCAGGCTATTCAAGTACAGTAGAATTGGATCTTGATACTGCCTTCGCTGTCTTTTACTCTGTAGATATGTTGACCCTGGTGAGCGATTAGAAATGTGGATCAACTCGTCTAGACTTCTACAGGTAAGCAAATCATATGATCGTAGGCTCGTAGCCCATACGAAGATCTATCAGGCCTACTATGTCGATGTCTTCCCATGTCAGTATCAAGCTGCTGCCCCCATTTGAAACCAATTTTTTTCTCCCCCTGAAACCACACTTTTGTGTTGTCTTTAGCTGTTCTTGTATGTATTGCTAGTATATTTACAATTTGCTGCTGTCTTTTGTTACTATACTAGCAATTTGATGCTGTCGTAGCATGCGACATGCAATTGTTTCCTTGTGCAAAGGGACGGTGTAGGGATGGGCATCCAAACAGTTCAAAGCAATGCCGATTTGTGGCAATAACCGTCAGTGGTATATACACTCAATCGCAATTGGCTCAAGCCACCTGACAGTAATGAGCTGACGTAGCATTTGAAACCATTTTTTTTCTCCCCCTTAAACCACACTTTTGTGTTGTCTTTAGCTGTTCTTGTATGTATTGCTAGTATATTTACAATTTGCTGCTGTCTTTTGTTACTATACTTGCAATTTGCTGCTGTCGTAGCATGCAACATGCAATTGTTTCCTTGTGCAAAGGGGCGGTGTAGTCGACGTCAATTATCTGTTTTCGCTTAGCTCCAGCGGCTCGGCTGCAGCCGTGACGATGATGCCAACAGGGTCGGTTTCAGTCGCTGGTTGGAAGCAAGTCCTACGACAGCTGAGCTGAATGAAAAGCCTAGAATCCTAGCAAAATACAAAACTCGGGTGACCTTTTTCCTATGCGTCGTTTTTTTCCTATGTGGTGAGCTCTACCTCTACATAGAAAGAACGTTGCATCAATGCACGTGCGTGATTGCAATAGAAAATTCAGATAAGCAAATGTGACCCAAGCTTGAGTTTGAACCTATTCTTTTGGGGTGAACGATTGAAATTATATAATACTAAAAGGTGAAGAGGTATTCCTTTTTCAGTTTCTGTAACGAGAGGAGATTCAAGATATGACTGAAATCTTCCAAATGCTATATTTGGTGAGCTTTTTTTTTTTACCTCTTGATCACTGGAACATTGTTGGTTCACATGATTCCAAAATGTGACCATGCGTCTGCACTAGCGGCTGTTGGCGCTGCCTGCCCTAAGCACTACTAGGTCATCGTGAAACCGGCATACAGTTTTCATGCGTGTGATTAGGGTAGGTACTATACTATCCCTCCCCTTCGCTGTCCTGGACCTGAAACGCAATTCGGCGCGCCGCGCGCGACCACCTCTGTGATGATGCATACATGGTGCTCGTAAAGGGGAAATCTTTAGCCAGGTACGTCCAGATTTGATTCAACGGTCCTCCGGGACCGAGCTAATAAATCAGGCTACCATGGTGCTCTGCCCTCGCAACCACTGGAAGGTGTGCACTCTTTGCTAGAACTGGGTAATCTTTGAATTTGTCATGTCATGGTGAATGGATGCCGTATGGTAATATTTGTCGTGTTGCATGTTTGCATAACATCATATGTGCTTCAAAATTTATCGATAGAGAAGTGCTTGTAAAAACATTAAATTAAATTACATAGTACATATCGAAGACAATACTCCCTCCATAGTTTGTTTAGCAGAGAAATCAGGTTGTGGAAAAAAAGACTATAGTGCTCCTCGTCAAGGGATGGTTGGGGTGGAACGGTGGTTAGGGTATGATGAAAAGAAATTTAAATGCAAGATGATTGATAGGACAAAGCGCTTATATTTTTGTTCAAATTTAAAATACTTTTAAGTGCTTATAGTGTTTTGGAATGGAAAAAGTAGTAATCAGTCAAGCTGTCTATGTGCCAACGTGATGGCGTTAGTGAGGTCAGAGGATCAAATCAGGAGAAAACGTTGAAGAGGAAACATCTTTATTTTCTTTCCCTATCTGTGAATCAGGGTTCTCACATCGCACCAGGAAGAATCATCGTTTTTTTCCACCCGTCAAGCTCAGCTCGAGTAGCTGTTCCGAGTGCAATGAATTGTATGTGATGCATTGCAGGCGCCATGCTGCTGTCTGTGCAGAAACTGCAGATGCCTCGGTGACTGTCCATCCACCGTCGCTTTCGGACGCAACGGTGGTAGATCGCGTCAAGATCTCCAGACGTGAACGATCCGTGTGAGTGTGATGCATGCGATTTTCTTCCTCGCATCATCCTGCTGCTGGTGTGACTCTGGCTGTACATGTGTGTGACTGATGGCCTTGCAATGCACAAGCCTAGTTAGCTAGTTGAGCCAGGTAGACTGTATAGATGGGTCCTTGCTTCGATGGCAGCTGCCTGCGATGCACAAGCTTAGCTGTGTGGTCGAGCACCTGCACTTGTGTAGCTGGTGGCTCACAGGCACCGTGGTGGTGGCATGCAGCCTGTCATTGGCTCAGTGCTTCACCCTCACGCTTCAGCAGTAATCCCTGGCAATACAGGGTTGTTTGCAGTAGGAGCGCAGCAGGGGTTCTACGTTTTCGACGAGAACTGATCGAAAACCGTAAAATTTTGAGGTTTGTGTGTGGGGGCGAAAGTAAATTCCGGTCAAATTTCAAATGTTTTTGAACATTCAAATTTAAAACAGTGAAGTTTGACCGAAAATTAATCAAACTTTGGTCTATAATGTTGTACCGCTTGGGGTCGAAATCTAGCATTCAATCGAAAAGGTGAACCATTGAAATCCACTTTCATCGTCCTACGTCAAATCCTTAAAATTTCACAGTTTCTTATCGGTTTCCAGAAAAGAAAACATAAACTCTAAGGAACAGCCTTATTGCATACAGCACGAACCAGCCTATCTTATTCAGGTCATTTAAAACACAACCAAAAAAATGCTCACCAAGTGTAATGTTTATATTATTTGGTGGAGTCTTCGTGCTAAAGCTAAATCTCACGCTGAGACTCAAGTCTTAAGTCTTATCTCATATATCAGTTACAGTGCTACCTTAATTTTTACCTTACATGATATGTTATTTAATGCCATGAACTCTAGTTGAGAAGGAGCACTCGGAGTGCCTTTAGGCACGAACCATGTCAATTAACGAGGCACATCATCATATTTAGTATATTCATTTTACTAAGTGGATGAGAAATAAAGTTGATATATCTTTGTGACATTTGAGATATATCTTATTTAAATAAAGTATGATATCATGTATAAGATATGGTATGAGAAAAAAAAAGATATTAAATGCCATACAACCTCTTTTGTACTTCCTCTTTTTAAAAATATAAGTATTTTTTTACGTTGTTTTTTAAGTAAAAAATTTAGAAATACTTATATTTTAAAACAAATGAATTATATATTATTTATATATGGCAAACTTTAAGGGGTGTCTTTTGATTACTTGAGCTACCTACCTTGGAGATTGAAGATAGTGCATTTATCTCAGGGTTGAATCTGCCCTAATAGTGCATGGATATTAACTTACTATAGCCTTCTAGGCTTCTAGATCTCTCAAGGCAAATATGATGTTACTTCCATCCTAGCTATATATGAATGCAAAGTGAGATCAGAGGATTGATTAACTGCATTATTTCGTAGTCTCTCGGCTGTGCAATGTACATACATACAGCTTCAAGGTTACAGCTCGTTCTACAGTCTGTGTAGCTTTGTAAATAAAAGGGAATATTACGCCAAGATATGTTCAATAAATATAATCACCAGTGATCTAACAGATATGATGCATCATCGTCTGGATTTAAAGGGTACAGGTCGCGTTCACGAGCCATATTTGATACCACAAATTAACAGAGATGCTTTACATAAAGAGGCAAATCAGATCTCTGCACCTAAACAGCAAATGGTTTTCGACTTCGTGATTTCTTAGGTCATGGAGAATCCCTTGGTGCTGAAGGCTCCCAGCAATCCTAGACATGATGTGAACCAAATCGCCTCCCAAAAGAAAGGCTGCCCGCAGGCAAACCCTACAGTGTATTCTTTTAATTGCTAATCAACATATCAATTCATCCATAGTACTACCTCTGTCCCAACATATACAAAGTTTGGAGGTTACACACATGTATTAAAAAAGTAAGTGAAATAAAATAAAAAGTTGTTATATTTTACAACAAATTTTGAACGCTATATGTTGTATTTTGGGACTGAAGGAGTAAAACATATCAAAGAAAAAAGAGCAAAAAAAAAAAACTATTAATTATGTGCATGTAAATGGTTAATGATGGAGGGGATCTTTAGGCAGATTGGTGGCATGCAACACCTGCTGTTCCTCCCTGACAGGGGCTGGGAGCAAGACAAGGGGGCAGGATTGAGGGTGGAATGTAGTGAGAAGGAGAGACAGGAGTAGAGATGGGCCTAGCCTACACCTCCTGCATATGTAGCCAATTCTTCTTTAAATTTCTTTCATAATTTCCACCACCTTCCCTAGCTAGCTTCTCTCATCTCTGCCCCTACCTAGCTCTTGCACTTGCCCACCCTGCACATACCCACTAACAAGGTGAGGTTTTTAGTCCCAAATGCCATCATGCCTTTGTCTCATGGCAATCCATGATGATAAGATGGGTGATGTGGCACTGGACCAATTGTCAAGAACTAGTGAGTACAGCTAACATAGTGATGTTCATCAGGGATATTTACTTCTTATTAGGGGTTTAGTTGTGCATCACATGGTTTCTCCTTAATAATTGGGTTTAGTTGTGCATCACATGATTTGTTTGTATGCTTTAATTATGATATTCATCACACATGATTGTGCAAATGGGACCGATTGTCAAGGACCATTACACATGCACATATGGCATTCTGAGTATATATTGACAAAAGAAAAGTTTAGGCATGTTTGGAATGCAAGAAAACATAACACAGGAATGGAATTAAAAAAAATCATGAACTTATATGTGCTCCCTTTGTCTTAAGATATAACAACTTTTAGCTAGCCAGAAGTTGTTATATCTTGAAACGAAGAAAGTGATTTTTTTTTCGGACAACCCAATGATAAGTCAAGATAACCATTTATGCATGCAACAGTCATCAAATAGTCGAGCCCGTGACACGGATAACCATTTCAAGAATTCATTGTTGGTTTGCTGACATTGGTTGTCTAGCTAGCCTAGCAACAAAATAATGGAGCCCATGACCCACGCATGTTGCAGTGTTACGTTTCTGTGCATATAATTTGTGTCTGATCCCATAACGTCTAGCTGCTGTATTAGCACAGGATTTATGATTCAGGTAAAAGTTAAGACATGCAGCACAAGAGATGGAAGCTTTTTCTAGTACAGTGGATCCTCCTTTTGGAGTGAGTTGTACAACTATTTGGACTAAAATGGAGGACATTATTTGTCTCATACACAGAGCAAAATGCATGCTGAGGCATATATCTGCTGCTGCATGCATATATATGAATATGAGCCTTTCCACCCCCTCCACCAATGATATGTGCCTCAGAAATGCTCCCCACCTTCAGAAATCAGAATAGGCCATGCCTCCCTTTTACCCAACTTGCTCTCTTGGCCCCTACTTTTCTTAACTTGTGGACTTTGGACAGGAGTAGGGCTAGATTGATGCTGTCCTAGGGTTTCTAGGGTGTACCCACTTTGATTATGCCACCTATATATACTGTAAAAATTGAAGGGCAGAACTTGCTAATAAATTATGTTGCCTCCAAATCAATTATTAGATATTTTGTTAACTCTCAGTAATTAATGAAATAAATCCACCCAGCTGAGTAAGTTTCTATGGAACTAAAATAATTTATTAAGGTTTGAAAGAAGAGGGACGGATTTTACCTGGTTTTACAATTGAGGGATGAAAAAAAGTAAGAGATGAAATATAGATTTTTTTCCAATTTATTTTAACGACATCCTAGACAAATTTATGACTGAATGTAAAAATGTTATATTATTTTGAAGCCATAAAAGACTATATATTTAGTAAAAAGAATAGTATAAAACTTTATTCCCTTAAACTCTAACCGGAGAAGTACGTAATTTGTAATACATATCATTCATTAACATACACCAACCTTGTATAATTAGTGACAATCCCAGATGTTAATTTCCACCCAAAACCTGGGCATTTTTCAGTTGTGTTTGGCATTTTATCGATCTTTGGTTTTTTTTCAGAGTTAATCTACATACATACTGCTAGACGACAACAGTTTGCTTGAAAAAGATTCTGGCAAGTAGTGGGGTTTATAGAAATGAAAACATATATGTTTTCATGTTCTCTTATTTTGTTTAATTAATTCGTGCAGTGTCATCCATGATTTGCAGCCTTTTAGTATTGCACACCTTATTTTCTAATGAGCTCAACAAGGTTCTTTTCTATGTTGTATTTGGACCACAAAGATATACGAGGGAGGCATTATCATATCTAACATACATAGATTGGATTGTGCTTACATCATGTCATCATGCGACTGTAGGCATGATTAAAGAGAATATCTTGAAAATGACACTAAGCAGCATAGAATGAGATAATAATTAATACATGTCGTTATAAAGTACATCACTCCATATATGTCCGTACAAACAAGGGAAACATACATCAAGATCAACCAAATACAGGACAAAAGAATTTGATAACTCCCTCTAATTAAGACACGACATATATACTAAGAGAAAAAATCATAGTGTCTCTCATTAATAGAAAAAAATATATGTTGCCAGAGATAGGAAAGTAAGAAGTATTAAAGGCATAAAACATATTTAATACTCTAACTTGAGGTAAGGGTCTACCGATAAACCTTTTAAGGTCGGAGATAGTATAATTTATACAAACCTGTTTTCTAAGAGAAAAGGACACGCATCCAAACAAATGTATGTTCATATATATGTTAATGCAGAATTTCAAAATGGCCGTTAGAGACGCTTGGATCATCTTTCGATCGAGGGATATTGCTCACAGTTTGCCTTCTTGATTGTCATTTTAAGGAAATTTCCTATCCATTTGCACAACTATCTATACTATTTTAAATGTTGATAGTAGTGCTAGCTATTCCATCACTCCTATCATTGACGTGCGAGCCCCTATTTTCAGTGAAAAATCAAACTTCCTTGTCTCCTGCTGTGAGAGCAAGTTTAATAGTATAGCCAATTACTAACTCTAAATCATTTATAGCCAATCTAATAGTTTATTCATACAATAGTTACATATAGTATGTACTACATCATTAATATCTAGTCCCACATCTCACACACACATATTTTTTCTTGGAGTTCGTACTGTAGCTGGCTATAAATTTGTAGCCCACTTTTTTTTTCGTCTTTTATCTTTTTCACATGTACTTATAGCTGGTTTGTAGCTTGCTATTATACTTACTCTGAGAGCTGAGAGATAGAGGGTAGACTTGGGCTAGCTGTCAGAGAGCTGCTTTTCAACTGTAGGTAAATAGATTAAGCTTTCTTTTTTCAACTGTAGCAATGGGTCTTTGGAGTGGATGGGAATGATTAAAATAAACAATGGTCACAACCCATGATGAATTCACAGTGATAATTTTTTGCAGCATGTACATCTAATTAATACTCATATACTCTATATTTAATTAAAAATTATAATGATCAGCAATATAATTTTTTCACAGTATTTGATTTTTTTAATCCCGTAACAAAGTATGGACATTCTGCTAGTATTTATAATGTACACATGCATATGTACTGTAGAAATAGTTGTCTTTGATATACCAAAACTCAATGGCAAATCTAATTATATATCAAATCCAATATGTTTACATGTTGAGAGTTGTTTACTGCTTGATACATTGTAGTACATTGTGTGCGACAGTTTATGGGCATATGCATGCATATATACCCTCTCAATTGCTCAACGGAATTAACTGTTTTACGAGAGGGGCCCCCGGTCGGGACCATTTTAGCAATAACAATAGCATTTACCGATCAAGATCGTATATATGATCTTTCGCGGTGTGTTTGCTGCTTGATACATTGTATGGCCACCAATAATTCACTTTATAGATTCTATAAAATTTCATTTCCTAGATAGCCAGATCTCCTAGCTTCTAACAGCAGCAATAGCTAGGAAGTGAAAGATGATTATAGGGAGTAGTCACTTCTGTGCTAAAAATGATCAGGTAGAATAATTCGACACCTTCATCGCAAAAAAAGGAAGGAGAAAAGAATAATTTGACATTGACACCAAATGAACACGTTTCATCCAAAGGGAACTAAGATGATAGGTGCATGCGCCCTGAAAGATGTACATTGTGCATTTTTATATTTGCTTTGTTGTGGATTCGAATGGATGGAATTGTTTTAGCATTTATTATCGCATGAACAATCGACACGTCATGGAGCATGATCCAGCATGTTTGGTTTGAGACAACATCATCCAACGTGTCCAAGAAAATGTTAATACAAAATCCAAGAGATCGGCGTTGACCTCGATCACCTTCCCATAGGGATTATAGAAGAAATGACGAGACACGTGAAACCCCTTTTGATAGGTCGTTGATGGAATCGATCTCTTTTGTTTCACATATTCGGCAGATCACACACACCTTAATTTTATCTTTGTCTCCTGATCTACCGTTTCAGTGGAATGGGGCCAACAAATATTGCTCCCCACCGATGGAGAATATTGTTTTATAGTTTCTTGTAAGGCATATGCCATGCATGCAACTGGATCAGTGTGCATGCTGCATGCATGTATGATCAAGAGGGAGTATCTTAATTAAATTATTGGATCACTCCCCAAATGCAAGCTATACATTGTACTAGCTAGAAATGTCTATATTCCATGTAATCTGAAAAGAAACAACATCAATCCTTGATGGAGGAGTATTTTTATGTGGGTTGGGTCTGTTTAGCGGGGCTTCAGCTCTTGGGTCGTTGTCCGATGTAGCTGGAGTTGAACCAAATGTTACTATCTTTTTAATTCTTTTTAATTCTTTTTAAGAGCAAAGCAGGTAAAATACAAATAAAATGTAAAGCTACAGTTGCTAGCTCTACAACTCTGATCTATTTTATTGTGGATTTCTACCAAATAGACCCACGAGGGCCTCTAAATATAGCCACCAAATAGTTTTTAGGGTACGATCGAGAAAAAAAACAAGGTCTAAGGCTTCTACTAAAGCCATTAAAATAGTAAGGCCTCAAATCTCACCGCCCACAACCTCACTCCTAGGGGTTCTAGACCCCAACCCTCATCGATGGTTATCTCGCGTAGAAAGTACTTTTCTCGCCTCATGCGTCATGATCTTCTCCATCCGCATGATATGTGCCGCCTCCCCGCCCTGCGTTGGAGTCCGCTCCGCTATCCACCACCGTCCTTGGCCTCCCACGCGACTCTGTCGCCTCGATCTCAGCCACTAGTGCCCACTCTCCCGTCCTTCAAGCCTGCTCCACCCAAGGCCGCCATCTTCCTACCCACACAGCGAATTGGTAAATTTACAATAACCAATTCATTGAAATTCTCACAACCATTTTATGTCTGGATTTCTTGTTCCTATTTCAACAATTAAAATATTCCAAGGGTTACTCTCACCGTACGTTCTCGATTACTAGTTTTGACAAAAGAAGATTGTTGAATTGCTCAACAATTTGTTTCCTTGCGTTTTGTACGAACTATGTGGTCTCTTGAACATTTGCTACTAGGATTTGTCATTTTCATGTTTGAGAATTTGAATTTGAATTTGGATGGTGGCCTTTGAAATTGCGATTTTGAATATGGTTGAATTCTATACATTATAAATATTCATGTTTGAATTTATTTTCGTGTTAAATTGGGCGTAAACATAGAGTGTATGTTGAAATATATAAGAGAACGAGAAATGGGGTTTATTGCTGGAGTTGGAGGTATTTTTTAGAGTCCTCACAAGGTGATAATTTCCTGTTTTGGTCTTCAGGGCTCTAAATAGGCCATTGCTGGAGATAATCTTAGACGGTAAAAATGGTCAGTCCTTTTATCTTCCTCCTTGTTTCCCCTCCTTCCAAGCGTGTGTTGGGCGTTTCACTGCTAGAAACTATATCTTTCATGACGGCCAACAAAAACTGTCAGGGACAATCCAAATGCTGACAACAAAATCATCGTTGACAGGATGCAGGGCGCAGCCAAAAAATGATCACGCCTAAGGCTGAGTAGGGCTGAGTTGATGTGTTCTTAACAAGTCTCTTTATATCTTTAGTTTTGCACAGTATTTTGAATAAGGTTTTAGTGTGTGGAGATTATGGGTACCGGATACCCTCACGGTTGGCTTATCCAACTTACCAATAGGGGATAGGTTATGACTCATGATTATGTAAACCGGCTTATGACTTGGGTGTTACGTTACCATTGAGATAAGGTAACGACTCATAGTCCAAAGTTGGTAAGATTGAGGAGTCCGACATAGAGTATGATAGGGTCTCCGACTTGTAAGTCTACCCTCCAAGACTATATAAGGAGGGTAGGACGTCCCTTAAGGGATGGACGATTGCATAGAGAATCATAGCGAGAGCACATGAGATCAAGAGATCAAGAGATCAATAAATCACTCGGCGGATCGAATCCCCGAAACAGGAGTATGGTATTACCTCTCAAAGAGAGGGCCTGAACCTGTCTAAATTTCTTTGCATACTAACCCATCGTGTTTGGCGCTTGACTGCTACCCCCAGTTTCTTATTGCCGAAACTAAGTTTCGATAGTTGGCGCGCCAGGTAGGGGCTCTGCGTCAAGTTTTTTTCTTCATCTCGCCGACGAGCGCAATGGGATCTTCATCAGGCATCGACGACTTCGCCTTCGCCCCTGGGCAGGCGTTCCGCTTCGGCAGCCTCGACTTCATCACCGACAAATTCGACAAGACCTCTCTCCTTGACTCGGGTTCGGATCAGTTGGGAGGGGGAAACCTCACGGCGCCGTTTGGGTTACCAAACGACGCTAAGACCTATCACAATATTCTATCTTCCGAGTTGGAATCGATCCACTTGGGAGAACCTTCGCCATGCTACGGTCCGAGCTCAGGGAAATTGCCGTCATGATTCAACCACTCGGGTCGTGCTGATCTACCGAGATCGCTGATTACCTCAGCTCTTCCGACTTCAACTACGATTACGCTCCGGAGTTCTTCAACATTCTCATGGCCGAAGTTGTCGAGACCGACTCAGCCATGGCCCGCAGGATCGCAGAAGAGGAACGAGCCAAGACCAACATCGTCTTCACCGTCGGCCGTCTTCGTCATCGCCGACTGGTTTCTTCACCTCCACGGTTGGTGTGCTCCGCCGCCGTTGTTGATGGCGACATCACCCCACGGTGGTTGCCTCCACGCTGCTTTTTCGGTTGGTGTCTCCGTCGCCATTGATGGACGACATTATCCCTAGATCAGCCACCTCTGCCGACACCAGTGGAAATACCAAAAAGCTAAGTCATCGTTAATTTTCTTCTTTATATGATATTTTCTTTTTCCTCCGCCTCACTTCATCAACTGGTCCTCCGTTGAGCAGTGAGTCGGGGGCTACAGATGTTATATCATATTTTTGCAACAATTTTCATAATATTTATCTTGATTGCTTACGACATAATCCGAGTAAAATAAGTGTTGATCGAGTTGTGCAACTCTATTTTCCCTATGCTTTCCGTTTGGTTTGTCGATGGATAGTTGCCTTTGGGCCGAATTCTAGCACCCGGGAGCTCATTGGATGGAGTGTATGACGCAAGGTGCTAAGTATTAATCGGAAGAAATCAAAAGCATATAGATAAAATAATTTGTTTTCTGTTCTAAACAATTACGAAAGTACCCGAGTAGTAAATTCTGATTTGTGAAACTTTGTTCCATTAATGACGAACTCATGTCAATGACTAGTTGGGCAGAGTGTTTAAACGTGAGGAGTCATCTACTCGGGGAAATCAATATCGACAAGAGGAGAAATACATACTTATAAATATTTTAAAATGCTTGAATTTTCCTCAAGTACTATATTTGCATCAGATACTACTCATCCTACGTGTTTATACTGCAGGATTGATCAATTATACATCATCGTCGGCCTGCCTTCGCCGCCGTCGACTGGTGTTTTCGCCTACATGGTTGATTGGTGACATCACCGTTGTTGGGCGTCTACGACTGCATCGTCAGCCTGCCTTCGCCGCCGCCGACTGGTGTTTCCGCCTTCACGGCTGATTGGTGACATCACCGTTGTTGGGCGTCTACGACTTCATCGTCGGCCTGCCTTCGACGCTGCCGACTGGTGTTTCCGCCTACACGGTTGATTGGTGACATCACCGTTGTCGGACGTCTACGACTTCATCGTTGGCCTGCCTTCGCCGCCGTCGACTGGTGTTTCAGCCTACACGATTGATTGGGGACATCACTGTTGTTGCGTGTCTATGACTTTATCGTCGGCCTGCCTTCGTCGCCGCCGACTGATATTTCAGCCTACATGGTTGATTGGCGACATCACCGTTGTTGGACGTCTACGACTTCATCGTCGGCCTGCCTTCGCCGCCGCCGACTGGTGTTTCCGCCTACACGGTTGGTTGATGACATCACCGTTGTTGGGCGTCTACGACTTCATCTTCGGCCTGCCTTCGCCGCCGCTGACTGGTGTCGGTGACATGAGACCGGGGGTATCGAGACCAAAGGGAAGGGCGGCCACAGGGATCCACGTGGCCCGTTCCCCCGGAGGGGTCGGGCCCGAGGGTGACGTGGCGGCTGCCCTCCCGGTTTCCCCCTGGGGTCGGGCCGCTCCCGTTTCTGCCCCGAGGCCTGGGGCGCCCCGACCCCCTGTGGTTTTGGTGCCACGATCGCAGGTTAGGTGAGCGCGACAGGGCTCACCTAACTGCATTTATGGCGGTTCAGACGAGCGCACTACGCCACATTTAATGCGGCGTGGCGCGTGCATATCCGGTCCGTGACCGGTCACAGACCGGTCAGATCGCGGGTTAGGTGGCGCCAGGCGGCCTGCTGCACGCCTCGCCCCGTCCCGTCGGAATGATGAGAGCCCTCTGTCCCTCATCTCTCAGCCGGAGTTGGCGTGCCAACTCCCGAAGTTGGTATGTCAGCCCCGGTCAGATGTTTTCCTGATTCTGGCACAGGCAAGACGAGAAAGTCGCCCGCCATTTAATGAAAGTGGAAACGGGTGTCCCCCGGATGGGTCGACTGGCTGAGCAGGGGCGTGCTACGGCGTCTGTCAGATACTGCTTCCGGCGATAGGATAGCCCTAAATGTAAAAGAATGTTTTCTTTCTTAGGCAGCTCGTGGCCCATGTGGTAGCCCCTTGCCATATAAAAGGAGGCCCAGGCCTAGGAAAGAGGGCATCGGAAAAAGACTGGCTGGCTAGAGGCTGGATTGTCTCTGGATCTCATCACACTCTCAGATCTACTAGAACACAGGAGTAGGGCATTACGCTTCCCAGCGGCCCAAACCTGTCTAAATCGTCTGCGTTCTCGCGTTTTTTCTCGCTAAAAATTCCACAGATCCGGGGCAAGGGATTGCACCTCGCGCCCCCGGCCGAACCGGCAAAAGGGGGGCCTGCACGGTCTCCTGGTGAGGAGTTTCATGCTCCGTCAACTGGTGTTTCCGCCTATACGGTTGGTTGATGACATCACCGTTGTTGGGCGTCTACAACTTCGTCCTCGGCCTACCTTCGCCGCCGCCGACTGGTGTTTTCGCCTACACGGTTGATTGGTGACATCACCGTTGTTGGGCGTCTACAACTTCGTCCTCGGCCTACCTTCGCCGCCGCCGACTGGTGTTTCCGCCTACACGGTTGATTGGTGACATCACCGTTGTTGGGCGTCTACGACTTCGTCCTCAGCCTGCCTTCGCTGCCGCCGACTGGTGTTTCCGCCTACACGGTTGGTTGATGACATCACTATTATTGGGCGTCTACGACTTCATCGTCGGCCTGCCTTCGCCGCTGCCGACTGGTGTTTTCGCCTACACGGTTGATTGGTGACATCACCGTTGTTGGGCGTCTACGGCTTCATCGTCAGCCTGCCTTCACCGCTGCCGACTGGTGTTTCCGCCTACACGGTTGAGTGGTGACATCACCGTTGTTGGGCATCTACGACTTGATCGTCGGCCTGCCTTCGTCGCCGCCGACTGGTATCTCCACCTACACGGTTGGTTTTCACGCCACCGTTGTTGGGCGTCTACGTTTTCATCGTCGACTAGTTCTATTGTCTCTACTTCGCAAGCTTCGTCGCTTCACCAACCATGACGTTTCCAAGAACCTCAACATGACATCCTCAATTCATATCTTCACTCAAGCAATGGCTACTCAATGACAAGCTATAGTTATTGACTCTATAATCAGTTGTTTCCCAACTAAACATAGAGTCGGGGGCTACACAAATACAAGACTCAAAATCTTCGCTCCAGAGCAAGCTTTCTACTTCAGCGACTCCAACATTTTCACTGATAACTTTGGCTCTCAGTTGATGCTACAGTCTACTCCAAGTTTTTCAAATGTCAAGTTCAAGATTTAATTTATATGTCATGGAGTTTTGAGTCTTTTGCCACACACATGCTAGCGTCAAGGAAACTACTTGGGCTTCGATATCTTCTCAACAGTTTGATGGATTATTATCATTGATGTTACCATCGGCGCCTTCGTCATCGGCATTATCTTCATCTTCAGTCAACTGCTGTCAACTAAGTTCTTTGCTTCAGGAGTTTGGGATTCATCTACACTAAAATTTGACTGGGATATCAACGTCGCCATCTTCATCAACGCCTTGCCATGTCTCTTTGGCCTAATCAATTCTGCCACCGTTGCCGGGCAACTTTGTCTATACAACTGGTTGTTTTTTCTGCTATGGATCGTCATCACCACCGGTTGTGTCTGTCACAGTTGGTTGGCCTATTACGCTGCAACTGATTAGTATTTTCGTCTTCATCGTCCGGCTATCTTCATCGTTGCTGACTGGTGGTCTCGTCGTCATTGCCGGCCTGCGTCGTCGCTGCTGATGTGCGTCTTCATCTTCAACACCGACTAGCCTTGGTCGCCTTCGACTGGTATTCTCTCCTTCAAGGTTGGCCTACTGCATCGATATTGATAGGCGTTATCGTCTTTACTGCTAGTCGCTTCGTTTGTTGTTACCGACTGATCTTCTCGATTCCATGGCTATGCTTCTCTATCACCATTGTTGAGAAACTTCATCTTCATAGACGACCATCTCTGCTGCCGTCAGTCGTCATTACTGCTGGTCACGTTTATCACCGCCGACTATTTTCTTTGTCTCCATGGTTGGTGGATTTTGCCATCGCTGTTGATGGGCAATTATGTCTCCACCACCGACATCTTCGTTACCTTTGATGGGCAATTCTATCTTCACATTGGTGGTCTCGCTTCCATGCCGACTGCATCAGTTGCCACCAATGGATAACTTCGACTGCGACAGAAGGACAAGCAACATGCTCAGGGGCTTGCTAGCTCTATCACGAGGATCATACTTTCAATTTGGACTTATTCCGGCTATATGAGACATGAATACATGGCCGCGAGCTTATCTCCTATATTCATGGTCTGGATCAATCATTATTTTTCACAAGGGTCACAAGATGAGTTCTTGGGCCAGTCGGGATTCAATTATCAAATCTATTTTGGTGCATCCCATGAGGGATAACCATTGGATCAGAAGATGAAGCGGCGAGGAAGACGTCGGCGCTTCAGAGATTTTAGGGTATCGGTAAGCTTTCTTGTGTTTGGGCTGAGACCCATGAGGAGCTTACGGCCCATATTGCAGGTGTGGCTTGACATGTGTCTCTAGGGACTTAAGCAGATTTGCTCTGGCAATATGCACGTGTCTTAATTGCCCAATGCCTTTAAAATCCTTTCATACAGCGGTTACACAACTTGTTAAAGGTTGGTACGATACAACTTGAAAGATGACAAACAGTAAAGTTTTTTATAACTGTCCTGGTAACTTTTTTATAGGTTGCAGGAGCTGTTTGTTTTTTACAAAACATTTGGTTTTATATTATATCAATGTTTTTCTGCCACCTTGGTGTGCTCTTTTTTATTAAGATCGATATTATGGCTGGAGCTATTTAATATTTTGGTCATATTTTTTCAGATGACTGATGAATTATTAACTCAGATTTTCTACCCATGAGGGTTGGCTGAGTTGTTTGTTCTGAGATGACTCGGGCAAAACGACTCGAATAAGCATGAGCTTGCCGAGTACTCGGAATTCATTATACACTTGATTATGAGGTTATGTGTTATATGATTTTTTATGATTGCTTTTGACTTATGCTAGACATTTATTTAACTCAGGAGAGTATGATTATTATAGTTCTTAACTATATGCTTAGTTTGTTTAACTAAACACATAGTCGAGGGTTACACCTAATTAGGTGCATCAGTCGATGCACCTAAATATCTATTCTTAAGAAATTTTTGAGATGTTTTCAGCCCTTCACAGCCTTCTTATTGGATGATAAAGTACTTGGGAGACTCAGCCAGAGATGATGGAAGCACTCGGCGATAGAAGCACCCGGCTAAGGAGTCATTCAGCCATGTGTTATTCTGGTTCGAGGCAAAGTTATCTCGTCGACTGTGAAGGTCTCGGGAGCTACTGTGGAGATTATGGGTACCGGATACTCTCACGGTTGGCTTATCCGACTTACCAATAGGGGATAGGTTATGACTCATGATTATGTAAACCGGCTTATGACTTGGGTGTTACGTTACCGTTGAGATAAGGTAACGGCTCATAGTCCAAAGTTGGTAAGATTGAGGAGTCCGACATAGAGTATGATAGGGTCTCCGACTTGTAAGTCTACCATCCGAGACTATATAAGGAGGGTAGGGCGTCCCTTAAGGGATGGACGATTGCATAGAGAATCATAGCGAGAGCACATGAGATCAAGAGATCAATAAATCACTCAGCGGATCGAATCCCCGAAACAGGAGTAGGGTATTACCTCTCGAAAAGAGGGCCTGAACCTGTCTAAACCTCTTTGCATACTAACCCATCGTGTTTGGCGCTTGACTGCTACCCTCAGTTTCTTATTGCCGAAACCAAGTTTCGACATAGTGGGAATTTGGTCCTAAGCCTAGGGCTCAAGTCCTAATTGTCTCACCCTTGTCTCCACCCCTGACAGGATGTATGTGGGCCCATCATGAAAAATGGTTCTGATAATATTGGGTTTCTTCCACGAAATAACCGTACCTTGTAAGAGACAAAGCTATCATATCAATCTAACCTCCTTATATAAATGTCACCCTGGTTAGCTATTTGATTTGAGACACTGTACACCTCATACATAGCATGTTTAAAATGCTAGCTCTTAATTGTTTGTCCTCTTGAAATGCAACAGCAAAGCATATATAGACTGCCGAACCAGCGAAATTAGGAACATGAAAGGGACTAAAGAATCTTCATGAGAGACAATATCCAATGAACGTGCTGGGAAGAATGATGTGGATCTTAGGATCGATTTAAACCAGGAACAAACATCCACGTTTTCCACAACTTTCAAATCTACTAATCTAAAACGGGCTCTTTTTCCAGCTTTTAATTGATCCACATGACACCCTTCTCTTAGAAGAAAATTCATGAATTCATAATAGAAAAAAAACTAACAATCATTGGTCAAAAAAATCTAGAGGAAAACATCACATATAAATTCTAGAGACTTTCAAAACTATCTTCTTTTTCTACATCACACGAACTTTTATTCATTTACCTTCTTCAAATATACTATGCCTACTCGATAGTACTCTTAAAACTCTAAAAATATATAGTAAACCCAAAATTATTTTTTTCAAAGGAAGTAAACCCAAAATTATTAAGCACAAGAAAATAATCCAAAACAAAGTCATGCATATGCAAAGAAAAGAAAAGGCAACCTCTTTTTTCTATATCACATAATAGGATCAGTAATACCTCCTCGGCCAAAAAAGTAGAAGACAACTTAATTGTTTTTTTATGTCACATAGGCTATGTTGCAAAACAAAATTCTAAATATACTAAATGATTAATATTTGCAATATTTAAATCGAACCAGTTAATTTTGATGGATCTCGAATTTTACTTTACTTGATTGGATTTCCTCAAAATTGATGTTTACTATAACGTGACATATTAAATTCTATAATTTTGCTTGACATGGCATACAAGTTTTATATTTTTTATGACAAAGATATTTTTCACTTCGATACATAATAAATAAATCATTTATACGGACATCCGTAAATGTTTTTTAATGTCATATGTTTTCATTTGTCAAAACTAAAATAGCAGTTCACAATTTTATTTACAAAATATTTTATGCAAATTACAAATAAGAAATGAAGTATATACAAGTCTGAAATTAGTGAGCGCACCAACTGACGGGTTTATTTTACAAAAGGAACAAACATTGTCACCTATTTTATCATGTTGTATTTTTAAGTGATAGTTTCTTGGATTCTTGATTCAATGATGATTTTACATGCAAAAAGCATACCGGAATTTTCGGTGTCTGAGATAAAACAGATTTCACTATAATATACATGCTACACTAAAAATTAAAATATCATTAAAGGGTTCTATAAAAATAAAATGTATATTTTTGAATGTATTAAATGTGTGATTTTTATAACAAATATACAGGCTAATTAGCAAGCGTGCTAACAGCACGCCGATTTTCTAGTGATTATACTAAGTTCGAGATGTATGTATGATATGTACTTAACGCGACCGCACGGGAAGATCGTTTATCCCGTGCGGTCTGCTTAAGCGGCCCGCACGGGATAATGGATCTTCCCGTGCGGTTGGGCCGACCGCACGCGAAAATGGTCTTTTCCCAGACCTTTTCGCGCGTGCGGGCAGGCCTTCCGCACGGAAAGGTGCCTTTCGGCCCGCACGGAAAGGCTGTTTCTGTAGTAGTGTGTATTAACCTCTACAAAATACTGTATAGCCCAGCGCGTTCAAATTATCAGGCTTTAATTCAGTTAGCTTAATTTTGAGTAGATTTATATATATAGCTTAATTTGAGCTTAGTTAAATTAAAATTTCATTCTATAAATTCAAATCCACAAATTAGCTTAATTCTATGTTGGAGAATCATATATCCATCACAGCGAACAAACAGAACCCCAGCATCTGAGTAGGATTGATTGTTAATTCCATCCAAAGAGCATAGATCCTGAAGCAAGCGACCATATCGATCGATCGGTCATTCCAATGCAGAGAAATTCTGACCAAAGATGAATTAACAAAGATATCCACTGCATAGTAGGTGCTCTCACGCGGTTCGGCCTTTAGGTGACATAATGCCGGGCTAAACACGGTCAGATGATTGAATTTGGTTCTAATATTTCATCCGGATTCCGGCAACCCGGCCGCCCGGCACGTACCAAACAAAAGACCAAATCTCCCACAAAATTTTTAACTTTTCAAATGGGAATGTGCACTTGCACTTTAATTTAAATGTGGACAAAAAGGTTGCCTTGTTCAAAAAAGATCTCCAAAATATTTGTACAGACGAGTAGCTATATAGCTAGCTAGATTGTACGCATGCTGTTGCAAGCTTGCACATGGTTGGCTAGCGATTGATTTCCTCTAGTGTTGGTTTCTTCACCTCTCATGTTGTCACTGGATGCGGTTGGTTCGGTGTTCCTCCCTCCTTCCTCCTTCTTCCTTTGTTGTAAAATATAATAATTTTTATAATTTTTTATGATGATTAAAAAAATAATAGAATTTAATATGAAATTGTTGTAATTGGTTAAGATGAGAAAGTAAAAAAATCAAATGAGATTGTTGTGATTGGTTGAAATAAAATAGACCAAAAAAGTTATATTTTAAAATAAATTTGAATGTAGAGTTGTTATATTTTAGGATGAAAGGAGTAGTTTTTGATATATCAGTTGCTAATTAGTCCTAACCAGCTGCTTTTCAATTAGCAGCTAGTAATTAATTCAAACAAGCACTACAAATTTTATATGATTATAACTAAGATACGGTGTTTGGTGCCAGAGATTAGTTGCTTCATGCTTAAATCAGCAAAAGCTATAGGATTATATATATTCATGGAAGCTCTAGCTGTGTAATCTTGTTAGGCTTTCAACTTGACATAACTTATGGCAGGCTACATATTAGTTAGGTTAAGAGAGCACTTTAGATAACTCTCACCAATAAACTAATGAGTGTTTCATTTAGTGAGATCAATGAGGTGAGATAAGAAGTAAGATACTTCTACGTTATTGTTAATTAGTAGCATCCATGCATACATACATAATTGTCAAAGTTAAATGTCTCTAGAAGCTTAAAAAGTTGAGCTTTTTAGTACCCGTTTGATCACCACTGAGCTGAACAACATTACATGGGAAATGCGACCTTATGCATGAGTACTGAAAGCAACGGTTGGCGGCTATTGTTTATAGCTTTAATTTCTCAAAGTCGGCAGAATGGACGGTGCATACATCGTCAGCGAACCAGGTTTACTAATCTCTCCATAGCTAGAGATTATTAGCTCTCCTAGCTAGCGAGTACTAGCTATTGGAGTGGCAAATCGTGGAGCTATTTAAGCGCGTTTTATACTCTTGTTGTTCTACAAAGGACGTGCTGGCTATTCTGTAAATAAGTCACATCCATTCACCTACAACTGATTATAAGCCATAACACTTATTACCGACTTAAAAAAATATAGGTAAAACTTTTATTTATATATATATATATATATATATATATATATATATGTTATTAACGATTTAAAAACTAATGCCAAAAAATAAACTATAATGAAAACACATCAAAATCAAGTTTAAAATTTTAAATTTTAGTTACGGCTGACAAGCTGTGGAGCAAATGATAGAGCTAGATTATAATAAGATATTAGTGGTTAAAGCTACATTGTAAGGTTGTTTCAGTGTTCAAAATAATAAGTATTTATGAGTATAAAGAGGACTTTAATAGTTAACTACCCCTTTTATGTGTCAGAATCAGTAGTCAGGGATCTTTTATTTCACTTTAGATGACATAGCTTTTATAGAATATTATTATAGATTATATGTGTTTAAGTGTTTTTATTCCGTATTTCAGTTGGATATCATCAAGAGGAGAGATGGGATTTGTCCCATAACCTCGAGTTTTCTATTTATTTTTTCTTGACTTATTGACCGTGTGTATATTAATAGAGACAAAGATATAAACCATTTTTATTATTAAAAAATGCTAGAGATAAAGAATATAACATTTCGATAAATTATGACGAAGCTTCCCCAAACAATGTAAAAACATATGGTTTGGTAAAAAAAATACTCCCTCTAGTAAAAAAACATTTTAGACTTCTCTAAGTTAATAAGACATAACTTTTAACCACCTAATTCTTTCGCTTAAATTTAAAAGATGGTTGCATAAGTATATATTAATTATGAAATCTTTTGTTCCAATAAACTTAGCTACAATATTAGTTTCATATGTCAAAAGCCTATATTTTAAACAACAATAATTATGATTAAAACTTACTTATGTTGACTACAGAAATTCTAAAATGGCATTCTTTTGTGATCACATGGAGTATATGCAACTGCAACGATTTAAATATATATATTCCTCACAAGAAAAAAGAATATATATATATATATATATATATATATATATATATATATAAACTGGGGCACATACACACACGCATTAATCAACTGCACATGAATGTTTTGCTAGCTATTGTGTGTATCCCATGCAACAATTATTTTTGTGCGATCCGGAGGTAGCAGTTATACATCTTAATCCTGGAAAAGTCATCCTGTGTAAATGCACTAGTGATGATGAGTCATGACAATTCTCTTGTTACGTAACAAAGATTCAGGAACAGTACACCACTTTCCATGCATGCGCAAGTTGCACAATCGCGTGATGTCAACCGAGCTAGTTACAAGATCAAGTTGAGCGTACATTCCAATCGTTCGGTGATGAGAAGATAAGATTAATTGCATCCATCACAAACGAAACATGTCGGAATTAATTAATAGAACAAAACATATATACATATAGGAATTAATTAATAGAATACAACAATAAGCTTATTTTTAATTTTTAAAAAATTAAAAGGAACAATAAGCTTAATTGCATTCATGCCTTTGGACTACTTGCTCTCAAGCCTCATGACCATACATTTTACCGGTCCAAATTCCAAAAGCATCGATCGTCAAACTCCAAAGGCATCGATCGTCTAAAGCAAACTAGTTATAGAGTATATATATTGTCAAACCAACGAAAACATATATAAAAATATAGTTATCTTCATATTACTTTTGTTTCAAAATATAAAAAATTTTACGTGAATATGATATATCCTAATTCTACGAATCTTAATACAAACGTGTCCAGATTCGTAGTATTAGGATGTGTGATATTTATTTAAAGTTTTTTATATTTTAAGACAAAAGAAATACGTCATACGACGCGAGGAAGGCATTAATTAAGTAACTACTAATTAATTCAGGTCTAAAGTACTCCATAACACTATTCAATGTTCAATAAACTTTTTTTAATGCAATGCAAGTTGCGGACCAGTATACATGTATTATTGGCCATTGCTGAATCTGTGATCATGCAAGTAAATGCATCCGAGCATGAGTAGTACCTTTTTAATTATTTTATATATTTAATATATATACATAACTTGATACACTTTACTTGCACACAACAACTACTAATATAGCTTAGCTAGTAGTCCTATCTGCTATAGGCTTATACATCTGTGGTTTTCTTTTTGGTATTCAGCAGTAGTGTATAAGCATCAACTTCTCCTATACATTCTTCTTCTCAAAATAAATTAAATCTTGATAATAAATGTAAACATATCTTGTCTAGCTAGATTTGTAGTTATAATTTAATTTTTTTTAAGATGAAAGGAGTATATGCAAACACATCTGTATAAATGAATAACAATGATGTTTTGTGCAGTCTTTTCTTGTTGCCCTGCCCTTGCCATCACAATAATTAAGGGAGTGTAGCCCTAGCCCCTTGCTAAACACGTAGGATGTGGCTCTTTTGGTTACAAAATTAGGGTGAAAAGAAAGTATGGATTTTCTACATGCATGTGGACCCCACATGGATTGACAGGGCCCACATAGATTTGGATCACATGCTTGGATTTTGTAGAACCATGCATATATCAGCTGGTCAAGCAAGACTTTTCTAATCTCTATAATTAAGCCGATGTATTTAGCATGCTAACAGTGAAGTTAATTATGTACCAATGTATCAGAGGCAAAATGAAGCTCTAAATGCAGGTTCTCTTATTATGATGTGGGCCAATATATATATATATATATATATATATATATATATATATATATATATATATATATATATATAGGTTTTCTCTCGGTTTAATAATTTGGATGTACGTCTCAACTTCAATTTTCTTCTCTAACTTAATTATCCCTCCCTCGAAAAAAAAAGAAAAATCATGCGAAGACATATGGTTCGGCTTTTCATTTTTTTTATCAAGTAAAAAAAGGATTACATATTAAAGGAGCATCATGCTAATTAAGAGAGCTAGTGCTATCTGAAGTAAGCTTAAATTAGGCAATTAGCTTATTTAACGATCACATACATCAAATTAATTAAGGTCGCAACTTGTCACCGGCCCTACCACTTAAATTAATTAATAATTCACATACAATGGGCCGCTGGTTGTTATTGTAGGCGTTTTGTGAGGCAAGTAGCTTTGATATAAACTTGTCATTGGACATGCATTGTCCGTTCAATTAATGTATATCACCATCTGACTGGTTACAGCATGCGTCTTTGTCTGGTGGAATAATAAGAGGAAGTAGATTTTTTGTGTTGGTTTGATCCTAGCTACCATATATTGGGCCCCCTTATCTCTGTAGTGATTTTTAGTTTGCAGCGGATGTGAAATGTATGATAGTTATATCATGGAGTAATTAATCCTATTCAAAGATGCCGGCAATAGATGACCAAGTTAAGCAAACTGTGAACTGTGAACTGTCTACATAAACACTGGGCAATTACCAGGTGGTTTGGCTGTTGACCATAGTGAGGGGTTGCCTTAGGCCCAGCTTTTAGGGTTGGTTCTGATGCCATCTAGCTTTTGACTACTACAGCTTATATAAAGTTATATACTACATAATCCATGCACCAAATATTTGGATCCTCGGTACTCCCCCCAAGTAAATTATCCCTCACATTGTCTGAACATGCGTGGACACATGCATTGATATGCATGCACCCTCTTTCGAGAAAAAACTCAACCTACATTTATTAGATTCGTTATTTTAAGATAGGTTACACCATTGAATTTTTTTTTGGACGAAAGAGTACACAAGATATGAACGTAGAACTATGACCGTCAGCACATCCCAAAAAGGCATTCACTTATTGAAAAAAAAGTGACTATTATACTTGTTCATGCATTTTCAAGATTCCTTAATTATAAGAGGTAATACTTGATTATGCTTTCGTTCTTTTCTACTAACATATATATTTAGCATATCAACATTAGAGGATACATCCAATACGCGTATCTTCCGTTATTACTGTTTTTAATGTGTATGCTATGCTATAATTGTAGGACAAATTTTGCTACGAGGCACTCAAATTTTTTGTAATTTGTTAGTACATATCGTAAAAATGTATTACGGATAAAAAATAACACCCTAAAAAACTGGTAATTTGCTGGAGAACACTTTCAACTCAACTAGAGAGAAAAATTCTTCTAAAAGACAAAAATGCCCCTTGGATCAAAAGCTTCTAAGCTAAGGCCTGAGTAAAGATAGAATATAATGTATGCTAACGATGTATTTGAGGTGATAGTAAATTTAGAGTTGCATAATTTTTAATTTTCAGTATAACGCTATGTTTGAAGCATGTAGTCCTAGAAGCGTTCTCATCATTATTAAGAGTATATCTCTCCAATTGAGCCAAAAGTATCATCCAACAAATTATCAATTTTTTAGTTTGTCTTTTAGTCGTGACACGTTTTTGCGGTATCTGTCAGCAAATTACACAAATTTTTGGTGTCCTATAGCAAAATTTGTCTAATTGTAAAATTGTATTGTATTCAGATGTGAAAATATGCAATGAAAACCATCAAATAAATGAAAACCCATAAAAATTGAACTAAGAAGTTCTCTAAATTCATAAAAAAATACTAAAAATTAATATAGGCATAAAATACATTCTCACTAAATCTTAAATACAAACTAAAGTTCATCTAGGAGTAAAAAAGACAAATTTTAGGTAAACAGTGTCATGTTCTATTCACCTAAAATTTATCTTTTTTTCCTCCCAAATGAAGTTAAACGTTTGAATTGCGATTTAGTGAGAATGAATTTCATGCCTATATCTATCTATAGTATTTTTCTTCATAAATTTAGAGAACTTTTAAGTCCGGTTTTCACCGAATATGTCCCCGTACAACATGGGGAAATGTTGTTTATTATAAAAAAAAGTACTAGTTTTTCTTTTCTTTTTTGATTACACTCAATGTATGGAACATCGATCTAGTTGACGATGTCTTCATCAGACTATATTTATGTATTTTATCTGGTAATCTTTTTTCATTATATATATATAGAGAGAGAGTCATATTTGACAGAACATTTTTAGACAATGGAATTAAGGGTTAACTTTCAGACTGCAAATTGATAGTACTATACAATTCATGATTAAATTTAATCTTACATTTCTTACAACAGGAGTGCATGCATCATCGTCGTAGGAATGGATCCAGACACTAGAGACAACAAAAGACAGTAGAGATGATGTCCACTTATATGGTGAGCGGCAGTGTCTTTGTCATAGTTTTGATCATAGACCAACTCACTCATGCCTGCCTGGCCCTGGTTATTTTCATCTAGTGAATTTATGCTCGGTCGCTCTCTGCTACACATGGCCGTCTTTCGTACCACCACTGCTCTGATAATTGGTCAAAAGAAGTTTGGAAATAAGGACATGCATGGTCACCCATTGTTTGCTTGACACGACAAGTGATACTATATCGATGCCTGTTCATGTCTGCATGCGCAACTGGATGACCGAGATATGCAAATAGGCGTATACTTAAAAAAATTGTCCGTGTGCTGTAACAAAAAAACTAACGTACGATAATATCTATCTATTAACTTAACGTTAAAAAAAAAAGTCTCCACGTAACTCTGAAGTCTAAAAATTCTCATATTAATTGATCATATTAATTGAAGTAAAATAAAAATAAAAAATAAGAAAAACTCATTGTAAACGAGGACTCTTTATTTTTCTTTTTTTAAAAAAAAATCACGTTATATATGGGTAGTGTCCGATTGGACACCTACATAGAACAAATCTTCTGCAAAAAGAAATTACCTAAGCTTCCAGCTTAATCTCTATATAAATAATACAACTTAATATAAAGTATTTCTATTTTTTTAATTTTTTGTTGAATACAATTTAAAACAAAAATGAAATTCGGAATTAAAAAATAAAGAATATTGAAATATGAGTTTAGAGTCCATATAAAAATACAATTAGAAATAATGAAAACTCGGACTTAAAAAAAATAAGAATACTGAAAGAGAATGTAGAGTCCACATAGAACATGAAATGACAATTAACGCGCATAATTTCATAAGATTTCAAATTTATCTCATCATAGGACAAAAAATTTATCTCACCAAAATTAATATAAGCATTAAATTCTACTTCATAATACCATTGGGCCAAAATGAAGCAAAATTGACATTAGTATCTGAATAATGAAAAATCCTAAATCGTAACTTCCATTGGGCCGAAATGATAAAGGCAATGACTTAAATATTCTAGCCAAATTTCTCCATTTAGCTGGACATGATTTTAGTTGCATAAGAAAATTTATAAAGCAATTTTATGGGATCAAATAATGGCTTAAATTGATTAAATGTATTTACATAAATAGGAAAATATTAATTCGGGCAAAATTTAAAAGAAACCTCATTTTTGCCCGAGAGTCGGCCGTGGCCCAGAAGGCACACGTCGGCCCATCCACACGCGCGGCCCGTGACAGGAGTGTGTCCCGCTAGAGCTAGCCGCACATGCGGCCCAAACACGGCCTAGTAATGCCTGCAGGCCCATTAGCGGGGGCCGTCGAATCTGATCAACGGCTGGGATTGGGTGGCTGAATGGATGCAATGGCGTGGGAGCGAGTAGCCCGTCCGATTCTGATTGGACAGCTCAGATCAATCGAGCCCAACACAAAATACCGCTGGTCCCAAAAAGCTAACCCTAGTTCATTCTCCCCCTCTTCCTCGACTTTTCCGATGTGAGCGGCGGCGATGACGACGCCAAGCGAAGCGGCGGCGACGATGAGCGTGCGGTGAGCTGATGCCGAGCACCGCCTCCTCCACCTCGGTTCTCCTCCACGATGCCCTCCTCCACTCCGAGCGGCAGCGGCGGCGCCCTTCCCTACCGCGAGCAGCGGCAGTGACGGCACCCTCCCACGGGTTCCCACGAGAGGATCCAGCAGCATCGGCAGCTTCCTGCAGGAGGATCCGACGGCGACAGTGGCTTCCCGCGGGTGGATCCAGTGGCTTCCCACAGGCGGATCTGGTGGCGACGGCGACGTCCACGCGAGAGGATCCGGCAGCGACAGCAGCTTCTCGTGGACGAATACGGCAGCGATGGTGGCGTCGGTGGCTTCCCACGGAAGGATCCGGCGGTGACAAAGATTAATATAAGATTTGTGTGGTTTTTATTATTCTTTCCGTTCTTTTTCTCTTTTGCTGGATTATCCAATTGGATTACGTGATGGTGGATTTTTTATAATTTGGTCCTTTATAAAAACTTATTTTACAATTAGACCTTTGAAAAAACTTATCCCAGAAATTGTCCTTTTTGGGGCGTCAGAGTGGTTGGCGCTGTGGTCCAACGGGACGGCACTAGCATCACTAGCGCCGTCACCCTACCACCATGGCACACCCGGCGGCCCGACGCTAACATGGCAGTAGGAGGGCGCCAGCACTGCTGGCGCCGCTCTCACCACCACGATGCCATCATCGCTGGCGCGTCATCATATCCTTCGTTGTTTTTGTTTTTCTTATAGTCCAAAAAAAGCAAAAAAAAATAGATTAGTTTTCCGTAGTCCTATAAACCTTTGAATCTTTTTTTACTAGTACTGCTTAGTTAGTGTTGGTTGAGTTTTTTGTTACATCGTTGTGTCGAGTTGCTAGTTTTAGCGTTCTGTCGTTTAGAGTTTAAAGTTCTTGCCGCCATCATCACTATTGCCGCCCTTACCACCATCGCTGCCACCCACCAAATCTGTTCCTTCCTTGGAATCCGACAATTGCCTTTGAATATGCCGCCAAAACAGCCATAACTCAAGTGTCCTTTCATAAAACAGTCATATCTAAATCAGACATATAATATATCCACGGACATCTACAGAAAAAGTTTTGCCGGGTTCAACGAAATCAAAATATCAAAATTCCACTTGCAAGATTGTGTTTTTAAGGTGAGAAGCTTCGGGACCCATTTCGATAGAACTTTGAAAAATTCTACGAGCCACATATTTCGTCCGTTCGAGCTTAAATTTTCTATGGTTAGTTTGTGCGTACTCCTATGTGTGAAAAAAATATTTAAAAAATAAAATAAAAATAAAAAAGTTGCACCTCTCTTTTCTACACTAGAGGGAAAAATAGGAAGATTGGGGGACGACACATTGTTGGCGCCCTCTTTCGGCCACGTCAGCGTCGGGTGTGCCACGGTGACATGAAGACGGCGCCAACATCCTTGGCACCGTCTCATTGAATCACACCGCCAATCACTCTGGGGCCCAAAAAAGGACCATTCCTGGGATAAGTTTTTTCAGGGGTCTATTTATAAAATAATTTTTTGTAAAGTACCAAATTATAAAAAATTCACTTACGTGATGTGTTACTCGCGTGTGTGGAAACGGAGGCCATCGCTCGATTGGACTTACGGACGAAAAATCAATGTAACGAATGAAAAGTTGTAAATTTTTTAAGTAGCTAAGATTAAGATTAAGATATGTTGTACAAGCAAATTAAAATTAAAGCACGTGGTGTCCTGTGCCTGGTAAAATCAAGTACATCTTCAACCCACATCTGAAATTATCGTGGCAAATTAATATACATACCAATATAGTTTTTCATATATATTACCTGCGTAAAGATATCAATTACAATGTTATCATGACTAGCGGTGGGCATTTGGTATAACTGAAAAAATCCGGTTCAGCCTTTCGGTCTATGAGAAATTTCGTTCATAGACCGAATTATATATGTACGTTGAAAAAAAACTCAAGATTGAGCAAAATTCAGTTTCGGTTAGTTCAATTCAGTTTTCGGTCATGACCAAAATACGTTATAATTTTAGAAGATAAAAAAACTTAGACAAATCAAAACAAAATTTTGGCGATGCTTCTCCCTCTCTTTTAGTACATGTTTTAACAATTAAACAGCACAAAATAATAGTAAACACCAATTTACCAAGATAGCATACATACTTCCTTCATTCAAAAAACAAATCTAGATTAAATTTAATAAATCCTAGTTCAAACATAGATGTTTTTTTTAGAATACATAGATTAGATAACAAATTTTGCATTGTGCTCACGGGCGCGAGGTAAAGAAAACTGATTGGGTATTCATGAACGAGAAAATAATCGGTATGAGTGACCAACGGTGGATGAGCAATTGTTTGAGAGAGGGGCCATATCGGGTACCAAAGTTGAGTGTAGCATTTGCATAGCAGGGCAACACACCCTGCCATCATGCCATTGCCAATGCTCCTGCTAGTAAAGAAGAAGGCGATGGTGAGATCCGCAAGTACGACCGGGTGCGGCCCATGGCCCCCACAGGTCATATGCACTCTGCGGCTGCCACGTCGGCACGGCCCCACGGGCCGAAAGCCCACGGGAAAACGTCAAAGAGAGCCACGTGGGTTGTGGGCCCGGGCGTCCACCTC
Source organism: Oryza officinalis (assembly GCA_008326285.1). Lineage (NCBI taxonomy): Eukaryota > Viridiplantae > Streptophyta > Magnoliopsida > Poales > Poaceae > Oryza > Oryza officinalis. Next base: position 66,698,692 of record BDMV01000001.1, read on the forward strand.
CGCGCGATTCTAAGGCCGGGCCGCACCGGCGATCGCTCCCGGCCGGCCACTGCCGCCGACGAGCCAGGTACATTGCAATCTCCTATTCACTCTGCCCTCTCCAACTCCCAAAAAGTCACCCGCTCAGAAACACGCCCACAACCACAAGGATAGTAAAGTACAAGCACAAGTGCACAGCTTATATAATTGATGCACAAGGATATTCAGCAATTCCCTTGTATAATTGCCATCTCCTATTCACGGGCTTGTTTGGTTTAGTTTTTTACTATAAAATATTGATAGTACTAATTCAAATCCAAATTCTATATTATAGTGAAGAAAGTTTTAGAACTGTGATAAATTAAACGTGGGCATTGCCAACTAAACTATCACATTTACTATTCAAACTACCAAAATATTGGTAGGACATATTTTTAGCATCAGTCCATAATAGCCTTATATAATCTTGATTCAGATTTTCTATTTTACTCTCGATAGAATATCATGGAAAAACATATCGATCCTTTTGGCCATTAAATGTGCGCCAAGATTCATGCTGACCGTTAGATACGTGTGAAGGTTCGTGCACGGTGACGAGGGGAAACGACAAATCACATGCACATGCAGGGCGATCCTATGACTTACGATTGTGCACACTTGCTTCTTCCACTGAGCCACAACACGGAATATGTAGTTATACACAACCTACACCCATGTTATATTATAGTTACATACTAATTATATTGTAATTATATTATGTATAATTGTGGTTACATTTGATAGATTTTTCCAGTAATTTTCTAATGAAAGTTGTATATGTAATCCCATCTCAATTTGTTTGGTTCGGTGATTTTTTCCTCCTCGTGTAAAGCTAAAAATATTTATGAAAAATAAATTAATGAGTGGAAAAACGTTTAGGACTACCTACACACTAATTAATAATAAATTAATAATAATAATAATAATTTAACTAACCCTGTACATGTATGTTCATATCTACCAGCTATCTACACTCTTGATCCTTCATTTTATCATAGGAAGAGCAAGATCCTAATGCACAATGGTTCTATGTTCTTGTAATTGGTAGCCGAATGTCTTTTAATCGGATTTGGATGGTGCAGTACTAATATAATTAGTTGCTAGAGTTTATATGATTTTTCTTAGAATTTAATTTAGTTAGTTATCTTATCAGAGGTGATATGGATTCGTCTGATCACTCCATGTCGTGTTTTTATGACAACAAAACTTATTGGTTATATGCTTGTTAGCAGAGGCTGAAAATATAAAGCATTTTATTATTAAAAATAGATCATGTAATTACTTGTATAATAAATCAGCCTGTCACATGCATATACAGGCCGATTGTTCAGTGTGCAGAAAAATGTGTATGTGAATTTGTACCAGTGGTCTGTGAATCTATGTGCGACAAAACAATATCGTGCGGAAGAAATTTGAAATAATATGAATCACTGTTGGTACAATCTATACACTAAATGTTGGTAAAAACTACAAAGCTTAGTAGTTGACACTTAGAAATCGAAATACCCTTCATTAAAGAAAATCAACTGAGGCTAGTACTAAAATGGTGGCAGGAGCTCAGTGGCGAAGCTAGCGGCACCGTTAAACCCGGATAAATAGTGTTTTTCGATGATACAGTGAAGACAACAGTGACAGTGTCGGGCGGCCGTCCGACCTGCCCGGGAGGTGGCTCCGCCACTGCATGAGCTAACGTACAATATGGCATCTTTATTTGAAGGAAATAATATGGCATCTTTTAACTCGTTAAAGTACTTTTACCATGTACAAGAAAACGTATGAATGAGCATGGCTAAGGTTTGTTTGGTTGATGACTAGCCAAATTTTGGCAGTTCGATAACACCAAACACAAAAGTCGACAACATGGTTGGTTGCGCAAAAAGAGTATGCCATCCATGATTTTTCGAGAGGATTACGCCATGCAATGATTGCTTTAGAAGCTAAACGGCAAATGCCAAAATTCGTGGGATACCTATACCGAAGAAGGTAATTAACATGCATTGTGCAATACGATTTCAGCAACTGCTAGCTTCTACAAGTAAAACTACCTGTCAAGAAACAGCAGGGAGAGAAACCGAACCATGTTTATTACCTTGGAGGCTTAGAGCGTATTGCACATTATATATATATGTGCGTTCAGGTGGCTGTTGATGAGGATTTGTGTGGACGACATTGACACAACGGTGCATCTCAACAAAACGGGAGGCCGTCCATGGTGCATGGTGCCATCCAACCATTCTCAGTGTAGTGGCTGGACCCAACTAGCCTACGGTGACCGTGTTGATCTGCGAGGAGACTTCACAGGACCCCGCATGCCATTGTCCACTCTCTCGTGCTACTGTTTCACAGGAGAACAAGTGAACAGCATTTACATTAAATTTGAGAAGAACAAAAAAAAAAGATACATGATGGGACATTCTCTGGAGGAATTAGAATCCTCCCCTATATATACTTTACTATTTTGCGAACACGGCATATAAACTTTACCAATTAAACTCATGTAGAAACCTGTCGCTGTTTGCATTTGGGGAAATACTCTAGGCTCTAGAGGCTTACATGCAGTTTGCAGCCACATATATATAGCTTGCATACATAGTGGAACAAAAGAACTTTGGAAATTTTGTTTTCGCCTTGCCACTAAAGATTGATAATAGTATTTCATTTTTTTTATCATGTGCAACACAATGCCAAAAAAGTGTGGTTTATTTGGCTTAGTGACAAAAACAAAAATATCAACACACACACAAAAAAAAAGGAGAGGAGGCGCCGTTTTTTTCCATGTGTAAGAGGATCGGATCGGAGAGGAGAAGAATCTGTCTCGTGGTGTCTGCCTACCTGACCAGGCAGCCGGAGACGGGTGATGAGTGGTCAAAGTGGTCTCTACCCTGAAGACGACCGGTGGGTCTCCCCTGCTTTCGCATGCTTTGTGTTCGAGTTCGACCAAACAACTTTGATTGCCGGTTGCATTCTGAATGTCTGATGCACTGCCGTCTGCGAACGCCCATCGTGTCGGTTTCAGTTTTCATCTCCCCTTTTTGACACTAGCAGCAAAGCTAAGCTTAGCTAGATCGCATACTGCTAAGTGTTTGGAGCTGCAGATACTGCTCTGCCTTTTTTGTTCATGCTGCCTTGCTGTCGAATTCCGATGCACGCACGTGTGAGCTAGCTAGCTGTTTGATCGCTTTCCTGCGTGCGTGCAACGGACTCCAAGATATCCACAGAAGCTTGGCTGATGATCTTGCGTATATGTGTACGTAGCTAGGCTCCCATGCACACATACTTCAGGCCGGAGCAAATAAGACAGTCCAAGTCGTGCCAGGAAAAAGTGGTTGCATGCATATGTCTGACCATATATGTTGCCATCAGGGAGATGCTGTTAGATCTGAGAAACTGGCTAGCTGGTGAGTCATACGCATCTTCAATTCCCAAATGAACGAGTTGATTGGAACACCCGGTCTGAGGATGCCAAGTGGGGCAAGCGATCCCCATATTTATCATGTGACAGCAGCTGCTCTAGTCGGCCTCTTTAGCTCCGAGAAGCAAAAAACAACTCACTGGTGATCCATGTCCATACGATTGAGCTAACCGAAACGTTGATCGAATCCAATTTTATTCAGCACCAGCGGATCCATTGCAAGATCATGCAAAAGGAGAAGAGTAGATATGTTAATCAGCTCCAGCAGCATATGAACAAGGTGCTAGTATGCAGATGCCTCCTGTGCGTTTGGACGCAGACAGACGCTCGCGTGCCATGTGACCTTGCGAGCCCAAACTCGACCCTGATTACCCAACGGCAGCTTCGGAGAAGACTGGTATATCACCTTACCAACGCAATTTGCAGACCAGACGACAGTTTCCTGGGGACTCCTTTGGCCGAGACTGACAACAGTGCAGCCAAGTCAACACCTCAGAATTTAATGAGAAGATCGACTCGAATAATACACCTGCAACTGGAAACAAAACCAATATTCCTCTGAAATTGCCATGGCACTGCGTGGAGAATATATCTGATGTTCTGAAGGTCTTGTGTCTTGTTCGGATTTGCTGCTCAATCTGTCCATTCCCATTTGGCAGACTGGGCTAACAACACATGACATGGTGGTACGCTACCTGGCCGGCCATGCTTTAAGATTGAAGCCTGGAACAAGAAGACCAGGGCTCCAAAAAAGAGACCTTTGCGAGCACTAGGAGATGTCTGCATCCAAATGTGCAAGCAAAGGAAGCAACCAGTCTTCTTACGGATTCTTCCGAACAGTGCTAGGATTGGTTGACCATACCACTTACGACGATGGAGCCCTCCTTCCCCCCTGAGCCTGCGTGGCCGGCCGGCCTTTAAATCTCCCTCCCACTCCTTCCCTCCATCTCCACCTCCCCTTACCTACCTTGGCCTCCTCTCTCTCTCGCTCTCGCTCTCCTTCTCTTCCTGCACCTGTTGCACCCCCAACAACTCTCACTCACTGCCAGTGTCAAGCAAGCAAGCAGGATTACAGCTTAGTCTCATCTCTTCCAAGCTTGTTTCCGAGGTGCCGTGCCGCACCTCGAACCACCGACCTGCCAAACTCGATTGATCCATAGAAAGTACTTTTGGTCGGGATCTTGAGCTTACATAAATCAGGAAGCATGCGGGGAGCCATGAAGCCGTCGATCGTGTACTGCCTCAAGCTGCTCATGCTGCTGGCGCTCGGCGGGGTCACCATGCACGTCCCCGACGAGGACGTGGTCGCGTCGCTCGGGGCGCTGCGCCTCGACGGCCATTTCAGCTTCGACGACGCCCACGCCGCCGCCCGGGACTTCGGCAACCGGTGCAGCCTCCTGCCGGCGGCCGTGCTCCACCCTGGCTCGGTGTCCGACATCGCCGCAACGATCAGGCGCGTGTTCCAGCTGGGCAGGAACTCGCCGCTCACCGTCGCGGCGCGCGGGCACGGCCACTCGCTCCTCGGCCAGTCCCAGGCCGCCGGCGGGATCGTCGTCAAGATGGAGTCCCTTGCCGCCGCCGGCGCCAGGGCGGTGCGGGTGCACGGCGGCCCGTCGCCTCACGTGGACGCCCCGGGCGGCGAGCTGTGGATCAACGTGCTGCATGAGACCCTCAAGCACGGGCTGGCGCCCAGGTCATGGACCGACTACCTCCATCTCACAGTCGGTGGCACCTTGTCGAATGCGGGGGTCAGCGGGCAGGCGTTCCGGCATGGACCGCAGGTCAGCAATGTCAACCAACTGGAGATTGTGACAGGTCTCTGACAAACCCGCCACGCACGATAAAACATATACAGCCGCTGCTGCAGAGCAGCAGCTCTACTACTACTACATAGGAACAGCAGATGACTAAATTTGTTCTTGCTATGAACTACCGAATGCAGGAAGGGGAGAAGTTGTCACCTGCTCGCCCGAGGAGAACTCTGATCTCTTCTACGCTGCTCTTGGCGGCCTGGGCCAGTTTGGGATCATCACCAGGGCTCGGATTGCTCTTGAACCTGCTCCAAAGATGGTAAAATCAAGCAATCAATTTCTGTCAACTCAACGATGAAAAAACTTTCTAAAAAAAACGATGGAAAAACTGACCATTATTTGATTCGTTTCATTAGTGCATGTTTCACGTACTAATTAGATATACAATGACAGGTGCGGTGGATACGTGTTCTCTACTCAGACTTTGAGACCTTCACCGAGGACCAGGAGAAGCTGATCGCGTCTGAGAAGACCTTCGACTACATCGAAGGGTTTGTGATCATAAACAGGACAGGCATCCTCAACAACTGGAGGACGTCCTTCAAGCCACAGGACCCGGTGCAGGCAAGCCAGTTCCAGTCGGATGGAAGAGTGCTATACTGCCTTGAGCTGACGAAGAACTTCAACCACGATGAGGCTGACATCATGGAACAGGTGAGCTGAGTTAATTATTTTCTCTTCGCATCAAGATGTTGACGTATCAGGAAATATATATATATAGGATATTAGATAGCCCAGGCCGTGCAGGTGTTGTTTAATTAATGGTTGGTGTTTGCATATATATTTACAGGAAGTTGGTGCGCTGCTATCTCGACTCAGATACATATCGTCCACTCTATTCTACACCGATGTCACATACCTGGAGTTCTTGGACAGGGTGCACACTTCTGAGCTGAAGCTGAGGGCTCAAGGCCTCTGGGAAGTCCCACACCCGTGGCTGAATCTTCTGATCCCAAGGAGCACAATCCACAAATTTGCAAAGGAAGTCTTCGGCAAGATCCTAAAAGATAGCAACAATGGTCCCATACTGCTTTACCCAGTGAACAGAACCAAGTAAATATAACTAGCCAAATTACAGTCCTATACTCCTATCCAGTTTCAAGTTTTGGTAACTAAAAAAAGTTCAACATGGTTGATGCAGGTGGGACAACAGAACATCAGTAGTCATACCAGATGAAGAAATTTTCTACCTGGTTGGGTTCCTATCTTCAGCACCATCATCCTCAGGTCATGGTAGTGTCGAACATGCAATGAACCTGAACAGCCAAATAGTGGACTTCTGTGAAAAGAATGGTGTTGGGATGAAACAGTATCTAGCACCCTACACTACACAGAAGCAGTGGAAAGCCCACTTCGGAGCAAGGTGGGAGACATTTGAACGGAGGAAACACACGTACGATCCCCTAGCAATCCTAGCTCCAGGGCAGAGAATATTTCCGAAGGCATCACTACCTATGTCCTTGTGACAGTATATGCTGTGAAAAAGCTTTTGTAGAGCATATGTTGTACAAAAATGTAGCGAAAATATCCTTTGTAAAGACGAGATCTACGGAAGGTAGCCTAAAGAACACAGCAGGGCAACCAGTAGACTAGAACTCTAGAAGTAGTGGAAGATACCTCACAAAAGACGTCAAAGCAAAGCAGCGTGGCCTTAACTCTGGTTGCAGCTTTGGAGGCAAATGATTGGAGGATTACAGTGGTCCTAGCAACACTGTTGTTACAGCATAGAGAAGAGTTGTGCTACCTCAATGATCACTAAATCACTGACTAGTGTAACTCATGTTAAGTTGTTTGTGTTCAGCTAACAACAGTGCAGAAGGTAGCATCAGGGTAGACCCTTGATTAGCAAATAACACAGCCTGTTGCATGTGAGTACTATCTGCATAAATGCAGCAGATTGCATTAGTTTTTATGAAACGAATGTTATGTTTGCAACTGTTAATGAAAAAACAGCAAAGTTTCTTATTAATCATGTGTCTCCAAGAATAAATGGGAGTGAATCATTCTATAATTCCTTTGATACGTTATCCATAACTAATTAACCATATATATTCTCCATTTGAGGTAAAATAATAAAGAGTGGAGCTGTGAGATTTTTTTTTTGAACGAATTGGCACTAGATTTCATAAGATGTGAAACAGTTTTCATTCGGTGGGTTGGCGCATAAGATAGAAAGTAGTAACATTAGGCTGTGTTCGGGAGGTGAGGATGGGAACTCACCCCCGCGCACGTAAAACAGAACGATGTATTTTCTTATAAATAATTAAATATTTGTTAATTTTTTTTAAAAAAATGGATTAATATGATTTTTTAAAACATCTTTCGTATAGAAAATTTTTGCAAAAAAACATATCATTTAACAGTTTGAAAAGCGTGCGCGCGAAAAAAGAGAAAGTTGAATTGGAAAAGTAGGGTGAAGAACACACCCAAGTGTGGGATCAGAACCAATGTATAGTGCAAAATTCTTCTGACGAGGTAACAATCAGGCATATTTGATAGGAAAACTGCAAACCGCAAGCAGACAATGCCATGCTCCTGCATGTTACAGCAATCAAGCATGATCTGCTACAGTAACGTAATTATCATGTCAGCAAAGAAAAAAACCAACTAAATACTGAACTTTTTACTGGAATGTAGCCCCTTATGTTTTTAGCCTCATAACATCCTAAGGAAACATTCTAACTATTGACAGTCACACTCAAACCCAACATTATCCAGACCTTCATTTTCTGTGATACTTTTGCTGTTTGAGTGTGACATTGAACTTCCATAAGAATCCCTTCAAACAATATTATCAGCAGAACTGAAATCCAGACAGGTACTCACACTCAGCTAGAAAACATGTTGTATGGAAGAGCAAGAAAAGAAACGAACAAAAAGGATATTTCATTCCGGAATCCGGATAGCTCATTGGAAGGTGCAAAACCTAGTCAGTTCGTCCAACAACATCTTTGGAAGGAAAAGATCAGTGTCATATAGTGCTAAGTTCACAGTTCAGCTGGATTCAAAGTGGAAAATAAGCAGTAGTGTTACTACAGAGGTAAATATAATGACAGGTAAAAGCATTTGCAACTTTGATAAATCTATGTACTGATCTAATCAATACTACAGAGTACAGATAAGACCAGGTTTGGCTCATACCATGAACCATCGCAATCAGATGCAATCTTTTGGTGTAGAGCTCCGATACTACTAGCAGCAGCATCACCTGTCAATGAGTATTGCACATACTGTTAGCAACATAAACATCACTGCCATGTTCATCTGAAACTGAAAACATCACACTTGAGATTACAAGGAGCACCAGCCAAGGATTATATAAATCTTTTAATCATCTGGTTAGACAAAGCTTGTGAGCAGATAAATACTTAGGTTATGATTAGTACAATGCATGCCAATGCACTGTTGCAGCAGAACATGTTCGTCGTGATTCAGTGTAAATGAAAGAAAAAAATGTGAGACGGTGCTTATGTAACAGTTATCTTCTTGCTTTCTTATTGCACGCTCACGTAACTGGAAGTGGCACATTAGGAGTTGAAGGAAACGTTCTTCCAGACTACAGATTGCAAAAAGAGAGAACCAGCTGCAGTCTCACAGTGAAACTCCAACTGTTTAATTCCAGCTTATCTATCATCTATTACAGCTATCTGACTGTAATGTGTCCCCTTCTGACAGTTGGTGATATGTCAATCAGGCAAAAGGATAAGCAGACCTGAAGACTAATTAATAGCGGGCCAGTTGCCTGAATCTGCTGTTGATTTGACCTCATTTCTCCCACCAGAGAGTATAATTCAGCTTAGCTTAATATCACCCACTTCATCAGAAATGAAGATTCAGCAAAACAGAAAGCGAGAGCAAACCAAACAGCAGTCGTGTGATTGCTCAAAATTGTTGGGTAAATTGATAATATTCCGCATTAGGGTGATCTATAGGCTTAGCATATTATGAATTAGTAGATTATGAAATCTACAAAAAAAAATTCCTTCAATGTCCATCAGAATTCATACGCGCGATGCATGCCAGTCCATCACGCGCCACAACAATTGGAGGAAGACATCGATAAACCGCTTATTTGAAGATCAAAAATGAGTTCAGGCGACATCACCACTCGTGTGACATGTGTACCAGTGTTATACAATTCCACTTCCATACAACGGGACACGAGAGTAATTCGAATTTCAAAAAGCCCTATCGCGCCCATTTCAAAAACCAAAGCAGAAAAAATTAAATAAAATCGCACGCAGCAGTAGATCGGCCATGAGGCACGCATCAAAGCAGCAAACCTATATGTTGATCAGAGCGGTTGAGAGAGCGGCGCGAACGGGGGGAGGGAGCTTACGTTGAATTGGATCGGACGGAGAGGCGAGCGGAGAAGGGAGGGAGATTTAGGGGGCAGCGCGGGGAGCGGGGAGAGAGACGGAGGCGACGAGATCGCGAGAGGATACTTCCGGAGGAAGGCGTCGGCGTCGCGGAGAAGGCGGTGGCCCTTCCTCCACCTCGCGCCTTTTTGAGGAAGATGGCGCACGCCACGCGGTGGGGAGTTTAATATGGGCCTCGGACTTTGGGCCATTGTGGTCCACGCAACAAGTGGTGGAGTGGGCCGCTGTTTCCTTTAACCCTCGGAGCTTAGTGGGCTTCTTTTCTTTTCTTTTCTTTTCTTTCTAAAAGGCTCCGTTTTATTTATTATATTATCCCTGAAAAGTACACTTTTTATAAAAGTTTTATTAGTGTCACACTCCATTGAACGTCGTTTGGCACTCACGCAAGCTACGTTGCATACCATATGCCACAATAAAGAAACAAGGCTACATGAATCCAGTGCGTTGCCAATGGAAAAGCGCATGCGACAACATATACATACTACCACTTGTAGTAGAAAACCAAGCAACTGAATGTAACTCGTCTCATTCCATTCACTTCAACGTGGTTGCCTCTTTCTCATGGGACAACTCGAGTCATATTCACCTGTGAGAATTCAGAAATCAAGAGATGGCAAATAAGACCATAGCATGAATGGCAGGCCAAGAAAACGACCGAGAAACGGAATTTCTCTGCACAAGACCCAGATTTTATATATATGAATATAGATATCAAACAATGTCCCTTTTTTACATTTGAACAAGAGGGGCTAGCTGTATCTTCATTGTCTCTCTTACTATATGGGACCTCCTTGTTGCTGTCTATTCGACGAATGTACGGCGGCGAGGAGAGCAGCTCCGACCCCCGACCCATCCTCCGTCACCCTCAGCGTCACGTTCCGCGCCACCTCCTCCCCCAGGATCTCCACCAGGGCCTCGTCCAGGTACTCCCTGAACACCGGGTAACCCTGGTACAGCCCGCCCTCGATCGCCACCGCCGTCCTCCTCGGCTGCCCTCTACCTCTCCCGCTCGACGCCGCGCCGCTCCCATCCCTCCCCAGCTTCTTCAGTATCCCCACGATGCCTGCAGCGGCTAGACGGGCGGCTCTGCGAGTGACAATGTCGCAGACTTTTACGACCAGCCGTCGAGTTTTCAGAGGAGCATCGGGTATCTGGAAGAGAGAAAATCATCAGACAATTAGATGGATGAGATGGGAAAAAAAAAAGGCGCCCAATGAATGGCTGGAGTAACTCTGAGCTAACCTTCAGATGTTCTTGCAGTATCCTTCTGACTTCGCTCAGATCTGGTGAATCGTCCTCGCGAATTGCAGCCAGTAAAGGTGTGCTGGATTTGCAAAATTGGAATCAGACAACACATGGTACAACTTTTTTTTTACTAATTTTGTTTATGCAGAAATACACTAGCACGAAACAAACATCAGTAGAATTCATCTCAATTTCCATACCATGAGATAATTTGGAAGAAACTACTTTGCACATCCGGACATACCTCAAAATGAAAGGGTTGGATAGATTATCAGCAGCATCACCAAAAACATCTGATTCCTGGGCCATTCTATGAAATACCAATCTTGCAATTTCCCCAAGATACATTCCTGATATCATTTTCTCAAAGCCCTGCATCATGGTGGTACAAAGTGTTCAGTCTATAGACCACAACACAAGATACCAGAATAATTGAATTTTACACAAGTTGCTACCTGATCATTGCGATTGTGTGTTTCATCATCCAGCAAGATGTCATATGGTGTCCTTGGCAAATGTGATGACCAGAAATTCCCCCATTCCATGTTTACTACCTGATTAATGAAATGTTTTAGGCTTGGACATCATAATTCCTTTACTCCACATAAGCTGATGAGCATTTGACAAGGAAATTGAACTGACTACAGATAAAGGAGAAAATAAGATACCATGCCTCCAGAGTTCGTTAGAAGACCCTGGCACTTGATAATTGCATCAGTGCGTTCAATGTAGCAAGCGTTGGTGCCAGACCCAATTATCACAGCAGCCACTGTGTCCTCATCATAGTAATGCCCTAGAGCTAATGTCCCCACTGTATCATTCACCTAAGTACAAAGTAGCATAAAAGAATAATCATTTAAAAGGCACTCCTCAACAAAATATAATAAAAATATAACACAATGACATTATACTTCATTGGGCCAAACACCAGCAGCCATCCCAAACAGAACAAGGGCATAGTATCAGGCCATGACACCAATACTATTACTGCACTACCCCTATAATCATGGCATTGTCCTCTGGATTTTAGCGAAGGGTTCTAGCAGCAAGGATTATTCTGTGTTTTGAACATAACATGCTGATAACAAGCATCTCTGAAGCTGGTCACTACCCCCAAAAAATGCTATTACTGATACACACATGATCAGTACATATCTGTCTACATCCATTTTTATGTTATTTACCTAGCTCTATTCCCTCATCTAGAACACTGCTTGCAATCTACAAGCAAATTCATAACTATGAACTAAACACTGGGAAAGAAAGGCTGTCACAGCTAGACCACCCCGACAGAAGAACTAGAGGGTCAACCTTCGGATTTTCCATTTCAATTTCCTCGATGGCAAGTGTCATCTTTTGAATGCATTTCTTATTGACGATATATCTAAGCTCCACACTAGTAGTGAACAAGCACTATAACAGTACTTTCAAGCCAAGCAAATGTGTTCAATGGTATAAATGTAACAGAGTTGCACCCCCAAAAAAAAGTTGCAAAAGACTTACCAATGCAGTGACCCGCACATTTAGCCCACAATTGGCAAGCGCTTCATTTAAGCACTGAGCAACATCTCTGCCAACCTAAGATTCCATTATTCACAGTAGCAGTTTCAAAATCAGTATGTCAGATTGAAGCAGAGAAGAAATCAGAAATTAAAGCAAAGCAATATGTGTTTCCTTCAAATAAAAATATAGTTTAGTTAGGAAGTTGAGGGAAACGGCTACCCATGCATGTTTATGCAACCACAACAAATATCCAACAGACAAAGAAATAGGACTCATCATTCACAGATTTCTAAGTAACAAGTACATCTTCTTTCATGTAGTAACATAAGATAGATTTACCTATCTACTCAGGATAGTCAAAATAATGGTAGCTAGTTATGCATTCACCTTGAACCATATGAAAATTTACCATATTTACCAAAACCACTAGCTGTGTAGGTTATATACGACTACATCAACATGGAAATTAGACTGGATTATATGATTACTAGCAAGAAAAAAAATTCTGGCATACCGTGTCTCCAATGGAAAATCCTTTTGTCCACCTAATTAATGACCCTGAAGACACTGAAATTTGTCTAACAGGGAAAGAAAATGTAAAACCAAGTGCCATTTTTCCATCTTGGTCATCTTCTCCTTCAAGAAAATTCTTTAGTGCCAGGGCAACAAAGTTGAATAAACCCTGCAATTGACCCAAAAAAACTTGAACATCTATACAAGATGTACATTACACAAACAGAGAAAATATGATTAAGCAAGTACCTCAGTAGTGCCCTTGGTCAGTTCCTCAGGGATGGGTTGCTGTTCAACCTTTTGGTTGATGATCACAGATCCCGCACCAACTTGTACCCTCAAGACTCTGAAGTTTGTTCCTCCAAGATCAATGGAATAATATATACCTTCTTCACTCCTGTTGAAGTGCATGGCCAAAACAAATTTAGTACAGTGGTTCCATAGACACGCACACACAGAGAGACCTGTAAATATCCCAATTGATCGTGGGGCATACAGAATGCATCAACCATGGCGTCATAAAACAAAATGCTTGCAAAGAGAAGCTAACTTGGAGCAACAGGCTTCAACTGTCATCTTGAGGAAACAAACAGCACAATTGTGCTCTTCAACTCGAAGGAGAAAATATAACACCTCAAAATGCAATCATTAATAAACACCCTTTTTGTGTTCAATCAAATTTTGTGTTATACTGCCCTATATTAGACATTTTGAACCTAGAAGATGTAACAGACAAGGCAAAAAAAAAAACCTACTGAGTCACAGCAGAATCGAACTCTAATCTTACAATAGAAACAATGTTGAACAATAGTAACGTAATAGATCAGTAGCTAATGATGGATGGAGTGACAAGACACCACAGAAGTGATAGCAACAGCTGATATAACCCTCAGTGCCTAGTCATCTTCGTGCACACTAGCATCACCAAAACCTGAACATGTACACTACAACCACACAGCACCTTCATGACAACTGAAAACCATGTACATTATCATCTGCACTAAGCTGCTGGCGCGCCTGCTCAAGTGTTGCCTATTCCATATCCTATATACCATTATGCATGATACCTTAGATGGCTCATCACTGTCATAAGTTGTGAGGCATCTGTGAGGTAAACATTGCCAACTATGCTAATCTAATACTGTAGAGCATACATACACAACAAATTAGGTGGGAGCTAATCAACAGCAACATAAAGATGGTCTTTCTTCAGGTATACAACACTGTGAGGACAAATGTGCAATTATAGAATGTGTGGATCATCTGCTACTCCCACAATATTGCAAGGATATATGCAAGACGCTGGCAAGAGTACTTGCAACAGAACTCTAGCATTGGAAAATAGTATACTATGTACATAAACTTCTGGCAAAAACTATTCATATGCAGCACTGGTTTCAAGTTTTAAATCGGTAACCTGGGAAAGGTTGTCTTCATTTTTTACTGGCGAACACGGATTACTACAGACACTAATTTAAGATATCACTCCACATTTGACAGCAAGACACATCTGCCACAAAGCTATGCTATCCAAAAGAAACACACTATGAATGCATACCAGCTACAATGTTACTAAAACAGTAAAAACTGGCACAATGCTTACAGATATAGTTACTAAGAAGGCACATGGCAATCAAGAAAAACGAACAAGAAAACAAACATGTGACAGAAACAAAAATACAAAACGCCAACCAAAACCAATGTGCATCCGTCTGTCATGCAGTTCTAGGTTCTAACAAGACGCCAATTTGTTGCAAGTACAACCATCCAAGAAATGGGTTGTCGAAACCGAGCAAAGAACGGAAGGTGGGATTGAAATGATGTAGGCCTTTTATCACAAATGTTTTGATTTATTTAAAAATCAGATCAGCTCACAACAGCATAATCATTCGTGTAACTGCACATATGTGGATCTTCAACCACTTCAGCACACAGTTTTTTTTTCTGCGCTAATCCACCGAAGCAACACAAGATGACCTCCTAACAAAAAAAAAGTGCCTCTCAAGCAATGATTCCCATCTGACAGAGATCGTCCCAGGCCACACTGCCATTGTGGAATACAACCTGGCCAGTAAACACAATGCCGGGCACATAAAAGCGTAGGCAGATTCATTTACCAAGTTGGCACACTCTGCCCCCTTTATGGCGGCCTGAACAACAACCCAGCCATGAATGCAAGCGTCGAACCAAACAGTGCTTTGCTTCAAGCGGCATAAGAGCCACATGACAAATTCTCGGCATCTGGCAGATTAATTGTCTTCGCCCCAGAGTTGCTCCGGTACAAAGGTATAGCACTGCAGGCGGCATTAGACATCACAACTATGCAAATCCTTGCAAGAATGGCGATTAGACGCAAGGGTAGAGAATGTAATCTCCCGCGGAGGGACCAAGCATGAAAAGGGCGTCATTTTTCTGTGCCTCTCCATGAAAGGAGGCGACATCTATGAACCTGAGTGTTTGCGAAAATTTCTAAAAGAAAATCGACCGAAATGTGTGCGACATTACACGGAATCGAATAAAGATAGCGACTTTATGAACATATCAGAAAAGTGACGGCACGAAATTTGATTACTATTGGATGAACACATCAGCAAAGTAGCGAACCAAAATTGTTTATGGTTCCACATTAGACCCCAGGTAGCATGGAGCAAGAACAATAATAGAGATAAACACCATATGTGAGACGCCCCAACTTAGTAGTACCCATTCGGACGAATAGTCCAAAGGATGACGAACCCAATGCAGGCCACGATGGGCGGAAAGCAGCAAGAAATGCGCATCGTCGTGCGGCAGTTTAAAACAAAACGATCGAGAGAGAAAGCATCGCGTCTATAGAGAGCTCAAAGCCGCAAGGCAAATCTGTGCTCGTAGCAATTCAAACAGACACCCAAAAGAAAAGCGTGAAGTGGGCATGACTCCACGCCATTCGGAAGGCAAGAAATCAGGAAGAGACCACATTTGCATATGGGCAAACAGATTAACATGGCAGCCAAGCAAGATGGCAGCGATATGCAAGGGTATGATCCAACTACCAAAATATTGTTGGTTAAAGAAAAAAACCAAAACAAAACGTTTCCTCTGTAAAATTAAGAATCGGCAAAAGAAACGAGAAGATGCAGGCACTAGATAGTAGTCATCAAGGAATCGCGAGGACACGAACTAGACCAAGCCAGCAGCAAGGAACCGCAAGGGGGGGCCGTACCCGTTGGGGAGCGCGTCGACGAAGGTGAGCAGCATCTTCAGCTTGCTGCCGCCGTCGGACGCGAGGCCCGCGTGCATCTCGACGACCATGGCGTCCACGACCTGGCGCAGCCTCGCGGGCGGCGTGGCGCATCCCTCCTCGAACTCCCGCAGCAGCGCCACCGCCCGCCGCCACCGCGCCCGCGCCGACGCCCTGCGCGCCACGAGCGCCGCGGCGATCGCGCAGGTCACCGCCGCGCACCCCACCGCCACACCGAGCCCCACCCTCCCCATCTCCTCCACCTCCGCCCCCACCCCTCCCCCTCCCCCTCCTCCTCCAGAGCGCGCGGCGATCAAGCCATCCCTCGCCCGCCGCGCCGCTCCCTCCCAAACCCACGAATCCCACCCGCACCCTCCTAGGATGCGGCGGCCGGCGGCGCGCGCGCGCGCGAGGTGCTCGGCGGAATGGCGGAATGGGATGGAACAGAAGGCGGCGGCGGTGTGGGGGACTAGACTAGTACTGCTGCTGCTGCTACTACTACCCCGGGTGGGGCTGGATGGCGAAGGGGAAAGGAGAAGAAAGGAAGGGAGGAGAGAGAGGTGGAGAAACAAAATAGAAATAGGGGGAGAAGGCCAGGGCGTGCTTGGGCTTTTATTGATGCAGGGATTTCTTTTCCTTTCGCCCTCTTTGTTCCCTCTATTTCTGCTTTCCACCACACTGCCTGCCTCATCTTTCATTTCTTCAAGCTTTCTTCAAATTCCATCTTTTTCCATCTCCCCCCTAACTTTGACCTGTTTCTTCCCTGTGGTGTCCTTGTGAGATTTAAATTTAAAATAAAGTTGCTGGGTGGCTTGCTCATGGTTGTTGGTGGTTTTGTGCTTGATGGCAGTGCTATTATACCTTTTGTAGGCTTAATTCTTGATAATAATTTTGGTACTATGCATGAAGAGATGTTTAGAGATTTTCTTTGAATTTGATATGCGCGGAGTTCTAACATTTGGCTAGCTCTCTTCCTATCAATGTGTGGGCAATATGCAATTTTGTTCAAAGTAACAAACAACCTTTGTTTGGTTTGCATCACACAGGGACGTTGCCAAATACTAGACTCCAAAAAAAATTGAACCTTGGCTTTGTTTGATTTATGGTATGCCAGCTCACATCATCCAATGCCACATCCTTAGTGCGTGGTCACCGCAAGCTAATCTCTACGCTCAAGTTTGATATGCACGAAGATTTGTTAGAGATTTTTGACGTTTGGTTAGCTGTCTTCCTATTAAGGCATCACAAAATATGGTTTTGTTTAAAAGTATCAAACAACCTGTTTAGTTCACATCACACGAGAACAGAGCAGGATGGTAAGAACCAAAAGGTTACAACTTCATTTGGTTTGTGTATGCCAACCCACGTCACCCGTTATCAAACCCTCAACACGTGGTCACCGCAAGCTGATCTCTATGCTCAAGTCTGAAATGCATAGATATTTGTCAGAGATTTTTGGCGTTTAGTTAGTTGTAATGCATCATGGAATACGATTTTGTTTAAAAGTACCAAAAGTATGTTTAGTTCGCATCGCACGGAAACATAGCTGGATGATAAGATGCAAAATGCTACAACTTCATTTGATTTGTGTATGCCACCCCACATCACTCGTTATCAAACTTTCAGTACGTGGTCACCACAAGTAGATCTCTGCGCTAAGTCTGATATACATGAAGATTTGTTAGAGATTTCTAGTGTTTGGTTAGTTGTCTTCTTGTTAAGGTGTTGGAAAAAAAACAATGTTGTTTAAAAGTAGCGAATAACCTGTGTGGTTCGCAACACGCAGAAACATCAGTGGGACGACAAGATCCAAAAGGGTACAACTACATTTGGCTTGTGTATGCCAGCCCATGTCATCCGTTGTTAATTTCTCATGACATGGTCCCTGTAAGTTGATCTCCACGCTCAAGTTCGATATGAAAAAAAAATTTGTTAGAGATTTTTTATGTCTAGTTAGTTGTTTTCCAATTAAGGCATCACAAAGTACGAAATTCTTCAGAAGGAACAACAATATGTATTGTCTGCATCACATTGAAACATTGGACGGGATGATAGAAGGAAAACTACAGCTTCGATTGATATGTGTATGCTTGGGCACACAAGCCCTTGGTGCGTGGTCACTGTAAGCTAACCTCTATGCTTGAGTCATTGATCTCTCAAACCAGACTGTATTGTACAAGTGAATACATACTCGATACAATATATTGGAGCAACCATTTATGTAAAGAATTTCTTCT
The DNA here is from genome assembly GCA_008326285.1 of Oryza officinalis. Taxonomy (NCBI): domain Eukaryota; kingdom Viridiplantae; phylum Streptophyta; class Magnoliopsida; order Poales; family Poaceae; genus Oryza; species Oryza officinalis. The sequence continues at coordinate 66,717,030 of BDMV01000001.1, forward strand.
ATGTTGATATATTTACCAAACAAAACATTAATCATATACAATATCATTCTAGTCCATGTCTAGGACGTCCCACTACCAAAAATAAATAGGTTCCACCCTTTTGTATTTTGGAATCGCAAATTCCAAATAAAAATGATATGGTAAGTCATGAAAATATGGCCCACTTGACCACCAAATATGCAGCTAAATAATAAAGGATATAACAGCAATATATGCACAGGGATAATGATATGGAGTACTAATATATACTACTAGTAGCAGTTTAGCAGAGACAATGTGCGTACAACACAGGTAGTGATGCAAGTGTCAGCAAGCAATCACAGCAGTCAAACATAACCAAAACCAGCCTAGTCAATCACCAAACGGTCGCCCCATTGGCTGCAGCTCCTGCCCGGTTGGGATTAGAATTTTTAGCAGAAACCTGAGAGATTTCAAACCCAAAAAGACGGTCTTCGGTGGCACGGTCATCCCCCCCTCACCTCACCCCCATCATCAGATTACGAAATGGCGCCAGAAAGGAAAAAAAAAAAGAAGAAAAACCGCATGTGCATCCATCGCGGAGGATTACGCAGAAACGCCCCCGCGAAACCGAGAAATCCGGCGCTTTGTGACGGCACACACGGCCCGGTTTCCACCGTTGTCCAGTCCACTACTCCACTCCACATGTCACATGAGCAGCAGCACAGTGGCCGTGGGCGTGGATGGCGGCCGCGGTGAAATGACGGGAGAGCCCCCGCGCGCGCGGCGAAATTGCTGATACGGCCGGGAGAGGCGTCGCGAGGGGGAGGGGCGGTGCGGTGCATGGGGAGAGGCTTTGACTTGTGTCGGGAGACCGCGATGGCGACGGCCATCTCGCGTCCCTGCCCCTGGAACCGGCGGGTATTTACGGCCGTTGGCCACTGATTAGTGATTACCCATCCCGGCTGGCTTAAGGCCCTGGTTAAATCTCACGTCAAATTTTTACACTCTGTCACATCGAACATTTGAACGTCTGCATGAAGTATTAAATGTGGGTGAAAAAAATAACTAATTACACAGTTTGCGACTAATTTGTGAGACGAATCTTTTGAGTCTAGTTTCGCAATGATTTGACAATGTGATGCTACAGTAAATATTTGCTAATGATGAATTAATTAGACTTAATAAATTCTTCTCGCGGTTTACAAACGGATTCTGTAATTAGTTTTTATATTAGTGCCCAAATAATCCATGAAACACTCTGTATAATACCTGATATGACACGTCAAATTTTTACATCCCTGATCTAAACACCCCCGAAATCGTGGCTTGGCTCGGTCGTCGGCGCGACTTTGACCGGGGGGACCAAAGGCTCCGCGCGCCGGTTGCTGCGGCGTCTGCGGGTAGATGGCCGAAATGAATCCCCTGTCTGCGCCGCGCGCCGTGCCGCGCCCCGCCGGCCGCGTGCACCGCCATCTGCCAACCCAACCCAACCCCCGCGCCCGCGGCATAAATTATAAATGGCCTGTACCGCGTCGTCGATCCTCTCCCCAGCCGGCCCGGCCAGCCTACCGCCTGTACCCGTCGCCGCATCTCCACCGCGAAATCGATATATCCTCGCTACACCACCGACTGCTCACCTCACCTCACACACGGCCGGTGATTAGCTGTAACAACATCTACTATAATAAAGTTTCTGACCCACGCCCAACGGTATCATCGATCGGTATGTGGTGTTGGTAGTAACTCCGGGGTCGCCAGCTAGCTTTTGTAAGTAACACGTGATTTGCTGTACTGATGATTTCAGGCAGCACGTCGCGTCGTGGCGAGGGAACACCGGAACAGTATCCGGCAGCTAGTGGTCAGGGTTAATACTCTAGCTACGGTTGCGTTATAAATTCGGGCATGAGCTCACGCGTGATCGATCCTGCATGCGACGCCGAGCGGCCGAGCAGCAGCAGCAGCAACCCGCTCGCGGTAATTAGTGGTGACACACAGCGGCTATGGCTATAGCTAGCCCGGATGCACCAACACGACCTGCATTTCGCTGCAGCCTTTAATTTTTTGAGTCTCGAACAAACGCATCGATGGCTTCTACGTACGAATACACTATTTATGTACTATAGAAATGTTAACAAATTGGCCAGAAATGTTCCTGCTCTGACCCCACTCCTAACATAAAATAGAATAAACTTAATTATCTCATTTACTCATGTTGTTATCGATTACTGTAGATCGTAGACAAGATGAAAAAAAATCAGCGGAAAAAAGATGAAGTATATGTGGATCTTTCTCATTTTTCACTTTCACGGAGTACAGTTGGTTCATACTGTGTCCAAGATACGATGGAAGCATCTCTCTCTTTTGTTGTTTTCTCCTTCACGTCACTTTCTCCACTCCGTCGTGGTCACTTAAAGACCACAAGTACAACCACAATCTATATGATATTTCTACACTTCTATATTGTACATTATCTATAGTAGTAACATGTTCTCACAAGAATTAAGCGTCCGTACCGCCAGTCACATGAGTGACATAATTGCTTAAATCACGCCTATCTGTCTTGAAACTTCATGCGTTACATAAACACGGATTCATTGGGCAATTAATTGCTCATTACATTAAGCAGGGCGTGATTAAAGGATAACAAAAAATATTTGCTAAGAAATTGCACGCGTATGAATAATGAATGTGTGATGGAGTAGAGAAGTATATATATTTCCGTTGTTTATGTGTTTTGCCGCTTCTGTTGGAGGCACATGGACGGAAGCATATGCGTGCGTGCTGATGTGGATCAGTGTCGTAATGGAGGGCATAATTATGAGGTCGTAGTTGTGTTGGTGAAGCTCCAAGTCCAGTCAAGTCTTAAGTCTCAAGTGTGTGTGTGTGTGTGTTTGCAGTCAAAAGGATGAGTAGTGAGAGGGAGAATCAATGGCGGCCGTTAAAGTTCCACGAGAATTAACGAACTTTGCCTCTCCATCCAAAGGGGATACTGGCCATATTCCTTCATAATTTTAATTGAAAAGAAAGGATGATCACGCATGTCTTTTCTTGTTGCATAACGTGGCTACAATTGTGCATCTTCCGTATTTTCCACCATCATATTGCAGGCTTGCTTGGCATGATTCATTTTTAATTACAAACTTACAATGTCACGGTTATAAATAGATAAATAGTGATAATATTTTTTTTAATATAATAAATTTGTAATGGCATGGATTAAATTATCCTTTGATTTACTATCATGCTAAAATATTGGTAATGTCAAAATTTAAACACATTTTGATGGTGTCAATTCTTTTATTTTATCATTTTCTATAAAATCGTACATATCCCTACACTAATAACGTTTTTTCATGTGTACCAAATTATAACCGGATTATTGATAATGAGCTATATGCGCTTCATTATCTGGTGCATGCCGCTTTGACGGTGGATATGAAAACAGTGGCGGAACAGTTCGTCGAATTTGCACGAGTAAACGTCAAGTGTCAATACATCGTAGAATTAAATTTACCTGTCAACCAGTCAGCTTGTATATCTTTTAATGTTGTAACTAAACTATGTTAGTGAAAGGGGGCAAACCCAATGACGGAACACATGGATATATACAGTGGCAGTATACTAAAATGTTGACGATTCAACGAATTTCCTGAGACAGCTTTCGCAGTCAAGAAAGACCCATATAGTAGCAAACTGTGTTGCACGTATTTCTCAGGAGAGATACCATTTTGATTCCAGGCTCAAAGATTTGGGGGGACCAGTCCCAAATACTACCATTTGTTTAGGCTGATAGGGTTGGTCCAGTGGCAAAATGGGAGTTCGGCTAAACTAGGGTGGGCATAGAGGGGAACAGAGGTTTTGAGAAATAGAATGAGCAAGTGGGCCCGCACATAGTAAAGTGCGTGGGACACATGGAGAGGGAGGGGGACAGCGCAGCTACAGTTCTGGACAACAAACAAAAGGCAAGGTAGTAGCCCTCTCAAACTCTGCATCAACCCGGTCCATCATAGACCATTGTGATAGGCACAGGGGATACATTACAAGATACTACTGATTCTTCAGTCTCACGTGGAAAAAGGCCCTGGTATATCAGTATATGAGTCGGTGGAAAATCAACTCAAAATTTAGTATGCATTTATTTCACATGTATTAGTAAATTTTCACAAAGACCTTGCTACACTTTATCGAAGCTATACAATAGGCTACGAAATTGTCTAAAAAGCTATATGCATCTTGTGAAGGAGAGAGCAATGCTTCTAATAATTGATATCATAAACCTTACTTGTTAATATATTTTTGCATATTCATTTTTATTAAAAGATACTTGTTGTAACTGAATATTAATAATTTCACTTCACAGAAAAAAGCCATCCGTTATCTATTTTAAACTTGAAGTGGTCATTGAGACTTGTTCGCACGCCACACCCAAGGTACTTGCACAAAAAATAGATAGAGCTAATTAAAAAAAATAAGATTATGAAATAGGTGCTTGGGCATATTAATATAGGTTGACATACCAACCATTTTTTCCTCAGAAAATGTCCTAACACTTTTGACGTAGTTAAATTAATTTATCTTAAAAAAACAATAATACAAATAAATTTTATTGTAAATTGCATCTCCATCGTACTATCTTCCTTAATGATAGGGCCGGTCGGTACACAGCGCGGTTTGGAGAGGTGACGTGGAGTTGTCAAGAACTCAAGTGGCGAGGTGCATGGACCGGGCGTAGCGAGTCCCGCAGCGGGGGCGGAGGGGGGGGGGGCGAGCGGCGACGGGAGCTGCGTCTCGCCTGCACGGCCGTACCAAAACTCCAGCTGTCTCCCGCTCATTCCCAGCTCACCCCTCCTCTGCTTCTGCTGCACGGCCATGCGCCTTTTGATTCGATCGATTTCCCTTCCCTTTCCCCCTCGTTTTTTTTTCGCTCAAAAACACGCCCCCGAAATCTCACCCCCCCCCCCCCCCCCCACCACACACACGCGCGCTCCTCGAGATGCCGCTTCCTCCCTTCCACGGCTCCACGTCAGCCTCCCGCTACGCCCCACTTGCCACCCTCCACCATCAACTACCCACAAATCATTCTCCTCGCCTTTGCATATTCTGATACTCACTTGGCCAAAGTAGCAGCAGCAGCATCCCACCATTTTTTTTTTCAGAAAATGGGTTAGGTGACCATTACCGTTTGCTTCCCGCCCGTAAGGCCATAACCATATTTTGGTAGGGTGTGTTCGGTAGTTGACGTTGAAAGTTTATTCCCTCCGTACGAAAAACGAAACGATTTATTAGCACATGATTAATTAAATATTTATTAATTTTTTTTTCAAAAATAGAACAATATGATTTTTTAAAAGTAACTTTCGTATAGAAATTTTTTGCAAAAAACACACCGTTTAACAGTTTAAAAAACGTGCGCACGAAAAATGAGAAGGCTGAGTTGGGAAAGCAATGCAGCCTTAGGAGTAGCTTTTTAGTATACGTGCTCTATCCAATGAGGAGGCTGAACAATATACCCGGAAGATATAACTTACATATATAAAATAGAGATATGCTACTCTGTATATATTATGTTCTCTGCAAATAATTAGTAGTATTAAGCATTTGGACATGTGGCAGTGGTATCAAATACATCACTCACTACAGATCAGTATATATTCTTCTTCTAAGCTTCTATATATCAACATAATATATAATATACTAGTAAGTTATTGGTAGAGAAATATATGCTGCACTTGATTGTTGAGTCATCTGGACTACAGTATATTTTTCAAGAGGGCGGGCATGACATAACCTTTCTAAGCATAGCTTTATACTCCTGCTAGCTAGAATTTAGAACTACAATAATGTATACTATGTTTTATAACATCATAAACAATCCCTAGACATGCACACGGCCAGTTCACAGGCTGTACTTAATCATGAACTTTACATACCTAACTATCAGCTCCTCTGATGTTTACCGGTCCAATATTTGATAGTGGAAAAGAGCTTACTCATCATCATGTCAGACAAATAAAGAGTAATGTTCCAGTGGTCCTCCAAGCCTCTCAGCAAAATGATTTTCTTATAAGCAGGTGGACCTAGCTATACCGAATATTGTCAGGAAGAGGAGCAAAAATTAAACAAAATCTGATTTAAGGCCAATGTCTTTTCTAGCTCATTCACGGAATTATTAAATGTGTTCTTTATTTCATGCCTCGAAAATATATTTTCTCAAAAAAACTTTTTTTCTACTAAATTGTTCAGATTACTTGTTTGTTTTGAACTATTTATTAAATTTACTTTTAAAATATTTAATTCCTACAGTAAAATTGATAACCTGCTGTAATAATTATTAGTGCAATAATCTAGTAAATCAAAAGGATGTTTTAGGGGCAGACAAAAGAAAACAGAGGCTATTGGTGGTCAACATCAGAGGCAAGAAAAAAGGGGATTGGTTTAAGGCAGCAAGCAAGCAGGCAGGCAGAGATGGTGCAGGCAATGAGGCCAAATACTCGTGTATGCAAAATGCAAAACAACAGAAAAGCTTTTTCTGGGGGACAGTTCCGGGTGGACGGAGTCAGGCGCGGCCGCGCGGGCTGTGGCTGTGGCTGTGAACCCCCCTCGTGATTGCGGGGAGGCGGAAGCCCACGGCCCACTCCCCGAGCTCGGGGCCCGGGGCTCGAGCGCACTCACGCTGCCATGTGGGACCACTGCCTCGGTGCCCGTAACCACCCCCCCTCCTCGTGACAGCTGCGCGATCGCGATCCAACGGCGGAGGAAGAGGCGCGGAGCCCGGCCGGCCCCGGTCGTTATGTATGGGCGCGGGCGCGCGTCAGGTGCGCGTGAGCTGGCGCACGTGAAACGCGCGCGGGTGGTGGTGGACTGTGGCGGAGTGTGGCAGGCAACACGCCGTGCACCAAAGAGCAAAGAGAGAAAAAAGGTAAAAGGGATTCACCTCGTCTGTTTCGGGGCGACACCGCGTGGCGATGTGGCGTCGGCGTCGCGGTGGCGGCATGCGGTTGGGATGCGGTTGCAGTGCGGCGCAGCGGCAGCGGCAAGAGACTCTAGCCGGGGCCCCGCGGCTCTTCGCTTGCGCCGGCCGCGTCGTTTGCCGCCGCCGCCGCCGGTTGCTGTTTCAGTGGTGCCTGTGGCAACGTAGGAGTAATGTCAATGTGCATGCATGAGTTGGTTGATTGAGACGGCGACCGCGCAAAGTGAGGGCCTTTTTCTGGCTACCACGGCCTCGTACGGCCACCGAAAGTTAGATTTAGGTCGAGTCCAGGGCAAGCACGTCCAAATTATCGTTCTTTCTTTAACTTTCCCCCAAAACATACATATGTTTGGAAGAGATTCTAACTGCGACAGCTTTTCGCAGAAATTTTAGCTCCTGCAAACAGTTTAAATTCTGATAATATAGTTATAGAATTCAAAAGATAAATTAGAAGTCAAAAACTAGGTTTTTTAGATTTTACAGATTCTCAAAACTGGGTACAAACCTATTATTTCTTAGAATATTAAACTCCTCAAACATAATCATATTTACTTATCAATACCAATTAGTAGCAATGTTTTACTACTTACACTAGGCGACTAAAAAAATACTCCGTATTTGACAGCGATCTGCCATACAAATTACAAAATCATGGGTTTGCTAAGCTCCTCAATTCGTATCCTCTTTAATCATCGTGCCAGCCAAAACACGTCGATGATCATCCACTTAATTATGCCAGGTATAGTACCATCATTATAGTGTTTTGAGCACAGCTTTGACACAAAAATGTTTATGCCCCTAATTTTTACAAGGAAGGGCTCGCATGATTTAGGACAGGACATGTTCTGTGCGTCCATGAATAATGTAGTACTAGTATTTTCTCTGTTTTATAATATAAATGATTTTAAGTGAATGTGACATATATTTTAATACTATAAATTTAAACAAAAAATATGTTCAAATTTATAGTATTACGATATATCATATTTACTCAAAAAAATTTTATAGTTTGGGACGAAGGAAGTAGTTCAGTGGGACAGGCAGAAAAGACGGAAATTTTGTGAGATGCACGGCGATGCGACGCCAGTTTTGGGGGCGCGCAGGTGTTTCCAAAGTCGCACAAATGTTTCAGCAATCCAGCTGTGTCGCAATCTTGGGTGTGAACCTCGAATCTCTCGAAGCAGCAGATGCTCCTCCCAGCTGATGTGCTTGGAGGCTAACAAATCCTCGCTGGAAACAGATGAGGAGCTGGCAGAGTGGCAGGTCACAACAAAGCCAAACTCCTCGTTATATCGGACCAAGCAAAACACCGAAATGTGGCAATAGCACAAGAGCAAAAAAAGAGACTGAAATGTTTACACTAATCTTTGGTTGCAGCAGCATGGAAGCATGCACATGCAGGCTGCAGCAAGCACATCCAACTGAACTGACCCAAGTGCCAGCTATGCGGCGGTAACAACGGCAACAGATGAACAGAACCGGACGGAGGTTGGACTTGGAGGAGTATTTTTCGATGGCACAAAGCAGGGGTGAAAATAAAGCAGCGAGGAGGGGCTGGACAGGCCAGACTGCAGGTGAGCTGGATTGCAGTTGGACTTTGGACAAGGTGAAAATGGATGGAATGACTGACTGACTGATGAGTGAGGAGCGTTTTTTACTGATGGTTGAGTTTTTTTAAAAAAATTTTTATCACTGGGGGTTTAGGCCAGGCTGCAAGTACAGGCCAGCTCTTTGTCCTCTGGCCAATGAGAGGCTTTGTCGGCTTTACAACCGTATCATGGACAGGCACATCGATCACCCATGCCCACACAATCTTCAAACTTACCAATGCACGCACAAGTCCTGACTCAATCAAGGCATTCTTTCTGGTAAAAGAAACCCGCAGTAATTACACAAGAGATCGGAACATCTTCTGAATTTAAGTATAATGGGATTTCATTTTAACTACGTATCTCTACTATATTAAAAGCAAAGTCGTCATTCTTTTCTTTTTGCCCATAATCCCACGTGAAAGAAACCGCTAAGAAAAATTAGCGTAGCAAAAGAAACGGACTAACCAAGAGAAAAATTACGGAGAAAAGAGAATATTGAACTACGATCAGTATATCTCGTCTATGATTTTATGAAGAAATCATGCAAATTTTTGATGTTCGGATTTGCTACAAGATTTATGGTCCACCTTCTTCTCTAGGTTGGACAAGCTCGTGAGTAGTTGGGGTTTCGAGGTTAGGACGAGGTAAGAACAAGGTAAGGAGGGATTTCAGGGTGGAAAAGTGGATGGTGTCCCTGGCACATATGGATGTCTGAGATAGTGGTCACCTCGGTCCCAAAAGAGGAGGATGGCAGTGGGAGGTGACGGCGAATCCAACGGTTCCTATCATCGGAGACGGGTGTGAGTGGTCAGCAAACGGTGGGAGGTGACGAAAGATCTATCGATGGGAGCTGCGGGAGACAAAGGAGAACAATAGTGTGAAGGCATGAGAGTTGAAGAATGAAGGAGAATCGCATCGGCGGAGGTTGCGAGAATGAGAGAGCGACATGGAAAGGAGACGTCAGAGAGAAAAAAGAAGCATGATTGTGAAAAAAAGCATGCGTGTGTTGTATAGATAGTTTCAAGGAAAAATTACAAAAACCATCCCAAATTATCATCCTGAGTTTGATATCCTCCCTATAAGATGTTTTGTTGCAAGTACCTCCTAAATTGCAAAAACCACCCCAATTGTCATCCTAAGTTTGATATTCTCCCTCCTAAGTCATTGTGGTTTGAGATTTCCCCAAATTGTTGTTACTTACCCATTCTCGTGGCTGCAACCCCCACAAGATGATACAATTGTGGAGACATGATCATCACTCATGTCGGATAGGCACGATGACACAGTTGTGAAATCCCTGCTCATGGTATCTAGCATGTCGTTGGATGGTGGCGATCACTAAACCTTTGCTATTGGATATCGGGGTTGCTAAAGGATGAGATGTTACACTTGTCTCATGGGGTTTTAGCAGTGACTTGTTTCTTTAGCAAATTCAAGGTAGGCAACATGAACTCGGTATGTCCTGTGTCGTTAAGAAAGAAAATGTGTATGTTCATTAAGAGATGTGCTAAGGCCTATAACATGTGCGTAAAGAGGCAAGAAAAAATATACATGCGAACAACAACAATTGCTAATTGAGGAGAAAAATCAAACCAAGGTAAATTAGGAAGGAGGCATTTGCAATAAATTGTTTTATACGGGATAATTTTAAACTCAAGGTGATTTTTAAGGTGTTTTTTGAAGTTTTAGTTCCAATTTTTTTCCCCAGCTGCATTTCCAACTGACACATTGACCTTGTTTTAATTTTGTCGGCAAATTAATTTATGCGCATGAAATCTTCTTGCAAGGACAGCCTATTTAAAGTGTAGATATATCTGATCCTCTCCTAATATATTGACGATTGTTCGTTCGCTTGAGTAACTCCCAACTCCACTGCCGTACACCAGACAGACCGGACGCGTAAGCCCCGGCCCTTGATCGATCGCTCGATCGACACGCGCGCGAGTTCGTCACGTATTGCTACAAATTAAAGCCTGGATCTTACGCGAACCCAACCACACGTTGGTCGTGCATGAAACGGACGACGGATCTCGCATGCATGCAGGTAGGAGTAATATATACCCCTTTCATTTCAAAACATATAACGTTATTGATTTTTTACATAACATTTGACCATTCGTCTTATATAAAAAAATTATATAAATATTATTTATTTTGTTGCGATTTGTTTTATCGTCAAATAAAATATAATTTTAACTTATACTAAATTTACATATTTATACTAAATTTTTAAATAAAACGAATGATGAAATGCTATATAAAAAATTAATGATGTCATATATATATATATATATATGTGTGTGTGTGGGGGGTGGGAATTTTCACACGCATCGTGCGTCCCGTACTGTGCAACAACCTGTACGTACGACGTGTAATACAAACGTGCAGAGAGCTGCTAGCTCATGCATCTCGTTATATATTAACTGGCTAGATCTAAGCCATTAATTCCTTTGGCTACTACACCTCCAGCCTCCAGCTAGCAATTAAGCAAGAAGGCAGGCAGGCAGCAGCTATTGCTAACTAGTATATTATATGTGTACGAATGCTACCGGTTCAAATGTGGTTGTTTCGATGACCGTTAGCTCGATCCTATCGAATCCGAGGTTGATCATCAAATACGTAACCGAATCGATCATCGATCGCGCGGAATATCGCGTAGGAGTACGTTCGTTCGTTGCTAGCTAGTACTAATACGATCGACAAACGACGACATCGACATGCACGCAATGCATCAACCGATCGATCGAGACATCGAGTACGTACGTATACTGGTATTAACTCTACACGGCCCGTTAATTAATTTCTAATCATATAAATATTGTTATACGGATTTGGTCATGACTGCTCATGCACGTAAGAATTGAGCTGACTAGCTTATTGAAGTATGGTTGTAGTAGTATAGTAGCTTTTCTACTATATTAACATAAAACTTTGCACTGTTTTCTATTAAAAATACATAGTACAAACACTCACAACACGTGTAAATTCATCCCTATAAATGCACACACGTACACGTTACACATATGAGCACTTTCAAAAAACTGAGCCGGTATATTTTGAGATTAACTAAATCACTACGAACGTCTCACTGTTGACTAGTATGTCGCCTATCACAAAAAATTAATTAGCCGTAAATGAGAACACCTTTGTCAAGTCCAAGACTTAAACCCGACGAACTAATTTCATCATAAGAAACCTAACCAATTGACTAACGCTAGCTCACTTCACAACGACTTTACGCTGTTTTAGGCAGGTGTTGTTTGTTTTTAAAAAAGTACTCCTTTATTTCCTAAATAATTTTTTTTGTCCCACATCATACTACAATGAATCTAGACAGCAGCCTATCCAGACTTATAGTATCAATATATGTCACATTCGATATTAAATTAATTTATTCTGAGACAAATATAATATATTACGTTGGCTAGTATAAAATTGAACTAATCAAAGTAAAAAAAACACGAAGGGAGCAGTATAATAGCTAGCCTTGCATGCATGCGTGCGTGTCATCAGCCGCGGCGTTGGCCGGTGCGAGGCTATTCTTCGTAGCAGCTGGACCATGTGCATACTATACGTGTGCGATCCATGCATGAACATACAGCTATACGTGAATACATAGTTGCATGCATACGTAGTAGGAGTACCACGCTAGCTAGGTATAGCTAGCGATCGAGGCGTGTCCTCCTGCTACGTACCGCGTGCAGTTATACGAGTAGTAGTAGTGAATTGCAAGGTGCCTGGACCTGGCTAGCTACCTAACCGTACCAGCAGGGCAGGCAGCGTATACAGGACACATTAACTCTCAGGCACGCGTCGATTGTACGGTTGTACAGAAGTTGAGGACCATGGGAATATACGTGTACGTGCCACTGGGAATATATATATATATTAAAATTAACTGGGACACTAGGATGTCCGAACACCAAGATTCAAAGTGAGCATATACCCAATTCAAATGAGTATAATTTTTTTAAATATTTAGGCATGAATATTAACTTCTTTAATGACTAGTTGTATTAGATTTGATTTTAGGTATATAGTTAAGTATGTAATAATGAATTGTGAAATAAATTTGAATTTGAGTTGTTTTGTTGGTAGGTATAGGTATGAATTAAATTCTTATATCTGGGTATATACTCATAATTTAAAAAATTTTAAAAATTTGATTGAATTTATATATTTTATATCTTGAAGCCCGGGCACCATAATGTTTCATATGGATGTCATATATATATACACACGCGCGTACACACACTTGTAATGATAGTATTATATATCGTTAGCTCTTGATTGGATATGCAATTACGATTTATGCATGCATGCGTATCTATCGTTAATTAATTAAGTTCGATATACTATACTACATATCCCGTGTTTTGGTCTCAACACCACAATATTACATTATACTATAAAGTCTCGTGTCCATGAGCAGTACTTACTTCATCAGCTTCATATTATATTAGTTATTTGATTTTTGTAGTTAAATTTTTTAAGTTTGATTAAGTTTGTAAAAAATATACTAACACTTTCAATAAATAAATAGATTATTAAAATATATTTAATGTTAAATTTGATGAAACTAATTTAATGTTATAGATGTTGTTATTTTTTCTATAAATTTGGTCAAACCTAAAGAAGAATTTTAATTAAGAAAAAAATCAAACGACTTATATTATGAAACGGAGGAAGCAGCCAGTATGTAATTATTATACATATGTCGGTTTAATTAATTGGGGGTATTTACTATGTATAACATACCGCGTGAGTCAGCCCCATGCTATATAGCTATCCTCGATCGATCGGTGCCGACCTGTCAGCCGAGATCGACCAAAGATGAACAAGATGTGAATTTGAATTGAACAAGATGAACAATAATGGCATTATCTCTGCCGATCCCTGCGATAAATTAACCTAAATGCATGCCTTATACTAATACTACTATTAGATCTACTTACAGGAGCTACCTAGCAGCAGTTGGAATATCTTGTCGTGCACGCAGGCCACCGGCCAGTGAATGAAAAAAGAATCAAAGCAATGCATCTAAATTACTGGTAACTTTTTTAAACACTCCGATAAATATCCATCCGTTTCTTCCATATCAACTAAATGGCTACGAAAAAATTTTAAAAAAATTGATAATATAGATTAGATTAACATGTAATATATCACTTCACAAACATACAAGTTCAAATTCAACTTCTACGAGTTATAGTAAAAATAATAAATTTAACTGTGAATATATATATACTAGTAAGAGTTTAATTTATTATTTTTGTTATAAATTGTACAAGTTGAATTTGAACTTACATGTTTGTGAAGTGATATATTACATATTAATCTATCTTGTCAAATTTTTTTAAAATCTTTTCATAACCATCTATTATGCATACAAGAATCATGTGGACGTCCACCCGAGAGATTAGAATTTATCTTCCTAAATTACTCTATCTTGTCATGCATCGTCTACCAATATACACTGGCTTTACAGATTTCCCAAGCTGAAGTAAGCAGCCATCCATGCATACAAATAGAGGAACATATCCTATGTATATATAAGCTTTTCATATATACAACATGCACATCAACTAACAATTTTTATTAAAACTTTTTTTAAAAATTGTTCATGTATTTCCAATGGTATTATACATATGTGTAAATCCTTAATCTCAAATTTATCATATTTTAGCCATAACAAAAAAGATAAAAATTATGACGATTTTAAAAGTATAATCTGTCATAAATTTGTCTTTTTGTTGTCCCTTAAATATAATAAATTTGAAGATGAGACTTTACACATAGATGTAATACTACTAAAAGTATATGTATAATTTTTTAATTTTTTTTTAATAAAATTTGTTAGTTAGTGTGTATGATATGTATATAAAAAGACTTATGTGGATACTTTCAGAGCTAGCTAGGCCGGTCGACAACGATATCTTCGACCACACCACACGATAAAACATTCATGTCATGCATGTAGCCGTCGTTTACTAGCCTTTTTGCCTTTGTTTGCATGGGCGGTGGGCCATTAAGGGTGAGCATTCTAATCCTCTCGAGAACGTTCCCTCTGTAACTTTTTTCTCTCAATTTCAATATAACTGATTATAAAAAATTCTAAAATTTTTTGACAATATAAAGTATATTATATCTATCATTTCACTAAAAATTGTATTCAAATTCGATCTACATACTGAGAAGAAAAAAAAAGAAAAATTCATATGTGAATAGTGCCAACACTATTCATTTACTAGATTTGTCTTTTTATTTCTCAATGTGTAAGTTAAGTTTTAACTTAAATTTTTGTAGGTAGTTTATATAGAATGTTGTTAATTTTTTTAAAAAATTAATAACTGTTTAAATGATGTTTGAACAAAACATCCACGAAAGTTTAAAACACTCTCGCTGCAATTAATGCCGCCATATGATAGCTTCTACTACTGCTGTCCAACTTAGCCATGCAGTACTGCTACTTCTATACCGAACTTATACACAGTACAGTACTAGTAGTACTACTACGTACTGCAGTATTCTATAGAATAAAGAGCTAGCTAGTAGGAGGAACAAAGGCTTACCAACCACTTGCCCCATGCCGAAAGGGACGCCGCGTATGCGTACAAAACATATGTGTACACGTGATGACGATGTGATTCGATCTGTACGCGCATATATACATATACACAGTACTCATACATATGGAGCCCTAGCTAGTGTAGTGTAGAGAAACTTATAGCATGTGGCAAATTACAATGTCGTCGTCGTCGCATACAGATACGTACACACATATATATGGATACATACACACAATTATGCATGTAGTAGTATGATATATATCACTGTCCCTCTCAAGCTACACGTCTACATTACAATGATTCTCTGTCCATCTCTAATGATCCAGCGAGACAGTGCAAGAGAGAGTTTTGGCAGTTTTTTTTTGCAGCGGAAATGAATGGGGTCAGGGAAGTGATGTACTAGAGCTCATCGCACTTGTTTTGTCTTGCAGGAGAAAACATCCATAGAAGCGTCCAGCTCATACCATACCATACCATGCTGATTATAATTGCATATCGCGTTGATCTGCAGGTTTTCTGACATGGATGGTGCCTTTGTTCCCTTGCGACAGCTGCAAGCAAATTAATTATTAATTTTCTTTACTTTCTTTTGTATTGTGTCCTGTATACCGTGAGGATTATTGGCTTGCTTTACTAGGTTTTATACACCTATACAATATTATTGATTGCGCAAGCCCGGCCTACTTGGCTCGGTGCGTTTGAGGGTTTAACCAACTGAAACTGCGTACTCATGTACTAGTATATCAAAATCCTGAACTGCGTATTAGTACATTTGTCTCAATTCAAGAAAAGAACTAGGTACACAATTGATTTCCTAATTGAATTTAGCCGATGTGAAGCGTGCGTCTCGTACCATTATTCAAACATTAGGGTATTTGATTCGAAGAAAAAACATAAAAAAATTATGAGATTTTAATCTTATAGAATTTTGTTTTATATGGCCATTCGAAACAAATGATTAAGAACTATTGGATCCGATAAATTTTTAAGGAATGTCTCAATCCATATAAGTTTTGAGAGATTTTTAGCATGAGGTTCAACCCATGGAAAGTTTCATACGAGTATATCTTCTTCATCTAATTCTTATGTTTTTCTCTGTGATTCGATCAAACGATCATTTTTTTTATTTTTTCTATGCTTTACAATTCTTTGTTTTGTAATAGAATTTTTATGTTTTTTTGTTTCTTTTTATTCCTTTGATTTGAAGGACCTTAACACACAAACAAATACTCCTACGAGGAGTATTGCTAAGCAGTGATGAACTCTGGAAGGGCAGACAGCTAGCAGCACGTATTGAAAAATATGAAATCAATCTTTTCAGCTGCAGATGATGTAACAATCTGTTGTTTAGGTAGCACATGCAGCTCACCTTGACTGTTGTTGACCTACAAGCTGTGGCGGTAGCATGCAAATAATTTAATTTGCACAGCCACGCTAACAACTATAGCCAGTACAAGGAAAGAAATCTCCCAATCACAGGGGAGCGATGGCTGGCTACCAGCTCAGCTAGCTGCATTAACCAAATTAGCTAATTAATCAAGTACCAGTGGCTGCACTAACCAAAGTACTTAGTAAAGTGCCCGTTCTCGGTTATCTCAGTCCACTTGATTGACTAAAATTTTCTGGACTAAAATTTTGATCTCAACATGTATGCGTCAGGGAGCACGACTGCGTGACGCTAGCAATTACGGCAAGAATGGACGTCCGACGTGACGACGGCGGTAGACGCACGGGAGGGGAGAAGAATAAGAACACAACGAAAGCGAAAGAGGCATAATTAGGTAGCTGAATTAAGCTATTAGTAGCTAGGATTTGGGCATGCAATCTCGTCATGCAATCGCGACAGGCAACGTAGCTATTAGCCGGTGATGATCCATGGCCAGGAACGCCGGCAACGTCGCCATCGAGATCGATCCGTTCGCGACATGTTCCGGTCTTGTCGCTGTCAAAACACAACCTAATTAGCACAAGTACATGTTACCCCGCTTGTTAATTAAAGCTACCTTAGATATGCTTGAGGCGACCTTTGTTTGTACTCTTCTTTTACATGAACCCGAAAACGACGTATATACGCACGATCGTTAATCTATTTTTTGCACAAGAAAATTGAAATCGGCTAAGGCCCAGGTAAATTTTGAACATAAATTTAGGCCCATCTAAATAAGCGAGGCCTAAATGGGCTTCTAGGATGAAATTAGCCCATCAGGTATATTACATGCGGGCCGTAGCCTATAGGTGGCCCATTCGGCATCCGGATGTCGTAAAGATCGGACGGCTGTGGTAAGCGGAGTGACGTGGCGCGGGGGATAGAATGGATAAGACAAACCACCGTGCTCCGCGTCGCTCGCTCTGCTGCTCTGCTCCGCTTGCCGAGCTGTGTGTGGCCTTCGTTAACCATCCATGGCGCGAGGTCTCGCTGCTCTCTTCACCCCGGCGCGTCTCGGCGCGAGCGCTACGCCGTGCTCTGGGAGGCCTGTCCGTGTATCGGCTAGGCCGGCAGGGGGCGGCCGGCGGCGGCGGCGGTCCATGGTCGTGCGGGCCGGCGGGCCGCCGAGCACGAACGCGCTCATCCTGGCGTTCGTCCTGCCGCTCTCCCTCTTCGTTGGCACGCTCATCACCGCCGCCCGCGTCGCCGACGACCTCGACGAGCGCTTCCTACGCGAGGTGCGCGCGCAGCTTGCATTCGGTGTTGAAGAGACATCATCGAATTAGGTTACTGTCAATTCAAGATCGTCTTAATTTGCCCATGTGTAGATGGAGTTCAACAAAGCGATAATGGAAGAGAACGAGGATTTCGAGCAAGACGGCGGCGAAGAAGAGGAGGAGGACGCCGCTGCGCAGCCGGCGCCGGTGGAGAAGGAGGGAGTTGTTGTTGCTGCTGCTCCGCGCACTAGAAACAGGCCAAAGAGGGAGGTACAGTAGAGTAGACGAGCAGAAAAGCAGCTCGGGTTTTCTTGTTCCTTATATGTGATCATCGCCTTGCAAATGCTTCCATTTGATTGACAAATTATGCATGGATGCAACAGCCAATCAATTGGTCAATAGTCATAGGGCCAAGCATCCAGAGGTTAGAGAAATGATTGGTGTACGTGGCCTGTAGTTTAGAACTTCAGATGGAGGAATGTGCAGCCTGCAGACGGCTCGGCTCAGCCCAGCTGTGCAGGTTACAGCTGGAGCGGAGTCTGTCCGAAGAATCGTCCTGAGTTCAAATACTGAAATGCTGCTTTGTTTCAGAATCGTATCAAATACTGAAATACTTGAAACTTTCTTGTCATGACCTATGAAGCAACTTTAATTTACAGAGAGATCATACATGCACATCAAGCTAGCGCGTTCATTCAACACCAAAATATTGCGCCAAGAGCCCAAGATCATGGGTCTGCTTATCTGTTAGTTGCGATTCTGAGCAATTCTGTAGCAAGCTTGACCAGAATTACACCCATTTTGTCGCAGCAGTACATTAGTACATATACTGGAGCAATTCCTACTGCACCCAAACAGCAGGAAGGCGAGGGGACAGCATATCGGGCATATTTTTCTCGCGGAGGCCGACGGACTGCTGCACGTGTGGGCTTTGCTTAGTGGGCCTAAATGGGCCTCTACCCGAGCCTGGGCGCAATTTAATGGGCTATCTCGGGAGAGTATTCCTCTACTGGCTCCGTGAGCGGAACTAGAAAGTAGGCTGCCTATATATGGGCCGAACAAAACAGGCTTGTCAGGATGTTTTAATATTCTTCTTCGTTTGGCCAACTAAGATTTGGGGTAGCGATCATATGTAGGGAGTAAGAGTTGCGCCCGATCTGTCTACTGCAATTCTCGGTTGAGACCGACGTGTCCGCATCCTGCCACACTCCCGTCTCCCGCCCGCCGCGAAGCAGAGTTAGGCAGGCAATCCAGCAAGCAAGCAAGTAGACAACCTTACCTTCGTTCTCTCGCGCGATCGATGCGACCTTCTCCTCTCCCCGGAGAGGCCTCTTCTTCTACACACAACCATAACTCCAATCGCAATTCGCAAAAGGTACAGTGTCCATCTCATCTCCTTCTTCTTCCCAGCCACTACCAGCCCACACGACGGGTCAGACCGCCCTGGAAATTCCACGAACGCGGCCCCCGGGGCGACAGCTAAAGAGCTTTTGTTTTTACGGCCGCGATTGGTGGACGACCTCGTTCGCGGCAGTCTTGCGCGCGCATACGCATTTTCTAACGAGCTAGGAGTACTATCTTGTAAAATTAGGCCGGTGCAGATTGCGACCACGCTTGTCTACGTTCGATCGTATAGCGTACGTATAGCGGGTGGAAACGGGCGCCAACAATTGCATGGTACATGCATATGCCTGCCTGCCAGGAACTTGTATAAATAGGGGGTGAATGCTTTTGTTACATTGCATCGATCTGCATGCCAAGTCCTGCAGCCTCCGTAGCAGACACGTACAACAGAGCAACCTTAGCTAGTGCCTGAAAATTATTAAGCGCTTCAAGATGGCAAAGCATGGCGTTGCTTCCGTTTTAACACTGGCATTAGTCCTTGGAGTTGCGGCCATTCCTACAGGTAATTGTATATACCGTGCGCATGCATTAGGACTACTGTACGTCTTAATGAAATTCGGTTCGTCTAAAACTCTTAAAAGGATGTCGTCTCGTTTATCTAAAAATCATTCAGATAGTAATGAAAAATTCTGAAACAAATTGACAATATTCATACAATATATATACCAATCCACAAAATTTTAGATCAAAACTCACCTCACACATTAAGGTATAGGAAAGAAAAATTCGAATTTGCTTTTTTCTCAATGTGTATGGTCATTCTGAACTTAATTTTTGGTGAAGTGCTAGATGTTATCATACTCTATATTGTTAATTTTTAAAATTATTTTTGACTATTTGTATTGAATTTATAATAAAAAGTTGTACGATGGAATATCCTCTAAAGGGATTAATCCACTCCCAAACAAAAAGGAGTCTAATACATCAAATCAAACAGTGGTGCAATCTATTGGCGTGTGCTACGGCGTGATCGGCAACAACCTGCCGTCGCCGAGCGACGTCGTGCAGCTCTACAAGTCCAAGGGGATCGACTCCATGCGCATCTACTTCCCGAGAAACGACATCCTCCAGGCCGTCAGCGGCTCAAACATCGCCCTCACCATGGACGTCGGCAACGATCAGCTCGGCTCCCTCGCCTCCGACCCCTCCGCCGCCGCCGACTTCGTCCAGAAAAACATCAACGCATTCCCGGGCGTCAACTTCCGCTACATCACCGTCGGCAACGAGGTTTCCGGCGGCGACACGCAGAACATCCTCCCGGCCATGCAGAACATGAACAGCGCTCTCTCCGCTGCCGGCCTCGGCAACATAAAGGTGTCCACGTCGGTGTCCCAGGGCGTGATCACCGGCTTCCCGCCGTCCGCCGGCACGTTCTCCGCCTCGCACATGGGGCCCATAGCCCAGTACCTGGCGAGCACCGGCGCGCCGCTGCTCGCCAACGTCTACCCCTACTTCTCCTACGTGGACAACCAGGCCCAGATCGACATCAACTACGCGCTCTTCACGTCGCCGGGCACAGTGGTGCAGGACGGCGGCAATGCGTACCAGAACCTGTTCGACGCCATCGTCGACACGTTCTACTCCGCGCTGGAGAGCGCCGGCGCCGGGAGCGTGCCGATCGTGGTGTCGGAGAGCGGGTGGCCGTCGGCCGGCGGCACAGCGGCGAGCGCCAGCAACGCGCAGACGTACAACCAGAACCTGATCAACCACGTCGGGCAGGGGACGCCCAAGAGGCCCGGGAGCATCGAGACCTACATTTTCGCCATGTTCAACGAGAACCAGAAGGAAGGCGCCGAAACGGAGAAGCACTTCGGCCTCTTCAACCCGGACCAGTCGTCGGCCTACTCCATCAATTTCTAAGAAGATTGTTCTAAGAAGAGATCGATGACGAATTAAACGTCGATCGATATATATACGTACACGCGTTCCATATGTAGTTTGGGTTTGAATAAGCTTTCTGCCTGAATATTGCAAAGCTTATTGCATGCATGTAACGGTGCAGAGGCAATATGAATTTGAATAAAATTTACCAGATATATTTTCACGTAGTACAAAGGAAATATATCACTTCACAACCATGCAAGTTTAAATTAAACTTGAGTTTAAATTTTTTTTGTTATAATTCATAAAAGTCAAATTTGACCTTTGTGAATTATTTTATATTAATCTATGTTGTTAATTTTTTTAAAAATTTTTATTACTGTTTAAATGACATGCAAAAAATAAAAAGATGTCTCATCGAGAAATAAAAATCTATCTCCCGTAGTACATAGACGAATTAATGTCTCGGACAGAGCAGACCATGTGTGTGTTATATTTCTCTCACACAACGGTGTTTGATTCAGTCGTAACATGATCTTAGTAGCTTAGGCCTTGTTTAGTTCCCAAGTTTTTTTTCAAACTTCCAACTTTTCCATCACATCAACCTATCATACACACACAACCTTTCAATCACATCATTTTAATTTTACAACTAAACTTCCAAAAACAACCTAACTAAACTCACCCTTAGTACAACACCGTGTTGCACTTACCAGCTAGAGTGCCGTGCACTTGGGCCTACGGTGTGGCGCGACGTGCAAGTGAAAAGTCGCGGCAAGCAAGACAACAACAAAACCGTTGCTGTTGAGGCCGCCACGACCGACACGTCAAAACACCGGAATTCCACGAGCCGGACAAGCAACTGCATGCTCGCGATTTTATCCGTGTATATATATACTAATAACGTGCATGAACGCATGCGCGCGCGCGGCTAACAACGGTGATGCGTGCGTCGTCCGGTTTTCCAAGCGAGCACGACTGGTCGACGACTGGCCATCGCTAGCCAGCGATTGAGTCGTCGTCGGCGTCGGCGTGTGTGCAAATTGTGCACGCGTGGTTTGCGAATTAGGCTTGACCAGATTGTGACACCGTCCCGCGCGCGTTAATTCAGTTGGCTTGGCTGCGTAGTGCGGTGGCGGACACTAGCTCGATCGGTAGTGGAGTACTACTGGTGGAGTGGTGGTGTGGAAATTAATTGGAAGTCGATCAGCAAGCTGGAGTAGTGTCATGGATGTGAGAACGTGTGATGTACCGAACTGGATAATGCTACGGACTTGCGTTGCATATACCTAAATCTCTCCATGTAAATAGAGAGTGATCGTGACTAGAGATGCTTGCAGCAGCTGCAAAATAAGCGAAGATGGCTACGCAAGGATTTGCTCTCGTGCTTGCAGTAGCATTGCTCATTGCAGCATTTCCTGCAGGTACTGCAACATACTACACAGTTTATTCAGCAGTACTGTGTGAGTACAGAGCATGTGCTCCACATAATTAATTAGTAATTAACTAATAACTCTTGGCTCATGTTACACGTACTCTTGCACTGTTGACAATTTAATTTAACAGAGGTTCAGTCCATTGGCGTGTGCTACGGCGTGATCGGCAACAACCTGCCGCCGGCGAGCGACGTCGTGAAGCTCTACAAATCCAAGGGGATCGACTCCATGCGCATCTACTTCCCGAGGAGCGACATCCTCCAGGCACTCACCGGCTCAAATATCGCCCTCACCATGGACGTCGCCAACGAGAACCTCGCCGCCTTCGCCTCCGACCCCTCCGCCGCGGCCGTCTGGGTCAAGCAGAACGTCCAGGCCTACCCGGGCGTCTCCTTCCGCTACATCGCCGTAGGCAACGAGGTCACCGGCGACGACACGGACAACATCCTCCCGGCCATGAAGAACCTCAACGCCGCGCTCGCCGCGGCCGGCCTCGGCGGCGTCAAGGTGTCCACGTCGGTGTCCCAGGGCGTGATCAGCGACTCCTACCCGCCTTCCAACGGCGTCTTCAAGGACGACTACATGTTGGACATCGTGCAGTACCTGGCGAGCACCGGAGCGCCGCTGCTGGTTAACGTCTACCCCTACTTCGCCTACGTCGACGACCCGAAAGACATCAGCCTCAACTACGCCACGTTCCAGCCGGGCACGACGGTGACGGACGACGGCAGCGGACTGACCTACACGAGCCTCTTCGACGCGATGGTGGACTCCATCTACGCCGCGCTGGAGGACGCCGGCACGCCGGACGTCAGCGTGGTGGTGTCGGAGACTGGGTGGCCGTCGGCCGGCGGGTTCGCGGCCAGCGTGAGCAACGCGCAGACGTACAACCAGAAACTTATCAACCATGTCCAAGGAGGCACTCCGAAGAGGCCAGGGGTAGCGTTGGAGACGTACGTGTTTGCCATGTTCAACGAGAACCAGAAGACCGGGGCTGAGACCGAGAGGCACTTCGGGCTGTTCAACCCCAACAAGTCGCCGTCGTACAAAATTAGATTCCACTAGACAAGAGCGATACTACATTTGGATTTGGAATAAGCTAGCTGCTCATGTCAAATGCACATAAACCGCATGCATACATGGGAGGGGCCAGCATATATAGTGTTGTGGTAATAAGCACATCTGCTCAAAATTCGGAAATGTGGTAATAAGCATGTGTAATTCAGCAGTTGTGGTAATAAACACATCGACTCAATTGGGCCAACGTGAATGGGGATCCCTGATCCGCGCCCAGTCGCGCGAGCGTGCTGGCGCGCGATCAATCCCCACCCTTATACGTGTATATATATACTTTATATACATACGTGTAAATTGTGTATTACACAATACTAAGTTAAAGCTAGTTTATATGCATGTATACAAAGTATTTACATACAAAATTTATATGCATATATATAAATTTTGTATTTATACTATACTTATATATATACACGTACACTTTTAATATATAAAAAAATATATATACATATAAAATTTGTATACGTATCAAAAGCTGCCACGTCTCTTCACCCTCCGGCCTCTCCTGTGCGCCACGTGGCAACAGCCCCGCGCAACGCGCGCTGGCCGGGGCACTAATTAGCAATCTCGAACGTGAATGGGACCACGATTTGCGATCCACGTAACTCAACCTCGCAGGCCTCACGCGAAATCCTCCGACCACGGGCCCATGCATATTGTGGGCCGGTGGCCATGGAGAGTCTACCGCTTTGTGGGCCTACTCAGGCAATGTGCATATAGAATTTTCTTTCTCCTGGGCCAAAAGTGCCATACTTGCTCAAGAGTCAAGCCTCAAGTAGCCAGGTAAACTCAAAATCAAAATAGGCACCTT
Organism: Oryza officinalis; assembly: GCA_008326285.1. Classification (NCBI taxonomy): domain Eukaryota; kingdom Viridiplantae; phylum Streptophyta; class Magnoliopsida; order Poales; family Poaceae; genus Oryza; species Oryza officinalis. The sequence goes on from BDMV01000001.1 coordinate 66,741,314, forward strand.
ATTTCTTTCGGTTCAATTTTGGTTTTCCTCTAGATTTGAAGTTGAGTAGCTAACCTAATTGAAATCGTAAATCCGTGGAAACCAACGGATTTCCCATGCCATGACGCCAGTCAATGCCCACCGATTTTGAGCGAGAATTAGTTACTGATGATACATGCTTGTGCAGTTGTGACCTTCGTTTGCTACCAAATCTTCGTTCGCTAATTGGATCGACTCAATGTGGTGCTATCAAGTTGCATAAAACTGCACCAATTGGAAAAAAAAATCTGCGGTTACTTGCTTGTTAATGCCGAAATTAAATGTTATTTAATCCTTGAGTCAACTCCTTAATATCAATATTGTAAGTTTACCATTGAATTCCCCTGTCCACGTGCATCGGTGCATGCAATGAACAGCTAGTTGAGTAGACGTTGATCACAGCAATGACATACATGCATGCTCTTCAATTGAAAATCGTTTCAATTTGGGATAAGTTCGTGCACTGAAAAGGAAAGTAAACGTACGAAAGAAAGCAACTGCACCCTACATACGTATGCCTACTTAACATTTATTTTTTTACTTCAACCGATTCCATTTCTAATGGACAACTTCAATTTTTCATGTTTATTGAAAAAACATATTTTTATCACTGTCTCCAATAAACTCCATTCCACTTTAAAAAAGTTCCAAAAGAAAATAATAACCAGATTTACCAATGACACACCGTTAGTTTTAAATAATAGTCTTTTAAAGGTTTATGTGTTTTTTCTAGTTTTACGTGTACATTTCATCGCGCCGAAGCACCTCCGGATCAATTTCAACATCTTTGAAGGTGAGCTTCGGTGTGTGACCCAAAACATGAACATATTTTTACACGTCCCATCGTTGAAACAAAGGATTGAGCTTAAAAAGTCATATATATGAAATTACTTAGGAATGACTCAATACAGGTATATTTTGGAGAAAATTAAGTTAGCAAGTCTTGGAAAAATTTGTTTGAGTCTATCTCTCATAAAATTTTTCATGGTCTATCTAAAGGGTCAGCCCAGGTTTGGTTCAAGGGAAAAATATGAAAACAAGCAAGGGGGAAAATTCCATAGGAAAATTAAGCCACCGTTCACTCGTTTGGAACTAAGGAACAGAGGAAGGCAAAATAGAGGAAAAGTTTCCTGTACCTGTACCTTTGCACCCAAAACAAGGAAAACCAATGTTTTTTCTTCCTATGCTGAAAAGTGAGAGGATCGGGAGAGAGAACATTAATGTATTCCAAACACCCAACTATCTATTCTTCATGTGTTTTTCTATTGTTGTACGCACATCCGCATTCATGTGTTTTGTATTCTTGTATTTCATTTTTCAGCATTCCAAACATGTCTTTGTTTCTGTGTTTTATAATTCTGTTTTCATATACACAGAAATTATGTGTTTTTTTTCTATTCCTATGTTTTACCATTCCTGCATTTGAAAGGGAGCATAGCCATTTTTATTTCTTATTCCTTTATAACTTCACCAATTACCAAACATACTATAGGGCCTCTTTGAAATGGAGGAAAAACAAAGGGAAAAAATGAATTTGAATCTTATAGGAATTATCACTGTTGATGCCTTTGACTCATATGAATGAGCAAACGAGAAACATAAGAACTTTTCCTTTCCTTGCGATTCTAGAGGAAAAACATAAAAAAAAATTATCCCCTCTTTGATTTGTACGACAAACATTGAAATATTGGAGGATCTCAATCCTACATGAAATTTTTCAAAAAAGACCTTTGAAACAAAGAATTAACTCCCACCGTTTTCTTTGAAATTCCTATGAAATGAAAATACTATAAAAATGTTGAAGAAAAGTTAGCAAGAAATTCAACCTCTTAGAAAATTTCATTTGAATCTCTCTCTCTCACATCCGACTCATGGGTTTTCTGTGTGGTCTACTCAAACAATCATTTATGTTTTTTTTTTGCAATTCTATATTTTACACTTGCATTTTATCAAAATACTAAGTTTTCCCACACGGAAAACAGGGTGGTTTTATTTATGTATAATTAATTAAGTATTAGTTAAAAAACTTAAAAATTGATTAATATGATTTTTTAAAAGCAACTTTCCTATATAAAACTTTTGCAAAAACTACATCGTTTAGTAGTTTGGAAAGCGTGAACGTAAAAAACGAAGGAGATGAGTTGGGAAAGAAGGGGGAAGAACACAACCTTAAGACTCTTTTCAAATACATAATTATCAAAACCAAAATGGAACTATAAGTTTATCAATAAACAAGCTTGGTGTGAAATAGTTACAAAATAAAAAGAAAGTTTTGTGATAGCCTGGTAATGCGGATCAGAGTAATCTTCTATATACCTCGCAAATTGCATGCTACATACTTTCTTCGTTTTTTAATAGATAACACCATTAACTTTTGACATGATGTTTGATCATTCGTCCTATTTAAAATAAATTATAGAAATATTATTTATTTTTGTTATGACATATTTTATCATTAAAGAAACTTTAAGCATGACTTATACTTTAGCATATTCACACTAATTTTTTGAATAATGCGAACAGTCCAACGTTATTTCAAAAGTCAACAATGTTATTTATTCATATATATTTTTTTTTCAAAAAAATGCATGCTAAATATAGACCTGCCAGGAACTTGTATAAATAGGGGTGAATGCTTTTGTTACATTGCATCTGCATTCAAAGTCCAGCAGGCTCCTAACAACTAGCTATAGCCACCTGTGCCTGCAAATAATGATGGCAAAGCTTGGAGTACTTGCGGTCACTCCTAAAGGTAAGTATATATATCACGTGTATTAGGGCTTACACCCCTCCATTCCCAATAAGAAGCAACTTTCATGGATGAATCTGGATAAATAGCTGTCCATTCGTTTATAGAAGTTGTTTTTAAGAGTTAGGTGTGCGTGTAACGTATTATTCGTTCTACTTATCAACAGTGGTGCAATCCATTGGCGTGTGCTACGGCGTGATCGGCAACAACCTGCCGTCGCCGAGCGACGTCGTGAAGCTCTAAAAATCCAAGGGGATCGACTCCATGCGCATCTACTTCCCGAGGAGCGACATCCTCCAGGCACTCACCGGCTCAAATATCGCCCTCACCATGGGCGTCGCCAACGAGAACCTCTCCGCGTTCGCCTCCGACCCCTCCGCCGTGGCCACTTGGGTCAAGCAGAACGTCCAGGCCTACCCGGGCGTCAACTTCCGCTACATCGCCGTCGGCAACGAGGTTGAGATCAGTGGGAACACGCAGAACATCCTCCCGGCCATGCAGAACATGAACAGCGCTCTCTCCGCTGCCGGCCTCGGCAACATAAAGGTGTCCACGTCGGTGTCCCAGGGCGTGATCACCGGCTTCCCGCCGTCCGCCGGCACGTTCTCCGCCTCGCACATGGGGCCCATAGCCCAGTACCTGGCGAGCACCGGCGCGCCGCTGCTCGCCAACGTCTACCCCTACTTCTCCTACGTGGACAACCAGGCCCAGATCGACATCAACTACGCGCTCTTCACGTCGCCGGGCACGGTGGTGCAGGACGGCGGCAACGCGTACCAGAACCTGTTCGACGCCATTGTCGACACGTTCTACTCCGCGTGGAGAGCGCCGGCGCCGGGAGCGTCCCGATCGTGGTGTCGGAGAGCGGGTGGCCGTCGGCCGGCGGCACGGCGGCGAGCGCCAGCAACGCGCAGACGTACAACCAGAACCTGATCAACCACGTCGGGCAGGGGACGCCCAAGAGGCCCGGGAGTATCGAGACCTACATTTTCGCCATGTTCAACGAGAACCAGAAGACCGGGGCTGAGACCGAGAGGCACTTCGGCCTCTTCAACCCGGATCAGTCGCCGGCCTACACCATTAATTTCTAAAGAACAGCACTTACAGCTCCATACAATTAAGGAGATCGATGAGGAAGCAACGACCATATAGTACGTACGTTCCAGTTGCATGTTTGGATTTGATCGAATAAACTGTTACGTATATATACGTAACACTTGCATGCATGTTTTGGATAGGCTATCTGTCATTTAATTTAAGCATGATGTGGTAAGCTGGTAGCCCGGTAGATTTGTTGCATAATTCCGGTGCATGCATGTTTCGTTTTGTTGAATAATTCCATTGTTTTTTAGTTCGCATTACAGCATTAGCTAGTGCCGGGCGTAGTGCAATAGTGCATGGTGTTGCATTGTGGGCAACGTGTGTGTGCATCGTGGTGTACTTGTCAAAGGGCCACTGAGGCCATGTCTTGCATGTAATTTCTCTTATAAGTATGGAGAGTAAACAGAAAAGCAGCGTTTCATTGGCTGCACCAAAATTCCCCGGTGTTCACTTTGTCCCAGCTCTGTGCATTTCGCCGAACACCTCTCGTTCATCTTCTCCACAGATTCTTCACGACGAACTTGGGCTCATCATCAACAAGATTATCCTGTGCTATATATGGTGATTGGTGAATTCCTCAGGTTTTAATAATTTTTTTTATTTTTTATTTTATTTATTAAAAGATTTACAAAAATAATTTTCTATCTTAAAAATTTACAAAACTAGTTGCCCATCGCTCCTTGGGAGGGCGTTTTTTTGAAAATCGCCTGCCCAGAGAGCGATTTTAGTGACGTGGCAGATGGCCGTTGGCCGGGGGGGACGGCTGTCCGACGGGGGGACGGGAAATTTGCAGGCGGCCCCCTCGCCGCCCTCTGGTAGGGCGTTTTTTCACTGTGGGGGGCCACCTGCACAGGGCGGCGAGGGAGTGTCACAACCCTAATTTTCTATACAAGGTATTTAGGATTTGCTTATTCCTATTTGTAGGTCGCATAGCTAATTATTTTGCATTAGCTTGTGCATCAAAATAAATTTTTTGGTAGAAAAATAAAAACCAAACCCTAATCAGCAAAATGGATAAACATCCCATATGTGTATTTTATCACGTAAAAGTGTATAGGGGTTATAATTTATTCAAATACTACACTATTTATCAGGAATTAACATAATTTTTCCAGATTTTATTTTGTAGTTTTTGACTTTTTAAAAATTTAAACAAATTTCGGCTGAAATGAGATTCTTTATTTTCTTGAGATTAAAATATTGAGAATTTTTGAGTGAAACCAAAGAAAATGGAACCTAGATATTTTTAACTACCTCCAGAAAAATCCACCTTATTTTATCTTGCACAGAAATTGAGTTTTGGAATTTAAATGAAGGGAGAAAGTATATAATTAAGGAAAAACCCTAATACTACACCCACTGGACAGTCACTTGGGTTAGCTCCAACTCAGTGGATATATTTTTCCACCGCTCAGACACACAGAGAGAGACAGAGAAAGGAAGGAGATCGACGCCGGCGTGTTCGACATGTGTCTACCGCCATGGCAGCCGCCGACGCTCGCCATAACCTCTCCAGTGCAGCATCTCCTCTACCATTTCGTTCCTGTGCTGACCAAGCCGAGAGAGAGAGCTTGCATTGCCCCTGTCACCTCCATCTTTGCTGCCGGCCGTAGGAACGACAACCATCGCCGCCACGATTGAGCCACGGTCGTTCCTTCTTTGATTGCGTTTTGAGATCTTCCATTCGTGCCGAATCCATCCCTGCTAATCTCGTCTCATGTACTGCAGCCGTCTCGCCGGAACGCCGCCGTGAACTCTGAAGCTCCAGAGCGCCACCGCCTTGACATCAGTGTCATCCAGCCAACCTCGTTCGAGCCAGACCAAGCCACCGTGCCATCATCTTCCTTGTGATCCCAGGAGGCTGCCGACGCAAGGAATTGAACCCCGAAGCCGTGGAGAAGGAGATCGGCTTCTTCTTCCCTAATTCCGGTTTGTGTCCATCTATAGCCCCGGTTGGTGTAAAGATGTTTTTACATTTTTTTAATTTGCATATACTGCTTGTTTATATATTATGCATATATATATACACACACATATATATGCATAATATATATATATATGAAAAATATATATGTAATATATGTATTTATACATATATATTAAATATATATGTGTATAAATAAATAAATAAATACATACATACATACATACATACATACATACATACATACATACATATATATATACATATATACATATATATATATATATATATGTATATATATATATATGTATATATGTATATATGTATATATGTGTATATATGTATATATGTATATATGTATATATGTATATATGTATATATGTATATATGTATATATGTATATATGTATATATGTGTATATATGTATATATGTATATATGTGTATATATATATATATGTATATATATATATATATATATATATATATATATATATATATATATATATATGTATGTATGTATGTATGTATGTATATATGTAAATATGTATAACCAAAATATATAGAGACACATAAGTGAATATATACATATATAGATTACCAAAATATATACAGACATATAAGTAATTACATATACACATAAAATCTATGGTATGTATGTGTGTATATATATATATATTACAATCCTTCTATTCTAATCGTGGGTGGGGTTGACGAATAGGTTTTTCATCATGGTGGAATTCTCTCGCGAGATCAATAACCTGATCCATGATAAATCCCATTAGTTGTTCTTGAATGGCCTGTATAGATGCATCGTGGGGGAGTTGCTCCGTCATCCAAAGAACCTATCATTTCAAAAAAAATGAGATATAAATATATGAAATCAATAAAAAATCGAGACATTATGTATGAATGATGTTTACATACATCGAGATCCTTGTCACTGTTGATTCCATGTGTTGTGGTATGAATATAGTTGCAAACGTAGTAGCCGCATAAGTTCGTCTCTTGCTTCTGTTTTGGACACTAAAGGAGATCGAAACAACAGATTTAATATATATTTTTATTTTAGAACAAATTAAATGATTCAATATAATTTTGGAGCATGTACTCACCGGAAAGTTCATCTTAACATCTAGTTTTTCTTTGAAATTCCCGCGGACGAGTGTACGGAAACGTGTCCATGCCCTATACACAGTTGCAAGCTATGATTAATTATCCGAGATTCGCATATATAGTAGGAATAGCAACACTCATAATGACAGTGCAATGGATGACATTACCTGTCTAGCACTTCAAAAATTTTGGTGAAAGTTTCCTTCGGTTTATCCATTGAGTCATAGACATGGAGTTTGCTTTTAGTAAGGTCTATAACAAAAAGGACCCAGTGGTATCTGCAAATTGCGTGAGATGATATATATGTCACGGTATGAGTACGAGAAGAAAATTGGTACGAAAGGAGGTAAAAACTCACGACGTGTTGTACGGCAATAGTATGAAGGTCTTGAAATGTAACTATAAATGTACGTAAACTATTTTTAGTTTAATTTGTTCTTTTTGTTGTAACTTGTAAAAGTTGAATTTGATCTTGCATGTTTGTGGAGTGATGTATTTCATATTAATCTATATTGTATATTTTTAAAAATTTTCTAATAACTATTTTCGTGGCATCTAAGAAACGAGGAGATGTCTCCTCGAGGGATGAAAATCCATCTCTAAAATTTCTCATGGCAGTATTGTAAGTTGAGGGACACGTTGAATCTAGTACTACGGTTCGAGGATGTAATTCAAACTCGATATCAAGATGAGGGATCTAAAGTGAATTTATTCCCAGGACAAACGCAGCAATCCAATTGGGCTCTCAGATTTTGGATCGGAACCAACGGTACTGAAACATTTAGGCCCATAAATATAAGATCGCTAGTGATTATAACGTCCAGTTAGGCTTATTTGTATCTGGACCAGTGGTTGTGATCCTTTCAGCCCACTACAATTTGGACCGCAACAAGGGGTAGCGTCTCAATGGGGCAATCTGAATTGCACCGCAGATGGGCGTGTTGTAAAACAAATCTCTAAGAGATATGTTTTTTGTGGGCCAATCCGAACCAGAATAGAGATAAGGTCTATCTCTTCCTAAGACACCTATATATACAAGGGCAGGGTGAGACATTTATGGTTGTTTTGTACCCCAGATCAGATCTATAATGAAGAGAGAGTTGCATCCTACATATGTGTTTATTGTCTACTTCTGCAATGTTCTTGAGGGCAAAGAGAAGGGCACGGGTGTTCTATATCTTCTCACGTCTCGACTGCTGTGGGAAGGACAGGGAACAGATTCGGTGATCCGCTAAGAGGCGCATTGGTTTACAACAGGACGATCCACTTAGAGCCCACGTAACCCAATTTGGTCAAGCGAAATCCTCCCCTCTACGGGCCTACCCTATGGGCCAGTGGCCGTGGAGAGCCTATCGCTTGTCGGCGTAAGGCAATATTCATAGGAATAAGTTCACTTTGGGTCTCTCAATTTGACGCTGAGTCTGAAATTCATCCCTGAACCGAAATACCAGATATAACACGTCATTCAACTCCTGAAACTGGTGTAAAATTGGTCCCAAGGCGGTTTAGATAGCAGTTTCAGCTGACGTGATGCCTACATGGCTAGTTTGAATGGGTCATCGTCCCACATGGCGTTGACATGTCACTTGCAATCGTAAAAAGTATGATGGGACCTACATGTCAATGTATCCGATTAAAAATAAAAAATAGTGGGTCCCACCTTCCTTTTCTCTTTTTCTTCTCCAAATTCTCTTCTTTGTAGCAGCGGGAAGGAGTCACCGAGGCAGATGCCAGTGCGGCGTGGTGGCCGGTCGCGACGGCAGTGAGGAGCAACTGCACGGGAAGGGGTCGCTGGGGACTGCCGCCCGTCGTCGTCGATGACGCCGCCGGCGCTGTGGTTGCTGCTACAGCTCCCGGTGACCCACCACCTGATCTCTACCTTAGCGAACTTCAGCGGGAACACACCTCGCCGTGTATCACCGCCTTACATGGATGTCATCAACTTGTCGCACCTAGGCTCCTCGATCTTCTCCCACTGCGTGAATATGTCGACCCCCTCTCCGTCGTCGTTGGATCCGGCGAGACTGACGCAATGCACATCAGGGAGGATGACGCGGTTTGATCTCCACCTTGGCGAACTTCAGCGGGAACACACCTCCCCGTGTATCACCGCCTTACATGGATGTCATCACCTTGTCGCACCTAGGCTCCTCGATCTTCTCCCACTGCGTGAATATGTCGACCCCCTCTCCGTCGTCGCTGGATCCGGCGAGACTGACGCGATGCACATCAGGGAGGGCGACGCGGTTTCGATGCACCGTCGCAGCTCGGCGTGCTGTGACGCATGGGTTCGATGGGGATGCTACAGATGGCGCTCATCGCGTTCCTACAGTTGCGGAGGAACATGCCGGTGATCGATGGGACGCCGTAGCTGGCGCTGGTGAGCCACCGCCTGACGTCGGAGACGGTGTGGTTGTAGGATGGCGGGACGGTGATGGCGAAGGTGGAGTCTGTCGAGTTGAATGAGATGACCGTGGAGGAGTAATCCGTCGTGGTGGCGTTGGTCGGACTGAGCAGAGCCGTCGTGGAGTTGATGTAGCCGTCGTTGCAAGAAAGCAGGATGGGGCAGTTGCCGGAGAAGCCGAAAGGGTAGGGGATGACCAAGTCGCCGCATTGGCGACTACACAGCACATGGAAGATATGCTGATGCTGCATCTCTAGCATGATGCAGAACATAGACTGCCTTCACAAACCAACACCAGTCTTTTCTGCCTCACTCGTGCGCACCCGGGAAGGACTTCCCGGTCGGTCACCCATCCCTAGATTTCTACGCACTTTGTCCTCACTCGTGCGCACCCGGTCGTCCTTCCTGGTCGTCCTTCCCGGTCGGTCACCCATCCCTAGATTTCTTCAAGCCAAGCACGCTTAACTTTAGAGTTCTTTGGAGATTGGATATGGGCTTCCGTATGAGTATCCTATCAATCCTATTAGCTTAACTTTAGAGTTCTTTGCACTCGTGCGCACCCGGGAAGGACTTCCCAGTCGGTCACCCATCCCTAGATTTCTTCAAGCCAAACACGCTTAATTTTAGAGTTCTTTGGAGATGGGCTTCCGGAAAAGAAGTTGCAACTTGTTAGCATGAGTATCCTATCAATCCTATTAGCTTAACTTTAGAGTTCTTTGGAGATGGGCTTCCGGAAAAGAAGTTGCACCTCTCTTGGCCTCGCCCATGTGTCCAGTGCCAGCACATGTGCCATGCCGTGTGACCACACCGGGTCCACACCAGCCATGCGCACCATGCCTGCGCAACTGCGACACACGCGCCCGTGAAACCGCGAGAGTCGGTTCTGATACCATACTGTAACGTCCCGCCTCTATGAGGCCGGGCCCGCTTACATCTAGTAGCTTAAATAGGACATAGACTGCCCTCACAAATCAACACCAGTCTTTTCTGCGCACTTTCTCCTCACTCGTGCGCACCCGAGAATGACTTCTCGGGCACTTTGTCCTCACTCGTGCGCACCTGAGAAGGACTTCCCGGTCGCTCTTGGCCACGTCCGTGTGTCCAGTGCCAGCACATGTGCCATGCTGTGTGACCACACCGGGTCCACACCAGCCATGCGCACCATGCCTGCGCAACTGCGATACACGCGCCCATGAAACCGCGAGAGTCGGTTCTGATACTATACTGTAACGTCTCGCCTCCACGAGGCCAGGCCCGCTTACATCTAGCAGTTTAAATAGGAGATAGACTGCCCTCACAAACCAATACCAGTCTTTTCTGTGCACTTTATCCTCACTTGTGCGCACCCAAGAAGGACTTCCTGGTCGGTCTCGTGCGCACCCGAGAAGGACTTCTTGGTCGGTCACCCATCCCTAGATTTCTCCAGGCCAAGCACGCTTAAGTTTAGAGTTCTTTGAAGATGGGCTTTCGGAAAAGAAGTTGCAATATGTTAGTATGAGTATCCTATCAATCCTATTATGCGTTGGGCCGGGGTGTTACATCGTTTGTAACTCCCGTTTTGTCGTGGCGTTAGCGGAAAAACCTAATTCCTAAAAACTCTAATTGCGAAAAGTTGCTCTTCGGTTGTGTCTTGTTGTGTGCCTGTCACGCCCCAAACTGGCCCCGGGCGGAGACCAGGATAGAGCGGTCCAGATTGACCTGTATGCCTGTACCAGTCCCAGGAAATAGCGCTGGTACAACAGGAAGACAGAATATCACAGTGTCGGGTTTTCCAAGCATTTTGTAAACTCAAGTTTTACCCAGGTGATCAATTTTAAAGTTTGAGGGGAGTCCCGGTATTCGTACACGAGGTACGATACCGAGGCATCACCTGAGGGGTGACAAGGGTGTTAGGGTATTCAATAATCAAGGAAGGTGAATGCAGCAAATGGGTAGGGCCTGGCGGTTATCTTGCAAACCGAGGCCAAGTGCAAGTGTACCTAAGTAATGCATAGTTTGCGAAATCAAAATACTTAATTTAAATTATGGGTTCAATTGATCAAAGGTGACTTGCCTTGCTCGAGATCTTGAGCTTCTTCCTCGAAATCCGCGCACTGCGGGTCTTCGGGCTCCGAGACTACACGCGAAACGAGACGACTCAACAAAGCGATAAAAAGAAGCCCTATTAAAGACCACTAAGCGTGCCATTGGTAGATCTCGTTTTAGGATTTACAGGAGGTGGAACGGAGTCAATCGGACGAACGGTTGAAAAGATATGAATTTCCGAAGATTAAAGGATTTTCTGGAATAAAGAAAAGGAATTAATAATCAATTAATAATTCCCTGGAAAAAGAAAGGAAGGAGGGGCTGAAAGTAGACTTTATTTTGGGCGGCTAAGGACAGCCCAAAATATTTGAATGGGCGCGGCCCAAAACAATTGGGCCGGCGGCCCGAAGGGAATCGGCCTAGGCCGAGCGAGGAGGCTGTTGGGCCAAGGGGAGCCGATGGGCCGGCCGATGGCCCAAAAGAGTTGGCCCACGGCCGATCGACGCGCGGGAGGGAAATGGCCGATGGGCCTAGTGGCCGATGCAGGCCGGAGGCCGATTGGCCGATGCGGGCTGGCGGCCGAAGCCGACGACGGGAGCCGACGGGGAGAAAAGCGGCCGATGCAGGCCTCGAAGCCGACGGCGGGAGCCGACGCGAAGAAAAGGCGGCCGATCCGACGGCGGGAGCCGACGGGAAGAAAATCGGCCGATGTCGATGGACGGCGGATTAAGACGACGACCGACGACGTGGGGCTCGGTCCGAGCGGCGGCGGCGGCGGCGTGCTCCGGTGAGGGCGGCGAGTCGGAGGGCGCGGACGGCGTCGGTAGGCGCCGGTGGAGAGAGAAAAGAGAAAGAAAACGAGCCCACGGCTCGGATCGGAGCGGGACGCGACGGCGGCAGTTTGAGGCGACAGCCGACGCCGACGGGGAGAAAAGGAAAGGGGGATAGCGGCGCCGGTAGAGGGGGGGAGGATTTGTAGGGGGTTAGGTCGGTTTGGTCGGGGTGATAGGCGGTTCGCGGAGGTCGGTTTGGGGCGCGGAGAGGGGACCGGCGCACTCCGGCGCTAGCGGCCAACGGCGGCAGTGGTGACGCCGGCCGGTCGGGAAAAAGGGGAAAAGGGGGAAGAAAAAGGAGGCTTGCCTCCTAGCCGATTTGGGCAAGGGCGCGCGCGCGGGGAGAGAGAGCGCTGGCTCTCTCGGCCCGACGCGTGCGGGGCACGTGCGCGGCGTGCACGGGCCGAGCGGCCTGGCGCGGGAGGGAGCTGGGCCGGGCGAGGCCGAAGGAGTTGGGCCGACGGCGGCCCGAGAAGGAGAGAGGGGGAAAAAGAAAACAGGCCGAGAGGGCTGGGCCGGCAGCGGCCCGAGGGGAAGAAGAGGGAAGGGGACAGGCCGAGAAAGGGGGAGGCAGCCCACGACAGAGGGAGGTAAAGTAGACTTTACCAGAAAAGGAGAGAGAAGGAGTTTTAGGGCTTGGATTCGAAATCCGATTTCGCGGTTTTCTCCGGGATTGAACTGAGAGGGGAGACACGAGACCTTGGCACACGACAAGACTCAACCGAAGAGCAAATTTTCGCAATTAGGGTTTTTAGCAGATTAGTTTTCCCGCTAACGCCGCGACAAAACGGGCGTTACAAACCAACCCCCCTAACAAGAATCTCGTCCCCGAGATTCAGCACCTAAGGGAGCAGCTCCGGGAACTGGGCACGGAGAAGATCTTCGCGTTCCCAAGTTGCTTCATCCTCTGAGTGGTTGCTCCACTGCACCTTGTAGAACTTAACGGTCTTTCTTCGAGTCTGACGTTCAGCCTCTTCAAGAACTCTGATTGGTCTCTCTTTATAGGTTAGGTTCTTCTCCAGTTCTATACTTCCCAAGGGAACTTGTTCCTCTGGAACACGAAGACATTTCTTTAACTGGGACACATGGAACACATTGTGCACATCTGTCAGTCCTTCTGGCAGCTCAAGCTGGTAGGCAACTTCGCCGCGTCTGGCGATGATGAGGTAGGGTCCGATGTAGCGAGGGGCTAACTTGCCGGACATTCCGAACCTCTTTAGACCACGGAGTGGAGACACTCGCAGGTACACGTGATCTCCCACTGCAAACTCGAGATCACGTCTCCGATTATCTGCATAGCTTTTCTGTCGGGTCTGAGCTGTTTTCAGGCGGTCTCGAATCAACTTGACTTGCTGTTCAGCTTCCTTTAGCACGTCAGGTCCAAACACCTGCGCTTCGCCTACCTCGTTCCAACACAACGGGGTGCGACACTTTCGTCCGAACAGGGCTTCATTTGGGGACATCTGGATACTGGATTGGTAACTGTTGTTGTAGGAGAACTCAGCGTAGGGGAGACAACGATCCCATGTGCCTTCGAAGTCCAAGGCACACGCTCGAAGCATGTCCTCCAGGATCTGGTTAACTCGTTCTGTCTGCCCATCTGTCTGCGGGTGGTAGGCAGTACTGAAATTTAAGTTGGTACCCATTGCCTCGTGTAACTGTTGCCAGAATCTTGAGGTAAACTGAGTGCCTCGATCCGACACAATCTTCTTTGGGCAACCGTATCGGCAAACCACGTGGGTCATGTACAGGTCTGCCAGCTTTTTCCCATCGTAGGTGGTTTTCACTGGTACAAAGTGAGCTGCCTTGGTTAGGCGGTCCACGATTACCCAGATGGAGTCATACCCGCTAGGGGTCCTTGGTAAACCGGTAATGAAATCCATACCGATCTCTTCCCATTTCCACTCGGGAATTCGGAGGGGTTGTAACAAACCGGCGGGTTTCTGATGTTCGGCCTTTACTCTTTGGCAGATGTCACATAAGGCTACATACTCTGCAACATCTCGCTTCATTCCAGCCCACCAAAAGTATTCCTTGATGTCTTGGTACATCTTGGTACTCCCTGGATGGATGGAGTACGCTGACTCATGAGCTTCTCTCAGAATGAGGTCCTTTAATTCCTTTTTGGCTGGCACGCAGATGCGGGATCCGAACCAAACAGTATCCTGGTCGTCGATGGTGAAGCCTTTGAGTCTTTTCTTACGGATCTTATCCTTCATTTCTTTCATACCCTCGTCTTCTCGTTGCGCTTCTCGAATTTGAGTTTCTAGGGTAGGTTGCACTGTGAGACTGGCAAGGTTTCCGGTGGGAACCACGGTCACTTTCAACTTCTCGATTTCTCGACACAGGTCATCCTGGGTCGGCCAAACTAGGGCGGTAGCACAGTAGGTCTTGCGACTTAACGCGTCGGCGACCACATTTGCTTTTCCAGGGTGGTAGTGTATACCGAGGTTATAATCCTTGATTAATTCCAACCATCTTCTCTGTCTCATGTTCAATTCACTCTGGGTAAAGATGTACTTGAGGCTTTTGTGATCGGTGTAAATCTCACATCTGTTTCCAATCAGGTAGTGACGCCAAATTTTCAGGGCATGAACCACAGCTGCCAATTCCAGGTCATGCGTAGGGTAGTTGACCTCATGGGGCCTGAGTTGTCTTGAAGCGTAGGCCACCACCTTTCGGTCTTGCATTAAGACACATCCTAGACCTTGTCTCGATGCATCACAGAAGATCTCAAAATCCTTTCGGATGTCAGGCAGGGTGAGGACGGGAGCAGTCGTCAATCTTTTCTTGAGTTCCTGAAAACTGCGTTCACATGCTTCCGACCATTCAAACTTCTTTTCCTTCTTTAGGAGTTCCGTCATTGGTCGAGCCAGTTTGGAAAATCCTTCGATGAACCTCCGGTAGTAACCCGCTAAACCGAGGAAACTACGGATCTCAGACACCGTCTTGGGTGCGTTCCAGGCGAGGACGGTCTCAACCTTACTGGGGTCTACTTCAACACCTTTGGTGGAGATGACATGGCCAAGGAAGGCTACTTTATCCAACCAAAACTCACACTTCGAGTACTTGGCAAAGAGTTGGTGTTCACGCAACCTTTCCATTACTTTCCGTAGATGATTTGCATGATCTTGTTCATTTCTTGAGTAAATCAGAATGTCGTCGATGAAGACCACAACGAACTTATCCAAGTAGTCCATGAAAACTTTATTCATCAGGTTCATGAAGAATGCCGGAGCATTGGTGAGTCCGAAAGACATCACGGTGAACTCATACAAGCCATACCGCGTTGAGAAAGCGGTCTTGGGGATATCTTCTGATCTGATTTTGAGCTGGTGATACCCAGATCGTAGGTCGATCTTGGAGAATACTCTGGCTCCTTCCAATTGGTCGAACAAATCGTCAATCCGTGGTAGGGGATACTTATTCTTGATGGTTACTTCGTTCAAGGCTCTATAGTCTATCACCATTCTCTCAGAGCCATCTTTCTTCTTTACTAAGAGCACAGGGGCTCCCCAAGGGGACGAGCTGGGTCGCACGTAACCCTTGTTCTGAAGTTCTTCGATCTGTTTCTTAATTTCTGCCAGTTCGTTGGCTGCCATTCTGTAGGGTCTCTTGGCAATGGGAGCGGTGCCTGGGGCAAGCTCTATGGAGAACTCAATTTCTCGATCCGGTGGCATCCCGGGTAGTTCTTCTGGGAACACATCGGGGTACTCGTTGACTATAGGTACCATTTCCAAGGGAGTGGCTTGCAAACTGTTCAGGGTTGACCGATTTCCGGGAAGGAGGGGAGTGAAACGCACTTGTTTTCCTCCGGGTCCTTGCAGAGTGATGGTCCTATCGGCACAATCAATTTGTCCTTTGTGCTTAGCCAACCAATCCATCCCTAGGATGACATCCAGACCTTGGGAGTCTAGGACTATGGGTTTGGCTGCGAAGCTAACCCCTTCTATCACTAGATCAACCTTGGGGCATAGTTTATCTGCCCTTATATCCCTTCCAGGGGAATGTATTACCATAGGTACTTGTAAATTTTGGGTTTTCCAACCATTTCTTTTCACAAAAGCTTGTGATATGAACGAATGAGAAGCTCCTGAATCAAATAGAACGAGTGCGGGTATGGAGTTGACAGAGAACATACCCATCACCACGTCGGGGGCCTCTTGGGCGGTTTCAGCTTGAATGTGGTTCACTCGACCTCGTCCAAAGTTGTTGGAGGCGCGAGAACCTTGTCCACTTGTCTGAGTGACTGGACGGGACTGTGCAGGTGCTGGCGTCCTGGGGAAGCTAGCATCAGAGCGTCCGGGGTTAGAATTTC
This sequence comes from Oryza officinalis, assembly GCA_008326285.1. NCBI lineage: Eukaryota > Viridiplantae > Streptophyta > Magnoliopsida > Poales > Poaceae > Oryza > Oryza officinalis. The sequence continues at coordinate 66,757,800 of BDMV01000001.1, forward strand.
CCTGATTCCGAGGACACTGCCTGGCGTAATGTCCCATTTGTTTGCACGTGAAGCACTGCACATTTGCCATTCCTGTGGGCGAATTGAAGGAGGAGACACTGTTCCTTGCGGTGTTGCCACTAGGGGCATGCTGCTGGGGCGACGGAGTAAGGCGGGGCACCGGCGGACGGGGAGTAAAGCCAGGTTGGCGACTGACTTGATGGGCAGGTTGGTGGTACTGCATGGGATGTCCAACACGAGGGCGTGGCGCACCTCGGAATGGGGGCGCTTGGTGGGTAGACTTGCGCTTCTTGTATTCCTCAGTTGCCTCTTTTCTGGCATCCTCCAGAAGCAAGGCCTTGTTGACCATGTGCTGGAAAGTGGGGAAGTCATGGGCAAGCAACTGGATTCTCAACCCTACTGCGATTCCCTTCAAGAACTTCCTGATCTTTTTCTTGTCGGAGTCCACTTCTTCGGGAGCATACCGAGCCAATTTGTTGAAGCGACTCAGGTACTCATTGACGCTTCCTGTACCTTGTTTCAGACGGTTGAACTCTTCTTTCTTCATGTCGATGGTACTTTCGGGCACATGAGCTGCACGGAAGGCATCGGCGAACTCTGCCCACTCAATGTTGACAGCGTCTGGATGGGCATTACAGTAATTCTCCCACCAGTCGGCTGCAGAGCCTCTTAACTGATGTGCAGCAAAAAGGGTCTTTTCCACTGGGGTGCACTGCACTAGGTTGAGTTTTCTCTCAACATCCTTTAGCCAATCGTCGGCCTCAACGGGCTCGACGGTGTGAGAGAATTCCGGTGGGTGGGATCTTAGAAAGTCCGTCAGCTTGGATCTGTGATTGTTGTTATGGAAAGGCACTGGGTGCGGAGCCTGCGGCTGCAAATTCTGCTGGATGCCTGCTATGGCTTGGGCTAAGCCCTGCAAGATCTGAGTCTGAACTGCCATCATGTGCTGGTAATCTGCCTGAAGCTGGGGAGGCGGGGGTAAGTCCTGTGCACGGTTTGCTGCAGGATCTGCCTGAGCTGGAGCATTAACCGGTTCATTCCCTGACTCATTTTCCGATTCTGGTTCTTCCCTGCGGGTTTCGTAACCCAAACGAGCTGGAGCACGAGCCACACGACGGGGACGGGTAGCCATCTAATCTCCCAGAAAAGGGCGGGGTAAGAAAACAGAACAGCACTTAAAAGGGAAGAAGTAAAGTAAACGAGCTCAGAAAGCACACACTAGTCATAAAGCTTTTCTCAACTCGGAAAGCACCTAAAACAACGGGTGTGGACAAGTCACAGAGCTGCGCCGAGCTTGACTGTACGCACACCACCTCAGAGATCCAGACTACCAGACAACACCCACAACAACACACTCACACACTACCTCGCCACGACTCCGAAAGAGTTGGCGGCGGTACAAAAGGTCTGGCACACGAACTCCACCTGCAGCAGACGAACTCTACTGCTCTCCTGCCTGGCTGGCTCCGGTGGTCGGCTCGTCTGAAGAGGACACGTCGATCGGCGCACGCGAAGGGACCGGCGGAACCTGTCGAGGGCCGGCAGCAGGGCGGCCTGCTGGCGGGGTAGGAGCTGGGTGGTCGAAACGGAACACGGTGGAGGAGCCCACAACGCGCTTCCGCGCGGTGCGGATCAGTCGGAGCCCACGGCGGCTGACGACTGGGGTGTGACCTGGGGTGTAGGAGGGGCTGGCACGGTGGGGGTAGGGAGAGTAAACTGGCGAGTACGGCACACGCGGGCTGGGGGAGCGTGGGCCGCTGGGAGTGCGAGCAGAGCCACGTGAACTGTAGAAGGACAGGTGGCTGGAGTGGCAAAGGCGGCCAGAGTCCCAGGAGGTAGTGTCCACGGAGGTGACACCCTCCTCAGCAAGGCGGGCCTCCAGTGCGGCGTAGCGGCGAGCCAAGGAGCGGTAAGCCTCAAGGAGAAGGTCGTGCTGAGTGGCCTGAGCGCCAGAAAGCTCCACCATGCGCGTCAGCGCAGGGTGCGACTCACGGTAAGGGCAAGGGTAGCGGCTGTCTGCACGGCCAGGAGGGAGCTGCGGGATCAGCCGGAAGGCCGAACCTGCAAGGCGACGACGGTAGTCGTAGGCCAAGCGACGCAGAGCGGTCCAGGAGAGGTCCTGGTACGCGAGCTGGAGCGTGGGGCGAGCCAAGTTGAAGTGGTGAGGGCGAAGGCCAGCGCTGTGTGTACCTCCGCGGGGGTAAAGGTACACGGACAGCTCACAGCGGGGAGGGAAGCGGTCCACGGAGTACCCAGCGTACTCGGGACAAGAGAAGCCAAGGAAGCCAGCGAGGTCTCTCAGCTGGTCGACGTGGTGACCCTCACCAACGCCGTGGGAACTGTGGGTGGCGTTGACTGCCATCTACAATTTTGAAAAAGAAAGAGAAGTCAGTAACCAGTTTTGTAAACAGAGTAAGAGAAGAAGAAAAGAACCGAACTTTTCGCAAATAGCTTTTTCAGAACTTAGCATCCTTACGGTCATCTAACGTCGGGTTTCGTCCTAGGCCAAAGCTGCGCTCTGATACCATCTTCTGTCACGCCCCAAACTGGCCCCGGGCGGAGACCAGGATAGAGCGGTCCAGATTGACCTGTATGCCTGTACCAGTCCCAGGAAATAGCGCTGGTACAACAGGAAGACTGAATATCACAACAACAGCGGTCTCTTTATTTAAGAGTAGGATTACAACCAAGGTTGGAACTGCGGACAGAACCCGAGTTCACAACAGCATTACAAAAAGGCGGAAGCGGAAAGCGGAGACTAGCCCTAAGCCACAAGCAAAGCCTTGGGGAAGGCCGAAACCCTACTACTGCTCGAAGTCTGCTTGCTCCTGGAAGAACTCTTCATCAGCAGGGTCCACCTCTTCATCTTCGAGAACTGGGGGGGGTTTAATTATATAGAGCAAGGGTGAGTACGGGAGTACTCAGCAAGTCAGGGGAATTAAGTGTTTAATGCAAGCTTCAAGGGAAAGCCAGTTATTTTTCACAATTGATTTTAGTTTAAGACTTTAGAAACATCTAAGTGAGTGCTTCTCAACGACACGGATGAGAAAGTGCGTCTCATCCGGCCGGAGCAGTGAAAATGTATCGATTGATTCTTGTCGGCACGAGAGGCTCCCTGCCAATCGTTCACCGACCCGGCTGCACCAACAGCCACAACTCACGCACCTCGGTACGAGAGGCTCCCTGCCAATCGTCACCGACTCCGGCTGCTTCAACAGCCACAAGTCAACACATCGGTACGAGAGGCTCCCTGCCAATCGTCACCGACTCCGGCTGCTTCAACAGCCTTAAACCAAGCACAGAACGGAAAACCTCACACCAACAGCAGTTCACAAGGTGTTCAATAAAACTACGCTAAGGAATCACCTCACATCCGCCCATGACCGTGGGCACGGCTGTTCGAACAGTTGTTAACCTCTGCAGAGGGGGTACACTTTACCCACACGACGTTACTAACCCCGAATCACCCAGCCCGCGACCCTCGGTCACGTCTGGCGACCTTAAGGCTTTCACGACAAGGCATTTCGAAAGCCGACTCAGGGTCATCTTATGCCAACGGGAGGGGTCCCACGGACCAACACCAGGTTAGGTCCCAGACCATACTGTGCCAGGAAGCCCAGGGGTCCTCCCCGACACCACCCCGGCGAATCCACTTGTCCCTTGGCATCAAGATTTCCCTGGCCTAGCTAATTACTCAGCCAGGGGCGTCCCATATCACCCATGTGGTCGTACTTGACATATGCTTGGATGTAATTCCCAAGGAATCGGTCCTTAGAGCGAGAACGGGCAGACCGTACCTCCAGTACGTCTCCCGTACCGCGAGTTTTAGAAACTCACTTTAGTTTTCAAGACACCGACCCAAGTGTCGGGTTTTCCAAGCATTTTGTAAACTCAAGTTTTACCCAGGTGATCAATTTTAAAGTTTGAGGGGAGTCTCGATATTCGTACGCGAGGTACGGATACCGAGGCATCACCTGAGGGGTGACAAGGGTGTTAGGGTATTCAAATATCAAGGAAGGTGAATGCAGCAAATGGGTAGGGCCTGCCGGTTGTATTGCAAACCGAGGCCAAGTGCCAAGTGTAACCTAAGTAATGCATAGTTTGCGAAATTAAAATACTTAATTTAAATTATAGGTTCAATTGATCAAAGGTGACTTGCCTTGCTCGAGATCTTGAGCTTCTTCCTCGAAATCCGCGCACTGCGGGTCTTCGGGCTCCGAGACTACACGCGAAACGAGACGACTCAACAAAGCGATAAAAAGAAGCCCTATTAAAGACCACTAAGCGTGCCATTGGATAGATCTCGATTTTTGAGGAATTTTGGAAGTGGAACGGAGTTAATCGGACGAACGGTTGAAAAGATATGAATTTCCGAAGATTAAAGGATTTTCTGGAATAAAGAAAAGGAATTAATAATTAATTAATAATTCCCTGGAAAAAGAAAGGAAGGAGGGGCTGAAAGTAGACTTTATTTTGGGCGGCTAAGGACAGCCCAAAATATTTGAATGGGCGCGGCCCAAAACAATTGGGCCGGCGGCCCGAAGGGAATCGGCCTAGGCCGAGCGAGGAGGCTGTTGGGCCAAGGGGAGCCGATGGGCCGGCCGATGGCCCAAAAGAGTTGGCCCACGGCCGATCGGCGCGCGGGAGGGAAATGGCCGATGGGCCTAGTGGCCGATGCAGGCCGGAGGCCGATTGGCCGATGCGGGCTGGCGGCCGAAGCCGACGACGGGAGCCGACGGGGAGAAAAGCGGCCGATGCAGGCCTCGAAGCCGACGGCGGGAGCCGACGCGAAGAAAAGGCGGCCGATCCGACGGCGGGAGCCGACGGGAGGAGAAGCGGCCGACGCGGGCCTGGCGGGAGCCGACGAGCGGCGGATTAAGCCGACGGGAAGGGAGAAAATCGGCCGATGTCGATGGACGGCGGATTAAGACGACGACCGACGACGTGGGGCTCGGTCCGAGCGGCGGCGGCGGCGGCGTGCTCCGGTGAGGGCGGCGAGTCGGAGGGCGGACGGCGTCGGTAGGCGCCGATGGAGAGAGATGAGAGAGAGGACGAGTCCACGGCTCGGATCGGAGCGGGACGCGACGGCGGCAGTTTGAGGCGACAGCCGACGCCGACGGGGTGAAAAGGAAAGGGGGATAGCGGCGCCGGTAGAGGGAGAAGACGAGCGACGGCGGCCACGGCGGTGGCCGGAGGGGTCCTACGGTTGGCTAATCGGCCTAAACCGATGGAGGAAAAAGAGAGGGGGAGAGGAGAGGAGGTTTACCGCGGCGGGGCGGCAAGCCGGGAGCGGGGATGACGGCGCGGGCGCGGCACGGCTCCGGGCCGGGGAAGGGGGCGGCGGAGATGGCGCCCGGAGCTCCTTCGGGCGCCCTCGGCTGCGGCGGCGGCGGACGGCAAGGACGGCGGCGGCAGCGAGGCGGAGTGGAGCGGCCACGGCGGCCGGGGCGAGGGGAAAAAGATGCGGCCGAGCGGCGGGGGGGTTTTGTAGGGGGTTAGGTCGGTTTGGTCGGGGGGAGGCGGTTCGCGGAGGTCGGTTTGGGGCGCAGAGAGGGGACCGGCGCACTCCGGCGCTAGCGGCCAACGGCGGCAGCGGGGACGCCGGCCGGTCGGGAAAAAGGGGGAAAGGGGGAAGAAAAAGGAGGCTTGCCTCCTAGCCGATTTGGGCAAGGGCGCGCGCGCGGGGAGAGAGAGCGCTGGCTCTCTCGGCCCGACGCGTGCGGGGCACGTGCGCGGCGTGCACGGGCCGAGCGGCCTGGCGCGGGAGGGAGCTGGGCCGGGCGAGGCCGAAGGAGTTGGGCCGACGGCGGCCCGAGAAGGAGAGAGGGGGAAAAAGAAAACAGGCCGAGAGGGCTGGGCCGGCAGCGGCCCGAGGGGAAGAAGAGGGAAGGGGACAGGCCGAGAAAGGGGGAGGCAGCCCACGACAGAGGGAGGTAAAGTAGACTTTACCAGAAAAGGAGAGAGAAGGAGTTTTAGGGCTTGGATTCGAAATCCGATTTCGCGGTTTTCTCCGGGATTGAACTGAGAGCGGAAACACGAGACCTTGGCACACGACAAGACTCAGCCGAAGAGCAAATTTTCGCAATTAGGGTTTTTAGCAGATTAGTTTTCCCGCTAACGCCGCGACGAAACGGGCGTTACAGTGCCCTGGGTCTCGTGTTCCCCTCTCAGCTCAGTCCCAGAGAAATTCGCGAAGTCGGATTTCGAATCCGAACCCTAAACCCTCCCAATCTCACTCTCTGCCAAAGTCCGTTTTGCCTCCCTCTTTTTCCCGGGCTGCTTCTCCTTCGGCCCGCTTCCCCTCTCCCTCTCCTTCCCGGGCCGCCGTTTGGCCCAGTACTTTTCCCCCTCGCCCTCTCTCCCTTCGGCCTCCTTCCCCTCAGCTGGGCCACGCGCCGCCCGGCTCAGACCGCACGAACCCAAGCCGCGCGAGAGAGAGAGAGCTCCCGCTCGCTCTCTCCTCTCTGCCTTTCTCTCTCTCTCCCTCTCACTCCCTCCCGACGGCTTCCCGCCGGTGTCTTGTTCCCGTTCCCCGTTCTTGCCGCTGGTCCCGTGCCCGCACGTCGTGGCCGACCGCCCCGTCCGCCGACGTCGTCACCCGGGCTGCCGCTGCGCCGCTTGCCTCTGCGCCGCGCTAAGCCGCCGACGCCATCCTCCTGGCCCCACCGCTCTGCGCGCGCGTGCCGCCCAGGGGAGAGCCGCGGCCCCTCCCCGTTCTCTCCCTCTCCCCGCGTGCCCTTGCCCGTTTCGGCAAGGGGACCGCTCCCCTTTTCCTCCCTTCCTTTTTCTTTTTCCCCGACCGCCACCGACGTCACCGGCTGTCGCCGTTCGGCCGCTAGCGCCGGAGAGCGCCAGCGCCCCCTCTCCGCGCGGCTCCACTGCCTCGCCCCCGAACCGGCATTGCCCTCTCTTTTTAATCTCCTCCTCCCGCTCGGCCGCCATTCCTCTCCTTCCACCATCGAGCACCCTCTCCAAACCCGCCCTCCACCGCCGTGCCGTGCCGCCACCCTCGCCGTCTGCCACCGGAGCCCGAGGACGCCCGAAGGGGACTCCGGGCGCTGCCGTCTTCCTCTCCCTTGGCCCGAAGCCGAGTGGTGCCGCCCGCGCGCTGTCGGCCCCTCCATCCCCGACGTGCTCCCCCTCCCGCGGTAATCCTCTTCCCTCTGCGTCTCCCTTCGTTTTTCCCGGCCTAGGACGCTAGCTAGCACTGCGATACTCCTCCGGGCGCCGCCCCTCTTCCTCGCTCCCTCCCCACGTCGCCGTGCCCGTCGCCGCCTAGTGTCGTTGCCGGCCGCCGTCGCGCCTCCTCGCTCCAATCTGAGCTGTTGGCTCGCTTCCTCCTACTTCCCTCTCCGCTCCGGTGCTCTTCCCCGCACCGTCCCGAGCTCCTCCGCCGTCGCACGCCGTTGATCTCGGCCTCCCCTCTTTGTCCTCCTCCCACCGGTCTCCGTGGCTGCCACGTCGGCGCCATGCGAGCGCCGACCGCCGTCCCTCCCTCCGTGCGCCTCGCTCACGTGAACCGGGTCGTTGACGAGCGGGTCCGCCCTAACACCCCGCGGGTAGACCTTGGTCCACCGATCTGGTTGCCCGAGTGGGCTGCGCGCCGCCTTGGCCCACTTGGCCTCCTCTCCTCTCCGGTGCAGTCGGCTCCGAGTCACTCGGGAGGCCGGACCAGGCCCCGCGCCACTCGGCCTCTGGCCCAGTCGGCTCTCGCTCCGCCTCGCGTGCGCCACCCGGCCTTGGGCCGTCCTTCCCGCGCGCCGGCCCGCTCGCTCGGCCGCGCTCGTGCTCGCCCGTTGGGCCGCGCCACTCGGTCTCTGGCCCATCGGCCTCTTCCGCGCGCCACTCGGCCTTGGGCCATCTCTCCGGCGCGCCGGCCTGTGTAGCCCGGGCGCGCCCGAATCGGCATTGGGCCGAATCCATCCATTCCAATAAAAGTCCAATTCAAGTCCCTCTTTCCTTTCCTTTTTCAAGGGAATTAATAATTCCTTTTCCTTTAGACAGAAAATCATTTAATCTTAGGAAATTCATATATTCTCAACCGTTCGACCATTTGACTCCATTCAACTTCCAAAATTCCTCAAAAATCAAGATCTATCCAATGGCACGCTTTGTGGTTATTAATAGGGCTTCCTTTTTATTATTGTGTTGAGTCGCCTCGTTTTGCGTGTAGCTTCGGAGCCAGAAGACTCACAGTGCGCGGATTTCGAGGAAGAAGCTCAAGATCTCGAGCAAGGCAAGTCACCTTTGATCAATTGAACCTATAATTTAAAATTAAGTATTTTGTTTCTGCAAATTATGCATTTCTTTAGGTTACTCTTGACACCCTGGCCTCGGTTTGCAATACAACCGACAGACCCTACCCATTTGCTGCATTTAACTTCCTTGACTATTGAATGACCTAACACCCCTTGTCGCCCTTAAAATTTAGGTCTCGGTATTCGCACTTCGTGTACGAATATCGAGGCTCCCTTCAAATTTAAAATGATCAACTGGGTAAAACTTGGGTTTACAAAATGCTTGGAAAACCCGACACTTGGGTCGGTGCCTTGAAAATAAGTTGAGTTTCCAAAACTTGCGGTGCGGGAGACGTACTAGAGGTACGATCTTCCTGTTCTCGCCTTAAGGACCGATTCCTTGGGAATTACATCCGAGCATATGTCAAGTACGACCATATGGGTGAAATGGGACACCCCTGGCTGAGTAATTAGCTAGGCCAGGGAAATCTTGATGCCAAGGGACAAGTGGATTCGTCGGGGTGGTGTCGGGGAGGACCCCTGGGTTTCCTGGCACAGTATGGTCTGGGACCTAACCTGGTGTTGGTTCGTGGGACCCCTCCCGTTGGCATAAGATGACCCTGTGTCGGCTTTCGAAATGCCTTGTCGTGAAAGCCTCAAAGTCACCAGACGTGGCTGTACTGCACGGGCTGGGTGACCCGAGTTAGTAACGTCTTGTGGGTAAAGTGTACCCCCTCTGCAGAGGTCAATAACTGTTCGAATAGCCATGCCCACGGTCATGGGAGGATATGAGGTGATTCCTTAGCGTAGTTTTGTTGATTACTTTGTGAACTGCTGTGGCTATAAGAAAATCCTTTCTATGCTTGACTTGTGGCTGTCGGTACAGCCGGTGTCGGTGAGCGATTGGCAGGGAGCCTCTCGTGCCGACAGAATCAATCCATACATTTCACTGCTCCGGCTGGATGAGACGCACTTTCTCGTCCGTGTCGTTGAGAAGCACTCACTTAGTTCTTTTCAAAAATCTTAAACTAAAATCGAACGCGAAAAATAACTGGCTCTCCTTTGAAGCCTGCATAAAACACTTAATTCTCTTGACTTGCTGAGTACTCCTGTACTCACCCTTGCTCTATATAAATAATCCCCCCAGTTCTCGAAGACGAGGAGATGGACCCTACTGAAGAGGAGTTCTTCCAGGAGCAAGCGAACTACGAGCTGCAGTAGGGTTTCAGCCTTTCCCCAAGGCTTTGCTTGTGGCTTAGGGCTAGTCTCCGCTTCCGCCTTTTTGTAATGTTATTGTGAACTCGGGGTCTGTCAGCAGTTCCAACTTTGATCGTAATTCTACTCTTAATAAAGAGACCGCTGTTGTTGTGATATTCTATCTTCCTGTTGTACCAGCACTGTTTCCTGGGACTGGTACAGGTATACAGGTTAATTTGGATCGCCTTACTCTGGCCGTTGTTCGGGGCTAGTTTGGGGCGTGACAAGTTCAATTCACAACAAGTACTTTTCTTTGCCAATCCACAATCCGCCGCTACGATCGGTCGCCTCGCCGCGCCAACATCTGCCCCGGCAACCCCTTCCCGTGCCACCGTTCCCCTTCTCGTTGAAGTTCGTCATGGCGAAGATGAGGTGGTGGGTCAACGGGAGCTGTAGCAGCAACCACAGCGCCGACGGCGTCATCGACGATGATGGGCGGCGGTGCGTGATGAACGCGATGTGCCATGACGGCCGGCGGTTCCTCGATGACCCCTTCTCGTGCTGCCGTTGCGACCGGTAGCCACACCGTGCTGGTATTTGCCCTAGCGACCCTTCCCCCCCGCCATAGAGGAGAAGAAAAAGAGAAAAGAAAAGGAAGTGTGAGACCCACTTTTTTTAAATTTTTAACCGGATACTCATTGACACGTGGGTCCTACCATTTTTTAATGATTGCAATGCCACGTCAATGCCACGTGGTACAAGGACCTAGTCAAACTAGCCACGTCAACCGAAATCGCCATCTAAACTGTCTTAGGACCTATTTTGCACCTATTTCAGAAGTTGAAGGACGCGTTATATTGATATTTTGGTTCAACTACGCCACGTTCCAGTCGGGCACCATGGTGATGGACGATGGCAACGGGCTGACCTACACGAGCCTCTTCGATGCTATGGTGGACTCCATCTACACTGCGCTGGAGGACACCGGCACGCTGGACGTCACCGTGCTGGTGTCGGAGAGCGGGTGGCTGTCGGCCGACGGGTTCGGGGCCAGCATGCGAAACGCGCAGACGTATAATCAAAACCTTGTCAACCATGTTAAGGGGTACTCCGAAGAGCCCAGGAGAGGCGTTGGAGACTTACATGTTCGCCATGTTCAACGAGAACGAGAAGATCGGGGACGAGACCGAGAGGCACTTCAGGCTGTTCGACCCGAACAAGTCGTCGTCATACAAAATTGGATTCCACTAGACAACAGTGATGCTACATTTGGATTTGGAATAAGCTAGCTGCTCATGTGAAATGCAAACCGCATGCATGCATGCATTGAACGGAAAAACTGCATAACAGCCTCCCGTGCGGGCTGTGGGACAAAAATACAACCCAACCATTTTCCTAGATCTGTTTCTTAGATCCATTTTCTTCCGCGTCTTTCTCTGAGCCGATCGCCATTCTCCTCCTCCCTCCCTTTCCCGACTTCTCCAACCCACATCGATCCCATCTCTGGTCATCAGAGAACCAATTGATGTCGTTCCTAACGCCAAAGGCATCCTTCATCCTCTTTCCCCCTTCATACACCAGATTGGGGACATCAGTGAGAGAGACCGGTGAGGTCATGGGGCCATCGAAATCGGTGAGCTCAGCAAGTGGAAGGTAACTGCGACAGCGAGATCAGCATTGTCTTCGCTGAGGACGGAGAAGAGGGGAGAATGTGAGGCTAAGGGTGAGAGGGACAAGGACTGGGTCACCATCAACAAGATGGAGGCAGTCGTTTCCCGGCATGGGGGCTGATGGAGCGTTAGCTTCTCAACGGAGGACAGAGAAGGCCCCCCTTTGTGAGTTTGGCTGGGGGCGCAGGGTGAAACTCCTTCCTCCCCTGATCGCACAAGAGAGAGAGAGAAAGAGAAACAGAGACACAAGTGTTTATACAGGTTCGGGCCGCTGGGAAGCGTAACACCCTACTCCTGTGTATGGTGGATACACGACTGGATGATCAGGGAATACAAGTCTTTGCTCTCCCTTTCTCTCTTGTCTATCTATTCTTTTTTCGTCCTCTTCTCTACTTAGGCCTGGGCCTCCTTTTATATGTCAAGGGGCTACCACATGGGCCAAAAGGCTGCCTAAGGCGGGAAGAAAATACTCTTTTACATTTAATGACTATCTCGTTGCTTGACTCGGAAGCCACACGCACAGACACCGCAGCAGGGCCTTCGTCCGGTCAGGCGGCTGACACGAGGGACTCCCGTGTCAACCTCCATTAAATGGGTGAAGACTTCTATGTTCCGTTCGCATCAGGAAATGGAAACCATTTGATCGGAGCTGGCATACCAACTCTGGCTGAGGGACGAGAGGCAAAAGGCTCTCATCATTCTGATGGGACAGGGCAAGGCGTGCCGTGCGCTACCTGATGTGCGGGCAGCGCGCAGGCGCTCTGCCACCGTCTTATCCATGATCTAGCTGGTCTACGACCAGTCAATCATCATGACTGGTCATAGACTGGCCACGCTCGCGCCACATCGCATTAAATGCGACGTGGTGCACTCGCCTGAGCCGTCATTAATGCGGTTAGGTGAGCGTTGGCCACGCTCACCTAACCTCGCACACGTGGCACCAGCGCAGAGGGGGTCGGGGCGACCCGACCCTCGGGGGAGGTCTGGGGGTGGCCCGACCCTCGGGGGGATTAGGGAGGGCAGCCGCCACATCACCCTCGGGCCCGACCCCTCTGGGGAAACGCCACGTGGGTGTAGGGGGCTGCCCATCCCTCTAGTCTTGGTACCCCCGGGCTCGTATCACCGACAGGGGTGATCATGGAGTTGACAAAGTGGATGGGAGGTGGTCACAAGGTGCTTTCTGCATGTCTCGAGATTGCCACATCGTGCTCCTCGCTAGCACTTCGCTGCTTGTCTCCGTTGTTTACATGTATGTCATCCTCAGCTGATACAAGGTACCAGACCTGATACCTCGGGTATCAGGTACCAAGTATCAGGCTTGATAACTCGAGGTATCACGGATGATACCCGAGATATCAGGCCTGATACTTGGTATCATCTGTGATACCTCGAGGTATCAAGCCTGACACCATCGGTATCAGACTTGGGTAACCCAGGTATCAGCCGATACCCAAAGGTACCAGGTGCCAAGTACCATGTATCAGGTATCATGTTGCGAGGAGGAAGCGCAGGCTATCGCCTCCTAGCTGGCCAGTGAGCCATTTACCACCGATTTCTCCTCTCCTCTTCTCCCTCCTCTCCTTTTCTCCCTCTTTTCCCTCAACTCGCTCCCTCCTTTCTTATTATTGATGCGGCCCGCGAGGGAAGGAGCTAGTTAGCGGAGCTGTGCGTCACCTGTGCATGAAAGCTACCATGGCTACTCCAGCTAGACGCAACGACGCATAGACAACGCCGACGAGTGTCGCGCATGGTGCCCCCACGGCTACTTCGGCTAGATGTGGGATGCACGATATTGAGGAGGAATCACGTAGAAGGTGAGGACGCCCAGTGCACGATACGAAAGACCTATTTTATTGAGTGATATTTAATTTGTTGAATTCATTAACTATTCCGTGGTCACAGTATCTCATGCTCTAGCTAGCCTCTGCATTGAAACGGGCAGCATAGCGTTGTAGTAATAAGCACAGCTGCTCAAGATTCAGCAACGAGTAACTCCGCCTTTACCGTGAACAATAAATTTGGCAAAATCTAACTAGTATGCGTTCACTATTTAGACTTACAACGGAATCCTCAAAAAGTTTTATCATCCGTACGTAGGTTGTCCGATATGTCGCTAGCTAGCTACTTCATGTAACAGATAAAGCAAAGAGCTAGCTATGTACTAAATAAAGTAAAGGTTTGGTACAGAGGACAAAAACATACTAGTTTTTTTTAATACCAAACCTTTGACGGTTTACATATTTCAAACTATGTATACCTTTTAAATTCCGTTTAAACCATCATACTCTACTTAAAATATATGAAAAATAAATACAATATTAAATATATTTAAATATTTAAAAGTAATTCACTCACATTATATAAGTAACTCGGTCTCGAAAAAAAAATAACTTTTCATAAAATAACACTAAAGTAATTACAATAGAGGATGAGTTGAAAATAAAAAAACTATGTGAAATAAATTCACAAGTAAAATATGGATAAGACTCATAAGTAAATACATGGATTTTCTTAGTTGAAGTTATCACTATATTATTTTTCTTCATATAAAAAATAACTCTTTACAATATTAGAAATAACTATACTGTTATAAACAATTAAAAAATAGAAGTAACTCTCAGCGGTATAAGAGGCTACTACACTACTAGAAAAGTAACTAATTTCTTTACTATATCGCTCAAGGAAAGTAACTCTTTATATATTAGAAGTAACTATATTGTTATATTATTATAGAGAAGTTACTCTTCACGATACTAGAAGTAATTTTTACGGTACTAGATGTAACTACAATACTATAGAAAATTAACTCTTAGGGATGGCAACTAGGGGTGGTAACGAGTCAGCTTGGCTTAGCTCGACTCGACTCGTTAAGATAACGAGCTGGCTCGACTCGTTATCCTAACGAGCCAAAAACCCAGCTCGGCTTGACTCATTGCAAAGCTCGAGCTGGATCGTTTGGCTCATGAGCCAATACATCCAAACACTGACCCAACAAATTTTTGCAATGGATACACAGGTTATATAAGCTAATTTCTAGTTTAAGTATGCAAATCATAAGCAACACAGCTGGCGGCTGAGCCTGAGCAGCGGGTCGCGAACTGTGAATGGCATGGCCGGCGCGGGTGTCATGAGAGAATAGGGGAAGGGAATCGAGATCGACGGTGCCGCCGCACGGAATGGGTGATGACTGATGAGCGGCGGCTTGGGCGTCGGTGATGAGTGGGGGTGGTGGCGTGGGCTTCAGCGATGAGGGGCACGGTGCGATGACAAGTGGCGACGGGCCGACCTGGATTGGAGTCTGGAGGGTGATGAACGACGACGCGACGTCGTGGCGCCCGCTGTAGTTAGCGGTCGGAGGTGGACTGCCGAGGGCCACGAGTGTGAGTGCGATGACGGGTGGTGGCGACCGACGGAGCGCTTTGCTCTTCTGCTTCTACGCGGGTGGCAGCTGCTCTAGGAAGCGACGGACGGGGTCACGAGAGTATGTGCGTGCGCCAGCGCCACTCTAGCGAAGGAAGCTAGGGTTTTGACTTTTGATGCTCACTATTGTCTATTGGGCATTCTAAAGAAATGGGCCTATGAGCTTTGTGGCTTGGCTGAGGTATGGATTGGTCTAGCTCGTTAAAGCTCACAAGCAGCTCGCGAGCCAACTCGAGCTGGCTCGTTATCTTTAATGAGCTAAAATGCCAGCTCGACTTGTTAGGAAAATGAAACGAGTCGAGCCGAGCCGAGCTTCTCGCAAGTCGAGCGAGATAACAAGCCACGAGTTTTTCATCCACCTCTAATGACAACTGGGCTGTCCCCGCCCGGTATTACCCACCCGTCCCCGTCCCCGCACGGAAGAAAATCCCCTGTCCCCGTCCCCGTGCTCGGGGGCATTTTCTTTCCCGTCCTCGTCCCCATGCGGGTAGGGGGGGGGCATCCGCGGGGTGTCTGCACCCGACCACTTAAGAAAAATAACTTCAGAAATACTAGAGTGCATCGGCAGCAATACACAAGAACACCATACAAATCACTATACCATAGATATCTAGGAGCAACAATAATTAGCATGAGTAACAACAGCAGGAAAGACCACAAGACACCACCGCACTAGCCATGCCACCAAGACGGCAAGACGCACAACAGATTGGACTAGGCGGCATGAGCATGCGGCGACGTCAGGTTGGCAGCAACGATGGCGACGGCGGGACTGCGCGGACCAGCGGACAGCGGGAACTTAGCGTGGAGGCGGTGACGGCGCAGCGGCAAGGTTGCGAGGAGCGGCGCATGCGCGCGGATCTGCGTCACGCCTCGGCGGCGCGTTGGCGTGGAGCTCGACTGAGTGGCCGGCTGAATCTGAGGATGAGGACTGTGTCTCCTGTGTGACCTAGATTCTTTTCTTATTTTATATGTGCAGATGTAATTGGGCCGTAGAAAGCTGGCCAGCCTGGCCCTTTTACTTGTATATGAGCTGTAGACTTAAGAGGGAGATGTACACATGTGCTATATTCTCGAGGGCCCATGGGGATTCGGGGACGGGGAGATGGGAACGGCCCCGACCCCGCTTCACCTGACAGGGAGAGTTTTGCCCGTTAAGAGCCCATGGGGGGTAAAATGACCCCATTAATTTTTTTAATAGAGTTTTTTTTTCATATATCAGGATTCGGGTCCTTATTGTCATTCCTAGTAACTCTTTATGGTATTTGAAGTAATTATATTACTACAGGAGTTAAAAATAAAAAAATTTAAAAATTTAAATATATTCAATATTGAACTCTTTTTGTTATATATCTTGAGTGAAGTACGATGGTTGAAACGAATATTTAAAATAATATATGATTTAAAAGATATAAGTGGTTCTATAAATAAAATTACTAGTACAATGGTGCTAGGGTAGTCTGCCTTCTTTTAAGATGTGCATGGGGAAAAAGAGGTTACGATACTATTTTTAGTAAATAATATGAATACTGGTTAGTACAAATGATGGTTAGCATACATGAGTACGTGGGCATGTCTTTTTTTTTCAAGACACTCACGTGGGAAAAAGGTGCACTTGCTTTTTTGATAGAAACGCGTCGTTTGGTTAGTCCTATTACGCTGCCACACGTTGTTTAGTCGTGTCCAATAAATTTATCTTTCCTTGAAAGAAAATAAATAAGATGGCACTTTGCAACTATTTAGATCGCTAGCAATTGTAGCGTCCAGTTGGGCCCATTAGTATTTGAACAGTACACACTGGTTGCGATCCTTTAAGGCCATCAAAATTTGGATCGCAACAAAGAGCGATTCTATTGGGCCAAAATGAATTGGACCGCAGATAGGTGATCCACTTAAGGAAAAAGTATACTTGACTCCCTCAATTATGGTCCAAGTATTATTCATGCCCTCCAAACACGAAACCAGGTATATCGACCCCTCTAACTATCAAAATCGATGCAAAGTATATCTTTTGATGGTTTTGGAAATGGTTTTGACTGACGTGACATCCATATGATGGTGTTGATCGGGTCTTCATCTTACGTGATGTTTTATGTGATATTAGAATAAAAAAATATATATGACTCATATGTCATCCACATAAAAATAGATTGTGGGCCCATATGTCATCCTATCTCTCCCTTATCTCTCTCCTTTCTCTTTTCCAGAGCAGCGGCGATGGTGGGACGACAAAGGGGAGCAGTGGAGGCGGCGAGACGACGAGGGGGAGCGACGGCTATTGGGTGGCGGCATCCGATAGGACCTAATTCCCAACCTGACATGCTCGACGGCAGGTGGCTGCTCGGGTCTAACACCAGCGCTTGCGCAATGGTGGTGGCCCGTGAAGAGGAAGCTGGACGAGGAGAAGAAGAAAGGGGATTCAGGGTGGTGCTGGCGCGGGGGTGGAGGCGGCGACGCTTCCTCCTTCGATTCCCTCTCTCCACCGCTCGATGTTGCGCCTGACGCTCCTTCATGGCTCCCTCTTGTGCGGTCGGCCTCTTTCTTCTTCGTCATGGCGGCCACCATCCTGCTACTCCACCTCGTCATCACCTTGCAGGCGTTTTGGAACCATTGCGCTACCTTGTGTCGTCTTCGACACGGCCATCACCTAGGGGACTCACCGAGTGGCCCGCCTCTTCGGATCTGGATCGCCGACCACCACCACCTCCCCAAGACGTCGTTGATCGGGCCTCTCCTTCTCCATGGATGTTGCCGTGCGCTGGGGATTGGGGGAACTGTCTCCGTCGGCCGCCCAACGACCCCTTCTCCACCGTTTTCATCCCCACACCCGCTTCCGGTCTCGTTGCCGCCCACACCATCGTCGTCCTGGAATCTCCTGCACGTCCTTCGCTGCCACTCCAGCGCCCGCCCTCCTACCCATCTCCGCCACTCTGGCCCTCGCCCGCCGCCACCGCTCCAGCCGTCGCTCCCTGCAGACGGCTGAAAGGGAAGAGAAAGGGGAGAGAGAGAAAGAGAAAGAGAAAGAGAGAGAGATAAGGGAGAGAGAGGGAGAGGAAGAAGGGAAGGAGAGAGAGGATGATATGTGGGCTCTTTCAGTTGGTCCCACAATTTTTTTTCGAATGACAAATGGGTCTCATATATTTTTAATTCTAATATTACATAAGTGCCACGTCAATGTCACGTGAGACGAAGAACTGGTCAACACCACCACGTAGGCATCATGTCAACGGAAACTGCTTTCCAAACCACTAAGGTACATAGTTTACATCGATTTTGATATTTGGAGGAGTCGATCTATCCGATTTTGCATTTGGAGGGCAAGAATCATACTCATCATGCCTTAGTTGATGGAGTCAAAGTCACGTAACCCCGCCACGCAGGCCTCGCACGAAATCCTCCAGCCGCAGGCTCACAGAGTGGGCCGGTGTCTGTGTAGAGAGCCTACCGCTCGTCGGCCTACTTAGGCAATGTCAAAATTCGAAATGCGTCATACTTGCCTTAAGTTGTCAGGTAAAGAAACTCGAAATCATGTTTGGTTTTACTCTAGATTTAAAAATGAGTAGCTAACCTATTTGAAATCGTAAATCCGGGGGAACCAACGGGTTTCCCATGCCAACGACGCCAGTCAAATGCCCACCGATTTAGTTACTGGTGTGCATATGTCCTTTGTTCGGTACCAAATCTTCATTCACTAATTGGATCGACTCAATGTGATACGAGCAAGTTACATAAGACTGCACCAATTTGGCTACAAATCTGCTGGTACTTGGTATAGCCAACCTTGAAAAGTGAATTGAATCAAGTGATGTTATTTAATCCTTGGGTCAGCTCCTCAATATCAATATTGTAAGTTTACCACTATATTCCCTAGTCACCCTGCATGCGTTGAATAGCTAGCTAGTTGAGTTCTGGCGTTGAGCAGCAGAGCGATGACATGCATGTTCTTCAATACAAAATCGTTTCGATTCTAGATAAGCTTGTGTACTGAAAATGATAGTAATCGTCACGAGAGATCGAAAGTGAATGTGTATTGCCATTTTCTAACTGTGCAGGCGGTTGTCTTGCCGTATTTTTTTTAAGTAGATTTCATAAAATCTCATCTATTATGATTCAAGTTGCACAAAATTATAAGGGTTTTGGCACATGACTTACAACTTCAGGCATTATAGTTCTAAAATCTCACAAAATTACGCCGTTAACCAAATTGACAAACTTCTATTTTAAAATTTTAAAAAGTTTTACTTCTATAGATGTAACATTTATATGCAGATAAATAACTCATAAATTTAAAATATGATTATATAACTCAAAGTGTGGTAGACCAAAATCAAAATGATCAAATAGTATGATTTTGTGAAACTTTATGGCCATAATTCCTAGGGTTATGTGTCACGTGCCAAAACCCTTATGGTTTTATGCAACTTCGATCATAATACTTGGGGTCAGGTGAAATTTACTCATACACAAGCGATTATTTTAACATAGACCGAATGCGAAAATTAAATTTAACTAAAAAAGTAGCCTGCGCGAATGTGCAGGCATATATTTTACGCTGCGTTTATAAGGGTAGAAAATCAACCAAATTATTTATGCCATGATTAAAAAGTATGATTTTTCCAAAATATTGCTCAACAACATTGTTTAGATAATTATTTTGAAGCTATACTAAATAGCTTCTAAAGTTGATTAGATAGTGGAGTAACATAGAATATATTTTAGAGCACTTACGTAAAAATTACTTCCTCTGTTCTATAATAACTTTATTTTGGCCCATCCCATTTATTTTCAAATAAGCTTATTTTTGAGTAATCATTGCATCGGATGTTTTTGAAAGGTCAATTAGACCTAGAGGAGGGTGAATAGGCTAATTTAAAATTTAAGTAAAAGCGAAAGCAGATCTTTTTCGGAAATTTCGAAAATAGTTTTTCGGATATGTCCAAAAATGATTCTCAGAAATTCCGAAAATTACAAACAAAACGCAAATGTAAAGGAATGCTAGATCTAGCTGCCTACAACAAAGAGAAACTAGAATAAACAACAACAAAACTTATAGCAGCACAAACAAGTAAAGCTAGAGGAGGAAGAAAGAGGTTTCACTGAAGATCTTGCACAGCGAGATGTTTCCCAAGTTCGAATCCTTGAGGGGATTCTAGTCTCCGTTGAGGAGCTCACAAAGAGTCGGGTCTTTGCTAACCCTTTCCTCAAGAGGTTGCATAAAAAATTTCTCCTTCCACTAGTGGTATCTCTTCCCTTTCGGATATGAGATCCGACCTTCACAAACTTTTCCCGGCCAACCACAAGTAGATCGGTGGCTCAAAAGTGACACCTAACCGTCTAGAAGTCCTCAACCTTCAAGAGTAACAAATGATGCAAAGATCTCTTGGGAAGTGAAATGAGTGCTCACAAATCCTCACGAAGTCAACCGAAGCACTCGCACAAACTCAAATCCACAACTCTCATACACACTCGAAATCCAAATCAAAGACCGGTGGAGAAGCGAATCAAGCAAGAAAGGCACCGAAGTGAATCTCAAGAGTAGCAAGCCAAGGGCACGAAAATATTCAAGTCAACCAATAGCCTGGGCTTGGAGATGGTGAGGGGTATTTATAGCCCTCTCTCAGATATGGCCGTTGAGAACAATAATTGTACTTTTCGAAAATTTTGAAAGTCAATTTCGGACAAGTCCGAAAATGTCCAGAACAAAAAAATGGCCACTCAGCAATTTTCGGAAATTCCAAAAATCATTTTCCGACAACTCCGAAAATTACCAGAACCAAGTTTGATCGCACAGAATTTTTGAAAATTCCGAAAATCATTTTCGGACAACTCCAAAAAGATCCAGGACCAAATCTCATTTTTCGGAAATTCCAAAAATCATTTTCGAACAACTCTGAAAATATCCAGAAAGGTTTCGGGCTCCCTGGTCATTTTCGAAAATTCCGAAAGTGATTTTCGGACATGTCCGAAAATGACCTGTACCGACTTCCAGTTGTCAGACTTTTTCGGAAATTTCAAAAATTACTTTCGGATATTCCGAAAAACACATAAACACACCAATTGAGTTAAGACCCACATTTTCAAAAGGATTTTTGAGCACTCAACTTATTTCTCATGATCAATGCATCATCCCCCTTAATAGTACGGCTTTCCTATCAATGCAAGTAAATTAACATTTACAATTTACCTAAAATTTTCATTGCCGTTTTCCACACATCATTCACAAGGGTGTTGCATCGAGTTATCCACGTATCCGGACTAATGTTCTTTCACTTAAACTCAATTTCAAACATTAGTCCTCACTAATCGGATTGTCATTAATCACCAAAATAATTAGGGGCCTAGATGCACTTTCAATCTCTTTCTTTTTGGTGATTGATGACAATACGATTAGAACAAAGGAAAAGTGTATATAAAAGAGAGTTTTGGTGCAAGATTTTAGTGAGAAAGCTCCCCCTTAAAGTGTGCATTAGAAGCAAGTGGAGAGCTCCCCCTAAAACTTTGGGTCCACAATTAAGCTCAAACAAAATGTGAAAGAATAACCATGCGCATGCCAACCATCATCCATGTATAAAGAGACTAAAAAGAGATAAAAAAAACATCACACCACATAGTCACTATCATAAGCAACCACACATAGACTTAAGCAAATATATGAAATTAACGACATAGACTTACACACAATTAAAAAACACACATAGTCTCAAACAAACAATAACCAAATGTTCGACCAATCAAGAAGATAAAAGATATTTATTCGCCCCTTTGGCATCAACAACACCAAAAAGGGAGGAAGAGAGAAGCGCCGCCTCAAACAAACGGAGCTTGCGGGGGATCTTCTAGCGGAGGAGGTGGTGGATGGCCAAACCCAAAGTCAAGGCCGAAGTTGTAGTCTGGAGGGAAACCGACGAAGGGATGCTCGATCTCTTCCTCGGGCTCATTCGACTCCGCCTCAAAGCCAGGAGGTGACGAGGTGCCTCGACCTGAAGATGCATGTTCAGCTGAGAGTGCATCTCTTTCACCCGCCAAGTCGTCCTCTTCACTTTGTTTCGGGCCTTGTGGTTCTTTTGAGCCTCTGCAGAGCAAAGGCCAAACAGACTCCGCAAGTGTTGATGTAAAAAACACACACTAGCCTGGGAGATCTGCTTAACTCCAGTGCAGGTCCAAATATTTCTTTCGGGTTCTAGACGTGCCAATTGATTTGATCCTGCAACCAATAAGAAACAAAGAAAACACAGTTAAATCCACCAATGATAGCCGATCGGCTGGCTTGCCAATGACATATCATTGAGCATTGAGCCGATGCAAGATGCATTAAATCGGCTATAACAGATAAAGCAAGATAAAGCTAAATCTACTCAATCGGCTGTAGATATCAACAAAATATAATCTAAGTCTCAGAATATATTTAAACCAAGTGATTGGGATAGATCGGACAGGGCGTCGAGACAGTATGAATCACTTATGTCTAAATATATTATAAAGCGTATATTATACATGTTCATAGCATAGCCGATTAGGTAAATCTAACATGTATCGGCTAGTACTCCGATACTACTTTATACAGAGATATTATCATGAACAAAATATATTAAACAACTTGTCAAACTACTGTTAAGATGATCCTAACCAGATTTGACAACAAGCTCAATATATTTTACTAAGTTAATATCTCGATATAAAGGGCAGATTTAATATATCAAGATAACAAGATAATTAAACCAGGTAAGATCGGCTGAAACCCCGACGCTATCTCTATTAGCAATCATAGACAGGCTAGAAACTATGGTTCTAAACATGATTTAGTAGGTCAAACCTAACTGATGCAGCACCAAATATGTAAAGAAACATAATGTCTAGATGATCAAGTCGATGAAAACCTTTTCGAGATAGTAGATATATTATATAATCTAGATCAACAGCGATATATAACCCTATCGGTTGCTTTTCTGTGAAACAGACATCAACCGATCTAAGTTATATATTGATATCAATTCAGATTATACAATATATATGATAACTCGACGATTCACACAAACAGGATCAGAGTGTCATAAAGATGGAAGCACTAATCCCGAGAGCGCAAGCCGCCATAACAAGTTTTACCTCTTGTCGGAGATCGAAGCCGATGCAGCCCGACTCGAAAGCAAGAACTCGTCGAAAACAGTGAAAGAGTAAAGGTGGCGATGCGCCGAAATTGTTGTATTGATTCGTTCTTTTCTTTCCACGAACCTGGGTTTAATTTATACCCAGAATTACACAATATGTCCTTGTCGGACACGACTCTTATCTCTATTACAACTCATATTGAAGATAATTCCCTAATACAAACTCTAACCGACAGTATCTATTAGGAAACTAACATTATATCCTAATTAATAGATACAATTCCCTTCTTCGGACCCAATCCGTATGTGGGAATCCTTATGAAGCTCATCAACCGAACCCGACAAAGACTCTGTTATCCTCTCGTCGGAATCGGCCACATCGGCTATCCTTGTCCGATTCTGTCTCAGCCGATGGTCACGATAGCCGACTCGGTCATCAGCCGATACACACCGTAGCTGATTCGGTCACCAACCGATTCTTGCTCTGTTTTGGTAACCGCCAGCCTCCTCCAAATCCGCTTCGATTCTATCTTCAAATCCAATACTTGATTTACCAAATTTGGTCGTTAACACATGCCCCCCAAGTCCGCGATATTTGGAATGTTGTGGATTTGCTCGAATCCTCTCCGAATCGATCTAGGGTTCTGTTTCCATTTCAACCGTTATCACACGCCTTCTTAAATAGCAACCACTGCTTGGAGGTTTTCACGCCGTTACTCCTGTTTTCACTGCCTCAACCGTAATCGCCTCCAACTCTTGCAATAGCCTCATCGGATTCTCCAGCGACCACATAGGCGATTCTCTCGTCAGCAACAACTCCATCTCCGACGATGTCATCTTCCGCAGCTCCTTCAAGCGCTCCGGTCATCGAGTTCCCTGAGGTAACCCCGTCAGCCGAATCCCATCTCTACTCATAGATTAGTTTTCCTTCGCAATTTATTTCTTCTCCCCTTTCTTTTCTGTAGCATCTCTCCCACCAAGTTGCAATCCCAAGCCTGGTTCATCCCAATCGGTACTTCTTGGGCCCAATCGGCAACAAAGACCCCATAGAAATCATCAATGCCGAGACAAATAGGATCCCCTTTAAGTTAACCAACCCTAGTTTGAACCATTGGAGCAACACTTTTAAATCCTGGCCATCGGCTGTCAAAACTTGGTCTGAATGGTATAAGAGGATGTCAGCTAGCAAACAAACTCACTGGGAAGAAATCGGCATCGCTCAGTGCTTAGCCCTAACCATAGCCGATTTAGCCAAAGATGAACCCATGCTATCGGCTGCCAGCTATTTTTGGTCTAACACCTTGAATGCCTTCCTCGTCAACCAAGGGCCAATGACCCCAACTCTTCTGGACATCACCATGATAACTGGGCTAGACATCACCTCATCGGCTAACCCTATCAGCTTGAACAGCAAAAACCAATTTATTTTCAAAACCAGAAGCATTGGAGGCTGGAGTGGATTCATCTCTCTGAATATGGGATCTGGCCCTATCACTCCTAAAGAACACGCAGCCTTTCTCTTGATGTGGCTGAAAAAGTTTCTGTTTTGTGGTTCAAGCTGCGGTCTTACCACCAACTGGCAACATATAGCTGAAGCCTTAGTCAACAAAAAGCAAATCCCTCTAGGCAAATACCTCCTGGGTTATCTATACCAAGTTTTGAATAACGCATCGGCTAAGCTTGCCGTCAACTCAACAATCGGCACAGGTGGACCTTGGTGGCTATTGCAGTTATGGCTTAACCTCCAAACAATCAAAGTTGCCAAGAGACCAGCCTTGCCCGAAGCTGATTTTCCTTTGGTTGAGCCGACCAAAGATGACGACGGAGATGAAGTCACAACCAGAAGATGTATGTCGTTTGGAGAGGCAGCATCTTCATATCCCGGATCAGAATTATCAGCTGAACTCTTCGTCGACTGGTTCGGCAACTTTTATGATGGATTTCCAAAAGATTCTAGAAATTGGTTTGCATATGAATTCTCTGCAGATTTTGAATTGCCAGCTGATTTCAGATTTGATGAAATAAACTCTGAAAAATTTGAGAAATCCAGAGAAGTTTTTACAACAGCTATCACCCCCTGTATCCTTCCTGTTGGCATCCATCAAGGCAGGAACATCCAGATATCTTATGAATTCTACCACCCTATGAGCGCTGCCAGACAAATAGGAATGGGGCAGATGCCAATCGGCTTGTTCTTCTCAGAAAAAATCCAAGCCAGAGGAGAAATCTCATCGGCTCTGATGATGGACAGATTATTAAGCATAGAAGGACCTCCCCTTGGAAGTTTGGAAAACATTGAATTGGCTATGCTAAGGAGTTCCACTTTTGATCAATGGTGGGTTGAATGGAAAAAACATCTTTTTCACCAATCGGCTTCCATGTATCTGACTGACATCATTCCAGACATGGTTCCATAGGTAAACATACTTCTTTTTTCAATATCCTTATCGATAGCCGATTGTCTTTAGAAAATAACTTAACTCCTTTTCTTCTTTTGTTTGCAGACCACAGAGTCTTCTCCTCCTCATGTTAGCAGAAACGGAGTCAATATCAACTATGCTGCTGGAATTCTCCCCAACGGTGGTGGATTGGCTCCTTCAACCATCGGCTATAATGCCCCCAAGACATCTTCCCTGCTCCATGGACAAACACGTGAGCCGATTCCCTCTGAAGCTGGTAAGAAGAAAAGGACCAGGTCATCGGCTATCGATCCACCGGCTACAAAGAAGAAAGCCACCAAAAAGTAGAGAAACATAACAGCCAATGATCCAGATGAAGAAGATATAGAAAAAGCTATCGATGAAGCAGCTGCCGAGCTGAGTGAAACAGTAGAAGAAACTCCAACAATCAATATCCCTATTCCTCAGCAAACTTCACCAACGCCGATCCACAAGACATATCAACCTCGGGTATGCACTTTGTACTCTTCAGTCCTTTCATAATTTTCTTTGCCGATCTCAGTGTTAACTCTTCTTTTGTAGAAAAAGAAATCGGCTGCCAAGAAGAAACCTGCACCGCCTCCATCGGTAATACTTCCTTCAAAACTTTGTTTAAATCTCATTTCATCAAGTATTAACTCATTTTATATTTCAGCCGATCCGCTCTCCAACTCCTATCCATCATGACTCAAGAAAAAATCCATCGGCTAGAGACAGCCACCACATTGAAGACCAGCCGACTCCTGCTATTCCTGTAAGCATTTGTGTTTAAAATATAAATCGGCCATTCTAAACATTTCGTTGACTAATAACCTTTTCTTTTTCAGGTCTTAGCCGATATGTTCTCCTTTGACATTAGGCAATTCATGGATGAAGAGGAAGAAACATCCAGCAAGGCTATTGCTCCTATAGCCGATGACTTAAAAGCTACCCTCAAGGATATTGCTCATCGGCTTGACTTAAAAGCTACCATCAAGGATATTGCTCATCGGCTTGAAGGTTCCCTTGATGCTTTGGTTGTCAACTGTGGATCAATTAGAGCAAGATTTGAAGACGTTCAAGATCAGATCCCAGACGATGTAGCCGAAATCATCTCTCCAGCAGTTTTCCTTGAACAATATCGTCACAAGCTGGAAAGATCCAGACAGAGGATAGCCGATAGACGAGAGCGAAAAAACCTTGAAGCAACCATCCATGCGAATCGGCAATCCATAAACGAGGAAAAAGCCAAACTTGATCAGATGATCTCTGGGCCAAGTTCTATCCAAAACAATATAGATCGGCTAAAGAATAAGAAGATTGAACTACTGGCTGAATTAGAAGCCTGCAACGCTGAGTTATCACTAGAAGAACAAAAGCTTGCCGATTTACCAAGAGCCATTGAAGAACAAAAATCCAAGCTGAAGTCCTCGATCAGACATTTAGCCGATCTAAACAAATCCATGAAAGCCATCCCAGGAAGTGATGCAGCCGATGCCCAAGCCATAGAAGAAATAGAACAAATTAGGCAAAGGGCCATATCGGCTATCCAAAAACTTGTAACATGAATCCGCCGATGATAATATAAACTCCATACTTGTATTTTTGCTTTGAAATAAATATTGAAATTTTTGTATGTATATGCCCCCTAATTTTGTTATGGAGAACGAAACATCACAAAATTACAATCGGCTAAGAAAAAATAACCATGAAACAACCGATTATACTAAAAAAAATTGTGCTAAGGGCGATATAACTTATATCGGCCACCTAAAGACGATGTCAATACATCGGCTACCATGTATCGGCAAGATACAGCCGAATCATGAATTAATCCAAACACTTGGGTAATACTTTTTCAAATATTTTCCATTAAGAGCTCTTCCAAATATTTCTCCATCAAGTCCTTGTAACATGTAAGCTCCTTGAGAGACAGATTTGTAAATCCGAAAAGGTCCTTCCCAATTTGGTGACCACTTGCCGAACTTATTATCACGAGTTCCAATCGGCAGAATCAATTTCCAAACCAATTCTCCCTCCTCAAAAGATTTCGGTACCACCTTCTTATTATAATGTCGCGCAACACGCTCCTTATCTTTTGTTATCTTCTGTAAAGCATACATTCTAGATTGAACCAAGTCTTCTGACTCATCTACCATAAGATTATGATAGTCATCGGCTGTCAATTCATCTTGTAAATCAATCCTCCTTGAGCCGATGACATGCTCCCATGGCAAAACTGTTTCATGCCCATAGACTAACTTATATGGAGGAACTTGAATTGACCCATGACAAGCCATCCGATAAGACCATAATGCCTCAGCCAATCGGTTATGCCACTGCTTTGGAAAATCGGCAATCTTTCTCTTAATCAACTTAATCAAGCTTTTGTTAGACGCTTCTGCCTGCCCATTAGCTTGCGCATAATATGGTGAAGAATTCAACAATCTGATTCCCATACTCTCCATAGATTGAACAAACTCATCTGACACAAAAATAGATCCTTGATCAGTTGTAATTGTTTGTGGAAGACCAAATCGGTATATAATATGCTCCTTAACGAACTGGATTGCATCCCCAGAATCAACTTTTTTCAATGGAACCGCTTCCACCCACTTTGTAAAATAATCGGTTGCCACCAATATATACTTATGTCCTTTACTCGATGATGGATTGATCTGACCAATCATATCAATTCCCCAGCCTCTGAACGGCCATGGCTTGATTATTGGATTCATAGCCGATGCTGGTGCTCTCTGAATTGATCCAAATTGCTGGCAATCTCGACATCCCTTGTAATATCTAAAGCAATCCTCCAACATTGTCGGCCAAAAATACCCAACTCTTCGAAGTAACCACTTCATTTTATGAGCCGATTGATGAGTACCACAAATACCTTCATGAACTTCTCCCATCACAACTTTGGCTTGATCAGCACTTAGACATTTCAGCAACACCCCATCAATCGTCCGATAATACAATTCATCATCTAACAAGACATATCTCAAAGCCTTATACCTCAATTTCCTTTAAACCGATTGAGAAGGATTCTTCAAATAATGAAACACATCATACCTCCAATCATCGGCTGCAATTGTAACAATCCCCATCTCAACATCTGTCACCATCGGCTTGTATCCCGATGCCCCCTGAGCCAAAGCATTAGCCTCTAAATTCTGCTCCCGATGAACATATCTCAACGTCACCAGCCGAAACTCATCTATTAATGCCCGACACTTTTCATAATAAGCCACCAATACATCACTCTTGCATTCATATTCTCCGGCCAGTTGACTAATTACCAACAATGAATCACCCAAGACTTCAATAGCATCGGCTTCAAACTCCTTCAAAAGTTGCAAACCTTTGAGAACTGCCTCATACTCAGCTTGATTATTTGTAGCATATGGCTTGATGATAAAAGCAAATTCAAAACTTGCCCCTCTTGGTGTTATGATAACCAAACCGATGCCACAACCATGAGTACAAACTGATCCATCAAAAAATAACGTCCAAGGTGCAATATCCACTGAGCCGATCGAATCATCACGATGTTCTACGATAAAATCGGCTATAGCTTGCCCCTTAATAGCTTTAGGTGACTCATACTTGAGATCGAATTCTGTTAAGGCATAAATCCACTTTTCAACCCTTCCTTTCAATACTGGAGCCGATAGCATATATTTAACCACATCGGCTTTGCAAATTATAGTACATTCATTGGATAACAAATAATGCCTCAACTTTGTACATGAAAAATACAAGCATAAGCACAACTTCTCCACCGAAGAATACCTGGTTTCTGCATCCAAAAGTCTTCTGCTTAAATAAAAGATTACCCTCTCTTTACCTTCGAACTCCTGGATTAAGATCGAGCCAATTGACCTCTCATCGGCTGACAAGTATAATTTGAAAGGCACCCCTTTCTGTGGAGAAACTAAAACTGGAGGAGAACTTAAATACTTCTTAATATTATCCAAAGCCTTCTGTTGCTCTGCCCCCCATGTAAACTCCTGATCGACTTTAAGTCTGAGTAAAGATGTGAAAGGCTCTAATCTCCCAGACAAATTAGAAATAAATCTTCTGATAAAATTTATCTTGCCGATCAAAGATTGCAACTGTCTCTTGTCTTCTGGAGGTTGGATTTTCTGTATTGCACTAATACTCCTTTGTGGTACTTCAATACCCCTCTCATGTACAAGAAAACCCAAAAATTGTCCAGCCGATACACCAAAAGCACATTTAGTAGGATTCATCTTTAAGCCATATTTCCTTGTTCTCTCAAATACTTTTCTTAGATCGGCTATATGATCAATAATCTCCTTGGATTTCACTACCACATCATCAATATAAATCTCAACCAACAAACCGATCAGATCATGAAAGATATAATTCATGGCTCTTTGATATGTAGCTCCAGCACTTTTCAATCCAAAAGTCATCACAACCCACTCATACAAGCCGATTGCACCAGGACACCTAAAAGCAGTCTTATGAATGTCTTCCTCTGCCATTAAAATTTGATTATATCCAGCATTACCATCCATAAAACTTATAATTTTATGTCCTGAAGCAGCATCTACCAATTGATCGTCAATCGACATTGGGTATTCATCCTTAGGAGTAGCCTTATTTAAATCCCTGAAGTGGATGCAAACCCTAAGCTTGCCATTTTTCTTAATTACTGGAACTATATTAGAAACCCACTCAGCATATCGGCATGGACGAATAAAACCAGCATCATATAAACGAGTAATTTCAGCTTTAATCGCATCATACATATCGGCTTTACATCTCCTAGGTGGTTGCTTATATGGCCGATATCCTGGTTTGATAGGAAGCCGATGTTCAACAATCGATCGGCTAAGTCCTGGCATCTCAGAATATTCCCAAGCAAAGCAATCGATGTATTCTTTCAAAAGCTTTAATAATGTAAGTTTGAATTCAGATGATAGATTCTTACTGATGAATGTCGGCCTAGGCTTATCTCCTGACCCAATGTCAACTTCTTCCAAATCATCGGCCGACATAAAACCCTGACCAAGCTTACCATCAAGATCATCTACAGCATCTTCAGTATAGAAATCGAAACCCTCCACAACACCCTCAAAGTAACAACTGGGGTTCTCCATCTCCAATTGGCTGTATACCACAATCAGACACTTTTAGATAATCTCCTTGCCAGATTTTTCCTGATAAGCAATCAATTTCATCCATCTCCCAAACAGATAAATCGGCATTAGCAACATGTACTGACCTGTCGGCTGGAACAACCTCTATCTTGTCACCTTGCCATTGGATTAAGCTCTGATGCATGGTTGAAGGAATACAACAATTAGCATGAATCCAATCCCTTCCAAGCAGTAAGCTATATGAACCTTTCCCATCAATGACAAAAAATGTAGTAGGAACAGTCTTGCTACCGATTGTCAATTCTACATTAAGAACTCCTTTGGTCTCTGAAGGATTGCCACCAAAATCTTTAAGAACCATATTAGTCTTGATGAGGTCATCTGAATTCCTTCCCAATTTCTTAAATGTTGCATATGGCATTAAATTCACTGCAGCCCCACCATCAACTAACATTTTGGATATCGGCTTACCGTTAACAAATCCTTTGACATACAATGGCTTGAGGTGCCGATTCTCTGTTCCCTCGGGTTTCTCAAAAACAGCCTGTTCCGGTGACAATATCAATCTAGCACAAGATTCTTCCATGATATCTGCATTGTCTTGATTAGCCTCGAACTCCGCGGGTAGCACAAATACCATGTTGACCGATGAAGAAGCAATGGTCTTTCCTTTAATTACCCTTCTCGCTTCATCGGTTTCACTCTCATCGGCTGGTACTATTTTACTCTTAACACGCCATTCCTGTTTTGTTTTTGTTCTCTTCAGCCGATGATCGATTTCTTGTTCAACTTCATGAAATTGTTCCCTGCTCCTCATCCTCTGAACCCTTCTCTTCTGACTTTTAGAAAAAATCCCAGAAGGACACCATTGAGCTCTTGAAGTATCTTCAACATCATCCTCCTGGAAATAATCTTGATGAATCGGGCCCAACCTCTGATGAACAGGCAACTTCCTTTGCATCAGCCGATCCTCTTTAGAATGAAATCGGCTAAAACTCCCATTATAGTTTTCATCGGCATTAGCACAACCTGGGCAGTCTTCTATCGATGGTAATCTTATCCCTTTATTCCAACAAAATATGAAAAATTCGCAGTTCCAATGTAGATCAAATCTATCATCATCCTCATAATATTGCCTTTCTTGCCGATCATATCTCTTTTGATATTTATTAATCATACTCGTAGAGTCAAACTTATTAAGCCGATTGTCCCTTCTGTCGGCTGTCCTCCCACTTGTATGAACCATGTTGATAGGAAAAGGATTACCATCAATCTTCATCGGCTTCTTGGAGTCATCAAATTTTATCCTGCCTTGCTCAATGGCCACCTGGATCTGTTGCCGAAATACTTTACATTCATTAGTACTATGAGACCCTGTATTGTGCCACTTGCAGTATTTCCTCCTCCCTAATTCCTCAGCCGATGGAATCACATGACCAGCAGGCAGCTGAATTTGTTTCTCCCGAAGCAAAAGATCAAAAATTTTGTCAGCTTTATTGACATCAAAATCATATTTCTCCTCCTTTCCAGAATTCTTGACCCATTGACATGGAATCACCTTCTTGTTCCTTGCCCATTCGGTTGCTGCTACCTCAGGAACATCCTCTTCCTCAGAATCAGAAATATAAGAATTAATGAAGTTCACCTTTTTAAATGCTCTATTGGCCTCTTGAATTCTTTGTTCGTGTGCTGTTATCTTCTGGGCCAAATGAGCCAAACTATCAAAGTCTTGAGCCGAAAACCTCTCTTTGATTGGTGTTAATAAACCTTGGAAGGCTAAATCGGCTAACTGAGAATCTGTCAACGCCAAGCTGTAACATCCGTTTCAGATTTCCCTAAACCTTTGAATATAATCTTGGACAGATTCTTCCCGCTTTTGCCTAATGTTTGTCCAATTAGATAGTTTCATCTCATGAACTCCACTGTAGAAATATTTGTGAAACTGTTTTTCCAGATCGGCCCAACTGCGAACAGAATTATAAGGTAAAGATGAAAACCATGTGAAAGCCGATCCAGACAGAGACAAAGGGAATAGCCTGACTCTTAAAGCGTCAATAGCCGATGCTTCACCACATTGAGCTAAAAATCGGCTAACATGCTCATAAGTTGATACATTATCTTGTCCTGAGAACTTTGAAAAGTCTGGGACCTTGTATCGGCTTGGTAATGGCACTCTTTCAAAATACTCTGGATATGGATGCCGATACAGATTGTCACCATCCCTTGGTTTTAATCCAAACTGTTCTCTAATCACATCAGCTATCATATCGGCCCAAGGTTTCTGCCGAGCTCCATCTTGATGCTGTGGCTGTATCGGCTCGTCTCGGTAAAACTGCGGCTGATGATATGGTTGAGGAGACGTTCTCTGCCGATATTGCACCTGTGGTGAATAAAGTTGATTTTGATAATTAAGATTGCCACCTGCGTGGGTCTGAGGCATTCGTGGAGCACTAAAATCTTGTTGATTAGGAACAAATTGAGTAGTGGCAGCTTGTTGCTGGAAGGTTGGCACTTGCTGTCTTGCTAGTGTATGCAAGATCGGCTGAGCAACTGGCTGATTGGGATTGAACATAGCTGCAACTTGCTCAGCTGATATTTGAGGTATGTTTTGCCCTATATGCTGAGGTTGTTGTCGGACCAGTACATGAGGATTAAATTCTACTTGCTTCTGTACCGACGCTGGTATCTCTTGTTGAACTGTAACCGATGTTGATGCCATCGGCTGTCCTAGGGCTATATTTGTGGCAGGTTTTGGCTGGCTGGTCATAAGCAGCCTATATTGCGGGAAGACCCCATCTGGTAAGAAAATTGGTCCTTTGGCTTGGTGTTCAGCAATAGTACCATCAACCACAGACTTGATCATATTTGTTAAAGTGTTGACAAGCACTCCTGACTGGTTGATCAAAGCATGATGCACAGCATAGTCAATCCGATCTTGCAAATTCCTGGGTTCTTCAGGAGATTCCTCTTGCTTAACCCCTTTTTTCTTCCCAGAACTTGACTCTGGCTCTTCGTTGTTGGGCAAAGCTACTTTGTATCTCTGAACCACCGTTCCCGATCTAGTTTGGACAAAAGAATGTAAGTACTGGTTTTGAAGCTTGCTCATTATATCTTCCAGCTCTGCCTTTTGTTCCGACGTCAACTTGTCCACTGTCATTGGAATAATATTCTCTGGGTCAACGTCAGTTGTCTTGAGGTCTACCATGATGAAAATTCTTCGAAGTCCCACCGGGCGTGCCAAAAGCGTGTTGATGTAAAAAACACACACTGGCCTGGGAGATCTGCTTAACTCCAGTGCAGGTCCAAATATTTCTTTCGGGTTCTAGGCGTGCCAATTAATTTGATCCTGCAACCAATAAGAAACAAAGAAAACGCAGTTAAATCCACCAATGATAGCCGATCGGCTGGCTTGCCGATGACATATCATTGAGCATTGAGCCGATGCAAGATGCATTAAATCGGCTATAACAGATAAAGCAAGATAAAGCTAAATCTACTCAATCGGCTGTAGATATCAACAAAATATAATCTAAGTCTCAGAATATATTTAAACCAAGTGATTGGGATAGATCGGACAGGGCGCCGAGACAGTATGAATCACTTATGTCTAAATATATTATAAAGCGTATATTATACATGTTCATAGCATAGCCGATTAGGTAAATCTAACATGTATCGGCTAGTACTCCGATACTACTTTATAGAGAGATATTATCATGAACAAAATATATTAAACAACTTGTCAAACTACTGTTAAGATGATCCTAACCAGATTTGACAACAAGCTCAATATATTTTACTAAGTTAATATCTCGATATAAAGGGCAGATTTAATATATCAAGATAACAAGATAATTAAACCAGGTAAGATCGGCTGAAACCCCGACGCTATCTCTATTAGCAATCATAGACAGGCTAGAAACTATGGTTCTAAACATGATTTAGTAGGTCAAACCTAACTGATGCAGCACCAAATATGTAAAGAAACATAATGTCTAGATGATCAAGTCGATGAAAACCTTTTCGAGATGGTAGATATATTATATAATCTAGATCAACAGCGATATATAACCCTATCGGTTGCTTTTCTGTGAAACAGACATCAACCGATCTAAGTTATATATTGATATCAATTCAGATTATACAATATATATGATAACTCGACGATTCACACAAACAGGATCAGAGTGTCATAAAGATGGAAGCACTAATCCCGAGAGCGCAAGCCGCCATAACAAGTTTTACCTCTTGTCGGAGATCGAAGCCGATGCAGCCCGACTCGAAAGCAAGAACTCGTCGAAAACAGTGAAAGAGTAAAGGTGGCGATGCGCCGAAATTGTTGTATTGATTCGTTCTTTTCTTTACACGAACCTGGGTTTAATTTATACCCAGAATTACACAATATGTCCTTATCGGACATGACTGTTATCTCTATTACAACTCATATTGAAGATAATTCCCTAATACAAACTCTAACCGACAGTATCTATTAGGAAACTAACAT
Organism: Oryza officinalis; assembly: GCA_008326285.1. Lineage (NCBI taxonomy): Eukaryota > Viridiplantae > Streptophyta > Magnoliopsida > Poales > Poaceae > Oryza > Oryza officinalis. The sequence continues at coordinate 66,792,482 of BDMV01000001.1, forward strand.
TATATCCTAATTAATAGATACAATTCCCTTCTTCGGACCCAATCCGTATGTGGGAATCCTTATGAAGCTCATCAACCGAACCCGACAAAGACTCTGTTATCCTCTCGTCGGAATCGGCCACATCGGCTATCCTTGTCCGACTCTGTCTCAGCCGATGGTCACGATAGCCGACTCGGTCATCAGCCGATACACACCGTAGCCGATTCGGTCACCAACCGATTCTTGCTCTGTTTTGGTAACCGTCAGCTTCCTCCAAATCCGCTTCGATTCTATCTTCAAATCCAATACTTGATTTACCAAATTTGGTCGTTAACAGCAAGACACAAAACAAAGGAGAGGGCTGGCGGCGAGCGTCAGTGGCAGCCGGCTGAGCTGAGGAGGGGATATCGGTGGCCCCAGCAGCAAAAGAAGTGCCCGCCCCAGAGAAGCGGCCAGCACCAGAGGAGGTCTCGGGCTTGAGTAGACGAAGATGGAGCTGCTGGCGGACGATGTCATGCTCAAACTCCAAATTTGTCACTATCTCGATCATTCTCATGATGTGAGGAGCGTAGACAAGACCCTTCCTATGGTTGAAGGAAGCCAGCCGAATTTCCTTCCACACAAAGTTGAAGACATGGAATGGAGTGCATGGAGGATCAAACTGCAGCAAGACATTGTGAGAATAGTGGTTGATGTTGCTCGCATCGCCATCCTTAGGCACAAATGTCTTGTGCAGCATCCGGTTGAGATAGGAGTGAAAAGGCTTGAGACCCCTAATCTCGTCGGGCACACCACTAGGAAGATAGAGAGGGGCAAGCCCTCTGTCACTGACAATGGGAGCATCGTGCAGGTATGGCAAGACAGAGATTCGGTGCAAGTTGAAACCTCACAGCTCAGCAAGCCGGGTATAAGAGATGGAGTACCAAGAGCCTTGAGTCATCCAGTGCATGGCTTGGACCTTGTCAAAATAGACGGTTGCATAGAACTGAGCAATGATTTCCTCACACCAAGAATGCTGAAGGGCCAAGAAGTTGCGGACCCTCATCTCACCATAAACATCAATGACCGCATCAAGTGTAGGATCATGGTGAGCCCCCAACTCGGGCCAGTTAATCCACTGCATGGAGACAGTCTTGTGAGATTTAGGCATAATAACTATCTCATAGTAGTCTTGTTGGAACTAAGTCCAGAAGCCGAGGCGGTGTGGCGGCTGTTGCGGGGATCCTCATCCCGCTGAGGAGCTACCACCTCAGGTTTCAACCGCCAGTTCTTGGCACGGCGCACTACCGCCGGATCCTGCTCAGGGGTGTGCACCCACAAGGGGCCAATGGGAGCGGTGGGGCTGTGTGGAGGAGTGTGAGGACCCCGCGATGAACCCTCACCAATAGACTGGGGAGGTTGTCGTGAGGGGTCCTCATTGTTGTGAGAATGAGTTGCCCGCCGGGCAGGAAGGGCACCCCCCATGACCACTTTGGTCACCTGAGGGCCAGCATCCTCTTCTCCGGACCACACACTGTCCGTGTCCTCCGACCCGGAGAGGGAAGGAGAAGGGACCCTTGGACGCTTGGAGACGAGCTTGCGGGGAGGCATCCTTGAACAAGAAAAAAAAGACACAATGAGAGATCGGAGGCCAATACGAGGAGCAACAACGAGAAAGAGTGAAAATCATGCGAGATAGAGGATGGAGAGGTCGGGCAGGAATTTTCGAAAATTCCAAAAATTACTGACCGAGCCCTAAATCCTAGATCTCGCACAAATCCACCAAGGAAACCCTATGAAATTGAATCTACAACATCTAGGGCAAAGGGATAACACTACCACAGAAGGAAACAATGGATTGAACTAGAGAAATCAAAGGGATTCGATCTTGAAGCCGCATACCTCAAGAACGAAGAAGCTCGGTGGAGGATGACACAATGTGGCCCTTGAGAAGGTCCCCAAGAGTGCTCCCACGAGATTGGAGTGGAGAGAAGCACCGGAGAGCCGTCGGGGAGGGGTTGCCGCCGGTGGGAAGAGGTGGGAGTGAGGGATCCCATGGAGAAAAAGGAGTGGAAAGAAGAGAGATAGAGGAAGCCACGGGAGAGAGAAGGATTTATATAGTTCCTGGAAATTTCGGACAAGTTCGAAAAGTTGCGGACACGGCCGAAACGGTTCTGGAAGTTTTCAGAAATTCTGAAAATTCCTGGGAAACTCTCGGAAGGACTGCAGAATTTCAAAATTTCTGAAAAACTTTCGGAATTTCTGAAAAATGCAGAAAAACATGTTTTACAAGGGTTTTCACAGGGAATTTTTGAACAAACCTTTTTACAAACATTTTGATAGGATTGGGAGAAAGAGTTGGTCAAACAACTTGGCCCCATTTGAGCTTGTGATTAGTGATCAATCAACCACTCAAAACAATAATCACAAGTCGAATGGGTTGATCCGAGGACCAAAAAAGGAGTAAATTACCATGAGACAAGATAATTTACCCCAAGAGAGGGGATGTGTGAATCTATCTCAAGTTGTGTTAGGATCAAAATTCATTGAAAAATGAGATCCCCATACACATAGATTCAATTTCTCCACAAAAGGGTGACTAGTGTTCATCCAAGAATTGAATGCCCATTTTGTCACAAAGTGTTATGCAAACCTAGTCTAGCAATCATAATGCATGCAATAGCTCAAGCCACATTTCGAGAATCCAAGATATTTAGCTCACTTCTCAACTCACAAAACCTACTTTCATTTAGAGTCTTGATAAAGATATCCACCAATTGTTGGTCGGATCTCACATGGTGGATGTCTATGTCGCCTCTTGTGGAGTGATCTCTCAAGAAATGGTGGCGAATATCGATATGTTTGGTTCGAGAGTGTTGAACGGGGTTATTGGCTATCTTGATGGCACTCTCATTGTCACATAGGAGTTGAATTTTGCTCACATTTAGGCCATAGTCTCTCAAGGTTTGTTTCATCCAAAGAAGTTGAACACAACAACTCCCCACCGAGACGTATTCCGCTTCGGCGGTGGATAAGGCGACAGAGTTTTGCTTCTTGGAAGACCAAGAAACAAGGGACCTACCCAAGAATTGGCAAGTATCCGAAGTGCTTTTCCTATCAACTTTGCATCCGGCATAATCCGCATCGGCATAACCAATGAGATTAAACCTCGCTCATTTAGGATACCAAAGGCCTAGATTAGGTGTGTGTACTAAATATCTAAGAATTTTCTTTACTGCCACAATGTGACACTCCTTTGGGGTGGCTTGAAATCTTGCACACATGCACACACTAAGCATGATATCGGGCCTAGATGCACAAAGGTAAAGCAAAGAGCAAATGATTGAATGATATACCTTTTGGTCTACATCTTTACCTTGCTCGTTGAGGTTTAGGTGCCCATTGATGGCATAGGTGTGTGAATAGGCTTTGCGTTCTCCATCCCAAATTTCTTGAGCATGTCCTTCAAATACTTTGTTTGGCAAATGAATGTTCCTTTCTTGAGTTGCTTGATTTGAAGACCGAGGAAGAACTTCAATTCACCCATCATGGACATCTCAAATCTCTTTGGTCATCATCCTACTAAACTCTTCGCTAAAAGACTTGTTAGTAGAACCAAATATAATGTCATCAACATATATTTGGCACACAAAAATATCACTATCATGTCTTTTAGTAAAAAGGGTATAATCGGTTTTGCCAATCTCAAAGCCATTTTTGATAAGAAAATCACGAAGGTATTCATACCATGCTCTTGGTGCTTGCTTAAGCCCACAGAGCGCCTTGTGAAGCTTATACACGTGATTAGGATATTTTGGATCTTCAAAGCCTGATGGTTGTTCTACATACATCATTTGGTAGAGCTTGAAATTAAGGTTAGTAACAAAGGCTAATAAAATTCGAATTAACTCAAGCCTAGCTACCGGCACAAAGGTTTCACCAAATCCAAACCTTCGATTTGGGTGAACCCTTGTGCCACTAATCTTGCCTTGTTCCTTACCACCACGCCGTTCTCATCTTGCTTATTTCGGAAAATCCACTTGGTTCCAATCACGTTTTGCCTTGGTCTCTTCACCAATGACTATACTTCATTTCGAGTGAAGTTGTTCAACTCTTCTTGCATGGCTATCACCCAATCCGAATCACCGAAGGCTTCTTCTACCCTAAGAGGTTCAATGGAAGACACAAAAGAGTAGTGCTCATAAAAATTTACAACACGAGATCTAGTGGATACTCCCTTGTTGATATCATCTAGTATGTTGCCGGTGGGGTGATCACGTTGAATGCTTTGGTGTATCGTTGGGTATGCAAGGTTGATTGGTGAAGATGACACGTGCACAACGACTTCATCATGCTCTAAGCTTGAGGGTGAGGGATCGTTGACTTGGGTGGAAGTGAATGGCTTTGCTTGCATAGAGGAAGAGGCCTCATGTCGTTGTTCTCTAGGACGAACATCTCCTAGAGCCAAATTTTTGATAGCTTGCTAGGATCCTCCTCTTCACCTAACACATGTGAGTCAACTTGCTCTACTTGCGTGCCATTAGTCTCGTCAAATGTCACATCACACGCGATCTCAACAATACCGAAGGTTTTGTTGAAAACGCAGTATGCGCACTCATTTGACCCATACCCAAGTAAGAACCCCTCATCCGCTTTAGGAGAAAACTTTGAGGATCTTGCCTTCTTGTTAAGAATATAGCACCTACTGCCGAAAACACGAAAATAGAAGACATTTGGTTTGTTACCTGTAAGAAGCTCATAGGGAGTCTTTTTAAGAAGACGATGAAGATAGAGACAATTGATGGCGTGGCATGCAGTGTTAACGGCTTCGGCCCAAAAATGGTCCGAGGTCTTGTATTCATCCAACATGGTCCTTGCCATCTTGATAAGAATACTATTCTTCCTCTTGGCTACTCCATTTTGTTGAGGTGAATATGGAGCCGAGAATTCATGCTTGATTCCTTTTTTATCAAGGAAACTCTCCACGCATGTGTTCTTGAACTCTTTGCCGTTGTCGCTTCGAATGTTTTTGATCTTGAGCTCAAACTCATTTTGGGCTCTTCTTGCAAACTTCTTAAGGATTGCTTGTATTTCACTCTTGCCATGCAAGAAGAACATCCACGTGAAGCGTGAAAAGTCATCAACAATAACAAGACCATATTTGTTACCTCCAATACTTAGGTAAGCAATGGGTCCGAAGAGGTCCATGTGAAGGAGCTCCAACGGTCTTGTGGTAGTCATCATGTTCTTGGTCGGGTGATGAGCTCCAACTTGTTTTCCGGCTTGACATGCGCTACAAACCCTATCTTTCTCAAATTGCACATTGGTTAGTCCAAGAATGTGATCGTCTTTTAGAAGTTTGTGAAGATTCCTCATACCAACATGGTCTAGCCTCCGATGCCAAAGCCATCCCGTGTCAAACTTAGCCACTAAGCATGTCTCAAGTTTAGCTTTATTTGAGTTGAAATCCACAAGATAAAGCTTTCCCTTGAGAACACCCTTAAAGACTACCGAGGAATCATTCCTTCTAAACATGGTCACATCAACATCGATGAAAAGACAATTGTTACCCAAAGAACATAATTGAGAAACGGACAAAAGATTATAATTGATAGATTTTACCAAGAGGACGTTGGAGATGGAAAGGTCATTTGAGATTGCAACTTTATCTAATCCCATTACCTTTCCCTTTCCATCGTCCCCGAAGATTATGTTGTCTTGTGAGGTGTTGTTTGGATCAAGGGAGGAAAACATTGATTCTTCTCCGGTCATGTGATTTGTGCAGCCGTTATCAATCACCCAATTTCTTCCATCGGAGATGTATTTCTACAAGAGATCAATTTCTAGTTTTAGGTACCCATACTTGTTTGGGTCCTCTCATGTTAGTAACAAGTGCCTTAGGCACCCAAAGCACTCTTTTGATGAAAATATTCTTTTCCCTTGGGCCAACATACTTAGCTACAACACAACCATTAGCATTCTTCCTAAGAACATAAGAAGCATCAAATGAACTTGGTGAAGTATAATCATTAGAAATGATACTTTTGGCCTTAACAAAATTGTTTAGACCTTGGGACTTCTCGAGCATCACACTTTTATCCACCTTCCCTTTCGGTGGAGGAACATACCCAAGTCCTTCATGATTGAAGTTGTCCCTTTGATAGCCTAGGTACTCCTTAAGGGCCTTACTACCCCCGTGGCACTTTAGAAGGCTATTGTGAAGGAGTCCCATAAGCTTCTCATTTTGCTTTTACAAAGCACTCAAAGATTTAGAGTTAGTAGCACAAGCATCAACATCAACATCCTTGCACCTTGAGCATGGTTCATTGCTTGAGATAATCTTAGAACTAGATGTCCCGTTAGGGAGAAAGACACTATTCTTTAAAGTTTTGAACCTTTCTTCAAGAGAGAGGTAAGCTTTGTCCAAGCTATCCACTCTCTCTTGAAGTTTTGAGTTCGCCACCTCAAGATTAGCATGAGATTTTTTGGTTTGCTTATAAAGCCATATCAAAGCCTCATTTTTCTCTCTCTCCTTAGCAAGCTCACCCTTGAGTTCATGAGACCGCTCTTTCTTACGAATGAGCAAGGCCTCTTACCTCTCAAGAGTTGAATATTGATCTTCAATTGTCCCAAGCAACTCACTCAAGTGCGGTAGTGATTCCTTGGTTATGGACTTGAATATGTCCTCATCCATAACCTCATCACCCTCATCTTCCTCATTACTAACAAGATCAACATTAAAAGACTTAAGAGAGGAATGTACCTTAGGCTCCTTTGCCATGAGACAAATGGGAGCATCATCATCACTTGGGTAGTTGAAGAGTCTAGGCGTAAAGGGTGGTGAAGGCTTGATGGCGAACGTGGCAATTCCCTCTTCATCACTCAAGCTTGACCCGGAATCATCAGAACCAAAGAACATCCCGAGGTGAGCTTATCGTTCGCACTTGCTGTGCTTGTGCTTCTCCCTATTGTCGCCCTTCTTCTTGTCTTCCTTGAGCTTGGGACAATCGGCCATAAAATGTTCGGGCTCATGGCACTCATAGCACTTCCTTGCGGAGTGCCTCCCACTTGACTTGTCGGAGGAACGCTTGGAAGTACTCCCCTTGAAGCAGCCGTTTCGCCTCATGAACTTCTCAAACTTTTTGATGAAGAGAGCCATCTCTTCATCATCCTTCTCTATCTTATTCTTGCTCTTGAGACTTTCTTTTCTTCTTTTGCCTTTAATGCCAAATCGTCTTTCTTGATGCTTGACATTGAGCTTTGGTTGATGTATCGAATGACTTTCTTGGACTCATGCTCAAGCAAGACATGGGCAAGAATACGTCCGAGCAAATCATGAGGTGTGAGGTGTTAACACCAGATTTTGGTAATCTACTCGGAGAAGAAAGAGAAAACCGAGGCAGAGAAGAAGGAGCCACTCAAGTCGAATCGGTTACGCCATCGGACCAAGCCGGGTATCGGACCAAGCACTGTAGCGGGCTCAGCGGTGCATCGGACCAGGAAGAGCGCCAGTGGGAAGACCGTATCGGCCGATACAGGTTTAATGCGGCCATCGGCCGATTGAAACAGGAGGCTGATGGAGGTCAAAGCGGGCCTTGTTTGGGCCAAAGTCAGGATTCAAAGGAGATTGCCAATTAGGGATAAAGCCCGATTTTAGGCAATTGTATCTATTAAATTAGGAACTTAAGATAGTTTCGGTTTAATCTATGGCAAGAGTAAGCCACAAGGACTTGTTTGTTAAGTTATAGATAGAATCGTGTCCTATATGGACATTGTTGTAATCGCGGGTATAAATATTCCGGTAGTTTGTACATAGAAACTCTCTCAAATCAAACAATCAAACATATTATACTTCAATTTACTTTCGGCGCATCGCCACCCTTGCAAGAGGTTAATCTCCGGCGAGTTCTTGCTTCCCCAGAGCAGAGGTAAGAATTCGTGCCTGACGATCTATGTCATCGGGGCTAGCGTGTCGTTTTAGACATGTTAAGCCCTGACGACATGATCGTCGTTTATCATGTCTTGTATGATCTAGATGTGGCATCTCAATTCCACTTCGCCAGCGGTAAGCTCGTTTTAGGGTTTGTTACCGACGATGTTGAATTAGCTTGCTCATTTAGATTATCCAAGGCATCTACCATCCCCAAAAGCGATCGACGGCTTGATCATCTTTGTGTTAGGTCTCGATTCATACTTTGAGTTGCTATCGACCTTAGTCACGTCTCGAGATCTAACTCAAAGCCTGTCTTCGATCGTAATTAAGGATAGTGTCGGGGTTTTAGCCGGTCTTACCTAATACATGTGATTACTTTATGTTTTTATATGTATTTACCACTTGTATGAGCGGATCGATAGATATAAACGTGTTTGTCACAGATAATTCTCAGGATTTCTCTGTGATCGGTATATTTATATCGGCCGATTGGTTCATACAAGTTCGTACTATAGCAGTAGCTAGTATATTTATCTCCCAAATCCTTCATCGGTCGATGCCACTAAATCGACATAAACATGTTGATAAAGGCCGATGGGAATAGATCCATATACCAATCTTATTTTGTTATAACCTCAAGTAGGCTGATATAGTCCTGCCCTATCGGTTGGATCTCTACGGTGCGTCATCGGCCTACAGGCCAATCGGCCATCGTTTGCTAACATGGTTTACTTGTTTATTCTTGTTGATTGTAGATCAAATCAACTGGCACGCCCTACACACACCTAGGCAAGCCATTGGACCTGCACTGAAGCTAAGCAGATCTCCCAGGCCACCGTGGTAACGCGGAACCCGCCTTTGGAGCGAGGGCGGGTCGAAATTCTGCGCCAACAACGTCTTGTAGTCTGGACACTCACGAATGATTGTCACCAAGGTAAAGTTCCTTGGTGTGATTGCTTGAATCATTCTTGACCACGACCTCATCGGTTATATCCTTAGAGCCAAGACCCTTGATCTCATTGACAATCTTGCTCAATCGGTCATACATGTCACTTGGGCTCTCACCATCCAACATCACAAACCTATCAAATTGTCCCTTGAGGATCTCCACTTTGGACTCACGAACACTATTCGTACCTTCATGCACATTCCGAAGTGTCCCAAATCTTTTAGGCATTCTCAATACCATCCACTCAATTGAACTCACTTCCACTCAAGGTGCTAAGTATGGCATTAGCAGCTTGAGCGTTCTTGTGCTCGTTCTCGTCGTCCTCCTTGGTGGGATCATCGGGTTTCTGCAAAACATACCCTTTTTCGACTATTCTCCAAATAGACGGGTTAGTAGACTTCAAATGCATCTTTATCTTATGTTTTCAAGCGGCATAGTCCATACCGTTGAAGTACGGAGCTTTGCCACTATAGGTACTCACATAAGATGTAGATATCATGGAAGAGTAATCAAACGGAATTTTGGCTCCGGTTGGTTCGCTCTCCTTGCCTTCCCCCGTTTGGCCCGACATGAACTCTCCAAATGGTTAAGCCTAATAAGAAGATTAGGCTCTGATACCAATTGAAAGGGTCAATTAGGCCTAGAGTGGGGTAAATAGGCTAATTTAAAATTTAAGTAAAAGTAGAAGCAGACCTTTTTCGGAAATTCCGAAAATAGTTTTTCGGATATGTCCGAAAATGATTTTCGGAAATTCTAAAAATTACAGACAAAGCACAAATGTAAAGGAATGCTAGATCTAGCTGCCAACAACAAAGAGAAACTAGTACAAATAGCAACTAAATTTATAGTAGCACAAACAAGTAAAGCTAGAGGAGGGAGAAAGAGGTTTTACCGAAGATCTTGCACAGCGAGATGTTCCCCAAGTTCGAATTCTTGAGGGGATTCTAGTCTCCGTTGAGGAGCTCACAAAGAGTCGGGTCTTTGCTAACCCTTTCCTCAAGAGGTTGCACAAAGCACTCCTCCTTCCACTAGTGGTATCTCTCCCCTTTCAGAGGTTAGATCCGACCTTCACAAATTTCTCCTGGCCAACCACAAGTAGATCGGTGGCTCAAGAGTGACACCTAACCGTCTATGAGTTCTCAACCTCCAAGAGTAACAAATGATGCAAAGATCTCTTGGGAAGTGAAATGAGTGCTCACAAATCCACAAGAAGTCAACCCAAGCACTCACACAAACTCTCACACACACTCGAAATCCAAATCAAAGACCGATGGAGAAGCAAATCAAGCAAGCAAGGCTCAAAAATGAATTTCAAGAGTAGCAAGCCAAGGGCACGAAAATATTCAAGTAAACCAGTAGTCTGGGCTTGGAGAGGGTGAGAGGTATTTATAGCCCCATCTCAGATCTAGTTGTTGAGAACAATAATTGTACTTTTCGTAAATTCCGAAAGTCAATTTCGGACAAGTCTGAAAATATCCTAAACCAAAAATGGCCACTTAGCAATTTTCGGAAATTCCGAAAATCATTTTCGGACAACTCCGAAAATTACCATAACCAAGTTTGATCGTACATAATTTTTGAAAATTCTGAAAATCATTTTCGGACAACTCCGAAAAGATCCAAAACCAAATCTCATTTTTTGAAAATTTCAAAAATCATTTTCGAACAACTCCGAAAATGTCCGGAACGATTTCGGGCTCCCTGGTCATTTTCAGAAATTCTGAAAGTGATTTTCGGACATGTCCGAAAATGACCAATACCGACTTCCAGCTCTCAGACTTTTTCGAAAATTCCAAAAATTGCTTTTGAAAATTCCGAAAAACAAAGAAACACACCAATTGAGTTAAGACCCACTTTTTCAAAAGGATTTTTGAGCACTCAACTCATTTCTCATGATCAATGCATCATCCCCCTTAATAGTATAGCTTTTCTATCAATGCAAGTAAATTAATATTTACAATTTACCCAAAATTCATAGGGGTGTTGCATCGAGTTATCCACGTATCCGGACAAATGTTCCTTCATTTAAACTCAATTTCAAACATTAGTCCTCACTAATCGGATTGTCATTAATCACCAAAATAATTAAAGACCTAGATGCACTTTCAGTTTTCAAATAAGCTTATTTTTGAGTAATCATTGCATTGGAGTTTGTGAAAGTAAAAGATAAATATATTGGGAGTAGATAAAAAGAAAAAAATCATTGTATTGGGATTTGATAAAATAAGAGTATTTTAGTCTTTTATGTTTTGTATGGTATATGTGGGATGATGAAAATGGACTTATTAGGCTTTCTTGGATTACTCGAGAAAATTTCAAAAAATTCATATAGTAATTGGATTCTTTCCTTGAACTAAAGGCACTAAATTTTTTATGCCGTGACTTGGACTATTCGTACTTGAATTAATCCTATATCTAATTAGTTATAAATGTTTGAAAAACTGTGTATGATGGGGCAACCTGTGTTATTGAATTGTTTTATACTTTTATGGTAATACGCATGACATATGAAAGGGTAGGGATGTTGTCCCTCGATAAAATATTATTTAATATTTGAATTTCTAATTTTTGTTTGGATATTGTAGATTTAATTTAGATATGCATGTTTGTAGAATAATGTATGATGACTCAATATATGCTGTCAAAATTTTATAGTATTTTATTGCTAGATTAGAAATGAGATTTGTAGCTCGATAATTGTTGTCGTTTTAGTATATAAAATTATTGATTTTTTCCTCTTTTAGTTTAGTAGATAAATTAAGGAAGGAGGAGAGAGCCTGAGCTGGAGAGGGGAGCAGCAGGTTAATTTAGATATGCATGTTTGTAGAATGATGTACGATGACTCGATATATGTTGTCAAATTTTTATAGTATTTTATTGCTAGATTAGGAATGAGATTTGTAGCTTGAAAATTGTTGTCGTTTTAGTATATAAAAGTATTGAATTTTCTCTATTAATTTACTAGCTAAATTAAGGGAGGAGAGAGCTCAGCTAGAGAGGGAAGCGGCAGGGCAGTGTGCACCTCATGCGCATGCGAGTGAGAGGGGTAGTGAGTGGTTTTTTTTACTTTTTAAGTTTTCTACATATAGTTCTAATGGTTAAAATAAAAGTAATGAGTCCACCGACTTAAGTGAGAGTATGATAAGTTGTTTTTCGTTTTTGTTCTCCAAATTTCTAGTACAATTTTCTAATTTATTAGATATTTCATGTGGTGGGTTAGGAGCACGGTGAAGAATATTTAGTGGACTTATATTACATAATATATACAAGATGTTTAATGGATATTTATTATTTGCTAGCTAGAAAATAAGGAGGCCAAAGTGAGCAAGGAGAGAGGAGGTGAAATTATTTGTGATGACATGATAGTATATGTTATTAATTTTTGCTATTTGTAGTAGCTTATGTCAAATGATGTATTTCTTATATATCAAAATTGGTCAATATAGATAAATGGAATATGTTGTAACAATGTAATTATTTAGTTATATAATTAGTATTTTTTACATAATAAATTTTGTTATCTAGAAAATTGAAGATGGAAGGAACGAAGAAAAGAGAGGACGTGAGAGGGAGGGACGTACGTACATATATATATATATGTATGTACTTTACGTGAGGAGGAGAGGAGCTTCATGAGGAGGGGAGCCGGAGAGGATTTTATGTAGATGGGATTTTGCCTTTTTTATTTAAAATAGATCTAATGGTATAAAATAATGGATCCGCTGTATTAAGTGAAAATCGAAGTAAAATGTTTTGCTTTTTTCTCAGAATTTTTTAAATTTTTTTAATTTTTTAGAGTGTCATGTGACGACTTAGAAATGTTTGTAGCAAGTTTAATTTAATAAATTTTTAACTATATATAGATAGACAGATTACACATGGATATCCTTCCCGTGCATGGACCGAACAACTAGCTGAGGTCGTTGAGCAGAGGCGATGACATGCGTGCTTTTAAAATGTAGTGGAATCATTTCAGTTCCATCGTGGACCGAAAAGGATTGTAGATGCGTAGGAGAGAAAGCAACTTCGCCGTAGATATGTATGCATATTTGACATTTTTTGATACAACCGTTTTCATTTTTAATGGACATATGCATGCAGTCAATGCTCAATGTGCTACTAGCTAGTTCTTTTTTTCACGTACGCACCATGCAAAACACAATTAGGAAATTTGAACCGTACGTGCAATTGTCCTGCTACCAGCCAACAAGAGAGAATCGGAAGAAATATGCTTCCGATACAATACTATTGCATCGTTATCAACTTAACCATTACATACACCAGTTGACTTTATGCAAAAACCTTTAAACATATGGAAAATTAGAGCACATGAGGTAAGATTTATACATCAAAGGGAATGCGTCCACCAATTTAAAGTGAGAATTAAAGGACAGATGCATCCCAAACTGAGTAAAATATCATTTTTTTCATTTTCAGAAAATTCTTCAAAACTTCAAATATTTGTTTTAGAGTAAAATACATTGGCTCTTAAAATTGTATCACGAGTTCATGACGTATTGCGGTCCTTAAACTTTGAAAATATAGATTCAACCCTCTATTTGAGTTGGGATTTGAATTCAAATCCGTTGTTTGAACTCAGAAGGAGTCTAGGAATTTAACAACGGAGTTGAAAGAAGGAAAATTCCTGATATTATATTTTTGGAAGGGATTTTGTATATGGAATTAATGGAGAGAGTTCTGGGAGGGGGTGGGTTTGAGAATCTTGAAATCTCTGAGTTTTCAATTTGAGAATTGAACTCACGGAATTGGACCTTTGGAACGAATCCTGAGTTTAAATATTTGAGGGGATGACCTTTTCATTTGAAATTATTTAGGGTGTGTTTGGGAGAGGAGGTTAGAAACTTCTCTCCCACACATGCAAAACGAGATGCTCATTAGCACATAATTAGTTACAAATTAGCAATAAAAACTTGAAAAATAAATTAATATAATTTTTTAAAGTAACTTTTCTATAAAAATTTATTGAAAAAAGTATCGTTTAGCAGTTCAGAAAATATGTGCATGAAAAAAGAGAGAGTAGAAGTTGGGAATATGTACTAGAGAACACAGCCCTAGAAGACCAAATAAGAACTACGGAGATCACTTGAAACATAGATATGAGATTTGTAAAAGTAAATCTAACATCTTTTAGCGAGTATTTGGACCCTAAATAATCTCAAGTGAAAATTGGTTACCAACTTAGAGTTGTATATCTTGTCAAGATCCAATTTTGATATAAGTTTATCTTCATCTAACTTCATATGAAAAAAGTTAGGTGTCGAGATGTCTTTTTTTTCAATATTGATTTTTAAAGTCGGATGGATTAAATATCTGTACGATAAAAATAAAGTGATTTTAGCAACACTACTACAGATTTGATTTTTCTGTACGAGGCCCTCGTTAGGTTCCAGGCAGGCCATAAGTGGCCACGCCTGCAAAAACCGGTCCCCTGGGGCTGGTTCAAAGACTGCACACGATAATGGGCGTATTATTGCGTGCGGGCCTCTTAAAGCACCGCATGAGATGATCAACGTCATATTAGGTCCCCAGCCCGAGCTGCAACCATTCAAACCCGACATTTCTCTCTCCAAAACTTAGAAAAAAAAGGGAAGGTTTTCAACTTCAAATCTTTGCTTGGCATCCATATAAAACGTTTCATGCTTACTTTCCTCTTTCATTTGCCTTCATTTATTTAAATTTTCATCGGTGAAATGCGACGAATTTCATACTTTTGCAAATGGACTTTTGTAGGCTATTTTTCTTTTTTAGCTTAAATATATTGTTTGCATGGCATAATTGTACAAGTATTTACTATTGCATACTACTTTAATGTAATGTTGGTTTAGTTTGCCTCCATTTATTTCAATTTTTATCGGTGATATGCGATGAATTTTGCACTTTTGCAAATGGATAATTGTAGGTTTTTTAGCTTAAATATATTGTTTGCATGGCAAAATTTGCAAAATATTTACTAGTGCATACTACTTTAATTTAGAATTGGTTTAGTTTGCCTTCATTTATTTCAAATATCTTCGGTGGAATGCGACGAATTTTACAGTTTTGAAAAATGTACTATTGTAGGCATTTTTTTCTATTTTTAGTTTAAATACAATGTTATTGGAATCACTAGTGCATGAAGAGTAATCTATTGTAGGTTTAATTTTTAGGGGATTTTTTTTTCATATTATGCAATAAGACTCATTAGAAATGTTTTTAGGAGATGGATCGGGTATGGATGTACGAGACACGAAGAACTCATCTAGCGTTCATGAAGGAAGCATCCAAATTTGTTAATCAGGCAAAGACACATGCTTTGAGGGAGAATAGAAGAGATATTTTTTGTGCATGCTTTGATTGAAAGAATGAGAAAATGTTGAAAGACCCGAAGAAAATTTTGGGGCATATAGTGGAGCGTGAATTTAAGAATGATTACAAGGTATGGACCTATTACGGGGAAGTTGCCATTCTAGATGAAAAGACTGCTGATATTTGCTTCGATGAGACAGAAAATTTTATAATTAAAGACATGTCCCATGAAACGATGCCAAAATTTGGTGGCTCCGGTATTGACGATTCAGAGGCTGATTTTTATCTAGAGGATATGTTGCGGCACGCTAAACCAGAGGTCCTAACTGGTACAACTCGAGGGTTGGACAATTGGGAAGCGTTGCAAAAATCAGCGAATGACCTTCTTTACGACGAATCCAAGGGATGTGACAAGGATTATATGGTGCTGCGTTCTGTGCTTGAACTTCTCAGATTGAAGGACAGGCATGGATGGTCGGACACAAGTTAGGCTTCAACGATTTGATGGATCTCTTGAGAGTTATACTTCCTAAGCCTAACTTGTTGCTGTCCAACACGTATCAAGCGAAGAAACTGATATGTTCATTATCTTTAGGTCTTCAAAAGATCCATGCATGTGTAAATCATTGTATATTGTGTCTTTAAAAGTTCACACTGTGGCATTGTCGAGACATCATCCTAACCGTACAACCACTGTCAACGACCCCAACTCCATCGGCACCACTGACAGCTATCCCTCCAGCACCGCCATCCTCGCCAAGATCGCCTACCCTACCAAGATCACCTTCCCCACCAAGAGCACCTTCTCCACCAGCACCGCTATCCCCACCAAATTCCTCAACTTCGGTGATATCACCACATCGTCTGGAATCCTCACATCCATCTCCTGCTCAAGTCCACCCTCCTCTTGAAAAAACTGATCCCATTCATCAATCTTCTCCTACACCACAATCAGCTCCCGCGCAACCTGTTCCACCACCCCAGAAAGCTACTTCTGTCCTAATTACTCCTACCCTTGAACCTCGTCGGCTCATACCACAGATGGTTTCCACGTACAATCCCAAAGAAATGGTAATTTATGAAGCGAGATTAGCATTTCAGGCCTTCATGGGAAGAGGTCCGACAAAGAAAGATGAACCTCAATAGCTATCAGATTCGCAAAAATCCGTAGTAGGTCATGCGGACGACATGCAATCTTGGCTATCTTCTGACGTGCCAAAGGAATATGAATATAGCAAGTCATTCTTACCATACAACGTCATACAAGATCTACCATGGCAGATGAGGCTGATGCATGACTGGTACCTTAAAGCAACTAAAAAGGGCTTCAGTTTTATTAATGTCAAGGTCCCGAAAGAAGCTTTCTTCAATGGACCCAATGGGTTCTTGGTCATCGATTTCAAGGACCTACACACCTTCATTAAGATGGATAAAATAGACATCAATCTCGTTGCTGTGTGATGCCTGTAAGTGTTTACTCTTGTTTGTTGTTAGTGAATGCGTGAAAAAAAATTTATCTCATTTAACCTGCATTTCGTAGGTCACAATTCACTGACGCGGTAAGAACGAGGACCTCAATAGGCTACGTCAACCCAACGAGGGTTTGCCAGACACAACACAATGTGATGCTAGATCCGGATGGTCCACAACTAAAGGATAAGACACCGGAGGAAAAAAACATATATCAAAACTTCGCACAAGCAAAAGAGGGTTGAGGTAGCAACTTACTTGGGGAAAGCAATGCTCTCGCACCAAGACAAGAATGTCTTAATGGTCCCATACGCTTTAACGTAAGCAACATCTCTTCTGTTTCATTAATGTTTTCGTAGTACAACAAATTAACTATCAAATACCGTATGTAATTCATATACCTTGTTTTGCAGTGACCACTACATATTATTTCTCGTATATCCAAAGGACCACTTGGTCGTAGTGTTTGATCCGGCAAACTACAATGAGAGCGCGTTCATGGAGTTTCTTGTTTTGTTGAATTTGTAAGTATTAAATATACCCCTTGAATATCATATTGCTTTTCTATAATTTTAAATTAACTCAAACAAATATTTTAACGTTGTAGAGGACGCCACTATTACGTAAGACATAACGGGCCAGTAAAGGATCCGTAGAAAAAAAAAAGCTTCTCGTGAAGACACGTTGGCCGGTAAGGACATATGTCATTGACTTAATCAAGTGATTGTTAGTTTTTAATATTGACGGGTGTAATGTTTTTACGTAGTGTTACAAGCAATCCCCGGCACTAACCTATATGGATATTATGTATACGAGATGCTTAGAGCCAACAGGAGATACACAACAAAGTTTTCAGATGTAAGTCCGAAGAGTGTCCTCTATACGAACTATTTCGTCTAATTTCATTTCATAACTTTCATTTTGTCCTCTTTTTTGAATAACTCCCGTAAGTTTCAGTTGTAGCAAACCGGTTCGACAAAAAAACACTTGTTAACTTTTGCGCGGATTTGTGCCACTTCCTCCGTCGCGATGTCTGCAACCGATTAGAAAAATTCTACGATAATGAAAGTCAACTTGCACTAGAGGACAAATTCAAACCCCTAAGAGAGTGGGAGAAATAACATATGTTGATCTAAAAAACATGTATTTGCGTTCAATTGTAACATTTGTGTTCATTTGTAATATAAATATTTTCATGTGTATGTACATATGTATATTATATTTTCTATATAACAATGTTTGTGTTCACTTCTAATATCTTCTTTTTTTTTAATCAATCAAGTTTGTACTATGCGTGAATAACAACAACTAGATTAGCTCGTACGTGTACCATTCGAAAACTCAATGATCAATAGCGGAAAATATTTCAGTATAGCGTACAACAACTTCCCAGACGGCTAGGTATTGCACAACCGTTTGGGAAAAAAGATATTCCCAGAAGGGCCGTGTAACGCGACCGTACGCGAAGATCGATTTTTTCTTGCGGCCTAGTTAAGCGGCCTGCCTACGCAAATTCATTTTCGCGCGGTTGGACCGCCCGCACGTGAAAATTTTGATTTTCGCAGATACCTGGGGACAGATGGATCGGGCAACCGCACGCAAAAATATGTTTTGACCGTCTAGAAAAAGCTATTCTCTGGTAGTGCAAGTGATTAACTTAAGGGACTAATTCTGAAAACTGAGTTTCACAGGTGGTGCTATTTTTTCCGCCTATAGAAATATAAACACGATAAATCTTGAATTGCTGAGTGATTTAGCCTACGATCCTTTTAGACCTTGAGCTATGAATTATTCGTGTCACACTTATAAAAATATGATTTTTTTAGGAACTTTCTGGACAGCATTGATTAGATAAAAGTTATTTATAATTTTATATCTATAATATTTAATTAATCTATGTATATATTAATTTATCGGCTAACGAACTGTTTCGAATGGGACTACTAGTTGACAACAGGTATCCGGCTAGAGCCCATCGGTTTTTGCATCGGTAGGTAATCAGCTGGTTTTATGTACTCGACCTGTATAAATAGGAGATCATTTTCGAGTGGAACATATATCAATCAGTTATCGATCTTGTAGCTACCTGAACTCGGCAAAAGATGGCAGGACAGGGTGTTACCTCCGTGCTAGCGGTCATATTGGTCATCGGGGCCTTCATGTCCATCCCTACAGGTATATATACAAGTCTCACGAAGTTCTCTACTATCAATTAATCTAGACTGTTGATCTAATTTGATCGAATGTTTTAGATATATTTGTATTATCATCTTAGTTAACGGTAGTAGAAATATAATAGAGCATTATTGTTAAAAAAAGATGGATATAATTGACATTTAACAGTGACTAAACATTTTTTTTGCTTTTTCGATGGAATATAAGCGATGTCAGCGGAATATATGACCATATATGAATCTAGACGGAGAAAACGTAAATGAGAAAATTATCCCTAATCACTGTATTAATAAATTATTAATTTATTTTTAATAACGAACGGTTCAGATTATTTTTATTGCTAATAATATAATACTATTAGTAGAAAGCACTGAAACACCGGTATATATGCAAAATTTGACCGGCCACCAGTTTGCACTACACACTAGAAAAGTATGAAGAAATACTAACTGTTCTCTTAATTTGCATTTGTCGCACGTATGCACGGTGCACGAATATAATTGATCAACACGTACTAGTGCAATCCATCGGTGTGTGCTACGGCGTGAATGGGAACGACCTCCCGTCGCGGAGCGAGGTGGTGCAGCTGTACAAGTCCAAGGGCATCAACGGCATGCGCATCTACTACCCCGACAAGGAGGCACTCAACGCCCTGCGCAACTCCCGCATCCCCCTCATGCTCGACGTCGGCGACAAGTTGTCCTATCTCGCCGGCAGCTCCTCCAACGCGGCCGCGTGGGTCCGTGACAACGTCAAGCCCTACTACCCGGCCGTCAACATCAAGTACATCGCCGTCGGCAACGAGGTGGAAGGCGGCGCCACGCAGAGCATCCTCCCGGCCATGCGCAACGTCAACTCCGCCCTGGCCTCGTCGGGCCTCGGCGCCATCAAGGCGTCCACCGCGGTGAAGTTCGATGTGATCTCCAACTCCTACCCACCCTCCGCCGGCAACTTCAGGGACGCCTACATGAAGGACATCGCCCGCTACCTGGCGAGCACCGGCGCGCCGCTGCTTGCCAACGTGTACCCATACTTCGCCTACAGGGACAACCCGCGCGACATCACCCTCAACTACGCCACGTTCCGGCCGGGCACCACGGTGAGGGACCCAAACAACGGGCTCACCTACACCAACCTGTTCGACGCCATGATGGACGCCGTGTACGCCGCGCTGGAGAAGGCCGGCGCGGGGAACGTGAAGGTGGTGGTGTCGGAGAGCGGGTGGCCGTCGGCGGGAGGGTTCGGGGCGAGCGTGGACAACGCGAGGGCGTACAACCAAGGACTGATCGACCACGTCGGGCGTGGCACGCCCAAGAGGCCGGGGCCACTGGAGGCGTACATATTCGCAATGTTCAACGAGAACCAGAAGACCGGGGATCCCACCGAGAGGAACTTTGGGCTCTTCTACCCTAACAAGTCGCCGGTGTATCCCATCCGGTTCTAGTTTACTACTTCTAATTAAGCTGAATAAACTAGCTGCACGTAGAGCTGGTAATTATTGATGAAGTGCGCAACACATGTACGTGTGAGCACGCATGCACTTTACAATGTACTACTTTACATGGCTTCCAATAGTGTCCTATGTTGATGTACTATATGATGAATAAAGTGAAGGAAATGTCTATCTTCGTTACTGGAGCGTGGATGCATGCGTATGTATTCTCCACACAGTCACACACATGAACATAACATGTACGCGTTCGGCGAGAACGATTGAAGGGGGCTGAGAATTTTTTGCATTTTTAATTTTATTTATTTAAAGATTTACAAAAATAATTTTTTGTTTCAAAATATTGCAGAAATAATCTCCTCTCGTCCTCCGGGAGGACGAGTTCTAAAAATCGCCCTCCAGAGGGCGATTTTTCCGACGTGGCAGATGGCCGTTGGGCGCCGTCTGCCGCGTCGCCGCCTTTTTGCGTTTTAGTCCCTTGCCGCCCTTACAGAGGGCGTTTTTTCACTGTTCATCAGGGGGCCACCTGCAAAAGGGCGGCCGCCCTAGCAATTTTGCAGGCGGCCCCCTTGCCGCCCTTACAGAGGGCGATTTTTTACCCTCCCCTATAAAACCCTCATTTCTAACTCCGCGGCCGTCATTTGCAGCCGTCGAGACTCGAGAAAAATAGTAGAGCGAGGGGTGAGGAAGAAGAAGGAGAGCGGCGAAGCCCTGTCGGTGTGCACACTCGATCGCAGGTAAATACAATATCCCGCTATATGTTTGTGTTATTTATTTTGTGTAGAATATATTAGAAAAGAAATTTTTTTTTGAATATTTGAATAGTTGTTTAGTAAGATATTGATTTATAAATTAGGGCACGATTTAATTTAAGGAGTTTGACCTAGGACGAACCGATTTAGATGAACCTACGTACAATACATTCTGATCTATGTCTATGTTATTTAAATAGTTGTGTAGCACTATAATATGGATTTAAAAATTAGGGCATGATTTATTTTAGTCAATTTGACCTAGGACAAACCGATTTAGATGAACATATGTAGGATATGTCCTTATGTATGTATACATTTCTTTGCGTAGAATTTTGTTTAATATAAAATTTAACTTAGGCACAGATTGATCTAGGCAACATATTCGTAGTATGAAGTAAATTAAGTTTGAACCTGTTTATCAGGCACACTGGCAAGCAAGGTCATATTTCAGATAGTTCACGATAAAGGCAATGTTAGATATGGTCGAGATGGTGTTGATATGTCAGAATTTAGTATGAAATCAAAGGGCATCGATAGGCCAACCGATAAAACATTTGAGTCAGTCTATAGTTGGTTACTACGTGGATTTAAAGTGGATACAAGAGTGAACACAATGTCTCTATCCATTGTAGTCAGTCGTGCAACGGAAGGATATTATTGGGAACTAATGCCTGTAGATAACACCGAGTCCTGGAGACGTTATGTAGAGATGGCATTTGAAAGGTCCTGGCCCCTTGTTATTTTTGTGGCATTGCATAAAATCGATAGCAGTGTTATAGTGCAAACAGAGGATGGTGAAGGTGCTAGCAATGCTGTGGAGAATGTTGGACCATCGATGCGAACTGGGGGTAACGAAGCAAGGTTGGAGGAGGCAATAGGCGTGGCGGATGAGGGGAAGAGAATCGAAGCAATTGTTGAGGAAATGGAGAGGGAAGATTCTGAAAATGAGCTGGCGGAGGGCGATGAATCATCGGACGAGGAGGAAGATGTACTGCCCGTTGATTGGACAAAAGCCGATTTTTCTCAACTTGTTATCTCAGAGGGGCAGCAAGCACCCTTTGAATACAAGGATAACGAGCTAATCCAAGGTGCCAGGTATGCGCATAAGGAAGACATGAAAGAGGCGGTGAAGCATTGGGCGGTCTCCTTGCATAGAGAGTTTAGGGTGGTGAAGTCTACCAACTGTGTGTATGACGTGAAGTGCACGAAGGATGATTGTCCGTGGCGCGTTCATGCATATAAGGGAAAATG